>CAWUFW010005186.1:692200-1384401 GCA_963921515.1 Calotriton arnoldi | reverse complement strand
GGGAGACAGAGAGAGAACAGAGAGCAGAGACAGAGGAGTCTATACATGAAGGTGGATCTTCACTATAGATTTGAGTGTTGTGTTTAATATAATGTCATTTTTGTTTCTACTGTCACAAGGAAGGAACCCAGCTTCCCAAGCTGCTTCCTCTAAATGGTTTCCCATGTGCCTTAGGCCATCTTTGGTTGGAATGTGGTGCTGCCCCTATAAGTCCCGTCATGTGGCGTACCTTTCACCATTTTAAACACTCAGGCATGAGGCGCTGTTACTGAGGCATGTTGTTTGAGATTACTGCATTTGGGTGAAAGTGTGATGTGGTTTGTGTAAGTATGTTTGTCATGAGTGACTCACAGAAATTTGTGTTGCTAAAGCTACTGAGGTGACTATTGGTTTTTATATGTAGAGTTTTAAAGCGGCGGAGCGTGCGCTGTTAGAAGACACACCTTACCTCCTGTGCGTTTGTGGTGACATGATATCTCATGAAATATTTGTGTGCTGTTTGATAGCTACTTTGCAAGTGTGGTGGTGTTTAGAAATCTGAATGCTTTCTTTTCAGCATTTCCATTGGAGTGTTTCATATTCTCTAGAGGAAAGTGTGACAGCACCATTGTTTACGATGTTCCATATAAACATAACATACTAAGCTGAGATGTGTGCTCCATTTGCAGATGATCCACTGGGTGAAACAAACAGGAGGCTGGAATAGTGGACTTACTTGTGCAGGGAATGAGCATAGAGCAGGACTGACTAATATTAGGGCAAGAGATATTCAGGTGCAGTGCTGCTGTGTTTGCATATTTTTGTTCTGTGAGTTAAGGATTTGCTTCCAGCTATTGGGTGAGAAAGGGGTGTTTTTCTGTTCTTTGATACCAGGCAGGCACAGTATTACAAGCACTATCATGCAGGCATTACAAAGCACTGAGACTTCAGTGTGGGACTAATTTCATATGGGCGAAACATGGGCGATTCACTGGACATGCATTCATATCAGTTAGACAAAATTTCACAGGGTGAGACATTCTCACCACTCTTTGAAAAAGAAGCATGTGAGTTATAACATAAAGAAAAATCACGCCGGGTGGCTGATGTTGCGTAACGAAAGTGGTTTATGAACTGAAGAACATAGAGTGCATTTAAACAGAAAATGACATGTGGTGGAGCAAAGCATTATTTAGTTTACGAGAGCATTTATTTGTGAATATAACATAGTTTTTATAAAATAAAGGTACAGAGTGGCTTTGAGCTCAAAAACACTAAGGCAGATTAGGAAATCATCTTTGAGTGTTAACATGAGCAGGTCCCAAATTAGACATCATGGAGATATATTTATAAAGGGTTTAGCATATGCAGTGAAAACCTGAGAACATATAACAGAATCATTTAACAGCATCATGGTGTGAACATAAGCAGCGCCAAAGGTAGGGGTTTCAGAGGCGCTTTGCAGATGCTGGTCAACATGTATCTGAGTGTAGCAGATACTTATGGAAAAAAATGAGTTGAGTAAAATCATGAGCATCAACATAAACTGTTAAATGTTGACGTTATGCTGAGTGGAAGAAGCAAGCTGCTACAGACCAGTGTTTAGATTTGGTGACGTCTGCCTAAGCAGCATGAAGCTGACAGATGAACATGTCTGTGGCTCTTATCATTCAGCATTTTTATGGTGACTGAACTATCAATCTGCTCATTGGGTTGACAGAACACTCCTGGTCAAATGTTTGAGATTCTTAATTTTTGTGCTGGTGACTTTTGCCACATTTGAAAGGAAAAAGTTGTTTATTCCAAATCGACGTGACTGTGAACTTTCATGCTTGCAGAGCATGGAGGTGAGTGAATAAGCTGGATGAATATGGCGGGTGAACATTTCAGATGTGAGTCTACTGAAAAGTTTAAACATGAGTATCTATGATGTTATACTTTATATTTTTAGGTCAGACTTTATAAATAAAAAAATTATAGTTGCTTTCATACTCTTCTTTATAAGATTCTGTTATCTTCACCTTCAGTTAGATTTATTTATTTACAATTATTTGTGTGTCTCTGTTTCATTTGATGATTATACTCCATTCCATTGTGGTTTAATTGCTTTATAGGACTGGCATTTAATGTGTGTTTGATATGGCGCCAAAAACCTCAAACTTTGAACTTAAACATTAGAAAGTTTGAAGGAGTGTGTTTGGCTTTAGCTAGGTACCTGTCATTTGGAGTATGTAGGTGTGGGCATGTGGCTGAACACTGGAAGGTATGACTTGATAGAGGCGTAGCTAGACTCTGTTTAGAGCATTTTCTGGAAGCATATCTGTTTTTATTTTCATGTGACATCATTAGATTATTCTTTGTTTATCTTCAGTGAAGTTTGTTTAGATGAGTTTGCAAAGAGTGCATCATGATTAATGAATATTTATTTACTTTATATATGTTAGGTAAAATAAAGGTTTATTGCTGTTTGAATAGCCTAATTTGGGCTTTAGATGGCTCAACTCCACTAAAGGTACCTAAGGTACATATAATTTAAGCTTAGAATACAGTAAGTTCTACTGAACTTAGAGTTGTGTGTTAAGGGATAGCACAACCCTTTCTACAACTCAAGAGAGTTTAGTAGGCCACACTAGAGTAGGTAGTGCATACACCACACCACACTAGTAATGTCTTTAAGGGTAGGATCTAAAGAATCCTTGCAGGAAGCCACTGAGCTTCCACCCTCCAAGTATGATACACTCCCATTCTTGGAATTGAGAGCTTTATGCAACTTGAGAAAAATAAGGACAGGCCAAAGCTCCCACCACCCAACACCTCAAGGAGTTGTTGGTGGCTTATGACCTTAGTAAGCCCTTGGGGACTGAAGGGGTAGGAGCTGAGGGTGGGGCAGAAGATGAGGATGGGACCAGGGGTACCAATACCCCCAGCCCCCCTCTGAAACTGGCCAGGAGGGCGACAATGGCCCTGACCTGGATAATCCAATCCCTCCTGAGGAAAGATGAAGAGGATGATCAAGATGATGCCCCCTTTGTCCCCCCAGGAAGGATTATGAGTGTGCCCAGAAGGTCTAGGTCTCCTTCTCAGGAGTCTAACCACTCTGGCACCTCCATAGGGAGCTCTGTCTCATCTCATAGGAGGGAATCCTCTCATGAGAGAAGAAAGAGGCTGGTTCAATATGAGGAAGCTCAGCTTGAAATCAAAAAGAAGCAACTGGCCATAGACAGGGAGTCCCTAGATGTCTTTAGAGAGAGAAGAAAGTTAGGACTAGAGTCCCATGGTGGCAGCCATGTCCCTAGAGATAGGGAAAGGTCCTATGACCATAGGAACCTGAGCAAGATTGTCCCTCCCTATCAGAATGGGGATGACATCCACAAGTGGATAACTGCTCTAGAGAGGGCCTGTAAGGTACAGAAGGTCCCTCAGGAGCAGTGGGCAGCAATCTTGTGGCTCTCCTTTGCTGACAAAGGTAGAGATAAGCTCCTCACTGTTAGAGAGGAGGATGCTGATAATTACAAGGTCTTGAAGAGTGCTCTTATTGATGGGTTTGGCCTAACCACTGAACAGTACAGGTTGAAGTTCAGAGATACCCAAAAAGCACAGACTCAAGACTGGGTAGACTATGTGGATTGTTCTGCCAAGGCTCTGGAAGGCTGGTTGATGGGCAGTAAGGTGTGTGACTTCTCAGGATTGTACAATCTGATAATGAGGGAGCAGATTCTTAATAACTGTCAAAATCAGCTGTTGCATCAATACCTGGTAGACTCTGATCTGACCTCTCCCCAAGAATTGGGAAAGAAGGCAGACAAATGGGTCAGAACCAGGGTGAAGCAGAAGGTACAGAACCAAGGTGGGGAAACCAAGAAGCAAGATGCTAAGAACTCTGAAAAGGGTGGGGAGAAGGGTAAAGATCAAAAGTCTTCATCAGGCCCCCAAAAATCTTCTTCTGGTGGGGATTCACAGTCTACCAAAGGGAAAGGCCAAAGAAAACCATGGTGCAAGGTCTGTAAGCAAAAGACCCACTGGACCAGTGATTGCACCAAGTCCAAAGACTCCAGTCCAGCACCCACCAATGCCCCTAAGGCACCTGTTCCCCCTAGTACAGTTGGTGGGAGTGCTCCAGCCAAGGGTTTAGTAGGGTTCACCCTGGGTACTGAGTTGGGCTCTGACCTAGTCAGAGAACTGACTCAGGCTGTGTTAGTCTGTGATGGAGGCATGGATGTGACCTCCACTGTGAGTCCCAGTAATCTGGGCAAGTACAGACAACAGCCTTTAATCAATGGACGTGAGGCTTTGGCATTTAGGGACACAGGGGCAAGTGTCACAATGGTGACACAAGACCTTGTGAATCCTGGGCAAGTTATACTTGGTGAGATGTACCAAGTGACCAATGCTAGCAATGTCAGAACAGACCATACTCTGGCAGTTGTTAACTTCTCCTGGGGAGGGGTAACTGGCCTTAAGAAGGTTGTGGTGAGTGCAAACCTACCAGTCGAATGCTTGCTTGGCAATGACTTAGAGACTTCTGCTTGGGCAGAAGTGGAGCTCAGGACCCATGCAGAAATGCTGGGGATCCCTGCAGATGTGTTTGCTGTGACCAGGTCACAAGCCAAAATGTCTAGCACTGAACAGGCCTTGGATTCTGGAAGAATGGACCAAGTGCCTTCCAAGAGGAGGAGTAGTAGGGTTAAGGCAGTGCCTTCCCCTTGGCTCAGGAGGAAGATCAGTCCCTTGAGGGGGATGATCTCAGCCCTGAAGAAGGAACTGTCCCAGAGGAACTTGAACCTGACCAGGTTGAGTTCTTGGGGACAGGGGGACCTTCTAGGGCAGATCTGAGCCAGGAGCAGCAGAGCTGCCCCTACCTTGAACCCCTCAGACAGCAAGCTGCTGCTGAGGCTGCTGGGAAAGCTAGTGGTCCCCATACAGTGTATTGGGATGATGGACTCCTGTACTCAGAGAGTAGAGACCCCAAGCCTGGTGCTACCAGGAGGTTGGTTATACCTCTGAAGTTCAGGGGCTTCCTATTGACCCTAGCCCATGATATTCCCTTAGCAGGTCACCTGGGCCAGAACAAGACTTGGGACAGAATTGTCCCTCACTTTCACTGGCCCCACATGTCTGAAGACAGCAAGGAGTTTTGTCGCTCCTGTGTAACCTGCCAAGCCAGTGGCAAGGCAGGTGGCACTACAAAGGCCCCCTGATACCACTACCTGTGGTGGGGGTGCCCTTTGAAAGGGTAGGGATTGACATTGTTGGTCCCATGGATCCCCAAACAGCCTCTGGGCACAGGTTTATCCTGGTGGTAGTGGATCATGCCACCAGGTACCCAGAAGCTATTCCCCTCAGGACCACTACAGCACCTGTGGTGGCAAGGGCCCTCCTGGGAATTTTCTCAAGAGTGGGCTTTCCTAAGGAGGTAGTATCAGACAGGGGTGCTAACTTCATGTCTGGGTACTTAAAAGCAATGTGGAAGGAGTGTGGAGTGACTTATAAGTTCACCACACCCTATCACCCACAATGCAATGGTTTAGTTGAGAGATTCAACAAAACCTTGAAGGGCATGATTAAAGGGCTCCCAGAAAAGCTTAGGCGTAGATGGGACATACTCTTGCCCTGCCTTTTATTCGCATATAGGGAGGTGCCTCAGAAGGGGGTTGGTTACAGCCCTTTTGAACTTCTGTTTGGCCACCCTGTGAGGGGTCCACTGTGCTTGGTGAAGGAAGGATGGGAGTTACCTCTCAAGCCCCCAAAGCAAGATATAGTGGACTATGTACTTGGTCTCCGCTCCAGGATGGCTGAGTACATGAAAAAGGCAACCAAAAACCTTGAGGCTAGCCAGGAACTTCAAAAGGCCTGGCATGACCAAAGGCTGTTCTGACTGTTTACCAGCCAGGACAGAAGGTGTGGGTGTTGGAGCCAGTGGCCCCAGCAGCTCTCCAAGACAAATGGAGTGGACCCCACACTATTGTTGAGCAGAAGGGTGAGGTTACCTACTTAGTAGACCTAGGAACACCCAGGAGTCCCCACAGGGTTCTCCATGTCAACAGGTTAAAACCATATGTGGACAGGGCAGACATGGGCTTGCTCATGGCTACTGATGAAGGGCAGGAGGAAGAGAGTGACCCACTCCCTGACCTGCTCTCACAGAACCCTGACGATGGGTCAGTAGATGGTGTAGCCTTGGCAGGCAGCCTCACTACCCAGCAACAAACTGATTGTAGGCAAGTTCTCAATCAGTTTAGACATATGTTTTCACTGACACCCAGTCAGACCACCTGGTGCACTCATGAAGTGGACACTGGGGACAGTCTGCCTATTAAAAATAAGATTTATAGGCAACCTGACCATGTCAGGGACTGTATCAGGACTGAAGTCCAGAAAATGTTGGAATTGGGAGTTATTGAACCCTCAGATAGCCCTTGGGCTAGTCCAGTGGTCCTTGTGCCAAAACCTCACACCAGTGGTGGAAAAAGAGAGATGAGGTTTTGTGTGGACTACAGGGGTCTCAATGCAGTCACTAGGACTGATGCCCATCCAATACCAAGGGCAGATGAGCTCATAGATACTTTGGCCTCAGCCAAATATCTCAGCACATTTGACTTGACAGCTGGCTACTGGCAGATCAGACTAGCTGATACTGCAAAGCCCAAAACAGCATTCTCAACCCCTAGTGGGCATTATCAATTTGTGGTAATGCCCTTTGGTCTGAAGAATGCACCTGCCACTTTCCAGAGGTTGGTGAATACAGTTCTCACAGGTCTGGAAGCCTATAGTGCAGCATATCTAGATGATATTGCTGTCTTTAGCTCCACCTGGGAGGATCACCTGGTCCACCTCAGGAATGTTTTACAGGCCCTGCAAAGGCAGGCCTGACTATCAAGGCCACTAAGTGCCAGATAGGGCAGAGTCAGGTTGTGTACCTGGGCCACCTTGTGGGTGGAGGCCAGGTTCAACCTTTGCAGAGCAAGATCCAGACTATCATGGACTGGACTGCTCCCACTACCCAGACTCAGGTGAGAGCCTTCTTAGGCCTGACTGGGTACTATAGGAGATTTGTCAAGGGGTATGGATCAATAGTGACACCCCTGAATGACTTAACTTCTAAGAAAATGCCCAAAAAGGTTCAGTGGACAGTTAGCTGTCAAAAGGCATTTGATGACCTGAAGCAGGCCATGTGCACTGCTCCCATTCTACAGAGTCCTGATTACTCCAAGAAGTTCATTGTTCAAACTGATGCATCTGAATTGGGGGTAGGGGCTGTACTGTCACAATTGAATGAAGAAGGTCAGGATCAGCCAGTAGCTTTCATTAGCAGAAGGCTGACCCCTAGAGAGAAACGTTGGTCAGCCATAGAGAGGGAGGCCTTTGCTGTGGTCTGGGCTCTGAAGAAGTTGAGGCCATACTTGTTTGGTACACACTTCCTGGTTCAGACAGACCATAAGCCCCTCTTATGGCTAAAACAAATGAAGGGTGAAAACCCCAAACTGCTTAGGTGGTCCATTTCCCTACAGGGGATGGACTTTACAGTGGAACATAGACCTGGGAGTAACCATGCCAATGCAGATGGACTCTCTAGGTACTTCCACTTAGAACATGAAGACTTAACTGGGCAAGGTTAGTTTAATGTCCCTACGTTTGGGGGGTTGTGTAGGAGAGTAGGATCTGCTTCACATGGGTACCCCCACTTTTGCTGATGCTTCACTGTTTTTCGACATTAGTCTGGCTGGGGCCCTGCTAATCAGAACCCCAGCCTAGCTGCTTCCTCTCTAAAATGGTTTCCATGTGCCTTAGGCACATCACTGATTGGAATCTGGAGTGCCCTTATAAGTCCCTAGTATATGGTATACTATGTACCAAGGGCATAGGTACCTCAGAGGCCTGCCAGGGGCTGCAGCATGTATTATGCCACCCCTGGAAGGCCATCCAAACTGACACCACAGGTCTGCTACTGCAGCCTGGGTAAGGTGGTGCATGCACCCCTTACTGTGATATAGGTTACCTATATCACTAAATACATACACACATATAAACCTATAAGTCACTCCTAAGGCAGGCCTTATCAATCCTAAAGGCAGAGTGCATGGTTCCTATGTGAGAGGGTGCCCCTGCATGAGCAGGGCCCCTCTGCAGCGTTCGGAGACCCTTCTCTGATGCTGTTTGTAGTGCAACCTGACCATATACTCTTAAGCGCATTATAACCTCGCGTTAAATGCTAACTTTGGAATGGCTGCACCTAAACATGTCGTGTTTGGTGTCAAACATCTTGGAATACTACCCCCCGCCAATTCTGGCGGCGGGGGTAGCATTCCACCCTTCTAGAGGGAAAGACATGTTAACTCTGGCTAGCCCGGTAACTTCTTTCCAAAGCCCTGGCATCACAAAATGGATGCTGCTGCCACAGACACGAGTCTGGCCTCCTGCTGCTGGACGAAACTCCGGCAGGGGAGGCCTGGACAATAGGTTTCCTGTCCCAGGGAGGTGTGACCACCTCCCCAGACAGGATAATGTGTATTGGGGCTGGGCGGGAGCACTTTCGGGTGCTTTGAAGTCCTGCACTGGGGGCACACTTGGTGTCCCTGTGCATACCCCAGTTCAAACCGGATCAGGGGCTTGCAGCCCCTGCTTTGGCGCGAACTGGACAAAGGGAAAGGGGTGTAGCCACCCCTCTGCCCTGACCCACCCATAGGTGGGGCCACAGAGTAGTCCAACCCCTATCCTTAGTATCAGTATAGGAACCCAGTCCTTAGGACTTTAGATTATCCCTGGACGAAACTCTGAAACTGAATCCTGGACCTTCGACGCTCTACTCACGATTAGAGGACAGAAGAATCTCCCTTGGGGTCAAGGAGTGACTCCCCTGCTTGGCAGGCACCAAAGAAGCATCTGTCCGGTTCGCATTTCTGAAGCTCCCGTCGGACGCCGAAGTCATCGCATCACCAGAGGTGGATTCTCAGACTTCCCGAGGCTACCCTGAGTCCCCAGCAAAGCTGAGGCCCGTGGCTATCGTGGGTGACTTGAGACCGTGACCCCTGGACACCGAGCACATTTGCAAGTGCATCCTCTTCTGGGTCTCCCCGAAGTCGTGCTTTGGGCTCCGAGTAGCCCTAGCCTCCCGCACCAACTGCACCGAAGATCACTGGCCTCCACTCCACGAGTGTCCTGTGAGCCAGATCCACGTGCGGCGTCACGAGGCTCCTTCGCGGTCGCTAGCCCGTTGGCTAGTAGCCCTTAACGAAGGCCAATCTTTTTCTAACTTGGAATCCTGGTTGCTCCAGGACTGCCCTCACTGACCCTTGCTGGGTGAGTTCCCCAGACCTTGCTGGTCTGCACTATCGACGATCTTCCTCTGCATCGAGACTTGCCGTTACCAAGGCTTGTTGGGTCCAATCTGGTCGCCAACACCTCAGCACTCGACAGACATCGTGTACCAGCTCGAATCCTGCTCCTGGTCGCCGACAACGCCTCCTGGACCTCGTGGCTGAAGAGACAAGACAACTGTCAATGCACCTGAAGCACTCGACATCGGTGGGCATCTGTCCATCGCCTTCCTGGTCACTGGCTAGTGACCCAGACTCTGTCCCCTCTGCTTTCAGGTTCTTCAGAACTCCGATCCACTCTTGGATCCACCCGGACACTTTTCACTTGGTCGCCAGCAGCACTTTGCAGCAGATCGCCATTCAAATCGACGACGAAACCCGACCCCGAAAGGCACCTATGCACCCGGCTTCCCTGGGTGAGGTAACACGAGTACTCCGGTGCTCCCGTGGGTAGAGACTCTTCAAAGTCCTAGATCTCAAAGGGTTTGCTCCAAGTCCTCCTTTAAGTGTCCCTTTTCTCTAATTTCCCGATCACGACTTTCTCCATAGAAGTCAACGGCGTATCGCGGTTGTGTATTTACACTGCACGCGTCTCCCGTGGGTCCCCTGTGTCACTACCTTGGGTGGTTCCTTGTGGTCCAAGCACTTCCAGAGGCTCTAGGCCTAGTGTCTAGTTCAGTCGTGGTTCTTATACCACTTTACTGGTATATGGTTTGGTACGCCCCTAGGGCCCAAACGTGTATTTGTGCTATTACTGTGTTTAAATAACTTCTAACTTATGTACTTGAACTCTAGCCTCATAAAGAGACTAGAGGGTGTGTTTAGCAATAAATACATATATTTTGAATATATACCTGGTGTGGTGCTCTTTCATTTGGTCACTCAAGAGATTATAGACTGGTAAAACAAGCTGCTTTACATTCCTTCAAGACTTAGCCTGAAGGCTGCTCTCCATAGCTACCACTAGGATAGCTTTCAATAAGGTTGTCTTTAACCTATCTCCAATAAGAGGTTGTTTGGACTGGTGCAAGGTGCCCACTATAATTAGTGGACAGCATATGCCAGGCCAACTTCTCACAGGGAGGGAGAGAGAGAGAGGGAGAGAGAGGGAGGGAGACAGAGAGAGAGAGGGAGACAGAGAGAGAGGGACAGAGAGAGAGAGAGAGACAGAGAGAGAGAGACACAGAGAGAGAGAGATATGTGTGTATGCCGGGTCTGGTGGCTCAGTGGATGAATGCGTCCGCTGCCGGGGCATGTGTTCAACCTCATGGTCAAAGTTTTTTTTTTTGCTCTAGCACCGTCCCCCTCCCCCACTGACCCCGCCCCCACCGGTGCGGCCCTCGGCCACAAACCACGCTGTAAATTTGGCCCCCCGAGAGAAAGTTTGTGAGTACCCATGATCTAGAATATATCTCTTTCCAGAGAGCGCAGGAGACTGCTGCCTAGAAGCGCCAGTGAGAGTAGGCTGGAGCTTTGCTCCTAAAGCTTGGCAAGATGGCGGGTTTTAGTCTCCATTCAGATATTGCTCTCCTAGATTGTAACACTTGGGACGCTGAAGAAGGTGACTGTAGAATGTCATTTTATTAAATGAATGTGGAATCATGAAACTAGAGAGAAAAGAAGGTAGGAGGCAGGAGAATCGCTCAGCTCTAAGCAACGTACCCAGAGGCCAAATGAACTAGCATATTCGTCAGAGAAAATACCAGAACATAAGCAACCCGGTGGTAAAGTGAGCATGGGACCAACGGCTGGGCATCCCTATCACACTTAGGACGTCATACTGAAGTAAACAAAAAATGATTGCTTTATGATAAAGAGCAGCTGGCCTTGCATTTACCACTGGTAAGCCTGCTAATAACTGTGATGGGATGAGGTGTTATTTACTCCTGTGATACGAACTGAAAAAATTCAATTACTAATCTGCTCCTCCGTGAGTGATACATTCATAATAGGGCCAAATGTTCTATTCCTTTTTATCTGTCCATCATGTGCATCCATATTTCCTCGAGATATTTTTGCATTGTTCTGCACAAAGGTGCACTTTGCCATGTCTGCTCTTGGACGTTTATGTGGTTACTGGTGAGCTGGAGTAATTTCGATAGAGAAACTCCCCGACAAAACGATATTTTAAGACATTACAACAAGAAATAATTGACGCTCTTCCTAACGCTCAGAAAATAATATATAGATCATCCATTTTCTAAATTACATCGATGCGACATCTCAGGTCAGACAAAAGGGTCAACGTTGGACTTACACCTATGAAAGAGGAACCGATGCGAACCGCTTATCTAATAGTTAAATATTATGCTCGGAATTTGTTCCTCTGTAAATGCATTTCATTTGTTTTGTTTGAGAGCTCCTGTCTCGTTTCTATATGCAGAAACGAAAAAGAAATAGAGTGTTGTAAAATCAAAGAGTAATTGTGTTTTTCCCTTACAGACATTAATTATAGCAAGGTTGTCTAACAATGTGAGTACTTTGAATCCTGTACAGTTACTATATAAATAATATAACTCAAGAAAAATGCTTCAAAGAAAAATGGAGAAGCAGTGGTTTATGTTTAGAAACCAAACATTTTCAAAAACATGTTCATGACATTAACTTTATCACACCCTGTTCTTCCCTTTTCCGTTTTATTAGACATTAGTATTTTTGGTTGAAGATTTCTTTACATCTTTTTCATCCAACTAGATTATATACTAAATAGTGAAGAGAGAGAGAATTGAGTCTGGATGTACCTGTTAAACACAAAACATATTTTTTTCAAAGAAAGCAGAGACTTAATACTTAATTTAGCATCAGAAAATAATTTATTTGCAAGACTTGCAAACAAATCATTTTGTTAGGCATATTACTGTGCCAATTTGATGCTTTCGTGACATGAATAATATTTCTAAATATCTATGTCGAGCCATTGAAACTAAATTATGGTCCAATGAAACTTGCTTCTTGAAAGCATTGTACTAACAAATGCACATACACGCATTTATTACTACAGTGCAAAAGCCAAATTTCATGTTATCGCTAAGGCGCAGCTTATTTTACCTGATAAATCATTCTTTAATCTCTCACAAATCCATGCTGAAAAGAGTTTACAGAAGACAAAGACTGAAGCCATATTCTCAAGGTCAATACAATTTAGACCCCCACCCATATTTTCCTTCTAGAAAACTTGTCACATTATGCATTTCCATGTGCCCACAAAGTTCTGGTTCTCGTAAGTGTCACAAAAAACTGTGGGGGATATTCACAAAGAAGTGGCGGTGAGAGGCGTTAGCCTCCTTGGCTTAATGTGGTGAAGCCTGGCGTTTCCCCCTGCGACGGCGCTAAGTCTCACGACTTAACGCCAATACAGGCACCCTTGCACCAGACCGCAAGGGTGTCTGCGAGCAGGGAGGTTTCTTAATGCACAGGAAGGTGTCCCTTCCTGTACATTAACAAACCGTAATTGCCAGTTTGCTTTTTCCATGTGTGCTGCTACATGCAGCACACATAGAAAAAACAAAAAACGAGGAGAAATAAAGCTTTTCTCCTCGTTTAGCCCCCTTAAGACCTGTTTTTTTTAGGTCTTAAGTTTGGCGCTGGCACCTATTATCGCCGCCCTTGATAATAGGCGGTAGCATCAAACTCAATGGGTGTTGCGGTGGTACGCCCACCGCAACACCCACTGCACGCCCCCTTTCACGCTAAATTTAGCATTAAAGGGGCCCTATTCTCAAGGCAGCGTTAAGCCATTTAACATGGCTTTAAGCCACGTTAAGTGGGTTAACGCTGCCTTGAGAATAGGGCTCTGGCCCTATCGCCACAGGAACGTAAAAAAAAGTGACGTTCCCGTGGCGATAGGGGCTTGTGAATATGCCCCTATATTTCACAAAACATTTTTGACTGGCATTATTGTATTTCCATGATGATAAGAAACGCCAGTGTCTGTATGGTAAACACCATTTACCACCATATTATGAAAGCAGATTTGTGTAGGTGGTCAAGTGTGACAAAAATACTGTTGCATATTTGTTGTGCATCAATTTTTTGTTAGGGATAAGTATTGTTGCGTATTATGCTGTTACGTTTATGCCCCTCATTATTACATTATTATTGTGTTGTGCTGTAGTTATTGTCTTGGGTTCTTTTTTGACATTATTGTGCTGTGCCCTGTTATGTTTTTGTTGTGTTGTTAATTTATTTTGCATTATGTTATTGTTTTCAATTACCTTAGATACATGTACAAATGCGCCTATATTTAGTACAGAAAATTCCTTTGATTCCCGTGAAACAATGTAACATTCTCTAAGGTAACATACCTTCCTGATGCTGCCCATGAATTATGTGTGTGTATAAAATGATAACGTGGGTAAAGTGAAACTCTACCTGAATAGCAAAGGGGCCCTGCCTTTCTGGGTGTTTAGATTGACCCAAGATAACACCCTTTAGTTTCTTCAGTTATTGAAGACACCAGTCAGCCCAAAACTGTGGGAGAGACCTCTCCTAAATTACTTAATATGATTTGTCCCCCAAAAGTTTCACTTGCACTCTTTTCAACAGCCATATGTTCTGAAAGGCGTGTTGGGCTGTACAACAGCAGTATGTTTGACTTTCAACATTATTGTAGATATAGGATGCAAACAGAAAAAATATTCCCTTATTAATTGATGGCATTTTTAATGATTGCAAATGTAAAGCCATGTCAGACTTTAAATGTGTGCATTATCAACAAGCTAGCAAATTATACTGGATATATATATCCTCAACTGAGTTTAACAATACACTTTCTCTTACTGATTCTGTTTTAAAACGTCAATGCCAATGTATCGTATTCCACCCTCAGGAGAAATCAATATGTCCTAGGCTGGACGCTAAAATGTTCCCTTTGTCTGATTTTTTGCTGGCCCAATTTATGGATGACATAGTATCAGGAAAAAAGAGACCTCCCTGATGGAATATAGTTTCTAGGTCAGGGAACAATGTTTAGTAAAAGAAATATACCCCAACTAACCTTTCAGTATATTGCTAGCAATTCATCTTCAAAAATTATATATATATGCCCAAGGCTCAGGAGGACTCTGTCTTATTATAGATCTTTTATTTATTCAACACATGATTTATACATTAACATTTAAATAGCAAGTGTTAGAACCGGGAATCCCTAGTTGGCTGAGGTAGGTACCTTAGGCCAAGTAGGGACCCTCGCTTCCACGTCAGGGAAAGGAAGGACACCTTCTCAGATAGCCCCTGCTCCCCCCCTTGGTAGCTTGGCACGAGCAGCCAGGCTTATCTTCAAGGCTAATGTGTAAAGTATTTGCAACCACGCTCTCAGTGACCCAATGATGACACCACAAAAGGACTCCACATGAGTTTCATAGAAAAATAAGTATATATTTATATAAAAAGATATACGAGGAGACCACACAATACAAATCCAACATATGCGTATTTGTAATATTCCTCCTGGCCGGTTATTAGGCCAGCCAGCCCTTGTAGGGTCTGGCAGTATTAATGAGCAATTCTAGGTGATCCAATGCAATCCTATTGAATTGCTATGCAGTTCGTAAAGCAAGAATCAGGCACTTTGCAATGTAAAAATAATGCAGTTCGTTATGCAACAATCCAGCAGTTCGTAATGCCAAAATACTGCAATGCGTAATGCAACAATCAGGCAGTTCATAATGCAAACTAATGCGATGCGTAATGCAACAATCAGGCAGTTCGTTATACAAACACAATGCAATGCACAATGTAACAATCAGGTAGTTCGTAATGCAAACTAATGCGATGCGTAATGCAACAATCAGGCAGTTCGTTATGCAACCACAATGCAATGCGCAATGTAACAATCAGGCAGTTCGTAATGCAGAAACAATGCAATGCGCAAGGCACTTCGGCACAGATCACGGTGCTTTAGACGGTCTCTCTGCCTCTCGTACTGACTCGCGGTCAGCTTCCACCAACATATGCCCCCAACATGGGTATGGTGTAAACCAAAGTACAGCTCCACACTCCGGCCCCGGTACTGCCACTCCTTGGCACGTACAGGCCGCGATACGAGCTTGAGCAGAGGCTCGTGCTGCAAGAATGGGAGAGGCCGAGAGCGTCCCTCTCCGAGCCCGCACCCCGCCCCAGGCGGCGACACACGTTACCTGGGGGTGCGACCTCGCTCTCCTCTCCTCATCTGCGACTTGGGCCTCCAATGCGACTTGATTCCGGGCCGATGGCGATATTGAAGATCTCAGGCTGCAACAGGGCACACGCACACAGCGTCGCTGAGACTCACTTGAGCTTCGGGTGTGCACGGTCACAGGGAAATCCTCACGAAGGTCTCAGGCTGCACGAAGCACACGCACACAGCGTCGCTGAGACTCACTTGGACTCCTGGTGCCCACGATCACAGGGCACTTCTTACGAAGGTCTCAGGCTGCAAAAAGCACACGCACACAGTGTCGCTGAGACACACTTCAACTTCGGGTGTGCATGATCACAGGGCAATCCTCACGAAGGTCTCAGGCTGCACAAAGCACAAGCACACAGCGTCGCTGAGACTCACTTGGACTCCAGGTGCACACGATCACAGGACAATCCTCACGAAGGGCTCAGGCTGCAAAAAGCACACAAACACAGTGTCCCTGAGACTCGCTTGGACTCTAGGGGCCCACGATCACAGGGCAATTCTTACGAAGGGCTCAGGCTGCAAAGAGCACACACACACAGCGTCGCTGAGACACTTCTGGAAACTTATGTGTTCCTGAGTTTCCACAACAGGGAGCCAGCTCCCCTCGGGCCCTTGGGGTTAAGTTACTTCAGGACACAGCACAGCAAAGTCCTTTCAAGCAGGGGGACACAGCACACAGCAAAGTCCCTTTAGCCTCTCATTGGTTAAAGCAGCAAACTGCAGGCCAGCCCCAGAACACACAGCAAGGGTCAGTCCTTTCCTTCAGTCTATTCAGCTGTTTCTTCCTTGGCAGACGTTCCTCTTGACCACGAAGTAGGTTCAATCCTTTACAGTCTTGAACAGTTCCATTCCAAAGTCCAGGGGTTTCAGCTCTCATAGTTATACCCCTAAATGTCTTTGAAGTCTTTGTGTTCAGGGGGGCACTGACCCCTGTCTAAACCAGTTCTGGGTGTCTCCCTGCCAGTGACACCTTATACCTTTGATAGTGGGGGTCTGGATCCTTAATCACTCAGCAGGGGACGGAGCCATTGGTTTTTGGCAGCAACCCAGTCCTCTTCACCTCCTGGGGCTACTCCTCCCCCCTACACTCCAGATGCAGGTCAGCCTGTTGCTGTCTCACCTCCTTCCCTGGGTCAAGACATTCCCCAGAGCCTATCACATTTAAATCCAGACAGTCAATCCACAACCAGGCAGAGACACACAGAAATGTTAGAGCACAAAAACCCAGCCACTTCTAAACGAGTGGTTTCTAAACACGCAATTCAAAAACCACCTTCACAAAAAGATGTGTTATTAAATTGTGAGTTCAGGCACACTAAACTTCACCTCTCCATCTTAAGCCTTTGGGAAGATAGGCTGGAAGCATATTACACAGCCTTCCCCATTTTGTTATATGGGCAAGATGGCCTTTCAACAGTGAAAAACGAAATGGAGAGTATTTCACTGTTATGACATGATACACACCTTAGTACATGTCCTACCTTTCACATACACTGCACCCTACCCAGGGGGGTACCCTGGATCTACCATAGGGGTGTCTGATGTGCATTGAAAGTGTAAGGCCTGACAAGTGGGTGCACTTGTCAGGACAACATGGCAGTTTAACAGCAGTGGCAGGCCTGAGTTCTCTTTTTAAGGCTACTTGTGTGGGTGGCACAAATAGAGCTGCAGGCCCACTAGTAGCATTTGCATTACCAGCCCTGGCACACATAGTGCACTTTACTAGGGACTTTACTAGTAAGGCAAACATACCAATTATGGACAACCAATTACCATTACACTTTACACAGGGAGCACTTGCACTTTGACACTGATCAGCAGTGGCAAAGTGCCCAAAGCATCTAAGTTGGCAACAACATGTCAGAAAAAAGGTCTAGGGGGAAAGCAAAAGTTTAAGGAACTTTAGCCAAAAGGGCCAAGTCCAATAGCAAGCAATACATTTCTACTGTTCATGAAAGAAGCCAAAACAACTTTGAATGCAGGTCCCTTAAAAAAGCAGACATCCTACTCATTCTTTCTCACACATCCCTCGTACTCAATCATTCTAAACACCAGCCACTCATTCTCATACATATACTGCATTGGTATCACTGTAACTTAATACATTCTTATACTTTGGCAACTGCATATAAATCTCAAATGTCATTATTTTCATAGTATCAATAATATCATTCTCATCAATTCAATAGTCCCAGACAACAAGCTTTTCATTAAGATTGTTCCATCTATTTACTATGCTTTTTTTCCAATCATTTTTTCTTTTATTTTTCCTCCAAACACAATGCAGTTTTTGTCTGTCCACCACTTATTTCTATATTTTGTGGCTTTGTATGTTGCTATCAATGCGCTTTTTGATGTGAAATGCCTTCATCAGGACCGCCACATTCTTAAACCCCACGTGAAGTCTGGGTTAACTGCAAAAACACAATGCAAAGTCCTGCTGAGCCGCACCCATATAACTGGATTTATTATTTCCCTAGAAGCTAAGAAATTCAATCTTACAAGATCTTCATTATATAAATTATTATCTGGTCAATAGTCCGATTTCCAAAAGAGGTCCTAGATCAGACCCAAATGAGCTGTAAGCTGCAGAACAAAGGGAACATAAGCTCTAAAACATGGCTGAATCAACAGGGAACTCCTGCATGAAATTACTGGAAAAGGTTCCTACTCAAGACACTCTACCTGTTTTACAGTGAAGTGCCCATTGGACGAGGAAGGACTGCTGCTCTCATTGCTTTAAAAAGACTCCTCCCTAATAACATCAAAGTAAGATATGAGAAATGAATGCAATAACACAAATAGCTATAGCTCTATGTAAGACGACCGAACCTCAAGAATACCCCTACATCGCCAGAATACTATATCACCAAAATGTGTTTTCCAAATTAATGCATTGCCTTTTGTTCTAAATACAAACTATAAGACTTGGAAGCACCACAGCTAGACAGCACACTGATGGTCCGTTCTAGTCATTGGTTTGTGTGACTACTGATATAATAGGTGTTACCCAGCTGGCCTACTCAGATGAAAGTTAAGCCATACAGTAAGTGTGACCCAGAATTTCCCACTATGTAATCAATTGCTAATGGACTCTCATGTCCCTGTCTCGTGAACTCGCTCACAAACGTATTCAAGCAGTGGCTCCTCTTACCTTCTTGCATCTGAATCCACGTGGTTCATAATCCCATCAGTACAACAGCACAAAGAGAAATGGCCATTTAACCTTCTCTTTAAATACTAGAAATCCACTCATTTCCTGAGAAGGTGCACATGAGGCAGGGCGATAAGGCGTCAGTCATTTTAGCATGGTCTCAGATCTAGGCATGGCTAAATACGAACCACCAACGTCGTTGCAGTTGTCTAACTTATAATGCAAATATCGGCTGGTCACAGTCTCATTGTGCGCACCCTGGTGCCTAAAGCTTTCTGTGAGAAGTTCGCGGGGTGGGCCCAAACCGAATATTCGAACAGATAAAAAGGCAGCCATCTTATCTTGATGGAAACTCAACATACTTATTAAA
Source organism: Calotriton arnoldi (assembly GCA_963921515.1). Classification (NCBI taxonomy): domain Eukaryota; kingdom Metazoa; phylum Chordata; class Amphibia; order Caudata; family Salamandridae; genus Calotriton; species Calotriton arnoldi. The sequence continues at coordinate 1,365,418 of CAWUFW010005186.1, read as the reverse complement.
CCACTTTCTGATAACTAAACAACCCATGTAAATGTATTCCATGGCTTAAAATGTGGGTATGTGAGCCTATCGATGTGCTGTCCACAAGGGGACTTCCTAACTCAAGTATTATGGTCACAGAATCTAACAGAACCCAACCAAAGGGTGAGCCAACATTACAGCGGTCATCTTAACACAATGTTTACTCAAGTTTTCTGGGGTCTCTGTAATACTATCCCAGCAGCCAGAAAGGAGCCAGAATGAAAAGCAAATGCCTTGCTTGAGATATGACAGAAGAGTAACAGGCCACATATTAATATTTCATGGCTTAAAATGTTGCTATATGTGCCTATCTACATCATGTCCCTAACAGAATTTCCTGACTCAAATGTAATTGTCACAAAATCGAGCAGAACCCAACCTAAGGATGAGGCAACGATCCGGCGGCCATCTTAACATGGTGTTCACTACTGTATTCAAAGGTCTATGCAATACTATCCCAATGGCCAGAAGGGCAGCAAAATGAAAGTCAGATGCCTAGCGATGGATACAACAGATGAACAACCGGGTTTACAGGAATATAGGAACACTATATTAACTGTATCAATTGTAATCAATTGAAAATGGAAACCAGAATGTCAGATGCCGTGCATGGTATATAGTGGCTGAGTAAAATGGGGTACAAGAATATAATCACTGTATCCATTGTATCAACTAGAAAAGAATAGTAAGAGTACAACCAGAATCCTGATGTGCCAGAGGCAATACAGGAACTCAACGGGGCATCTTAAGCCATATCTAATTGCATTTGCCCACGGTATTTCAATGTTTAGACCTAAAGTACATGTTTGTAATGTGAAGATCCAAAACACTTCTCGCAACTTCCTGACATCAGCCAACTCTGTGTCCCCCTTGGCAACTATTTTTTCTATAATCAGCAATTTTATATTCGCTGGTTGATGTCCCATTTCTAGAAAGTGTTTTACCATGGGGGCAGTTAGTTTCCTTGTTTTGATAGCCGATCTGTGTTCCATCAAGTGGATGTGAAAACTCCCACCCGTTTCACCTACATATCCATGGCCACAAGGGCATATCAGTAGATATATAACATTCTGTGTTTTGCAGTTTGTCATATTACGCAAATTTATAGTATGTCCATTATGGGTGTGAATATCTGTTTCTATGACACTCTCACAGGCCAGGCATTGGACTCATTTGAAATTGCCCTGGATGAGATTAACTCCATCTATGGTTTTTTGAATGAAATTGGTACTTGTTGTAAGCCTGGATCTCACTAAATTATCTTTTAGGTTTTTATTGCCGCGATGGGCAAACATGGGTTTGGGGATCTTGATGTCTATCTCTGGATCACTGTTGAGGATGTGCCAGTTGGAAATGATAACCTGTCATACTTTCTCATTAAGTACTGAATGTCTCGTGACACATACTTATTTAGGATCCCTTTTTTCCTTCTCTTGCCACAAAAGATGGTCTCTGTCATAAAATCTTGCTCTCATATAGGCCTCTCTAACTAGTCTTCTAGGGTAACCTCATTAACGGAGCTTCTCTCTCATGATTGCTGCCTTGCCATTATAGTCTACTAAATTAGTGCAATTGTGTCTCAGTCTCAGGAACTGGCCAAAAGGGATACCTTATTTCTTGTTCCTCAAGTGGTAACTGTTGAAGTGTAGAAGTGCTTTACATGCTGTAGGCTTCACACTCTAAGGGCAACTCCTTCCAGAATCCACGATGCTGTCACACTGCAGATCTCACATGTGTAGGGCAAGCGTCTTCAAGAAGGACCACAGAATCCGGAGGAAAATAAATTGTCTCCAGGAAGTAGAATCAGATGGAGGAGGCTCAGGAATAGGGGAGGAAGAAGGCGGCTCTCAGGTCTGAACTGAGCTGATAGAACACATATCCTGTAGGAGGACTAGGAATAGCTTACCTGTGGAAGAAAACAAATTTTGAAGATAACTTTGGTTGTCATGCAACATATTCCAAGACTAAACTGAGGTCCTTTCAAAGGAAAATGACAGGAACAGAAACTGCATGAATTCACACAACCAGTTCCCCATTCTGGATTGGGAAAACCCAATAAGCCCAAGTCCAAAGAACACTAATTCCTCCATCTTGGAACAAGAGTAACATAAAAAGAGAAAAAGAGAAAACCTGGACTGGAAAACCTAAAATAAACCCAATATAAGGCTTCAACAAAAATCCTTCAGACATGGGACTGCCATGTTCTGCCTTCTGTATGGTGACAGAGCAAGGAAGCTCTGGCCTTGCCCACCATCAGCAAAAGGAGGTGTCACTCCAATACACTAAGCTGTGAAGGAGACAACACTGTTGGCAAGGAAAGGCACCCAAGGAGTAAGGATAGCTCCAATACCTAGAGGACTCCTGAATGGTAAGACCCCAGCATCAACCCTTCCTGTTGTCGCCAGCAATTTTGATGCTACCACTGACCATTAGAGCTGCATTGTCCTTGGTAGCACCACCAGCTTGCGAAGTGGCTGGCCACGAGAAGTAGACAGCATAACCCAATGTTCCCTCACAGCTTCCTGTAGAATCCACTGACCAAAAGGAAAATCTCCAGCCCTTACAATGATAAAAACTTTGAGACGTTGATGTGGGCTAATCATGTGACCTCCCACCCTTAGAAACAATTACTGTCCACACCTGGATTCCTAACCAACTCCACTGATTAACGGATGAAGGCCAATGAGCACAAGAGTACATGTGCCACAGAATTAACTCAGGCTGGGTATGTGACTTTCCTGCTTGGAACCAATTGCTATCCATGCCATTTTCTCAACAATTTTGCTGGTCAAAAGGACCAGTCTCAATGAATACAAGGATACAGCTGGCCAAAACGTCAATGTCAGTGGTCCTGTGCATTTGCACCATCTTGGCAATCACTGCCAATGTCCATCTTCCAGCCAATCCCAAAGTCAAAAATAAGTGATCCTAGCTCTGATGGGACACAAGATATCTGAAGACAGCACTGTCATTTCACATGTGTCCTGCCCTCTGAGCAGATCACTGTCCATGCCTGCATTTTCCCTTCATTTTCCACTTAACTGTCACTCCTAGAAAGTCTCTCATTCAAGTGTCTTTGTCAAAGGATGAATGAGGACAAAGTCAAATCCTGTATTGGTCTATTGAAACTGGAAGAGTCCAAAGGCACTCTCTCTATTTGAAGAAGAGGACTTCTGCAGCTTCACTTAGGCAACCAAAAAGAGGATGTAGGCTTGGGTGGTTGTGGAATGGTGGCACTGAGTGTGGTCAACTTTTGAGGACCTGAGAAGCACTTCTGTACAGTTTTTAATTTGCCCTAGGTCAAGATACTTCCTCCTATAGAGGGGCTACTGTTGCCACAAGGAGAATGCAGTGGTGGAGAGGCTGAGGAGGGCGGAATACATCCTCTAAATTATCTAACTGAGAGGAAGAAGTAGTGCTTGCCCAGACTGTGGTAAGCCCTATTTGTTATTAGCCCAAAGGGTCTTTAGTTACCCTCTCTGGTGCCTAGTGGAGGTGCCTCAGAACAAAGTGCTCCAACACCGGTGGAAATTATTCCAATCAATCAATCAATCAATCAATCAGGGAATTGTAAGCGCGCTACTCACCCATGAGGGTCTCAAGGCGCTGAGGGGGGGGTCCGCAGATCTGTTTAGCCGAAGAGCCAGGTCTTGAGGGTCTTCCTGAAGGTGTTCAGGGAGGGGGCGCGTCTGATGTCTGCCGGTATCTCGTTCCAGGTCTTGGCTGCAATGTGAGAGAAGGATCTTCTGCCTGCTCTGGCTCTGTGGATGCGCGAGGTTTCAGCCAGTGCAAGGTTGGAAGATTGGAGGTTTCTTTTGGGTACGTGGAAGTTGTTGTGTAGGCATTTGTAGGCGTGAGTGAGGATTTTGAAAGTGACTCTTTTCTCCACGGGGAGCCAGTGGAGACTTCGTAGGTGTTGGCTGATGTGTTCGTGTCGGGGGATGCCGAGGACGAGTCTGGCGGCGGTGTTCTGTACTGTCTGGAGTTTGCGGAGTAGGGACTTGCTGATGCTGGCGTAGAGTGCGTTTCCATAGTCCAGTCTGCTGGTGATGAGTGCGTGGGTGACTGTCTTCCTTGACTCAGGGGGATCCACTTGAAGGTCTTGCGGAGGATGCGGAGGGTGTTGAAGCAGCTGGAGGTGACGGCGTTGACCTGTCGGTTCATGGAGAGTGATGAGTCGAGTACGATGCCGAGGTTCTTGGCGCGGTCTGAGGGGTAGGTGGGCTTCCAAGGGCGGTCGGCCACCAGGTGCTGTCCCATGCAGAAGGGGTGGTACCGAGGACGAGAACTTCTGTCTTCTCGGCGTTGAGCTTCAGGCAGCTGTTGGTCATCCAGACTGCGACGTCTTGCATTCCTTTCTGGAAGTTGAGTTTGGCAGTGGTGGGGTCTTTGGTGAGGGAGAGGATGAGCTGGGTGTCGTCGGCGTAGGATACTATGTTGAGGCCGTGTTGTCGGACGATGGCTGCAAGGGGGCCATGTAAATGTTGAAGAGGGTGGGGCTCAGTGATGAACCCTGTGGGACTCCGCAGGTGATTTTCGTGGGGTCGGAGAGGAAGGGTGGGAGTCTGATCCTTTGGCTTCTTCCGGTGAGGAATGATCGGATCCAGTCCAGGGCTGTTCCTTGTATGCCTGCGTCGTGTAGTCTGATGACTAGTGTGCGATGGGAGACGGTGTCGAAGGCCGCTGATAGGTCGAGTAGGATGAGGGCTGCGGAGTGGCCTTGGTCCAGGCGGGTGCGGATGTCGTCTGTGGCGGCGAGTAGGGCGGTCCCTGTGCTGTGGTTGCTTCGGAATCCGGATTGGGACGGGTTGAGGACGGCGTTCTCTTCAATGAATCGTGTCAGTTTCCTGTTGACTGTTTTCTCTGCAACTTTGGCTGCGAAGGGGAGGAGCGAGATGAGCCGATAGTTCTTGAGGTCGGTGGGGTCAGCTGTGGGCTTCTTGAGCAGGGGTCTGACTTCTGCGCGCTTCCAGTCGTCTGGGAAGGTGCCTGTTTTGAAGGTGGTGTTGATGGTGCGTTGTAGTTCGGGTGCGATGGCGGCCACGGCTCTGTGGTAGATGTGAGGGGGCAGGGGTCGGTGGGGGCCCCCGAGTGGATGCTTTTCATGGTTGAGGCGGTGTCTTCGGCCGTGATCGGTGTCCAGTTGGAGATGGTGGGCTGGCTGGTGTTTCTGGGGGGCGGGGGGCCGTCTGTGGCACCTGGTGGATGGTCGATGAAGTTGTCGTTGAGGTTTTTGATTTTGAGGTGGAAATAGGTTCCAAGCTTGTCGCAGAGGTCTTGGGATCGGGTGATGTCTGTGGCTTCGCTGCGTGGGTTGGTGAATTCTTGAATGACACTGAAAAGTTCCTTGGAGTTGGTGGAGTTGGCCAGGATTTTGTTGTGGATGAAGTTTCTTTTGGTGGCTCTGATCTGGTTGTGGTAGTCCGTCATGGCGTCCTTGTAGGTGGTGTGGTTTTCGGTTGTCTTGGTGTTTCTCCAGTTCTTCTCGAGGCGTCTGCAGGTGCATCTGGCTTCTTGGAGAGCGGTTGTGAACCAGGCGGCTTTCCTGGGGCGTTGTCTGTTGGGGTTGCGTAGCGGGGCAAGCTCATCTGCGCAGTTGGAGATCCAGGTGTGGAGTTCTCTGGCTGCGTCGTTTGTGCTGTTTGCGTCAGGTGCCCAGGTGTGGTTGTCTCGGTTGAGGGTGGAGTTAAGTTGCTCGTCGGTAACCTTGCTCCAGTTCCTTCGTGGTGGGCGTGGGGCTGGTTTGGGTGCCTTGGGTTTGTTGATGGCGAAGTGTGCGCAGTGGTGGTCGGTCCATGGCGGCTGCGTTGTGTAGCTGAAATGGACGCTGTTTCCTGCCGCGAAGATGGGGTCGAGGGTGTGTCCTGCTCTGTGGGTCGGTGTGTTGACGAGTTGTTTAAGTCCGATGCTGGTGAGGTTGTCACGAAGGATAGTGGAGTTGGGGTCGCTGGGGTTGTCGAGGTAGAAGTTCAGGTCTCCAATGAGTATGTAGTTTGTTGAGGCGATCGGGTGGGGTGCGATGAAGTCGGTGATGGTGGCGGCGAAGGGTGTTCGGGGGCCGGGGGTCTGTAGACGAGGGTTCCTCGGAGTGTGGCTTTGGGGGTGGTCTGGATCTTGAAGTGCAGGTGTTCGGCGGAGGGGAAGGTTTCGCTGGAGGTGGTGAGGCGGAGGGTGCTCTTGTGGGCGATGGCGAGGCCCCCTCCTGGGTGGTTGGGCGGTCTTTCCTCTGGATCTTGTATCCGTCTGGGATGGCGGTGCTGATGTCGGGGGCGGAGGATGCGTTGGTCCAGGTCTCTGTGAAGAAGGCGATGTCGGGCGAAAGAGAGTCGAGTAGTCATTCTCACTCAGGCAGCAGGGCAGCAGAATAGCAGTCCTGCTTGCAGCAGAGCAGCACAGCAGTCCTTCTTCTGAGTCTTCCACAGGTCCAGATATGAACTGAAGAATTGGGTCTGGGGATCCAATATTTATACCTGGTGCTCACATTGAAGTAAGAGAATCTTCTAGAGTCCTCCCCCTACAGAGGTGTCTGGAATTTGCTTCCTCTCTGCCCTGGCCACAGCTTGTTAGGGGCACAAAAGACTAGTTTGAAACCCTATGTAAGTGTGCCCAGGCAGAGTCTTTGTGATGTGCAGTGTGTTAGACGACAGCTCTTCCCCTCCATCCTGACAGAGATGGTCCATCCTGCCAACACCTATTCCTCTTTTGTCTCACTGTCTGGGAGCAATACACAAAGACCAACTGCCAGCTACACCTAGTCATGTGACCAAGGATACAGGCGACAGGCACCCAATGGTTAGGAAAAGAAAATGCCAACTTTCTAAAAGTGACATTTTCAGAATTGTGACTTAAAATCTTACTTTACCATTGAAGAGTGCTTTAAATTACAATTCTTTAGTCACCAAGCTCAACCTTCCTACTTGTTCCCAATTGAAAGTCATCACTCTGTAAATGTAATAAGGTAACCCAATGTTATCCTCCGGGAGAGGTAAGCCTTGCAGCAGTGAAAAACGGGTTTGAGAGTTTTTCAGTACCAGGACATATAAAAGTTTAAAGTAAATGTCCTACTTTTTAAATACATTGCACCCTGCCCTATGGGCTGTTTAGAACCTACCCGAAGGGTGACTTACTTGTATTAAAAAGAAAGGTTTATTTATTTTATTTAGAAAGTTTTATATAGCGCGAACGTGACCCAGACGGGTATCAGAGCGCTTTACAGTTAGGATAGGTGGGGTAAGGAGGTGAGAAGGACAAGCATAACTAGAGTATACATAAAACGAGCAAGATAGGAGTACATCACAATTAGGGTAGGATGGATACGGTACATGGAGAAGAACATTCAATACATAAGTGAGCAAAGCAGGCGAGTGCTGCGAATCAAAGGTGCACAATAATCTGGTACTCAATCAGGAGGCAGTCAATAAGCAATGGGGCCCGGGCCATTTAGGCTGGGGCAAAAGGTTTTTGGGCAGACCAAAATTGCAGTTTAAAACTGCACACACAGATTGCGATGTCAGGCCTGAGACATTTTTAGAAGGCTACTTAAGTGGGTGGCACAATGAGTGCTGCAGGCCCAATAATAGCATTTAATTTACAGACCCCAGGTACATGTAGTACCACTTTACCAGGGAGTAAATTAAATGTGCAAATAAATAAACATCTGTTATTCAGCACCAAGATACCCTTCTGGGTGAACACGCACTTTACAAATACACTTTACAAATACACGTTATGTTATGTTATATGTTATGTTATGTAACTGGAAGTATGCCAAGTTCACCATGTTTAAGGGATAGAGCATAAGCACTTTAGCACTAGTTGGGCAAGGGCAAAGTGCACAGAGTCCTAAAAGCCAACAAAAAGAAGTTCAGAAACAGGAGGTTGAAGTCAAAAGGTTTGGGGATAACCTTACAGAGAGGGCCAAGTCCAACATGGATACATTGTAAGGGCCACTTGAGTTCTTTTTTGTTCATCCTTTCAGTTTGTGCCCGCAGGCTGGGGATGCCTGACTGTGGCACTTTGAAGCAGGAAAGAGGGGAAAATCGCTAGCTTGATCATGCATCATCTTCATACTTTACAAAATATTCAACATTCAGTCATAAATTATTGCAATAGGCAAGAGGGAATGCTTAGTGGGATTCTTCAGTTCATCCTAGAAAATGTACTCACAACACTTGTAAAATCCCTTGTGCTGTTGTGCAATTGACTACAGCAATTCTCATCTGATTGGTCTTTCAATAACCGTGTCCCTCTGAATGCATGCTATGGCATACTTTGGCAATTGAATGCCCCATGGAAGCTACAACACTCTAAAAGATTGTGTTCTTAGTTTTTGTTTTCTCTGTCTACATTAAAGTACATTTTCTTTTTTAAGTTAAGCACTTAATTTAATTGATTTATTGAGAGTTTTTGGTCTAAGATGCTGAGCTCTGTGTTTCTATCCCACATCATGTCCCTCAGTGAAACCTGGACACTCCCTGCCTCTCTATACTGAGAGTAAAGTGCTGAAAGGGGTAGTTGGTTCCCATTTTCAGGTCCACAGTTCGAAGGCTCCAGGATGTCCAAGGTAAATGATTCCAAAGATACCTAGTAACGTCTGATGCCCTTGCTCCCCTAGACCAGCATTCTCATTGAAAAAATTATAATTGTACTACTTAATTTAAATTAATCATTTTCTGTGATGCTTTGGCGTTTCTTCGTCCCTTTTTTCTTCAGGGTGTGCAATCCCATTGGAGCAGGATGTGATCCCAGAAGCTAGTTCCCAATGCCACCTAAACACTGACAGCACCCAAATCGCGGCAGAAGATTCATACTGAGCCAGCACTCAGAAGAAAGGGGAAGAGGACAAAAGAAGAGGAGGGTTTTTGTTTAGTCTGGTCTTTCTTAGCATAGGCACTTCACACTGGTTCCCTCTCAGATCACTAAGAAATGTGTTTATGTGTATCTAACAAATGAAAGGAAAGTGTATAAATAGAAGGTACTCCTGAAACAGACTCTAAAGAATAACCCTGTTTCCTCCCCTAAAAGCTTCCCTCTTTCCCACTTAAGACTTAGGTCTTAGGCAAAACAATAAATATCTTTGATGATCCCTAGAGAAAAACAAACAATACTATCACATGAGGACCCTTGGAAATGTTGTAACATATGTTATTACCCTTACTGGAACCCTCCTGTTGGGCATGGCCCTTCTTAGGGGGATTTCCCTAAAACTTTTTGCTTTTTGCCCTCCTAGTTTTTGCTGACTCTCTTTTCATGACTTTAGGACTATGGGCACTTTCCCACTGTACTGCAGCGGGAAAGTGCACACGCCCTTCCTACATATGCCAGGAAAGAGTGCTAACTTGATTGGTTTAGGTGTCGTACCTGTGAGTGCCCTTTAAAAAGGTACACCACATACCCAGGGTGAGTACTGCACTGGCTAGTGGTGGGATGCAGCACTGATTGTCCCACCTACCGGAATCGCCTGTCAAACATGTATCATGCTCAGGTTGGACTTTCTCACTCATTAGCCAACACTGAGCTGGCCTTTCACTACCACCAAAGAGGCCCTAGGGTAAGTCTAGAGGGGTGAAGCTCAGGGTAGGTGAGTGGCCAGATAGGAACACCTGTGTGTTCGCTGCCTGGGTAGGGAAGAACCCACATGTGGGTTTTCCCTACCTAGGGGGTCGGCTCTCCCCATGGGACATCTCCCGGATCTTGCTGATTCTCTTGTTGTGGCCTTAGGGCCGGGGACACTTGCCCACAGTAAATGCAGTGTGAAGGTGTGTTCACCCTTCCTATCCATGTTAGGAACTGGTGCTTACCTGATGTTTCTGAAACAGGTCACCTGCCTGCAATTGTAGGCCAGTAGGCGCACTGGCATCAATGATGGGCTTCAATATGTGTCCAGCCTGCCATTGCAGGCCGGTCTGTGCACTTGCCCTAGTGCTGTGCTTAAACATGAGTCTAGCCTGCCATTGCAGGCCAGTGTGTGCACTTGCACCTATGATGTTTTTAAACATGTGTCTAGCCTGCCATTGTAGGCCGGTCTGAGCACTTGAACCAAGGATGTGCTTGAACATTTGTCCTGCCTGCCATTGCAGGCCGGTGTGCGCATTTGCATCGATAGTGTTTCTAAACATGTGTCCAGCCTGCCATTGCAGGTCTGTGTGTGCGCAATTGCTTTTCAACTCAGGCTGGGCTTTCTAATCACTGGTGATCCTGAGAGGACCTTTCGCTACCACTAGAGCACCCTGAGGGTACATCTTAAGGGGTGAAGCGAGAGGTAGGTGAAAAGCCAGGCACGTAAACATATGTGTTCCCTGCCAAGGTAGTGAGGAATACCCATGTGTGTTTTCACTACCCAAGAGGTTTACTCTTCCCATAGGCTAAGATGGGGAAATGGTGTGAATTACTTCAGACTGCAATAGTGGATTGCAGTGGAGCAGCCTCATACTGTTTCCTATCATTGGATTTGCAATGACAAATCCTTTTCAGAGGTAAAGGTGGTTTTGTTGTGACTAGCGTAGAAATGTCACTTGTAGAAACTGGGCATTTCTCTGCTCTAAAACTCTTTGTGTGCCTTTTTGCTTCACCCCAGTCTACAATAGAGGCTGGGGGAGCCATTCTGGGCATTCCCCAGCGACAGCTATAAAACATTGGGAATGCGACTGGAACAACAGACCTCAGCAATTTGAGGGCCTGGCTGGATAGATTGGAGGAAGATGTTTTGACACTTGGCCTCTGGAGCTAGATCATGGCTCCACTAAAGAGTAAGATCTGCATTTCACAGCCTCAGGGCAGATGGGACTGAAATTTAGGGGAGACATCTGTGGTTGAAAAAGGGACCCTTTGAACCACCCCTAACTTCAAAGGAGCACTACAGTCTAACTACTGGTGCCATACTTCAGCAGGGCAGAGAAACACTTGTGGGGATGTGGGACTGGAGAACCTGGAACTGTGTGATGCATGCTGCCAGAGGAATCTGTTGTGCACAAGGAAGATTACTGTCATTGAAAGGGACCGCATGCCCTTCCTGAATAGTGGCTGTCCTGGGTTGACTTCCTGCTGCTGTGTTGCACCCTAAAGTGTGCTTTCCAAGAGCTTGTTGGCTTGCCCCCTGTTTTTTGGGAGGTCTCAGAGACATCAAAGATATCCTACGAGGGACCCCCATCATCTACTCTTGACACCTGTAGAGCGGTGCCCTCTTAAGTGCCCACATCATCTGCTGAATCCCAAATGGTAGTGCGACGTGAGCCTGGAACTAAGTAATGTGCCTCAAGATCGGATTGCCTTATGCGCAGCCCCAGAAGCCTTGCCCGCTCTGAGGCGTGTGGACCCTGCATCTTTGGGACCTCGGGACGCATAAGCATCTTGTTGGTGGTGAGTGAATTCCCCGGTTGCGGGATAGAGCATGGCCCACTTCGTCGATTAAGCTGCATCTCTCTTGTGCAACACAACGATTGCATGCTCATTGCATGCAGTGTCCTATTCACAGGTTGCGACCCTCGGCGGTGGGGGTGTAACCGTAGCAGTACCTCATTCGACCTTGCGAGGCATTGCTAAACTTGCGCATGTGTGTGCACGCTGCATCTCCTGTCGTTCTGGCCCATCCTCCTGGGAGAAGGGGCCCTGCAGCGGTTCTGCGCCATCAAGGACACTGGGGAGGCGTGGCCTGTCGTCCATACAGCCTGTGCAGTTTCTCTGAGGACCAGGACGCTTCCTGACAGGAGTCTGCTCATCATCCACTTTCCTGTGGAATGCCCAGCAGCCCCAGGTTGGTGGTATATGTGCCTGCTTGAACCCCACACGTGTCCATATGCTGTTGGCTGCATAGGCGAGGCCTGCTACAAGTGGAGTCTGTGCACCTCACTGCATTCTGCTCTTTATGGTGGTGACTGTGCTCTGTCTTGCTACTTGATAGGAGGGGAAGAGAGCACATGTCACATTGTCTCCAATTTATTCACGGGTGTTCCGCAGCAAAATTAAGGGAAAACATTCATTCAAGTAAAAGACACACAATTGATGGACGGAATGCAGAACAAATCAGAACATTCACCCCCAGTCAATAGATCTGGGTTAAATCCATCATTCTTTTGCTCACCATGCCACCCCAGTTTAGACCTGGCCATATGCAAATCAGTCTTGACCCTGTGCCTCATGGGAACAGTCCAGCCCGAACTGCCAAGCCAGGTCCTCCCTGGACCGGAAACAAGCATCCTAGGACCGGTTTCGGGGTTTCACCCCTCTTCAGCCAGGATAGCTTGATTCCAGTGGCACAGTGAGCCCGGGACCCACGTCTGGGCATACCCGGCGCACTTAGGGTGAGGAAGCAAAAGACACACAATTGATGGACGGAATGCAGAACAAATCAGAACATTCACCCCCAGTCAATAGATCTGGGTTAAATCCATCATTCTTTTGCTCACCATGCCACCCCAGTTTAGACCTGGCCATATGCAAATCAGTCTTGACCCTGTGCCTCATGGGAACAGTCCAGCCCGAACTGCCAAGCCAGGTCCTCCCTGGACCGGAAACAAGCATCCTAGGACCGGTTTCGGGGTTTCACCCCTCTTCAGCCAGGATAGCTTGATTCCAGTGGCACAGTGAGCCCGGGACCCACGTCCGGTCATACCCGGCGCACTTAGGGCGAGGAAGCAAAAGACACACAATTGATGGACCGAATGCAGAACAAATCAGAACATTCACCCCCAGTCAATAGATCTGGGTTAAATCCATCATTCTTTTGCTCACCATGCCACCCCAGTTTAGACCTGGCCATATGCAAATCAGTCTTGACCCTGTGCCTCATGGGAACAGTCCAGCCCGAACTGCCAAGCCAGGTCCTCCCTGGACCGGAAACAAGCATCCTAGGACCGGTTTCGGGGTTTCACCCCTCTTCAGTAAGGATAGCTTGATTCCAGTGGCACAGTGAGCCCGGGACCCACGTCTGGGCATACCCGGCGCACTTAGGGCGAGGAAGCAAAAGACACACAATTGATGGACAGAATGCAGAACAAATCAGAACATTCACCCCCAGTCAATAGATCTGGGTTAAATCCATCATTCTTTTCCTCACCATGCCACCCCAGTTTAGACCTGGCCATATGCAAATCAGTCTTGACCCTGTGCCTCATGGGAACAGTCCAGCCCGAACTGCCAAGCCAGGTCCTCCCTGGACCGGAAACAAGCATCCTAGGACCGGTTTCGGAGTTTCACCCCTCTTCAGCCAGGATAGCTTGATTCCAGTGGCACAGTGAGCCCGGGGCCCACGTCTGGGCATACCCGGCGCACTTAGGGCGAGGAAGCAAAAGACACACAATTGATGGACGGAATGCAGAACAAATCAGAACATTCACCCCCAGTCAATAGATCTGGGTTAAATCCATCATTCTTTTGCTCACCATGCCACCCCAGTTTAGACCTGGCCATATGCAAATCAGTCTTGACCCTGTGCCTCATGGGAACAGTCCAGCCCGAACTGCCAAGCCAGGTCCTCCCTGGACCGGAAACAAGCATCCTAGGACCGGTTTCGGGGTTTCACCCCTCTTCAGCCAGGATAGCTTGATTCCAGTGGCACAGTGAGCCCGGGACCCACGTCTGGGCATACCCGGCGCACTTAGGGCGAGGAAGCAAAAGACACACAATTGATGGACGGAATGCAGAACAAATCAGAACATTCACCCCCAGTCAATAGATCTGGGTTAAATCCATCATTCTTTTGCTCACCATGCCACCCCAGTTTAGACCTGGCCATATGCAAATCAGTCTTGACCCTGTGCCTCATGGGAACAGTCCAGCCCGAACTGCCAAGCCAGGTCCTCCCTGGACCAGAAACAAGCATTCTAGGACCGGTTTCGGGGTTTCACCCCTCTTCAGCCAGGATAGCTTGATTCCAGTGGCACAGTGAGCCCGGGACCCACGTCTGGGCAAACCCGGCGCACTTAGGGCGAGGAAGCAAAAGACACACAATTGATGGACGGAATGCAGAACAAATCAGAACATTCACCCCCAGTCAATAGATCTGGGTTAAATCCATCATTCTTTTGCTCACCATGCCACCCCAGTTTAGACCTGGCCAAATGCAAATCAGTCTTGACCCTGTGCCTCATGGGAACAGTCCAGCCCGAACTGCCAAGCCAGGTCCTCCTGGACCGGAAACAAGCATCCTAGGACCGGTTTCGGGGTTTCACCCCTCTTCAGCCAGGATAGCTTGATTCCAGTGGCACAGTGAGCCCGGGACCCACGTCTGGGCATGCCCGGCGCACTTAGGGCGAGGAAGCAAAAGACACACAATTGATGGACGGAATGCAGAACAAATCAGAACATTCACCCCCAGTCAATAGATCTGGGTTAAATCCATCATTCTTTTGCTCACCATGCCACCCCAGTTTAGACCTGGCCATATGCAAATCAGTCTTGACCCTGTGCCTCATGGGAACAGTCCAGCCCGAACTGCCAAGCCAGGTCCTCCCTGGACCGGAAACAAGCATCCTAGGACCGGTTTCGGGGTTTCACCCCTCTTCAGCCAGGATAGCTTGATTCCAGTGGCACAGTGAGCCCGGGACCCACGTCTGGGCATACCCGGCGCACTTAGGGCGAGGAAGCAAAGACACACAATTGATGGACGGAATGCAGAACAAATCAGAACATTCACCCCCAGTCAATAGATCTGGGTTAAATCCATCATTCTTTTGCTTACCATGCCACCCCAGTTTAGACCTGGCCATATGCAAATCAGTCTTGACCCTGTGCCTCATGGGAACAGTCCAGCCCGAACTGCCAAGCCAGGTCCTCCCTGGACCGGAAACAAGCATCCTAGGACCGGTTTCGGGGTTTCACCGCTCTTCAGCCAGGATAGCTTGATTCCAGTGGCACAGTGAGCCCGGGACCCACGTCTGGGCATACCCGGCGCACTTAGGGCGAGGAAGCAAAAGACACACAATTGATGGACGGAATGCAGAACAAATCAGAACATTCACCCCCAGTCAATAGATCTGGGTTAAATCCATCATTCTTTTGCTCACCATGCCACCCCAGTTTAGACCTGGCCATATGCAAATCAGTCTTGACCCTGTGCCTCATGGGAACAGTCCAGCCCGAACTCCCAAGCCAGGTCCTCCCTGGACCGGAAACAAGCATCCTAGGACCGGTTTCGGGGTTTCACCCCTCTTCAGTCAGGATAGCTTGATTCCAGTGGCACAGTGAGCCCGGGACCCACGTCTGGGCATACCCGGCGCACTTAGGGCGAGGAAGCAAAAGACACACAATTGATGGACGGAATGCAGAACAAATCAGAACATTCACCCCAGTCAATAGATCTGGGTTAAATCCATCATTCTTTTGCTCACCATGCCACCCCAGTTTAGACCTGGCCATATGCAAATCAGTCTTGACCCTGTGCCTCATGGGAACAGTCCAGCCCGAACTGCCAAGCCAGGTCCTCCCTGGACCGGAAACAAGCATCCTAGGACCAGTTTCGGGGTTTCACCCCTCTTCAGCCAGGATAGCTTGATTCCAGTGGCACAGTGAGCCCGGGACCCACGTCTGGGCATACCCGGCGCACTTAGGGCGAGGAAGCAAAAGACACACAATTGATGGACGAAATGCAGAACAAATCAGAACATTCACCCCCAGTCAATAGATCTGGGTTAAATCCATCATTCTTTTGCTCACCATGCCACCCCAGTTTAGACCTGGCCATATGCAAATCAGTCTTGACCCTGTGCCTCATGGGAACAGTCCAGCCCGAACTGCCAAGCCAGGTCCTCCCTGGACCGGAAACAAGCATCCTAGGACCGGTTTCGGGGTTTCACCCTCTTCAGCCAGGATAGCTTGATTCCAGTGGCACAGTGAGCCCGGGACCCACGTCTGGGCATACCCGGCGCACTTAGGGCGAGGAAGCAAAGACACACAATTGATGGACGGAATGCAGAACAAATCAGAACATTCACCCCCAGTCAATAGATCTGGGTTAAATCCATCATTCTTTTGCTCACCATGCCACCCCAGTTTAGACCTGGCCATATGCAAATCAGTCTTGACCCTGTGCCTCATGGGAACAGTCCAGCCCGAACTGCCAAGCCAGGTCCTCCCTGGACCGGGAAACAAGCATCCTAGGACCGGTTTCGGGGTTTCACCCCTCTTCAGCCAGGATAGCTTGATTCCAGTGGCACAGTGAGCCCGGGACCACGTCTGGGCATACCCGGCGCACTTAGGGCGAGGAAGCAAAAGACACACAATTGATGGACGGAATGCAGAACAAATCAGAACATTCACCCCCAGTCAATAGATCTGGGTTAAATCCATCATTCTTTTGCTCACCATGCCACCCCAGTTTAGACCTGGCCATATGCAAATCAGTCTTGACCCTGTGCCTCATGGGAACAGTCCAGCCCGAACTGCCAAGCCAGGTCCTCCCTGGACCGGAAACAAGCATCCTAGGACCGGTTTCGGGGTTTCACCCTCTTCAGCCAGGATAGCTTGATTCCAGTGGCACAGTGAGCCCGGGACCCACGTCTGGGCATACCCGGCGCACTTAGGGCGAGGAAGCAAAGACACACAATTGATGGACGGAATGCAGAACAAATCAGAACATTCACCCCCAGTCAATAGATCTGGGTTAAATCCATCATTCTTTTGCTCACCATGCCACCCCAGTTTAGACCTGGCCATATGCAAATCAGTCTTGACCCTGTGCCTCATGGGAACAGTCCAGCCCGAACTGCCAAGCCAGGTCCTCCCTGGACCGGAAACAAGCATCCTAGGACCGGTTTCGGGGTTTCACCCCTCTTCAGGCAGGATAGCTTGATTCCAGTGGCACAGTGAGCCCGGGACCCACGTCTGGGCATGCCCGGCGCACTTAGGGCGAGGAAGCAAAAGACACACAATTGATGGACGGAATGCAGAACAAATCAGAACATTCACCCCCAGTCAATAGATCTGGGTTAAATCCATCATTCTTTTGCTCACCATGCCACCCCAGTTTAGACCTGGCCATATGCAAATCAGTCTTGACCCTGTGCCTCATGGGAACAGTCCAGCCCGAACTGCCAAGCCAGGTCCTCCCTGGACCGGAAACAAGCATCCTAGGACCGGTTTCGGGGTTTCACCCCTCTTCAGCAGGATAGCTTGATTCCAGTGGCACAGTGAGCCCGGGACCCACGTCTGGGCATACCCGGCGCACTTAGGGCGAGGAAGCAAAAGACACACAATTGATGGACGGAATGCAGAACAAATCAGAACATTCACCCCCAGTCAATAGATCTGGGTTAAATCCATCATTCTTTTGCTCACCATGCCACCCCAGTTTAGACCTGGCCATATGCAAATCAGTCTTGACCCTGTGCCTCATGGGAACAGTCCAGCCCGAACTGCCAAGCCAGGTCCTCCCTGGACCGGAAACAAGCATCCTAGGACCGGTTTCGGGGTTTCACCCCTCTTCAGCCAGGATAGCTTGATTCCAGTGGCACAGTGAGCCCGGGACCCACGTCTGGGCATACCCGGCGCACTTAGGGCGAGGAAGCAAAAGACACACAATTGATGGACGGAATGCAGAACAAATCAGAACATTCACCCCCAGTCAATAGATCTGGGTTAAATCCATCATTCTTTTGCTCACCATGCCACCCCAGTTTAGACCTGGCCATATGCAAATCAGTCTTGACCCTGTGCCTCATGGGAACAGTCCAGCCCGAACTGCCAAGCCAGGTCCTCCCTGGACCGGAAACAAGCATCCTAGGACCGGTTTCGGGGTTTCACCCCTCTTCAGCCAGGATAGCTTGATTCCAGTGGCACAGTGAGCCCGGGACCCACGTCTGGGCATACCCGGCGCACTTAGGGCGAGGAAGCAAAAGACACACAATTGATGGACGGAATGCAGAACAAATCAGAACATTCACCCCCAGTCAATAGATCTGGGTTAAATCCATCATTCTTTTGCTCACCATGCCACCCCAGTTTAGACCTGGCCATATGCAAATCAGTCTTGACCCTGTGCCTCATGGGAACAGTCCAGCCCGAACTGCCAAGCCAGGTCCTCCCTGGACCGGAAACAAGCATCCTAGGACCGGTTTTGGGGTTTCACCGCTCTTCAGCCAGGATAGCTTGATTCCAGTGGCACAGTGAGCCCGGGACCACGTCTGGGCATACCCGGCGCACTTAGAGGCGAGAAGCAAAGACACACAATTGATGGACGGAATGCAGAACAAATCAGAACATTCACCCCCAGTCAATAGATCTGGGTTAAATCCATCATTCTTTTGCTCACCATGCCACCCCAGTTTAGACCTGGCCATATGCAAATCAGTCTTGACCCTGTGCCTCATGGGAACAGTCCAGCCCGAACTCCCAAGCCAGGTCCTCCCTGGACCAGAAACAAGCATCCTAGGACCGGTTTCGGGGTTTCACCCCTCTTCAGTCAGGATAGCTTGATTCCAGTGGCACAGTGAGCCCGGGACCCACGTCTGGGCATACCCGGCGCACTTAGGGCGAGGAAGCAAAAGACACACAATTGATGGACGGAATGCAGAACAAATCAGAACATTCACCCCCAGTCAATAGATCTGGGTTAAATCCATCATTCTTTTGCTCACCATGCCACCCCAGTTTAGACCTGGCCATATGCAAATCAGTCTTGACCCTGTGCCTCATGGGAACAGTCCAGCCCGAACTGCCAAACCAGGTCCTCCCTGGACCGGAAACAAGCATCCTAGGACCGGTTTCGGGGTTTCACCCTCTTCAGCCAGGATAGCTTGATTCCAGTGGCACAGTGAGCCCGGGACCCACGTCTGGGCATACCCGGCGCACTTAGGGCGAGGAAGCAAAGACACACAATTGATGGACGGAATGCAGAACAAATCAGAACATTCACCCCCAGTCAATAGATCTGGGTTAAATCCATCATTCTTTTGCTCACCATGCCACCCCAGTTTAGACCTGGCCATATGCAAATCAGTCTTGACCCTGTGCCTCATGGGAACAGTCCAGCCCGAACTGCCAAGCCAGGTCCTCCCTGGACCGGGAAACAAGCATCCAAGGACCGGTTTCGGGGTTTCACCCTCTTCAGCCAGGATAGCTTGATTCCAGTGGCACAGTGAGCCCGGGACCCACGTCTGGGCATACCCGGCGCACTTAGGGCGAGGAAGCAAAAGACACACAATTGATGGACGGAATGCAGAACAAATCAGAACATTCACCCCCAGTCAATAGATCTGGGTTAAATCCATCATTCTTTTGCTCACCATGCCACCCCAGTTTAGACCTGGCCATATGCAAATTAGTCTTGACCCTGTGCCTCATGGGAACAGTCCAGCCCGAACTGCCAAGCCAGGTCCTCCCTGGACCGGAAACAAGCATCCTAGGACCGGTTTTGGGGTTTCACCCCTCTTCAGGCAGGATAGCTTGATTCCAGTGGCACAGTGAGCCCGGGACCCACGTCTGGGCATACCCGGCGCACTTAGGGCGAGGAAGCAAAAGACACACAATTGATGGACGGAATGCAGAACAAATCAGAACATTCACCCCCAGTCAATAGATCTGGGTTAAATCCATCATTCTTTTGCTCACCATGCCACCCCAGTTTATACCTGGCCATATGCAAATCAGTCTTGACCCTGTGCCTCATGGGAACAGTCCAGCCCGAACTCCCAAGCCAGGTCCTCCCTGGACCAGAAACAAGCATCCTAGGACCGGTTTCGGGGTTTCACCCCTCTTCAGTCAGGATAGCTTGATTCCAGTGGCACAGTGAGCCCGGGACCCACGTCTGGGCATACCCGGCGCACTTAGGGCGAGGAAGCAAAAGACACACAATTGATGGACGGAATGCAGAACAAATCAGAACATTCACCCCCAGTCAATAGATCTGGGTTAAATCCATCATTCTTTTGCTCACCATGCCACCCCAGTTTAGACCTGGCCATATGCAAATCAGTCTTGACCCTGTGCCTCATGGGAACAGTCCAGCCCAAACTGCCAAACCAGGTCCTCCCTCGACCGGAAACAAGCATCCTAGGACCGGTTTCGGGGTTTCACCCCTCTTCAGCCAGGATAGCTTGATTCCAGTGGCACAGTGAGCCCGGGACCCACGTCTGGGCATACCCGGCGCACTTAGGGCGAGGAAGCAAAAGACACACAATTGATGGACGGAATGCAGAACAAATCAGAACATTCACCCCCAGTCAATAGATCTGGGTTAAATCCATCATTCTTTTGCTCACCATGCCACCCCAGTTTAGACCTGGCCATATGCAAATCAGTCTTGACCCTGTGCCTCATGGGAACAGTCCAGCCCGAACTGCCAAGCCAGGTCCTCCCTGGACCGGAAACAAGCATCCTAGGACCGGTTTCGGGGTTTCACCCCTCTTCAGCCAGGATAGCTTGATTCCAGTGGCACAGTGAGCCCGGGACCCACGTCTGGGCATACCCGGCGCACTTAGGGCGAGGAAGCAAAGACACACAATTGATGGACGGAATGCAGAACAAATCAGAACATTCACCCCCAGTCAATAGATCTGGGTTAAATCCATCATTCTTTTGCTCACCATGCCACCCCAGTTTAGACCTGGCCATATGCAAATTAGTCTTGACCCTGTGCCTCATGGGAACAGTCCAGCCCGAACTGCCAAGCCAGGTCCTCCCTGGACCGGAAACAAGCATCCTAGGACCGGTTTCGGGGTTTCACCCTCTTCAGGCAGGATAGCTTGATTCCAGTGGCACAGTGAGCCCGGGACCCACGTCTGGGCATACCCGGCGCACTTAGGGCGAGGAAGCAAAAGACACACAATTGATAGACGGAATGCAGAACAAATCAGAACATTCACCCCCAGTCAATAGATCTGGGTTAAATCCATCATTCTTTTGCTCACCATGCCACCCCAGTTTAGACCTGGCCATATGCAAATCAGTCTTGACCCTGTGCCTCATGGGAACAGTCCAGCCCGAACTGCCAAGCCAGGTCCTCCCTGGACCGGAAACAAGCATCCTAGGACCGGTTTCGGGGTTTCACCCCTCTTCAGCCAGGATAGCTTGATTCCAGTGGCACAGTGATCTTTTGACTGGGGGAGAATGTTTGCATTGTCAGCATTCCGTCTATCATTTGTTTGCTGTAACACTTTTCGCCCTAAGTGGGATGGGTATGCCCAGACGTGGGTCCCTTGCTCACTGTGCTACTGGATTCAAGCTAGCCTGGCTGAAGAAGAGTGACATACCCTGAAACCGGTCCCAGTATGCTTGTTTCCGGTCCAGGGAGGACCTGGCCTGGCAGTTCGGTCTGGACTTTTCCCATGGGGCACAGGGTCAAGACTGATTTGCATTTGGCTGGATCCAAACTGGGGTGGCGTAGTGAGCATTAGAACGATGGATTTAACCCAGATCTTTTGACTGGGGGAGAATGTTTGCATTGTCAGCATTCCGTCTATCATTTGTTTGCTGTAACACTTTTCGCCCTAAGTGGGATGGGTATGCCCAGACGTGGGTCCCTTGCTCACTGTGCTACTGGATTCAAGCTAGCCTGGCTGAAGAAGAGTGACATACCCTGAAACCGGTCCCAGGATGCTTGTTTCCGGTCCAGGGAGGACCTGGCCTGGCAGTTCGGTCTGGACTTTTCCCATGGGGCACAGGGTCAAGACTGATTTGCATATGGCTGGGTCCAAACTGGGGTGGCGTAGTGAGCAAAAGAACGATAGATTTAACCCAGATCTTTTGACTGGGGGAGAATGTTTGCATTGTCAGCATTCCGTCTATCATTTGTTTGCTGTAACACTTTTCGCCCTAAGTGGGATGGGTATGCCCAGACGTGGGTCCCTTGCTCACTGTGCTACTGGATTCAAGCTAGCCTGGCTGAAGAAGAGTGCCATACCCTGAAACCGGTCCCAGGATGCTTGTTTCCGGTCCAGGGAGGACCTGGCCTGGCAGTTCGGTCTGGACTTTTCCCATGGGGCACAGGGTCAAGACTGATTTGCATATGGCTGGGTCCAAACTGGGGTGGCGTAGTGAGCAAAAGAACGATGGATTTAACACAGATCTTTTGACTGGGGGAGAATGTTTGCATTGTCAGCATTCCGTCTATCATTTGTTTGCTGTAACACTTTTCGCCCTAAGTGGGATGGGTATGCCCAGACGTGGGTCCCTTGCTCAATGTGCTACTGGATTCAAGCTAGCCTGGCTGAAGAAGAGTGACATACCCTGAAACCGGTCCCAGGATGCTTGTTTCCGGTCCAGGGAGGACCTGGCCTGGCAGTTCGGTCTGGACTTTTCCCATGGGGCACAGGGTCAAGACTGATTTGCATATGGCTGGGTCCAAACTGGGGTGGCGTAGTTAACAAAAGAACGATGGATTTAACCCAGATCTTTTGACTGGGGGAGAATGTTTGCATTGTCAGCATTCCGTCTATCATTTGTTTGCTGTAACACTTTTCGCCCTAAGTGGGATGGGTATGCCCAGACGTGGGTCCCTTGCTCACTGTGCTACTGGATTCAAGCTAGCCTGGCTGAAGAAGAGTGACATACCCTGAAACCGGTCCCAGGATGCTTGTTTCCGGTCCAGGGAGGACCTGGCCTGGCAGTTCGGTCTGGACTTTTCCCATGGGGCACAGGGTCAAGACTGATTTGCATATGGCTGGGTCTAAACTGGGGTGGCGTAGTGAGCAAAAGAACAATGGATTTAACCCAGATCTTTTGACTGGGGGAGAATGTTTGCATTGTCAGCATTCCGTCTATCATTTGTTTGCTGTAACACTTTTCGCCCTAAGTGGGATGGGTATGCCCAGACGTGGGTCCCTTGCTCACTGTGCTACTGGATTCAAGCTAGCCTGGCTGAAGAAGAGTGACATACCCTGAAACCGGTCCCAGGATGCTTGTTTCCGGTCCAGGGAGGACCTGGCCTGGCAGTTCGGTCTGGACTTTTCCCATGGGGCACAGGGTCAAGACTGATTTGCATATGGCTGGGTCCAAACTGGGGTGGCGTAGTGAGCAAAAGAACGATGGATTTAACCCAGATCTTTTGACTGGGGGAGAATGTTTGCATTGTCAGCATTCCGTCTATCATTTGTTTGCTGTAACACTTTTTGCCCTAAGTGGGATGGGTATGCCCAGACGTGGGTCCCTTGCTCACTGTGCTACTGGATTCAAGCTAGCCTGGCTGAAGAAGAGTGACATACCCTGAAACCGGTCCCAGGATGCTTGTTTCCGGTCCAGGGAGGACCTGGCCTGGCAGTTCGGTCTGGACTTTTCCCATGGGGCACAGGGTCAAGACTGATTTGCATATGGCTGGGTCCAAACTGGGGTGGCGTAGTGAGCAAAAAACGATGGATTTAACCCAGATCTTTTGACTGGGGGAGAATGTTTGCATTGTCAGCATTCCGTCTATCATTTGTTTGCTGTAACACTTTTCGCCCTAAGTGGGATGGGTATGCCCAGACGTGGGTCCCTTGCTCACTGTGCTACTGGATTCAAGCTAGCCTGGCTGAAGAAGAGTGACATACCCTGAAACCGGTCCCAGGATGCTTGTTTCCGGTCCAGTGAGGACCTGGCCTGGCAGTTCGGTCTGGACTTTTCCCATGGGGCACAGGGTCAAGACTGATTTGCATATGGCTGGGTCCAAACTGGGGTGGCGTAGTGAGCAAAAGAACGATGGATTTAACCCAGATCTTTTGACTGGGGGAGAATGTTTGCATTGTCAGCATTCCGTCTATCATTTGTTTGCTGTAACACTTTTCGCCCTAAGTGGGATGGGTATGCCCAGACGTGGGTCCCTTGCTCACTGTGCTACTGGATTCAAGCTAGCCTGGCTGAAGAAGAGTGACATACCCTGAAACCGGTCCCAGGATGCTTGTTTCCGGTCCAGGGAGGACCTGGCCTGGCAGTTCGGTCTGGACTTTTCCCATGGGGCACAGGGTCAAGACTGATTTGCATATGGCTGGGTCCAAACTGGGGTGGCGTAGTGAGCAAAAGAACGATGGATTTAACCCAGATCTTTTGACTGGGGAGAATGTTTGCATTGTCAGCATTCCGTCTATCATTTGTTTGCTGTAACACTTTTCGCCCTAAGTGGGATGGGTATGCCCAGACGTGGGTCCCTTGCTCACTGTGCTACTGGATTCAAGCTAGCCTGGCTGAAGAAGAGGGACATACCCTGAAACCGGTCCCGGGATGCTTGTTTCCGGTCCAGGGAGGACCTGGCCTGGCAGTTCGGTCTGGACTTTTCCCATGGGGCACAGGGTCAAGACTGATTTGCATATGGCTGGGTCCAAACTGGGGTGGCGTAGTGAGCAAAAGAACGATGGATTTAACCCAGATCTTTTGACTGGGGGAGAATGTTTGCATTGTCAGCATTCCGTCTATCATTTGTTTGCTGTAACACTTTTCGCCCTAAGTGGGATGGGTATGCCCAGACGTGGGTCCCTTGCTCACTGTGCTACTGGATTCAAGCTAGCCTGGCTGAAGAAGAGTGACATACCCTGAAACCGGTCCCGGGATGCTTGTTTCCGGTCCAGGGAGGACCTGGCCTGGCAGTTCGGTCTGGACTTTTCCCATGGGGCACAGGGTCAAGACTGATTTGCATATGGCTGGGTCCAAACTGGGGTGGCGTAGTGAGCAAAAGAACGATGGATTTAACCCAGATCTTTTGACTGGGGGAGAATGTTTGCATTGTCAGCATTCCGTCTATCATTTGTTTGCTAAAACATTCATTCAAGTTCCAGGAACGCCCCAGGCGGACATGCTAACAATGGGTAGGTCAAAAGAACTGTCTAAGGTGCGAGCTGAACACATAGACGCAGCATTACAGCATGCTTTCTCGATAATATTCGCATGTTCCAATTTGATCAGTTCTTCTTCGTATTCACTCTTCCTCAAAGGCTTGGGTATAGTTTTCAGTCTCAGCTCTTTGATCTTCATTTTCTACTCTATATGGACCGCAATAAGATGAACCCTAATAGAGCATTAGGTTTAGAAAAATCTTACAAGTCAGTGCATCATGAACGAGTGTATGATATAATTTCCAGTGAGAGAAATTAATCCCACCCACCACTGTATGTCTTTTAGGTTCTTACACTTATACTTGCTTTCTTGTACACCAAAAAAGAGAATTTCCTTTTAATTTCCTGTTAGATTTGGGGGTCTCTAGTTGGCAGAGGTAGGTACCTTTGTCCAAATAGGGACCCTTGAGTCTAGTCAGGGAAAGTAGGTACACTCCTGAAATAACCCCTGCTCACCCTCTTGGTAGCTTGGCACGAGCAGACAGGCTTAGTTCAGAGGCAGTGTGTAAAGCATTTGTGAACACATACAGTAATCAAGTGACAACACTACAAATGGACACCACACAGGTTATATATTTATAAAAATAGGTATACTTTATATAGATTTATCACAAGACCATAAACGACAAAAATAATCCACAATACTGTCAAGAATGCTTAGTTCTGATCAAAAAGGCTTAATTCAAGGTTCTGTGCGAGTCGGTAGCCTTCCCCGGCCACTGCGATGTAAAGAACAAACAGAGTCTATCAAATCCAGCTGACCGCGTCGATACGGGCCAACACAGCGTAGACGGACTCGGTCACAGTACCTTTACTTGAAGCGGCAGGCACGGGCGTGCGAGCCGGATGGCTGTTCGTCGCGGTTGTGTTGCAAAATGGAAGCGTTGCAGGACGCGTTGTCCCTCGAGGCGGTGCAGGCAGCGACTCGTTGACGTTGTCGAGACGGAGTCGGTGAGACCAGGGCTGTGCGTTGCAGGGCGAGACGGTGCTTCGATGCGGTGCTGGCAGGTTGCGGTGCGGCAACGGAGCCGGATTCAGGAGCTGGCGTCGATCAGTCCGGACAGCGGTGCGAGTCGGGCGGTGCGTCGCGAAGCGTGCGAGCGGTGCCCAACTCCGGTGCGGTCACAGGACTCGAACTCAGCAACAGTGACCGTGTCGGTCGGACCAGATGGATTCGGTGTAGCGAGGCGTTGCAAGGTGCGGTGCTCACAGGTTACGGTGCAGGCAGCGGCTCGTTGACGAGTCGGTGAGACCAAGGCCGTGCGTTGCAAGATGCAGGCGTTGCTCGATGCGGTGCCAACAGGACACCGAGCTGGTCGGGAGAGTCGGTCACAGCTCCCTACCTCTGTAGCCACTGAAACAGAGTTTCCAGCAGTAATTCACAAAGGGGTGAAGTCCAATGGTCCTGGGACTTAGGTCAGGGGGCAAGCTCTCTTCCAAGCCCTTGGAGATCCTTCACAAGTTGATGAAAGTCACAGCAAAGCAAAAGTTCCTTTCTCCTTTCTTTGGCAGTCAGGCAAACCACTGCAGGCCAATCCCCCAAGCAGCACTTCAGGCTTAGGGATAGTCTCTCCTCAGTTTCTTCTTGGTTCCGCTCCTCAGCAAAGGTTTCTTCTTGTTCCCAAAAGTGATCTAAAGTTCCTGGGTTTGGGCCCCAGTACTTATACTCCTTTTCTCTTTGTTCTCTGAAGGCAGAGAGGCCTTTGCCTAGGTTAAACCAGTTCTGTGCAGCTTTGGAGCACTCTGTGTACATGTCTCCTTCTTTTCCTTTCAGAATGTGGGGCAGGGTACTCAGACGCCCGGCAGGGGTGGAGCCAGCATTGTGGAAGGCAGGCACAGCCCTATTCAGACCCAGATGCAACTCCTCCCTCCACTCTGGATGCAGATCTCTCTATTCAGCCCTGTGCTGCCTCACCCTGTCTCCTGTAGCCACCCCTAGCCCCTGTCACGCACAAACCAGACACACAATACACAAGCTGGCAGAGGCAGGCTGGATAGTTAGGCAAGAAAATACCCACTTTCTAAAAGTGGTATTTTCAAACACAGAATGTTAAAACCAACTTCACTAAAAGATGTATTTTATCATTCTGAGTTCAGGCATACTAAACTCGAATTTCTACCTAGTTCCCTGAGTCAGTTTAGGATTATAAGATGTTATAATCAAACTGCCCATTCTGGCCTATGGGGAACAGGTAGCCTTGCAATAGTGAAAAACGAAAATGGCTGTAATTCACTATTAGGACATGCCACACACACCAGGCATGTCCCACCTTATCCTTACAATGCACCCTGCCCGTAGGCCTACCATAGGGGTGTCTGACATGAAGAAAAGGGAAGGTTTGGGGACTGGTAGGTGGGTGCACTTACCAAGTCGACCTGGCAGTCACAGACTGCACACAGGCTCTGCAATGGCAGGCCTGAGTCACACTTTACAAGCTTCTTCTGTGGGTGGCACAACCAGTGCTGCAAGCCCACCAGCAGCATTTGATTTACAAGCCCTGGGCACACTCAGTGCACTGTACTAGGGTCTGACAGTAATTCAAATAAGCCAAACATGGAGTCACTAATTCACATCACAATTTACAATAGGGAGCACTTGCACTTTGGCACTGATTAGCAGTGGCAAAGTGACCATGAGCATCTAGTCCAGCAAAAACATATCGACAACAGTGGAGGCATTATGAAAAAATGGAAGGGAGACCCACGCCAAGGATGCCAGGTCTAACACGTGTCCCCTCCAGCTGAAAGGTGGGGAGAACTATCCTACCCCTAGGGAGTTCTCATCACTAAGGCGGAAAAATCTGGACAGACCATCAGCATTGGCGTGTTCTGTACCAGGGCGGTGTTCCACCATAAAGTCCATCCCCTGTAGGGAAATGGACCACCTCAACAGCTTTGGATTCTCACCCCTCATCTGCATCAACCATCTGAGGGGCCTGTGGTCTGTCTGAACCCGGAAGTGAGTCCCAAACAGGTATGGTCTCAGCTTCTTCACTGCCCAGACCACAGCAAATGCCTCACGCTCAATGGCACTCCATCTCTGTTGCCGGGGAAGTAACCTCCTACTGATGAAGGCTACAGGTTGGTCTAGGCCCTCCTCATTGATCTGTGATAGAACAGCCCCTACACCATGCTCTGAAGCGTCCGTCTGAACAATGAACTCAATGGAGAAGTTGGGTGCCTGGAGCACAGGCGCCGTGCACATGGCAGTCTTCAAGGTGTCAAAAGCTTTTTGACAGGTGTCAGTCCAAATCACTTTCCTGGGCTGCTTCTTGGAAGTCAGCTCTGTCAAGGGGGCAACAATGCTGCCATACCCCTTGACGAATCTCCTGTAATACCCGGTGAGTCCTAGGAAGGCTCGCACCTCTGTCTGGGTCTTGGGGGCTCCCAAGCCAGAATGGTATCAATTTTCGGTTGGAGGGCGCCACCTGGCCGCTCCCAACCTGGTGTCCCAAGTACACCACAGAACCCTGCCCAATCTGGCACTTACTTGCCTTGATTGTGAGGCCTGCCCTCCGCAGCGCCATCAACACTTCCCAGAGGTGGCGCAGATGTTCTTCCCAACTGGCACTGAACACTGCGATGTCATCCAGGTAGGCGGCACTGAAATCCTCCAGTCCAACCAACACCTGGTTGACCAACCTCTGAAAGGTGGCAGGGGCATTCTTCATCCCAAAGGGCATCACCCGGAACTGGTAGTGCCCATCTGGTGTGGAGAATGCTGACCTCTCTTTTGCCCCATCAGTCAAGGCGATCTGCCAGTACCCAGACGTTAAGTCAAATGTGCTGAGGTACCGCGCAGCCCCTAACCGATCTATGAGCTCATCAGCTCTGGGGATGGGGTGGGCGTCAGTCCTGGTGACGGAATTGAGTCCCCTGTAGTCACACAGAACCGGAGTTCTGGTGTGGCACCAGGTGCGGCAGCCTTTGGAACCAAGACCACTGGGCTGGCCCAAGGGCTGTTAGAGGACTCAATAACCCCTAGCACAAACATCTTGGAGACCTCCTCCTTGATGCAGGCTCTGACCCTGTCAGTCACCCTGTAAGCCTTGTGCTTCACAGGAAGACTGTCCCCAGTGTCCACATCATGGACGCACCAATGAGTGACACTGGGAACCAGGGAGAACAGGTCAGGGAACTGTCCCAACAGCTGGCGACAGTCTCCCTGCTGATCCATCGTGCTCTTGGGCTGACAAGAGGTCAGGAAGAGGCTCGGTCTCCTCCTTCATCCCATCATCTGTAGCTAAGAGCATGCCCACTTGGGACCTCTCCAAGTGGGGCTTTAGGCGGTTCACATGCAGGACCCGCAAGGGGTTCCTGGGAGATTGCAAGTCCACCAAGTAGGTAACTGGACTCTTGTGCTCCACCACCGTGAAAGGGCCGGTCCACCTGTCCTGGAGTGCACAAGGCTCCACAGGGGCCATGACCCACACTTTCTGACCAGGCTGAAGCTCGACCAGAGTGGCATTCTGGTCGTACCACCGCTTCCTCTCCTCCTGGCTGGCTTCCAGATTTGCCTCAGCAAGTTCTCTGAAATGCCTAGTCTGGTTCCTGAAGGCCAGCATGTAACTGTATACATCCTGGGGAGGTTTCCTGGGAGATTGCTCCCAGCCTTCCTTGACCAAACTCAGAGGTCCTCGCACCGGGTGTCCATAGAGGAGCTCAAAGGGACTGAACCCTAGAGACTTCTGTGGCACCTCCCGGTATGCAAACAACAGGCAAGGTAAGAGGACATCCCATTTACACCTCATGGGTTCTTCCAGACCCATAATCATGCCCTTGAGGGTCCGGTTGAATCTCTCAACCAGCCCATTTCCTTGAGGGTGGTAAGGAGTGGTGAACTTGTAAGTTACACCGCACTCCTGCCACAGGGACTTCATGTACTTGGACACGAAGTTGGTACCTCTGTCAGACACCACCTCTTGAGGGAATCCCACACGTGAGAAAATTCCCATCAGTGCCCGTCCCACCACGGGGGCCGTCACTGTCCTCAGAGGGATGGCTTCAGGGTACCGGGTGGCATGGTCCACCAAGACCAGGATAAACCTGTTGCCCATGGCTGTCTTGGGGTCCAGTGGCCCCACAATGTCAATACCCACCCGTTCAAAGGGGGTGCTGACCACAGGGAATGCCTGGAGAGGAGCCTTGTGCTTCCTCCCACTCGTTCCACTTGCCTGGCAAGTCTGACATGTCCTGCAGTGAGTGGCGGCACTCCTGCGCATCTGGGGCCAATAGAAATGGGTGACAAGCCTTTCAAAGGTCTTGTCCTGCCCCAGATGTCCTGCTAACGGTACATCATGAGCCAACCCCAGTAGGAAGGCTCTGAAGCGCTGGGGTACCACCAGCACACGGGCTGACCCAGGCTCAGCAACCTTAGGCTCTGAATACAGGAGACCATTCTCCCAGTAAATCCAATGTGATCCAGACTGATCACCTGCTGCCTGGTCTGTGGCCTGTTGCCTCAGACCCACGAGAGAAGGGCATGTGTTCTGCTCCTCGCAGAACTCCTCCCTGGAGGGTCTTCCTTCTTGCTGCCAATGGGTCAGCTCAGGTAGGTCCCCCAGTTCAGCTACCTGTTCCCCTGTAGGCTCCAGGGCATCCCCCTCAGGGTCCGCCTCCTCCTGGACCGTGGGAACCTCGGGGCCGGTTTCCCACGCCCCCTGCCTCCTCTCTCTCCGGCAGGCACCTGGGCCTCCCTCTCAGGCTCCAGATCCTCTTGAACACCTTTAGCTGACATTGACCGGGTAGTCACACATGCCCAATCAGGCAAGCCCAACATTTCTAAATGCGCACTCCGCTCCACCTTAGCCCAAGGTGAGCTCTCCAAATCGTTCCCTAACAAACAGTCAACAGGCATGGCTGGCCTCACAGCTACTTGAAGAGTACCCGAGACCCCCCACTCAAAGGGAACCTGAGCCACCTTGCAGTGACTCTCTGTGTTGTCAGCGGCAACAACCGGATAGAATGCATCAGGGACAACCTGCTCTTTAGACACCAGGTGACACTTGACAGCTGTCACACTGGCTCCTGTGTCTCTCAGAGCCTCCACCCTTTGGCCATTGATGGTCACCCACTGCCTGTATTTTTTAGTGTTATTAGGCAGCTGGGTCCTAGGGACCATCTCAGAGTCTCCTAATGAGACAAGGGAAAACACTATGGGATCCCCCCACCTTGGGCACCCCACTCCTCCCCCAGGGCTACACTAGCCAACTGCCGGGGGACTGCACCAGTGGGTGCTGGTTTTCCATCCAAAGGGCAACGCGGATCGTTTGCCTTGTGGCCAGGGGCGCCACACTTATAACATACCAGTGGTCCCTGGTGAACAGGGGGGCCTGTCAGGGCCTCTGGCTTCTTCTCAGGGGGAGGCTGGGAACCTTTCCCTTGGTTCCCTTGGGGTCTACTTTGGGGCCCTTTCTGGAACTCCCTCTGTTTACCCTTGTCCCCCACTCTTCTGCTGGGGACCCTGCCCACCCTTGGCGGAGTCTCCCACGTGACCCTTGTGGACCCGGGTACTCACCCAGCGGCCCGCCTCCTCAGCAAGCTGCCTAGGGTTAGTCAGCTTACTATCAATCAGGTGCTGGCGTAGCTCAGGAAAACAATTACTGGACAAGTGCTCCCAGGCAATCAAATCAAAGAGCGCCTGAAAATCAGTCGCTTTGCTACCCTTTACCCAAACATCCAAGGCTCTGCAAAAGAAGGTCACATATTCAACCCAGGTACTGCCTTCAATCTTCTTACAGTTCCTGACCTCTGCCTATAAAGCTCAGGGGTTAAACCATATCTAGTCATCAATGCATCTTTCATGTGGCTATATGAATTATAGACTTCAGAGGGCAAATCCAACAAGGTATCCCGCCCCTCACTAAGGAACCGTCCCCACAACCCCGCTCCCCAATCCTTCTCAGGGACCCGGTGGGAAGACATGGCTACCTCATAGGCTTTGAACCACTGCCCAATTTCATCATTTTTAAAAAATCCTTAACCACATCTTTTGGAATATACACCCTAGCTTCAACAGGCACAGGCGGTACACTGCCACCAGAGGGAGTAATCTCTAAGCTTTTGGCCTTCAATTCCAACTCCCTCAAAACTTTCTCATGTTCAAACTGCATTTTCTTTTCCTCTAGGGCTAATTTCCTAGTTTGCATTTCAAATTCTAACTGCCCATTTAGCTTGAGCTTGGTCAGCTCCATTTCGTGCATCCTACTCTCTTTCCTGTCCTCCAACTCCTCTGGAGACAGTCCTCTGGCAGAAACACTGCTACCTACTGGGGAAGGTGGTCTTCCAGCCCCTAGACCCAATAGCCCCTCCGGCTGCCCTTCTGCATTCTCAGCCCCCTCCACAGGGGCACTCCTTGCTTCAACCCAGGCCCCCAGCGCCTTTTGGTGCTCATCCTTCTTGGTGAGCCCGGTCATGGAGACTTTAAACTTCCTGCAAAAATGCTTGAGCTGCTTGAGGGTGTAGCAGTCTAGCCTCTCCTCTTCCCAATCACACTCAACAGAGGCTACTGATGCTGGTTTCTCCATGGTGATTAAACTTGGCAGTTGCAAAAATAGAAAATCCCAGAAAAAATGTTATCAAAGAGTATGTGGTTGCGTCTTGGTCTGCACTCACTAGGTAGTGTTCTCCAATTACTGTACATGAGTCACAAATGCAAGTCCAGAATCCCACCGCTGCCACCAATGTTAGATTTGGGGGTCTCTAGTTGTCCAAATAGGTACCTTTGTCCAAATAGGGACCCTTGAGTCTAGTCAGGGAAAGTAGGTACACTCCTGAAATAACCCCTGCTCACCCTCTTGGTAGCTTGGCACGAGCAGACAGGCTTAGTTCAGAGGCAGTGTGTAAAGCATTTGTGAACACATACAGTAATCAAGTGACAACACTACAAATGGACACCACACAGGTTATATATTTATAAAAATAGGTATACTTTATATAGATTTATCACAAGACCATAAACGACAAAAATAATCCACAATACTGTCAAGAATGCTTAGTTCTGATCAAAAAGGCTTAATTCAAGGTTCTGTGCGAGTCGGTAGCCTTCCCCGGCCACTGCGATGTAAAGAACAAACAGAGTCTATCAAATCCAGCTGACCGCGTCGATACGGGCCAACACAGCGTAGACGGACTCGGTCACAGTACCTTTACTTGAAGCGGCAGGCACGGGCGTGCGAGCCGGATGGCTGTTCGTCGCGGTTGTGTTGCAAAATGGAAGCGTTGCAGGACGCGTTGTCCCTCGAGGCGGTGCAGGCAGCGGCTCGTTGACGTCGTCGAGACGGAGTCGGTGAGACCAGGGCCGTACGTTGCAGGGCGAGACGGTGCTTCGATGCGGTGCTGGCAGGTTACGGTGCGGCGATGGAGCCGGATTCAGGAGCTGGCGTCGATCAGTCCGGACAGCGGTGCGAGTCGGACGGTGCGTCGCGAAGCATGCGAGCGGTGCCCAACTCCGGTGTGGTCACAGGACTCGAACTCAGCAACAGTGACCGTGTCGGTCGGACCAGATGGATTCGGTGTAGCGAGGCGTTGCAAGGTGCGGTGCTCACAGGTTACGGTGCAGGCAGCGGCTCGTTGACGGAGTCGGTGAGACCAAGGCCGTGCGTTGCAAGATGCAGGCGTTGCTCGATGCAGTGCCAACAGGACACCGAGCCGGTCGGGAGAGTCGGTCACAGCTCCCTACCTCTGTAGCCACTGAAACAGAGTTTCCAGCAGCAATTCACAAAGGGGGTGAAGTCCAATGGTCCTGGGACTTCAGTCAGGGGGCAAGCTCTCTTCCAAGCCCTTGGAGATCCTTCACAAGTTTATGAAAGTCACAGCAAAGCAATAGTTCCTTTCTCCTTTCTTTGGCAGTCAGGCAAACCACTGCAGGCCAATCCCCCAAGCAGCACTTCAGGCTTAGGGATAGTCTCTCCTCAGTTTCTTCTTGGTTCCGCTCCTCAGCAAAGGTTTCTTCTTGTTCCCAAAAGTGATCTAAAGTTCCTGGGTTTGGGCCCCAGTACTTATACTCCTTTTCTCTTTGTTCTCTGAAGGCAGAGAGGCCTTTGCCTAGGTTAAACCAGTTCTGTGCAGCTTTGGAGCACTCTGTGTACATGTCTCCTTCTTTTCCTTTCAGAATGTGGGGCAAGGTACTCAGACGCCCGGCAGGGGGTGGAGCCAGCATTGTGGAAGGCAGGCACACCCCTATTCAGACCCAGATGCAACTCCTCCCTCCACTCTGGATGCAGATCTCTCTATTCAGCCCTGTGCTGCCTCACCCTGTCTCCTGTAGCCACCCCCAGCCCCTGTCACGCACAAACCAGACACACAATACACAAGCTGGCAGAGGCAGGCTGGATAGTTAGGCAAGAAAATACCCACTTTCTAAAAGTGGTATTTTCAAACACAGAATGTTAAAACCAACTTCACTAAAAGATGTATTTTATCATTCTGAGTTCAGGCATACTAAACTCGAATTTCTACCTAGTTTCCTGAGTCAGTTTAGGATTATAAGATGTTATAATCAAACTGCCCATTCTGGCCTATGGGGAACAGGTAGCCTTGCAATAGTGAAAAACGAAAATGGCTGTAATTCACTATTAGGACATGCCACACACACCAGGCATGTCCCACCTTATCCTTACAATGCACCCTGCCCGTAGGCCTACCATAGGGGTGTCTGACATGAAGAAAAGGGAAGGTTTGGGGACTGGTAGGTGGGTGCACTTACCAAGTCGACCTGGCAGTCACAGATTGCACACAGGCTCTGCAATGGCAGGCCTGAGTCACACTTTACAAGCTTCTTCTGTGGGTGGCACAACCAGTGCTGCAAGCCCACCAGCAGCATTTGATTTACAAGCCCTGGGCACACTCAGTGCACTGTACTAGGGTCTGACAGTAATTCAAATAAGCCAAACATGGAGTCACTAATTCACATCACAATTTACAATAGGGAGCACTTGCACTTTGGCACTGATTAGCAGTGGCAAAGTGCCCATGAGCATCTAGTCCAGCAAAAACATATCGACAACAGTGGAGGCATTATGAAACAAGCATTGGCATAGCCAATAGGTCTCGCTTTTGGGACCTTATAAGTATTTAGTTATGCAGCACAATATCCTTGGTGCAATAACATCAACTGTTGCAAGTCTAAAAACTTATAAGGTCCCAAAGGCGAGACCTATTGACTATGCCAATGCTTGTTTTTAGAGGCCTGGCATGCAGTTTTAAATGTAGGCTGGTAAGAAAGGTGCCAACCCGAGGGGCAAGGTCTAGAGAGAAATTAGATAGGAAGAGAGGTGAGTTATAATGAGATAGCACAAATAGAAAGGTGAAGCACAGAATGACAGGTCAGGTAAACAAAGTAGCGAGGCAGGTAGAGCCGGTGGGATGAAAAATAGAAGGATATGAGAAGTAGAGAAAAAGAGGTGCAGATGAGGTAGAGAGATGAGGCTAATACAGAGTAAGTGCAAGGGAGAAGTAGAGAATGGTGAAATAGGGAGAGAGACAGAGGTAAGACAGATGTATTAAACGAGCGAGACATTGGAAGCAGAGAGAGTGAACGGAAACAGTGAAGGAGATAGAAAGAGAGATGAAAGCAAAGGGAGTGATAGATGGAGTGGAAGAGGTAGGGAGAGCATTGTAGAGAGAAAGAAATAAAATAATGGGAAAGGCGAGGGAAAGAGGACATCAATAAAAAGAGCGACATAGAAGGCCAATAGGTGATGTAAATTGAGAGTCTAGATAGTGTATGAGAGGTGGGGAAGAGAGAGATGAGGCAGTGAGTTGTGAGGCAGAGAGAGAAATGAAAGAGAATGGTGAGGTAGAAAGAGGCATGCGAGAGGTAGAGAAAGGTAAGGTATAGATGGCAAAAATGATAGAAAGGGTAAGATAAAGAGATGAAATTAAGAGGGAGGGAAGTAAATGGAAGAGAAATGAAGGGGGATGAGATGCAAACAGAGCAGAAAGAAGAGAAAGTAGAGAGAGAGAAAGTAGAGAGAGAGAGTAGAGAGAGAGAGAGAGAAAGTAGAGAGAGAGAGAGAAAGTAGAGAGAGAGAGAGAGAGAGAGAGAGAGAGAGAGAGAGAGAGAGAGGCACTTGAGGAGAAGAGAGGGGCAGAGAGCTGACCGAGAGCTAGAGATCTAGAGGTAGGATCGGAGAGAGGTGGCAAGTTGAGGTCATGAGAGGTAAGTGCTGTGGGGCACTGAGGTTTATTGAAAGAGAGGTGTGACGTACAGAGAGAGAAGACAAGGACTGGAGAAAGTGTCCACACTGAACTAGAGGTTGGTGATCACCCTAAATATATTTATTAAAATAAAGCATTAAGAGAGTGCACTTTTACGGATTTCAGAGTGTGCACCATCTTGCATTGAAGATGACAAAAAAAGCCATTTTGGCACAATAAACACATCCAGCATCAGTGCTGTTGGTGCTAGCTGAGGCAGTGGAACACTTGATGAGCTCTTTGAAAACGATGACATGTCCTCCGCTGGGTCTGTTAATTCTGTCCTGTCTTATAACCTTGTGCCTGGGGAATAGGTGTGGTAATGTCGATAGAATCAGCCAGGTTTCTGTGAGGAAGAGCAGTTTCAATGTGTGGTCGTGCAGCAGGTCCCATATTTCAGTAGCGTGTTTATTGAGGGAGGTGTTGTTGAGGAGAAGGCAGAACAGGGAGGGGTGGGGAGAGGTGTGTAGGTGTGCGTGGCCGAGGGAGAGGTGAGTGTTGTGTGCGGTGCATGTGAGGGTGGTGTGAAGGTGTGGGAAGGTGCAGGAAAAGTGTCAGGTAGGAACAGGGGAAGGCACCTTCGCAGTCGACTACCGAGGCGTAGCAGCAGCACTGGAAGGTGCATTCAAGGTTCAGGGTGAGGAGAGGGAAGCAGAGACGTAGCAGTGATGGGAGTGAAAGCAAGGGGTCTGGCGCTGGGCACGGGAGGGGCGCATACGGGCTGTGCATCCAAGCTGCGGCGGACATGAATTAGGAGTGGGGGTCTCTGGGGCAATGGGTTGGGCTAAGTAACTGGCAGGAACCGAGAAGGGAGTGCGGCGTGGGAGAGGAAGCAGGGAAGGTCGCAAATTCAGGAAAAGGGCAGGAAGAAGAGCAAAAGACTGAGAAAAAGGAAGAAGAGGAGTTAAGAGAGCAATTGAGTTCGAAACTCGAAGAGAAGAGCTGAGACTAAAAGAAGCCAAGAGCAGCAAGGATTGAGTGAAAAGGGCAGAGAAAAATGTTAAAGAATGAAAGGCAAAAGCACAGAAGATCAGCAAAGAATGAATGAGAAAGAGCAGCAGATGCCCAGCAGATCGGCACAAAATCAGTGTAAAAGTTCAAAAAGCAGCAAAGAAAGATTGCGGAATAATGAAAAAAGCACATGAAAGTGGCAGAAAGAGAATGAGAAACGCACAGAAAAGCAGCAAAGAAGGAATAAGAAGGAAGGAGTAATGCACAGTGAAGTAGCAAAGAAAGACTGAGAAATGCACATAAAAGTGACAAGTAATGAAAGAATGAGCGATGCACAGAAAACAGCAAGGAAAGGGCGAGAAGTGTTCAAACAAGCAAATGGTGCGCGCAAAAGTGATCGCGAGCAAGAATTTCGGCCGCGACCGAGAGTTGTGTGCGCTCGCAAAAACTAAATAAAAAAGCATTGGCCGCGCGGCCGTGCGAGACGCGCTCTGTGGTGGGGGAGGGGAGGAGCGGGAGAGCAAGTGACGCGCGGCCGTGAAAGTGACACGGCTGCGCGGCCCCGAGAAGCGCTCTGTGGTGGGGAGGGGGAGGGGAGGAGCAAGTGAGAGGAAAGACATATGGCGCCTGGAGCATGCGAGGAATACGTGTTACTGTGCGCGTACCCGCATGCTCTAGGCAAGCCCAAAAAAAGTGGTCGCATTTCTAAAAGCCCACTTACAAAATGTCTCGCCCAGACCAGCGCAAGCGCTGGCTTCAGGGCGAGACCTAAAAAGGAGTGTGGGGTTCCATTCATTAAAGTATTCATATTTGTAGACTATTACAGGGCAGGAAAAAATATAAAATGTATACAAGATTTTTACTATACGTTTACCATTTACAAAGGATATCAAATCACATTTGCTACTATTGTGCCTAGAGTTTATTTAAACGCAACATTTTCCACTGTAGTTCAGCCGACTTGGCATAAAATTGTTTTATTATATCCCCCCCCCAAACAAAACAAGTATACATTTTGTTCAGTGGTCTCAGAGTAACCAACTGCCAGCGTATGGTAGATAAAGATGTTCTGATAATAAGCAGTTGCCACAACCTCTACACATTCTGAAAATAAAAGGGGTGTAGATTTCAGATTAAAAGGGAGACCTTTATATCAGCAGAGAGTCTTTCCTAAGCAGAATCTGTTTCTTGCACATAGAAAGTTCAACATGTGACATGCATGTTCAAACAAGTCCAAAGTTCATGGTGTAGATGCAGGAAAAATCTAAAGAACCTGCTTCCATATTCACAGTAAAATGAACACTGTGACAAGTGCCATTGCATTTTGTACAGCAAGTAAACTCAAGGGCTGGGCACAATGAAGATGGCTGAGTGAGTATAATACTCGCAACAGTGGCAAGCAAATTAATTTGAATCTTAAAAAAACCCACACAGCAAATACTCATCCAAATGTCAGTAAATTGAATATGGTATTATCAACACTTAATTTGCGATGCTTAGAAATAGCGAAACTACTTAAGTGTTGCAGAAACCAGTTAGTACAAAGTAAACAGAACTGAAGAATTACCTTTTGATAGTGCAATGGATTGTCAATGGCGTAAGACAGTGTTGAAATAAAGTTTGGCTTTGTAATTAATGATGTACACTCCTGAATTAGAAATTGTGTCTAAAGTAAAAAAAAGAAAAAGTTTAGTGTTAATGGCATCAAAACACCTAAACTTCCATTCACATTTAAACAATATTCAACACAAGAATCTCAGAATACAGCATATGGCAGAAGCCAAAGAAAACGGAGGGGAGGGGGTTAGGGATCGCACTTGACTTGGAAACAAGCCGACTGGCGAAACAGTATTGCATGTGAATGGTGTACTGTAAGCAACCTAAGTTGGTAATAAACCATGCCTGTACCAGCTGTGCAAAATGAGGAAAAAGATCAGGCCTTCATAAGCCCTGTATTACATTTCAAACAGCAAACACAGCAGATTGCCACTGTTTCACTTGCCTGTGTTAGACTATCATAGGCGCAATGTGCGGCTTATTTTGCTTGTAATACTGTGGGAAATTGTGTTAGTGCTGCAGAAACTTCTTTTTCAGCAGATGCAAAGTTTTACGTATGGCTGCAATTTCAACTCTGACAGACTCTTTGATAAATCAATGTGTATGTAGCCTCTGGCCCACTATTAGTGTCTTTTTGTAACCCCACTCACTAAGTGCCAGCAATCCTGGCCACGGATATTCATTTTACCACCTTTTCCTCCTAGGAGGAAAGCCACACACAGTCAAGTCCACGCTAAAGCCTGCTTCGACCGCACATCAGCCCTGGCCTGCAGTACATGAATAAACGAGGTCATTAATTTAGGGGAGAGAATATAGGCTTACAACTAGAGCGGTCGACCTCGAAGCTGGGGAACCGGGTTCGAGACTCGGCAACGACGCTCAACATCCTGTGAGTCAAACAAGCATTTGCAATGCAATAGGTCTCGCATTTGCGCGAGTTTAAGCTATTGGCATTGTACATAACAATGCGTTTTATTTATGTTTCAAAAACCAAAAGATAAATAAAAGGCATTGTCATTTACAATGCCAATAGCTGAAACTTGCGTAAATGCGAGACCTGTTGCATTGCAAATGCTTGTTCAATATTCCTGTAAGTACTCAAGCTGAATGGCTAACATTCAAAATATTTTGTCTGTCCAATCATCCATTGCCTACACGCTTTCATCCGGCACGACTAATTCGATGAAACATTAGCGTCCTTGCCTCTGGAAGAGGTGACTAAAGGAAACGGGACCATTCCTGACAAGAAGCTGGGATTTCAGGAAAAAGCATGAAGTGTCTAGAAGCGAGAACATCCGATGGCCGCAGTAGACCACACTAATTCCCTAGTAGTTAAACCTGGGCACCCTGCTGGATCTGATAGACAGACTTGCAATGGCCACTGGCCATTTACTTGGTCCCGTCATTGACATTGCAGTCTTGTGACGTACACCCAATGTCCCCCTGGAGTTTGCAGTCTCAGAACGACCAGAGGCTGTGCAGCAGGCACCGACATTGATGGGCGTTATCTGCACTGGAACACGTTCTGAAAACTGTACCTTCTTTGTTTTTAATATTTTCCCCCTCTTTGAAGGATGGTGATTGAGCACCAATAAACTAATCTAATCACCTCTGGAAGATACTGTTATTCACCAAGATAGAACAGACAGAATTTCAGTGCTATCTTGCATCATTGGACCATTTGACCAAACTCCAGCTGGAGTGAAGCCACGCAGCTAAGCCAGGAAGAAGCCTCCGGATACAGGTGTGACAATTACTGGA
The DNA here is from genome assembly GCA_963921515.1 of Calotriton arnoldi. Classification (NCBI taxonomy): domain Eukaryota; kingdom Metazoa; phylum Chordata; class Amphibia; order Caudata; family Salamandridae; genus Calotriton; species Calotriton arnoldi. Next base: position 1,325,198 of record CAWUFW010005186.1, on the reverse strand, counting down.
AGGATGCATCACGGGAAACCGGGAGGCCGAATGAAGAGAGTGAGGAGCAGGACACAAAAAGATGACGCAAAAAATAACAAGAATATTACCCGAAATATAGGTCATTTTAAAGAGAATGAGAGTGCCGGGTGGGTGCAGCAATGCAAGACGTTCACAGCATTGTTAACATGGCAGCCATTCACTGTCACTTGAGCACACATATCTAGTGTATTAAATAGAAACGAGCGCAGCTTACCAGGATTGGCCAAATTTTGTGATCAGGCGACTGAAAAGGGAAATGTAAGGCAAATCAAACAAGCGCGCGCGCCTCGCACGGCAGCAGGGGGAGAGGGGAGAGGAGGGAGCCTGCGCGATTCACTTGCGGGAGCGAGCGGCGCCAGGAGCGATAATTGCTACCATATGGCGCCAGCTGCTCGCTCCCGCAAGTGAATCGCCAAACGTGCACGCGTTGCCATTGAAGGCAATGGAACGCGTGCACGTTTTTGGCTGAAAAGCCGAAGCGATCGCAAAAGGTCTTTTTTCCTATGCAGCGCATGCGCGCTGCGTAGGCGAGACCTAAAAATGGAAGGGAGACCCACGCCAAGGATGCCAGGTCTAACATTTCCATGAAGTAATTATTCAGGAAAACAAATGTACTACGTGCTCAGAGCCTATAACACTATTAGAGTCTGAATACATTTATTGAATTGCATCTCAGTCATCATGACAATCAGAAGGTGATCCACCAAGTACAACATATTTTTAGCGTGATGTAGAATTGAATCAACATTAAACTTAAAGAGTCTGATTCACAAATATTTTGCTCTGAAAATCTCATGTAGTATTTCTGGCTTACTCTCGAATTCGAGGAGTAAACCAGAGTGGGCCAAGAGTACTATTGTTTCACTTCTGGGGATCAGGAATAAGCCAGAAGTACTCTAAGAGTAAATCATGCTTACTTGTATCACAATATTTGTAAATCAGGCCCAATTTTATTAATGTTTTTGATAGACAAGAAGCCCAAAACTTTGGTGAAAGGAGATTGCCCATATTTAAGTAAAACCCACTTCCTTATGACCATATTACTGAGTTGCACAATGTCTTTAGTGCTAGTATTAGGTTTGCAGCTAGACTTAACGGAATATTATGCCAATGTTTCTAAGCTTGCAGCCACAGAAGAGTTTGGCTCAGACTGAACCAGTGGTTTGTGATTTGCAAATATTGCCAGTTTGATATGGGCTTATTCAAGAGCAATCCCTGTAACAAGCGGGTTGCACTACAGGGGGGTGACACACAGTAGCAAAAATAATAGGGAGGGGAGAAGCATTGGCTGGTAGCCCTATACAGGCTTAAATACGTTTAAGCAATCATTTGCAAAGATGAGTTTGAGTACAAAATCTATAAATAACGGGAAATGGAGAAGGGGAATAGGGAAGATGTTGTGGTGTGCATCAATAGGATAACACTGAATGGACTGGCGCCAGGTACTAGGATGGTTCGCAGAATGTTCCTCAATGTTTGGGAGTTCTAGATAGGTGCTATAAACCCATAATAAAGCCAGGTGATAATAGTGAGGTTAGGAGTTGCCTACAATGGGAACAAGTGGTTTACCTTGTCCTGGGTGAGGAAGGTGATGATGAGACCAGAAGTCCACCAGGATAACAGCTCTGATCCAGAGGATGCCAAGCAGCAGGAGACTCTAAAAAAGGGCAACATTTTCAAAATGTTTAGGGAAAATGACTAACCTGAAAGGAGAAAACATAAAAGGTGAGGAACACAAGATCAATTAGATGGAACTCAATGAGAACGGTGAAGTGAAACAACTTTTTGTTGTCAGGCAAGGAGATATATGTGTAGTGCAGGCAGGTATGTGCTCTACCACCTTTGACCCAAAAGTAGAATCCTGCTCTAGGAAATCCACACACACAGTAGAGATCTAATTGTTCCCAAATTGCGTTGGCCAGTCCTCCATAGTTTTAAGTCCCTTCGTTTTCTGAATCGGATGATTCTATGATCACTAGTGTGACGGCAAATAGAGGGTCTGAACTGGTCTCAGCTTGAGTGAATATCTCCATGTCCTCTTCTCTGATTGTCTCAGACTGATGTTCTGAGAAGAACTCATCGCCGAGGCCATGTTATTTAATTTGTTAATTTATGCCATCAATCATCTGTCCAAAAATCAGCTGCTATACATGCAACTCTCTTGCCTCCTGCTAATCCTAAAATGCTACAAAAATTTCAGATATTAAACGAGACTATTCTTTCCCCAAAACTTCCTTTATTAGTTCAGCTTCTCACATTTGTGTATAATGTACGGAGGAAACTCTTAGGGGGAGATTTACCATCTTTTCACATAGCACGCTGCAGCAGACGCAAATGCTGTGCTGCGCTGCATGAAAAGGAGAGAGGAGGAGAGCGCCCAATTTACTAAAATAAGGCACTCTCCTCCTCTCTCCCTTGCGCCAGCGCTGAAATCAGCTGCCGTGCATTGCGCGCACAGACATCTTGGTGCCATGATGCAAGGGTGTCTCCATGAGTCTAGCATAGGTTTTGTACTGGGAGGAAGCCTTCCAGTACAAAATACTATGCTTAGACTAACTTGAAGCCTTTTCCCACTTTGTATGTGTGCTGTACAGTGCAGCACACATGCAAAGTCGGAAAAGGAAGGAGAAATGAAAGCATTTCTCCTTCCTTGCGCCTACTTTAAAAGGGCACAGTTTTCTCACGCTAAACCCTATTTACTTTGTTTAGCAAATTGGGTTCAGTGTGAGAAACTTTGGGTGGTTGTATGGAAACGTGCATGCTCCACCCATGGTACGCCCCCATGGCGCTAAGTAATGCAAAGTAGAGCTATGTTTCTTTGCATTACTTTCCTGTTATTTCCAGCACTAAACAAGTTTAGCACTGGAAAGTAAATCGGGAAAAAAGGATTTTGCCCCGATTTGCTTCACTTTTATGACGCAAAAATGGCGTAAAATCTTAGTAAATCTCCCCCTTAGTGTATATTTACAACCCATGCTGAATGTGACATTGGTCTGAACATTTTGAAAATAGTGCACAATACTTATTCCTCTTTGAGAATGAAGTTATCATTGTGTCAGAGAAGGTAATCTGACCTTGAGTTTACTCTCTGAAGACCTCAGTTTAGGGCAATAATATTCCATTTCTATTCTGATCTAGATTACATTTTTTCATTGTACAGGGAGACACTAATCAGCTTTTTCGATTGATATTTTTCATGAGAGGGAATACTAATTAAATTCTTGCCTGATTTCCTTAGTGGGTTACTTGTCACTCAAGAAGACTTGATAAATATCGCTGGCCGTGCTACACTTCTGGATGTATGTGGAGATGAATAAGGGACATAACAGTTTCCCTCATATTGATGACAGTGAAAAGTTAAAAATCAATACATTCACTGAAGAACATATTTGGTAATTTAAGGGACAGGCTCGCATTCCAAATGACTGGGAGGCATCTAAGGGCCTCATTTAGAGCTTTGGGGATGGGATATTCCATCATCCACATGGATGATGTCCCATCCGCCATATTCCGAGTATATTTTAACCTAGGGCACTCATAATACAGCGGATGGGGTATCCACCACACTTGTGACAGAGCATCCTTTCCGCCAAACTCTGAGGCCCTAAGTCTCTGCTAAGAGGTGAAATGATGAAGTTGGGAAAGATGAGCCAATGACAAACAGATGAAATTAATTTGAACTGTTTTTCTAAAGGCATTGGTCCAGGATGCCTTAAAAGACTTCGTGAAACATAAATTAGATTTGACAAAATACATGGAATAAAAGGCTGTATTACTGTGAAAAGCTGCCAGAGAAAAGTTTTTGATACCACTTTATAGGAGAGATGAAATACATACATTTTAATTCAAAGCAAATAAGAGTTGCAGATTTCAGGAATGTTAAATAGCAATACGAAATTGTTTCTCCTAGATGAGCAAAATGTGCGTACCATATCTATTTCGATATAAAATATGCACATCTGATAACTACCAGTAAGGCCTGATAATTTGGATCTCTTTACAAATAATCCAATGATTTATACAAAACCATTCACGCATCCATTCATCCTTCATTCACATAAGGCAGAAGGAGGGTGTGACGTCTAAATAAAGGAACCAGTGATGATGTGAAAGGAATAGACGTTTAAATCTGTGGAAAGTCATATGGGACGTTGTGGGTGGAAGAAATGGTGGAGTTATGGAAATAGAAAAGGAGGCCATTAATTTAATTACACACTTTTCTTTTATGGCACAAACATTCAAGAAAACATGAAACATTAGCTAATTGGAGAGATGCGGCTTATTCCATAGGTCAATCTCTGCTGACAAATCACAGCAGCGGCTATCACGTTAGACAGTTTGCTAAATAGATGCCTGAAAAAACTCTTCTGGTCGATCCGCCGGCATGTTCATTCCCACCGTCCTGTAATCACATCAATCTGGCCGCGCTCAGTTCTGCAGAAGAACACAGCATTAATGTACATTAATAAAAGGTTCCTGAACTCTCGGCTGCTTTCAAAGGACTAAATCAAAACACAGAACGTTGATTAGGTTGTCAAATGTACTCTTTATCAGTTTTTGCTATAATACATAGTGAACTTTAAATTGTGCTTGGCCCAACGAATTTCTGGATGAACTCTCCAAAGACTAGTATTTATATATTGCTAGGATCCGATGGGAAAGCCAGACGTCCTTCTGGTCTTCGCGGCGCTATCTCGGTCTGCGAGTCCTCAATATAAAGGGTCATGGCTAGCTCACAAGACGGGTCCACGGTACACGACTCGGATCGAAGTAAGACAAGGTCTGAAAAAGAAAAAAAAAAACTATTTGTGAACCCTACAGAATAACTCGAGATGTCAAAAGTGTATTCAATTTAAACGTCCTTTAAAATGCATTGAAGTCGGCCACATGTATCAAGATTTGGAATAGCGATTACCTAATTGCGATTTTCAGCGAATCGCAGGTAGGTAATCACTATTCCGAATGTATGAAGCTCCAAGAGTTTCATATAGCGATTCGTTGGGGACCACAAATCGACCTACCTCATTAATGTGAATGAGGTAGGTCGGAATTTGTGACCCCCTAGGAATCGCTAAAATCACGGGGATGGTGGCCTGCTGGGGTCAGCAGACCACCATGTCCGTGTTTGCTTGTAAATAAAGCAAACAATTTTTTTAACTGCGTTTTGTTTAAAAAACAAAAATGAAAAGTTTTCTTTTCATTTTTTAAGAGCAGGCAGTGGTCAATTGGACCACTGCCTGCTTTTAAAAAAAGTTTTCGCCTCCATTCCCAAAGAGGAAGGGGTCCCTAATGGACCCCTTCCCATTTGCGAATGGGTTACCACCAACTTGAATTTGAATGTGAATTGCGAATGTTTTGCAACCGCATTTACGGTCACAAATCATCCATGCATACCGCTGCAATTCGCAATTTGGAAGGGACGCCCTAAACACGTCCCTTCCAAATAGCGAATAGCTAACCGATTTTGCAATTCGGTAACAGGTTACCGAATTGCAAAATAGGGTTAGATACATGTAACTAGCCTTTTTTGCATTCTACTGCCGGTGTCCCCGGGCTGGCCTCCTCCTCTTCCTCGCCGTCTCCTACTTGGGTCAATCATCTTGCAAAAACTGCGCATGCGTGCGCACGTGCGCTCATGCGCAGTTTTCGCAAGCTGATTGACCCAAGTAGGAGACGGCGAGGAAGAGGAGGAGGGCAGCCCGGGGACGCCGGCAGTAGAGGTAAGTGTTTATTTTTTGGGTTTTTAACAAAATATTATTAATTTATTCATAGGCGGGGTGGAGGCGGGGGCTGGCCAACTCCACTCCGCTGCGGAGTAGGAATTTGCCCTATACTCTGCGTTCTACGCGGAACGCGGAGTAGGCAAATCTCCGCACACTCCGCTGGCGGAGCGGAGTTGTGTGCCCGGGCTTAACAAACAGCCCAACTGTCAGTCTAAACCAGACGTTGATTCCACAGGCAGGCAGAGGCACAGGATGGTAAAGCAAGAAAATGCCCACTATCTAAAAGTGAAAAAACTAAGACAAAGGTCATAGCCTTCAAGTGCACTACACTAAAGCACTCCAATGGAGTATATCACATATTGCTCTGAGTAATCAGATATCACAGGCAGGGCCGGACTGGCTACCGGGCGTTTTGGCATGCTGCCGAGCTGGGGGCTGATGTCACTGCCCTGGGTGCTAATTTCGTTGATGGAGACCTGCGTGTGCTACGAAATAAACAAGCAAAACGAATTTCGTTCAGCACACACAGGTCCCCATCAACGAAATCAGCCCCCAGCTCGGCAGCATGCCAAAACGCTCGGTAGCCAGTCCGACCCTGATCACAGGTAAGTACATGTACAAAGAAATTGATCAGAAACCAAAATATCCAAGGTAAATGACAAAATAATACAAAAAGTAATAATGGTAGCTCAAACAATTCTTCTTTTACTGAGCAAACTTTGTGAGTCTCCCGAAGGGAACTTCAGCCAATGATGAAAAATGATGGTTGCATGCTTCTTGCAGATTATAAAAGAATCCCAATGCATTTCGGGCATGAACAACTGCCCTTCTTCAGGGAAATCTACAAATGAATAAACATAGTATCTTGGTATTTACATTACTGAAAATACAAAAACAGAACGAACATAGAGAAGGCACTGGTACAATAGCAGAAAATATATTAACAATTGTAACCATATGAAGAAGAAAAACTCCAAGGTCTTGAAATAACATAGATCAAAGTAAGTACAGCTCATCAAAATGATGACAAAAGAAAATGATGAAAGATGAAACACAAGAGCAAAGTCCACCACCAAGTGCACCGAACCGAGATAAATTATATAGGAGTGGTGTGAGCTACAAAGACCTTCCTGTATGGGCTAGTTTTCTGTGCTTAAAGAAACTGGGACTGGTAAACAAAATCAAATGAAGAAGTGCTCAAAAATACCGTGTATCACGCCACGTGGGCCTACTTTCGAATATCATGCAACGTGTAATAAACACACCTCCTTAGTAACAAACATTACCTGGAAGCACTGCCGCAACACAACCTGAACAAGTACACATAGGGGCATATTCTCAAGGAGCCATCGCCGAGTTAACAGCACTTTATTGCAGCCAAAGTTGCAATATATTTATCGCCCCATTCACAAGCTGGTGCTAACAGCCGATAACACCAGTTTACCTGCGAAAGCATCCTCAAAAAACATCGCCACAGATGACCCCTGCAACTATCGCTAATGAGATGCAGAGTAGGCGTTCCCGAGCAAAAAGCTGCGACAACACCACACCTCAACATTCTCAACGACCAGCCCGATCAGCGATAAGACCACAAAACAGGCGATAAGGTGCGTTAGCAGCAAGAATCTAACACCTGCTCTGACCTGGTGTAAAGTCGGACGACAACCTGCACCGTTTTTTTGTTTTTTTTGCATATTTATATAGCGCGAACTCGACCCGAAGGTATTGGAGCGCTTTACATGAGCACCGTATTTACATTACACATTCAGGCACGGGGAGATTAAGTGATTTGCCCAGAATCACAGGATGTGGATGCGACCCCGAGGCTCGAACCCTGGTTTCCAGCACCAAAGTCGGTAGTCTAGCCGACGGACCACATCCTCTCCCTCATCCATCAAAGGTAGCCCAGCCCACAGCCACACATGAAGAACAACAGATGCCATGGAGCTACTCACCATGCATCCCGGAGCCCCGAGAGGGCAACAACACCCACCGCCACCACCCCCCGAACCCTCCGGACACCCACCGCCCCCCCGGACCAACACTGAGGCAGCGCAGACAAAGACAGCGACCCTCCAAAAATGCACCAACCCCACAGACCCAACACCAGAGAATGTCATTGCCCACTATATGCCCAAAGGGACAACCCTCCTCCGCATCCTGACCACCATAGCCCACAGGCTGACGGTACCAACACAGCGGACAACTAACATCCCACCGCAGACAAAGCTGCTGGCCGTGCTGCACGTGTTGGCCTCTGGTACCCTCTAACCAACCTCCACCTGAGACGGAGGAGTCACACAGCCTGGCCAATCCAAGTCCCCCACAACGGTCATGGATGACACCATCAGCTTGGTACCCCACTATCCATACCTCACACACACTGCGCAGGAACAGCCGGAGACCAAGCAAGGCGTGTACGCCACAGCTGGCTTTCCGCATGTGTCAGGGGGCAAGTGACTGCACACATGTCCTACTAGTGGCCCCTTGCAACACTGCACACAATAAGCGCAACAGAAAGTGCACGGATCCCACCAATGTTCAGGCAATAGTGGACCACCGTGGAATCTCCGCCAACGACGTCGCCAACCACCCAGGCAGTGTGCATGATACCTGCACCTCCCGACAGTCCATCATCAACCTGCGCCACCAGGATAACACCCACGGAAATGCACTGCTCGTTGGCCAATACCAAATGCACACACCACACACCTCAACTCCACAATCATGCAACACATAACACAGGAAATGCACACGTCACAAGCTCACATACAACATGCACACCCACCAGACACAACAGCACGACTCACTGTGGGAACCTGGGCCAGCCATGTACATGAGCCATCTACGGCATGGCACCTCGGACACACAATAGCAGAATGTCGGAAGAGGTGGGGACCAGGCATGTGCGAAGGAGGCAAGGGACCGATGAATGAGAATGTACATAATGCCAAGTGTGGCGTGGATGTGCTGGCCAGACTGCAGTATGCAGACCACACACATATCCATATCGACACACAGCGCTGGTGTTTGGAGTGTAGTGGACAGTGGACGCAACCATGTCACCCCAGCCAATGGGGAAGTCGCGGAAATGTAGCTTGTGACGTCCCCCCGTAAGCGTGAGCAGAGTGGGCTGGCCCGGCATGCGCCAGGCCAGCGTAGGGGTGTGAATAAAAGGCACGTAACCCTGGGCGTGGTCCTCTTCCGAAATGCCCAACGTCTCTGCCAGGGTGGCGCCCCTCACCCCGCCACAAGGCCGACGCCGTGAGCGTTGTTGCCAGCGATCCTGTGTGCCTGCTGCACCCCGGGACGCTGGTCCCCAAATCAGTCCTGCCCGCCCCTGCGCACCCAGGCCTCAATACCCACCTTCCGACACCGGCGCAAGTCGATGAGGGCCCACCACGTGCCGGTGCAATCTCTAAGCCCGAGGCATGCGACCTTGGCAGCCTCCTCAGACCATCACGGCCTCCGCAACACAGGCCCGCATTATTCCTTTCACATTGACGTACTCCACCGGCATGCACATCGGACAAGTAGGTCACACATTTGGAACTGAGTCTTGATTACACCATGGCAGAGCACATAAATCATGGCTGAGTGTATGTCACTATACACCCTTCGATGTGGTGCCAACAGGTCTTAGTGTTACATCACAGCCGCAAGATTCTGTGGGCCCACGCGGACTACTGCTCTCGGCCTATGCTGCGCTCGAGTAGGTCACAGAATTGGAACTGAACATCGATTATTCAAAGGCAGAGTAGGAATCATTGCACGCAAGGAGAGGCATACGAGGATGACGCGTTGCAGTTGGGAGGAAAAAAGGATCATCATTACGGAGGTGATCGAACACTACCGACAACTGCCCTGATGCCACTAACTCTGTGCATCGCGAGCCTACGACACGTGGCTGTGGCCCACTGCTGACCGCTGCCTCCGGCCTACACTGCTGTCCAGTAGGTCACAGAGTCTTGAATCGTCAATGCCGAAGTTCATATCAGTGTACCGGCATCATCGCAGACTGCATCCCCTCTCAGCCCCGGTGCCACTAAGTCTGTTCCCCGACATTCATGGACACTCTCTGGTCGTACATTGGTGGCGTTTGAGTCTATGGACTAGGGGGTAGTTTTCATCCTCATGCAGCTGATACCGAATTGGTGGTGGCAACGAGGCAGTCGCTTTCCACTCCTCCATTTGCTGCTTCCGGATAGCTTCTGCCCTCTGCATCATGCCCTGGAAGAACACCTTCCACTGTCCCCTGAAACACTCCGCGACATTCACCTCTGACATTGACGAGGACCCGCTCAGTCTGCGTGGCCCTAACTCATTGGACCGCAAGTCACCGTCCCGTGGCGGTGTGCCTGTGCCTGCCGCTGTGCACCCGGGGCCACTAACTCTGTACAGCTCAAGTCCGGGACTCTGTCTGAATGAATATTGGATGACCTCTGTGACGGTGGTCTTGGGGTCATCGACGCCATGTGCATGTGGCCCTGTGCTGTCCGCTGCCTCCGGCCTCAACTGCGGACCACCAGGGCTCGCACATCAAATCGAGTCCTGACCGGCCAAAATGTCGCATCACCGCAGGAGACACACGCCACCATCGACAGAGCCAACTCCAACCACCATCTGCCAGAGTCGAGACAGTGGTACTGGCAGACTGATGGAGTTGCTCAGACCTGTCGTGGATGCCATCATCTGCCTGATCCCCTGCTCAGCACTCCAGGTGCCACTGACTCAGTGCACCGCAACCAATGGACCGTTACTGATTGAGTTTTGTGATGTGGAGACGTTGCGCAGCAATGTCACCTCAGGCAGTGTGGGAGACCTGGGACGTTGATGAAGAAGTTGCTGCAGGTCTTACACACCCCACTGCATCTGCATCAGGAATATCCTGAATGGACACAATCCAAGTTATTTTCATCACATGAGCGCGCACAGCTCTAGTGCCCCAACCTCAGTAAACTGCAACTCACGGACACTTCTGTTTGTATGTTGGGTGACCTCTGTACTTGCTCCGGCTCCCTCCATGTTGCTCAGCAGTTGACTCTGTTATGCATGTGTTTTCTGTTTCCATTGCACTGGTGTCCACTGTTCAAGTTGTTGCCAGCACCGAGCACTCCGTGTGGGCTGGCTTATGCTCACCCCACACACATCCAGCACAGGCGTCACTGTACATGTGGCCCTGCCAATAAAGGGGCCAGGCGCACGTGCCCGTAGCCAGTTCAACATAATATCTGCGTGTGTCTCTATGGCAGTGTGGGTCTCCTTTGTGGGGTGTAGGTGGTCCCTGAAGGGTAATTGACACCCACGTATGTGATCTAGTTCGCCTTCCATGGGTTCAGACCACACCCGCACCTGTTCGGCCACCTCCTTTTGGCGTTCTGACACCTGGCATTGGGGTGCCATGTGTGGGTCGGTGAAGTGTTGTGGGCCAGCCGTGCTTGCGTGTGCTTCATGCTGTGTGGTCTGTTGCAGGGGCTGGGTTCTCCTCAAAGTAGCTTGTCTGCCCTGGTCCTGGTGGTGGGTTGCGTGGGATGTCCATGGGCTGTTGTAGGGCATCGGTGTCGAAGGTGTGTTGGTCGTGTCCTGCATCACTGATGGGTTGTCTGGTCTGACCTGCTGGAGGTGTTGTTTGTCCCTCTGCAATGTGAAGGGGAGATGCATGTTGACAGTGTGTTGGCATTTCTGTTGGCGCATTGTTCTTGTAGACATGCAGACTGTGTGACAATATACATTGTGGCTGTTTGGGCGGTGCTGGCAATTTGAGGGGGGACAGTGGACATTTGGACTACATGACTGTTGTGAGGTTGAACCCGTACATATGCATCTCACAGTTCCCTACTCTGTCAGATGTGATTGGCCTGCTTATGCGCATGGGCGGACCCAGTTGTGTCCCCTGTTCTGCAGTGTCGGTATTGCACTTTGTGCCACATTGTCATGGGATGTGCTGTGTTTGCCATGTGTGTGTGCTGCAGTGTGCCACGGGGATGGGGGACATGACCTTGGGTTATTGTGGGTGTGCAGTGTGCTACACGTCGTTGTGCATGTGTGCCATTGTGCCCATCTCCCCCCATCCCCCCAGGACCTGTTCGTTACTCACCCTGTTGTTGTTGTGTCAGGTCCTCTGGAGCTGTGTCCGTGCCCCCACCTCCTTGCACCGTCTCCACACTGATGGCTGGCCTCCATTTCCTCCAGCTCCTCCTGTGGCGCAGGACTCCCACCTCCTGTCACCGTAGCTGCCTTCCTGTTGGCAGCAGCTTTGGGCCTGGTTTAGGTTTTCACGTCATGCCAGCGCCTCTTGGCCTCATCCATTGGCCTCCTCGGCACTCCGGCTGCATTCAAGGTGGTCTGAATGTGGGTCAGTTGCTGGTAGTGTTCTGTCACATCCGTGACGCTGGTCTTGTTTTCCTACGGACTGCACCCCGTCTTCCTCTCCCTCTTCTTCTTGGCCTTCCCCGACCCAGTTGGTCCTTGCTGGTGGTCTGTGGGGCTTGTGGGGTTCGCGTTGGCCTCTGCGCTGGGTCAGGGTGCATCCATGTTGCTACGCACTTTGGATTATTTCTGGTGTGTTGTTTTTGTTGCTTCTATGGTGCATTTTCCCACCAGACGCGTGGGATTTACAGGCCTGCCGCTGGTTTTCGCTGCTTTTTGTATCGCGTTCGGCCTCATCGCAGCTTTTTTTGTGTTCGTGTTTTGCATTTTTGTGGCGTGGCGTTGATTTTAACGCGGTCAGTTGACGCCTTATCTGGAGACTATCGCATGGTACCGCCGTGTTGTGAATACTTGGTTAACACGGCGTAAATGTCCTGCGATGGACTGCGATGTTGAGGGTTGCGTTAAGTCACTTTTGCGATGGTTATCACACGTTCTTGAGAATATGCCCCAAAGTGTGTTCCTTTCACACTAAAAAAAAAGGAAACCAGCATAATCAACCATGTGTATACTACCGTTAAAAAGGCGGGTGAATGCGCTACAGAACGAAGAAAAAAACTCACCTAAAATTTGAACCACGAGACCCAATGTCTCTCAATAGATAAGGCTGGCAAACTTAAAGACGGTCAGGTCCAAACAACTTAACCATAAAAAAATATATATAACCACTTCTTATTTTGGTTGTTGTACATTTCATTGAGATGTTTTACAGGAACGCCGTGCACTTTTTTTTAATGTTTTTTTGTATGAAAGTTCGATGGCATAGGCACTGGGACAGCAATCAACTAGAAAGGTTCTTGTTTTTAATGTCATGCTACGCTACTCATGTTTATCCAGCAATTATGTTGTGCGCAGTTATCTATGTACCATGATTAACTGGAAGATAACCAGAAATGTACTTGTTGTTATGTAGTATTCTCTTGGATTAGGATCAACCTGATCATGTGCAGTCATTCAGGCTTTAGAGGCAAACTAATTTGAGTCAATAATTTACATGTAACCTGTTGTCGTGACACTATTAACGTAGTTGATCAATCTGATGCTTGTCAATCAACCGAACTTAATTTTGTGTCATGTAATATGGTTGCAGTTTTCAGTCCATCATGCTGACCTCTTTGTAATTCAGCCAACTACACATTGACCATTTGTTCATATTCAGCATATACCTTGATTGCATACGCTTGGGTTAAAAAACTTGCCAGTCGAGCAGCATGCATTACAATATCTTTTGAATACTCTGATTGTGCTGTTATTTAAATGTAGACATCGTGAAATCACATTCATGTGTTTTTCTCTCTGCTTTTGAAATATCACTATGGATCACACTATTTCGGGCACGCAACTTCACTATGTTTGTATTTCAACTGCTTTGTTCTGAGGAAAAGTGTTCTTCTGATCGGTATCATTTGTACCAGGACTCCATTGTTTTTTCATTGCCATTTCGTGTCAAACACTTCCACACGACCCACCTGGTCGTTTCTGCTGATGCCTGAGGAAATTCTAACTAACACGACAAAAACCATCTTGCAGCCTGCATTTCTGCCCAGGAACTGTCGCACACCCAACCCCCCTGTTCTTTGCAGTTCGACAGAAAACCATGAGACACTCACGCCCTGTGTAAATGATTTGTTTCCCATCTCCTGCTCCCTGCCTGGTAAACATCCTTGACACCGTGATCAGGTTATCTGGACAATGGTCTGACTGCTGGGCCTTGATCAGGGTGATTGGACAATGGTTTGAATGACCGAGCTTTGATCAAGCTGATCGAACAATGACCTGAATGACCGTGCTTTGATCAAGCTGAGTGAACAATAATTTGAGTACCAAGCCTTGATCAGGTCACCAACTACAAACACCGTCTGGATCTGGTTATCAACTGCAAACACTGCCCTGATTGAACAATGGACTAACAGCCAAAAGACTGGAATGAAAAAGTATAAAAGGCTTGTAAGCTGCGGAGTAAAGCAGCAGCCTCCTCTGTCTTGTTTCTAACGAGCTTGGGACTCTGTTCCATAGCCCGGGCTATTTGAATAAATCTGGGTTCCTCCTGCAGACGAAGGCTCCTGTGTCTCCTTTTACTACGTATGAAGGGTATGGAAGACTTGGGCAATTCCCCCGCCGCCGAGACCCAGTGAGTGGGTTATTTCGGTTCTTCAGTTCTTTCTTTCTTCACATCGCCAATTGGATTTAACATCCTTTTTTTCACGGAACTACTCCTTGCATGTAACTTTATTTAGGTACACGGTCCCAGGCGTTGCATGACAGACGCACTGTACCTTTTAGGCTGGTCGATTACTTAACTTCCGGGTAGCGCGCTTACGCCGAAAATCACTTCAAGCACAATATGAATACAGACGCGGTTTAGCAAAGCGTTACGTTTCGATTTTGTTGAACCCAGTTTGAATGACGGTGTGGTCTATGACCACACACCGGTTAGCTATAGTACGATCATTTACTTGTTTACTTGAATATTGCCGGCATGCTCTTAGAGCCGGGTTGGGCTCTGTCACGTTGACATGTGGTTATATATATTTTTTTACGCTTTCGTTGTTTGGACCTGACCGTCTTTAAGTTTGCCAGCCTTATCTATTGAGAGACATTGGGTCTCGTGGTTCAATTTTTAGGTGAGTTTTTTTCTTTGTTCTGTAGCGCATTCACCCGCCTTTTTAATTGTAGTATACACATGGTTGATTATGCTTGTTTCCTTTTTTTTAGTGTGAAAGGAACACACTTTGTGTACTTGTTCAGGTTGTGTTGCGGCAGTGCTTCCAGGTAATGTTTGTTACTAAGGAGGTGTGTTTATTACGCGTTGCATGATATTCGAAAGTAGGCCCACGTGGAGTAATTCATGGTATTTTTGAGCACTTCTTCATTTGATTTTGTTTACCAGTCCCAGTTTATTTAAGCACAGAAAACCAGCCCATACTGAAAGGTCTTTGTAGCTCACACCACTCCTATATAATTTATCTCGGTTCGGTGCACTTGGTGGTGGACTTTGCTCTTGTGTTTCTTTTTTCATCATTTTCTTTTGTCATCATTTTGATGAGCTGTACTTACTTTGATCTATGTTATTTCAAGACCTTGGAGTTTTTCTTCTTCATATGGTTACAATTGTTAATACTTTTTCTGCTATTGTACCAGTGCCTTCTCTATGTTCATACTGTTTTTTGTATTTTCAGTAATGTAAATACCAAGATACTATGTTTATTCATTTGTAGATTTCCCTGAAGAAGGGCAGTTGTTCATGCCCGAAATGCATTGGGATTCTTTTATAATCTGCAAGAATCATGCAACCATCATTTTTTATCATTGACTGAAGTTCCCTTCGGAGACTCACAAAGTTTGCCCCATAAAAGAAGAATTTTTTTGAGCTACCATTATTACTTTTTGTATTATTTTGTCATTTACCTTGGATATTTTGGTTTCTGATCAATTTCTTTGTACATGTACTTACCTGTGATATCTGATTACTCAGAGCAATATGTGATATACTCCATTGGAGTGCTTTAGTGTAGTGCACTTGAAGGCTATGACCTTTGTCTTAGTTTTTTCACTTTCTAAGTAGGGGGTGGGCTGTACCTCCTCTTCAGGTGCACACCGAATTGAATAGTGTTGACCTTATCGTTTGAATTTGTTGTATCATTTGCTTGCCAGCTGTTTTCCTTCACTATCTATAAGTGGCATTTTCAAACACACAATTTAAAACCAACTGCACAGAAGATGTACTTTTAAATTCAGGGAACCCAAACCCCAAATCTCTATCTATTCCCAATTGAAAGATACGCGTTTATGATGTTACAAGGCAGCTCCAATGACAACCTATAGGAGAGATAGTCCTTGCAATAGTGAAAACAAAATTGACAGTATTTCACTAGAAGGAAATGTAAAACACACCAATACATGTCCTACCTTTGACATACACTGCACCCTGCCCATGGGATTACCCTAGGCCTACTTTAGGGGTGCCTTACATGTAAGAAAAGAGAAGGTTTGGGCCAGGCAAGTGGGGGTACTTGCCATGTCAACATGGCAGTTTAAAACTGCTTTCACAGACACTGCAGTGGCAGGTCAGAGACAAGCTTACAGGGCTACTAATGTGGGTGGCACAACCAGTGCTGAAGGCCCAGTAGTAGCATTTTATCTACAGGCCCTGGCCACGCACAATGCACTTTACTAGTAAATCAAATATGCCAATCATGGATAACCAATCATAATCACAATTTAGACAGAGAGCAAATGAACTGTAGCACTGATCAGAAATGGTAAAGTGCCCGGAGTCCTAAAGCCAACAAAAACAGGGCAGAAAAAATAGGAGGAAGAAGGCAAAAAGTTTGGGGATAACCCTGCAAAAAGGGCCAGGTCCATCACAACCCCCTTCTAGCCTAAAGCCAGTATAGACTAATCAATGCCTTGATGGACTTTCCTGCTTAGGGCTATAGAACATGGACCCTGGCCCTCAAAAGCAAGGGCATGCTCCAGTTACACGCTTCTCTGAACCCAGTTGAATACCTCTGTCCATACTCTCAGGGCCCACTAAGCTAGCCCACGAGGAACCTTTCTCGTCACTTGTGGATTCCATCTGTGCACCACCTAACCTTACTTTGCTCACAGGTGTCTCTCAGCATGCAAACAGTACCACCATGGCCAACACAGTGGCCCCTTCCACGCAAAGGGTGTGACTTGTGTCCTCAACCCAAGGGCAACTCTGTCCACCAGGACAGCAACCCACAGTGGCCACTGACAGCGGTCAGTGATAAGAGCCAGGCCCCAAGCCCTTCAGGGCTCTCCAACCACTGTGGTCCCTCAGAGTAGGGGAAGATGCAGCTGGTTATTGGATTGTTATCTCATTTTGATGTATTGCTCTTTAAAGAGGTGTGTCTTCGAGGCGACCCGGCGGCTTCATACGAGCGCAAGCCCGACGGCCGGAAGTCGGCGCCTCCTGCAACCTCCGGCGGACGGACCGGGTGATTCGGACCCGTGTGGGTTGAGCCCCCCCCTCCCTTGCCGCGGGGTTCCCCTGCGGGCTGCCGGGCCGGCTGCTCTGCCCCGCTTCTCGGCCTCACTTCACGTAGCTCGTGTGGGGACAGGGCCCACCTGCTACGGCCTTCGGGGGTAGGGCGCTGGCCTGACGCTGCGGCGGCTGTGGAGGAGGTGGGTGCGCGCTCACCTGCCGCTCGACACAGCGTGCGGTGCTGATCACCCGCTGGTCCCCCCGAGAGGGACAGTCATCCTCTTCGGTGACGCACGCTCCCTTGAAGCCATCTTGTCTGCGACGCCTTGGAACCCCTTCCCTGAATTCACCATACAATCTGCTACTGCAGCACAGCGCCGCTTGGTCCTTCAGTGCCAGTGTTTAGACTATGCATAACCCTCCTGCGATGGGGCCCACGGGTGTTTCGCAATAACACTCTCTTTGATCGGAGGGGAAGCAGCCATTGTGTTCGGCCCTGCCACCGGGACACTGACCTGGCTCTAGGTGCGCGCTGGTGCCGATCTGCTCTCCAGAGTGCCTGAGGTGTCTGGGGACTGTTTAAAACTGTCATCTGCTCATCTGCAAGTTCGAAGTACATCATCGCCCGGACCCCCCCTCCCCCACGGCTGCTTCGCGCACTTTGCGGAATGGGACGCAAGGATCCCAGGCAAAGAACCCTTCCTTTCGAAAAAGTGGCTGAGGGTGCACCATCGCACGACACAGACATGGCTGACAAGGCCCCTGAGGCGAATCCACCTGGGCCCTCGGATACCTCTGTTGCCTCCCTGTTGCTGGAAATGAAGGCAGGATTTAAGGCGCTGGACTCCCGCTTCGACACTTTGGATCAGACCATTGCAACCTTGGGCGCCAAAGTACAGGGCCACGACAGGCGCCTTGACGTTGCGGAAGCCCGTGTGTCAGACTTGGAGGATGGGACAGCTCAGGCACAGAAGCGGCTGGAACGGGCGGAGCGCCTGCTCAAGGAAGTAGCCATCCGAAATGAGGACTTGGAGACGCGCGGACGCCGCAACAACGTCCGCATTATGGGGGTTCCGGAGACGACATCCACAGGCCGAATGGACCTCTTTGTGGAGAAATTACTCACGGATCTGTTTGGAAGTGAGTCTTTCACACCGGGCTTTGTAGTGGAGAGAGCCCACAGATCATTAGGCCCCAGACCCAACCCAGGCCTTCCCCCTCGGCTCATCATAGCGCGACTCCTGAATTTTAGAGACCGGGACACCACTCTCCGTCTGGCAAGAGAACGCGGCACGGTCGAGTGGCAGGGCTCGAAATTATCATTCTATCCAGACTTCACTCCGATGGTCCAGGAGGCACGACGCAAATTCCAAGGGGTCAAAGCCACGTTACGCAATCTTGGGCTCAAGTATGGCATGCTATACCCGGCGAGACTTAAGGTGGATGTTGGCGGCAGGTCCAGAATGTTTGACACTCCAGCAGAGGCCCAGGAATTCTGCCGCACACACAAGTCACGGATTTCGCAAAACTCGGCGGAGGGCGCACTCGCTTCCCCACCTCACAGCGGCTCTGACACTAGTGCGGACCTATTCTCGAACATTGGCACTGGATGATGTTTCTAGAATGATTTCATGTTATCTATAGTTTGCATATGGGAAATCGCAATGTTTGTTAAAAATTTTCTCTACAGATACAGCACTAGGCCGGTTCGATTTCGGGCTGCCACCCCCCTCAGGTGTATCCGCTGAGTTGGTGCATTCATTTTGGGGCCCACCTTCTGGTCCTCAACTGTGAGCCCGGTGATCACTATGTCCCCCGGGCAGGTTAACTTTCTGGGGGTTGGCCACCTATGGGTTGGAAGGCGGCTGGGTGGGGGGAGGGAGGAGGGGGAAAAGTTCGCATATTGCATTTGTTGTTATTTACACTTTCGTATAGCATTGCTTGCCAAGTTTACATCGCCTTACAGTTCTGACAGGAAGATGCATGAACAATGTTTAGATGTTGTGGTTAGGTAACGTACAGGGGCCCACGGCCATCACTTTAATGTCCTGGAATGTCAGAGGCCTCAATAACACTCGTAAAAGGAGGCAGGTGATCCACTACCTTCTTCGACACAAGGTTGATATAGCTTATTTACAGGAAACACACCTCCCCCCTACAGATTCCACTAGTTTTGGCGCCAGCTGGGGCACACACAGATACTTTGCTAATTATAGCAACTACGCTAGAGGCACAGCGATATTGATACACAAGAGAATCCCCTTTACCCTCATGGACGTGACCCGTGATCCAGTGGGCAGGTACGTGATAGTCACGGGCACTATTTATGGCCACAAAGTCACTATGGTTAATGTGTATGCTCCAAATGTGGATGACCCCGAGTACTTCCATTAATTGAATGCCCGGATTGCCAAACATGACATACATACGCTGCTCCTAGGGGGTGACCTTAACTTATTGTTAAGCACCGACTTGGACAGCTCGTCAACCGCACCCGACGCCAAACCACGGGCAAGGCGGGCCTTGATGAAACTCTGTAATCAATACACACTGATAGACGTTTGGCGACAGCGTAATCCTACCCTCACCAAATTCACTCATTATTCCGGCCCACACGGCACCTGGTCCAGAATAGATTATTGGCTAATCTCTCCCAATGTCGCGGGTTGGTTTGGCTCCCACACCACACTCCCCTGCACATATTCTGACCACTCCCCAATAACTTTACGGTTGTTGCTCCCATGCCCGGAAGGGTATGAACGACAATGGCGATTTCCAAGCAAGGCCCTTCAGGATGAGGTGTTCAAGGCAGAGGTGCGCGAGGCAATAGAGGACTACTTCGAGCTCAATGCGGCTTCGGTGGACTCAGCGGCGATGCTATGGGAAGGGTTTAAGGCGGTCTTACGAGGAGTATGCATATCCAAATGGGCTGGAGTACTCAGGGATCTTCGTCAAACGCTGACCCGTATTGAGCAAGAGGTGACCAAGCTAGACTCCCAGCTCACGGCCCTCCCTGACCCAGGGGCTATGACAGAGAGACTCGCCCTTCTGGCGGAATACAGGGATACGGCAGACAGAGAGATATTGTATATGGGTAAATATCAAGCAGCACGACGATACGGAGAGGGTGAGAGGCCTGGCAGAGTTCTGGCACAAATGCTGAGACCACCTTATAGCAAATCCTACATTACTGAATTGCACTCAGCTTCTGGTGACACGCTCACCTCCACCTCGGCCATCAGAGATGCGTTTCTGGAATATTACGCCTCCCTCTACTCCTCCAAGTCAGAGCCCGATGGCGCAGCCCAGACTGCATATTTAGATGAGGTCGCACTGGTGTTCCTGGAAAAGCATATGGTAGACTTTATGGCGGAACCCATAACTGTTACCGATGTCCTAATGTCCATAGACAACATGCGAGGTTCCTCTGCCCCGGAACTTGATGGCTTCACAGGGGATTTTTATAAAGAATTCAAGGACGTTCTGGCCCCCCAGCTGATTGAGGTCTATGCAGAAGCATTAGAAAAACAAATTCTCCCTCCCACACTACGTGAAGCCGTAATCATACTCCTTGCAAAACCTGGCAAAGATCACAAGGTATGCGGCTCATATCGACCGCTGTCCTTATTGAATCTAGACTATAAAATCTTGGCAAAGGTGCTCGCGAATAAGCTGTCGCAGCTGATGGAGTATATAATTTCCCCGGTACAGTCTGGCTTTGTACCTCGACGCTCGACATCCCTGAACCTCCGTACGCTGTTTGCGGTGCTACACAGAATACAGCCCGACGTCCCAGCGGCGGCGATATTACTAGACGCGGAGAAAGCGTTCGATTCTTTAGAGTGGCCCTTCCTTGTGGAGGTGATGCAGCGTATGGGTCTGCCCTATGGCTTCATATCCACAGTCTCCCTGCTTTACAGTAAGCCATCGGCGAGACTCCGGCACCCTGTCCAGACCATTCCGGCTATATCGAGGGACCAGGCAGGGCTGCCCCTTGTCCCCGCTTTTATTCATCCTAGCCATGGACCCGTTGGTCAGGCATTTCCAGGAGCGCCACTTGCATAGAGGACTTCAATTCAACACAGGCTCGCTCCTGGCTTCTCTATACGCTGACGATACCATACTTTACGCCCGGGAACCACACCTTAATCTGTCGCCTCTTATCCGGGAAATCGTCCATTTTGGCAGATTCTCAGGGCTAGGTATAAACTGGCACAAATCAATCATATTCCCGCTAACGGCGAGCACAGTCCAATGGGAATGCGAAGTTCCTCTCGACTGGTGCCAAGATTCGGTAAAGTATCTTGGTATACATATCCATCTGGACACCGCACAAATTATTCGTTTAAATTATGGACAGACTTTCCAAAAGTTAGAGGAACAGGTTGACAGATGGCTGAGGTTACCTTTATCCCTGGCTGGTCGGGTGGCTACAGTGAAAATGATGGTCCTTCCTAAATTTTTATATCTATTTAACAATATCCCGATTCCCCTCTCAGGTGGCTTCTTCCGCACTTTACAAACTCTCATGACACGACTAGTATGGGGCGGGAAGAGACCACGCGTCCGCTGGTCGATGATGACTTTACCGTACGACAGAGGCGGGTTTAGTGTTCCAGACTTCCAATTATATTACTTGGTAGCGCAATGTCATTATGCGTTCGCTTGGTTTCATCCAGATGCACGCATTCCGTTTCTACGGCCGGAAGCGGACCTGGTTCTCCCCGATAAATTGTGCGAGATGCTACCGGGGGGCTTCCCACGTGACAGATGCGACATTCAAACAGTATCCACGACTGCCTGGGCGTGGGGTAAATTGATAAAATGCACAGGCGCTACACTACTATATTCCTCTGCCCTGCCGTTTCCCAACGCCAGATGGTTCCCAATCACAGGAGAGAAGCTGGTGCAGAACACGCTGTCCACACTAGATATTGTAAAAGTGGGCGATCTCTTCCCGGGGGGTCATATTTTCTCGATAGATGAGGACGACAGGTTCACCAATTGCGACTTCATGACACGATTCCTCATGAGCCGTATGAAATCTGCACTGCGTGCTGCGCTCCCCACATACCCTGTTGAGCCTGACTCTTTCCCCCCACTCACTCTGGTGTTAGAAACCCCTAGCGGCACGCGCCTCATCTCTAAAATGTACAAGGCATGAGCTGTGATGATTCCCGCGGACGATTCCAACCTTAGACAGGCCTGGGAGGCAGACACGGGGAGCACCATCACGGATGTGCAATGGGCAAAATGTTGCGAGGCCACCAAGGACATTTCACTCAACGCCCGCCACAAGTTGCTGCATTTTAAATGTATCCGTCGCGCTTACTATACACCAGCCTTGGCGCATAGGATAGACGCTGATAGGCCACACACCTGCTTGAAATGCAATGCCCCACACGCTGATTTTATTAATTTAGCATGGACTTGTCCCCGCTTGCAGACCTACTGGTCAGCGGTACATACGACACTGGGGGAGATAATTGGCCTTCCACTGGTTCCCCTCCCTGAGATAGCTCTTTTAGGATACACAGTCCAGATTCCTAAGAAAGTCAGGAAATTAGCAGCATTGGGATTACTGCTAGCTAAAAGAGAGGTTGCCATTCACTGGGGCAGGAAAACCACTCCTCAGCTACAAGATTGGCTGGGGAGCCTGGTGTACTGCAACACCAACGCTGAGACGTACGCCAGCCTCATGCCACCGACATCGCGACCCAGAGATATTTGGGGACCACTGAGGGCCTACTTTGAGGCCACTAAGCGTGCTGCAGCCACACAGGTAGACAATGGAATAGTTCCGGAGCGTGTGGGATGAGGGGATAATACCTGTCCCCCTGGATATCACTTTATGAGTGCAGTGTGGTCAGTGGTGCCGGGGTTGATTAGCTTTCTGTGGGAGGCACTGCTGATTGTAATGTCTAGTCACTGTGATTGGGATTGGGGGTGGGGCCCAGGTACAAAAATGCTATCCAGCTCGTGAGGAGAAAAGAAAGGGCCATATGGATGGGGGAGAAGAAGGTGATTCCTTGCTTGATACCATGCTAGAAAGCCCTCCTGCATATGCCCCAATGTACCCTGCCCTGACGCCTCACACCCCACATGTCCCCCCGCCACCGCCCACTCCTGCCCCCACTGCCCCTCCTACTGTTCTTCCTGTCACACCAACCCTCCCGATTTTTCCTATGACACCGACACCGCCCGCTAACCCTGTCCTCACTGCGGGAATGACAACAAGTCTCCATCCGCCCAACCCCTGCGGCTTTACCCCTACCCGCCCTTTTCCTACTTCCCCGTGGTCTACAGTTAAGCAGGATTTATATAAAATATTCAATTCCCCCGACTGGCCTCCTTGCGCTCTGCAGTCAGCTTTTCGTCCCTTCGAGAAAATGACCTACAGAAGCAACAGTGTGAATGTTGGATAAAGAACGGGAATATTTATGCCTTTAAAGACATATGGTCCACCTTTTCCCAGTGGACGATTATGGAACAGACCACCTGGGCTGAATACATGTGTACGCTGGTCATGCAAAAATTTGAGAATGCGCTTTTGCAGATACCCACTGGATTAATGGACCTTAGGTCACAAATAAGAAGAGGCGATGTTCAGGGAGAGGGGATGTTTGGTGCTGTGTCTGCTTTAATGGCTTACCGTGATACGACCGCTTTTTCCAACACCCCTCTAGAAACAGCTATGCCAATGAGAGAGGCAGCCCCTGTCTTTGTTAACGCACTTACCGATGCCCAAAATAATGGCCGAGGGGCTGTTGAGGCACACTGGCGCAGGCTTTGGGTTCATGTTCCTTGGAAAAGGTCAGAAGTAATGCAGTTAAAAGAACAATTACCAGATCCCCGGAAGAATCCGGCTGCCTTTTACAGAGAATTAGGTCAGATTATATCTGCAGGTACTCTCGTTCTTGAGGATATAGATTTACTTTTTGGTACGGTTGTCCCCACTGAAATTTGGGACAAGATTCGACATACTGATCATGAAGTGGCGTTGGGAGGTAAATGGGCTGACCTAGAGGCTATGGAAGAAGCAAGGGTAGGAGGGACTAAACCAGAAGCTGCCATCCTGACTTTGCCCGGTAAAATAATAACGTTTATGAAAACACTTTTGCCGGAAACTGTCATTAACTGGGATAAAATAAACGCCTGTAGGCAGCGAAAAGATGAGAATGTGGCTGACTTCTTTACCCGTTTTGAGACAGAATACAAGGGACATAGTGGTTTGGATCCCCGGACCCCAGGTTCTGGCCCAGTGTTTGTCGATAAGTTTGTCAGCAACTTGCTTCCTGAGATTTCCACCAGGCTTAAGAAAGTTGAAAGTACGTGGTCTGCCCAAACTATGACTGGCATCTTGGCTATGGCACAATATCATGAGAATAGGGAGAATGAAGATAGAGACAAGGAAAGTAAGAAGGTTAGGGATCTTAAGACTAAGGCACTTCTGCAGCAGGCTTACCCTCCCTGAGGTCCCGATGCCCGCGGGAATTTCAGACCTCAACCCCAACACCCTCCGAGGGCTCGCCAGTCTACCCCCTCCAGCCCTCAACATACGGGAGCCCTCCAAACAGATCAGTGTGCTTATTGTAAGGGGTACGGCCATTGGATAGACGAGTGTCCCGTGTTAGCTGAAAACATCCGAACAGGGAAGACTCGGCCTCGCGCTCCCAGGGAGGGAAGGCCGACTAGGGACCATGGCCTGCCCCATCCACAGGATAAAGAACGTAGGCCCAGGGATCACGTTCCCGTCCGGCCGCGCCCGGCCAATAGGTTTGATGGGTACGAAGCAACACGCACTTATTACAATGATGATTATGACGAAGTTGATGAGATAGGGTCCTACCAAGCATAGGACAGCCAGGAAAGGGGTATTACCAGAGTGCAAATTCCAGTGGATCAAAGGGGCACGTATGTTCAAATGTCAGTTGTGGGGAACGATCAGAAATTTCTTTTGGATACTGGGGCCACCAGGTCTTCTATTGCACGTCTGTCAGTCACGGAGGCACCCCTTTCTGGCAAAATAAATGTCTCCGTGGGTTTTGCAGGAACACCTGTGACGAGCCCTGTCTCTGAGCCCCTCCCTCTCGATATTGGCCCTGCACATGTTGACGCTCCCTTGGTCCTTACTACAGGTTGCAGTGAAAACTTGTTAGGCATGGATTTACTGAAAGCTCTGTATGCGACCATATCATGTAGTCCCCAAGGTGTATCCCTAACAATTTCTCCCACCGCAGCTTCCTATATGTATCTGTCTGGTCCCCTCCCACCAGAATTGCAGTTTTTACCTTCCTCCCTCTGGGCATCATCAGACACTGATGTAGGGTGTCTCAACATATCCCCTCATGTGGTACGCATCCAGCCAGGTGCACTTCTCCCCCGCCTCCGGCAGTATCGACTACCCGCGGAATGAGAAATGGCCCTTTTAACAATAATATCTGAATTAATGGACAAGGGCGTAGTGGAGGAAACACGTGGCAATATCTGTAACAGTCCCATTATTCCCGTTCTTAAAAAGACCAATGGAGATGCTCTCTCCCCTAAAATATACAGATTCGTGATTGACCTGAGAGCCCTTAACAAAATAACAATCTCCCAATATCCTGTTGTCCCCGACATTACAGCCCTCTTAACGATGGTCCCTTCTGACGCAACGCACTTTTCTGTCATAGACCTGAAGAATGCTTTTTTCAGCATTCCTATACATCCTGACAGCAGACATTTTTTTGGTTTCTCCCTTGGTGGGCGAAGCTTTAGATTCTGCCGCGCCCCTCAAGGTTTCACCGAGAGCCCCAGTATCTATAGTCAAGCCCTCAAAAGTCAACTAGATTCCTTGGAACTCCCTGATAACTCCACACTATTACAATATGTAGATGACCTCCTCATTGCTGCAAATTCTGCCCCATCATGTAAAGAAGCTACTCTCTGTTTGTTACGCCACCTTGCCCTCCATAATCACAAAGTCTCTTTAAAAAAGCTTCAGTTTTGTCAAGAGAAGGTGACCTATTTAGGTCATCTCCTCTCGAAGGAGGGAAGGCAGCTCACCGCTGATCGTGTAGCCATTATCAATGCTATGACGGCCCCACGAACACAAAAGCAGGTGCGAGCCTTCATAGGCCTAACCTCATACTGTAGACAGTGGATTTCCAACTTTTCGGCCATGGTCAAACCTCTTCTTGCCCTCACCACTAAAGACATATCAGACAGTTCCTTTCCATGGACTAGAGAGCATGCGCAGGCCTTCCAAGATTTAAAGAGGGCTCTGTGTACTGCTCCAGTCCTCGGTACTCCTGATTATAGCAAGCAATTTTTTCTTTTTGTACATGAGACAGACGGCTGTGCATGCGCTGTCTTGACCCAGATGTTCGGAGGTCACCATCGGCCATGTGCCTATTTTTCAGCCACCTTAGATCCTGTTGCAAGGGCTCTCCCAGGATGCCTTCGGGCGACCGCTGCGGCCGCCCTCATGGTCCGTCAGAGTGCGGGGATCGTCATGAACTCCCCCCTGACTCTGATGGTCCCCCATTCTGTAGATACCCTCCTTAACAACACCAAGACACAGTACCTCACTAGCGCACGACTCACAGGATATGAACTGACACTCTTTTCCAGCCACATTAACATCAAGAGATGCACTGTACTGAACCCCGCAACATTACTCCCACTGGATACTCAGGATGCCCGCTTAGACCCACATGACTGCATATTAAGGACAGAGGAGGAGACGAAGGGACGGGTTGACTTACAGGATACCCCGATAGCAGAACCAGAAGGTACACTATATGTGGACGGATCATGTCTCAGAGGGCCAGATGGTAACACCTCAGCCGCCTATGCCCTCACGACATTAGGACAAGTAGTAGAAACAGCTCAGATTCCGCAGTGCTCTGCTCAAGCAGCAGAATTAGTGGCCCTCACTAGAGCCTGTGAGTTAAGCAAAGGGATGACAGTAAATATTTATACTGACAGCCAATATTCCTTCGGGGTGGCCCACAACTTCGGGAGGTTATGGAAAGAAAGGAATTTCCTTACTTCCCATGGGACCAAGATTCAACATGGCCCCCTAATTCACCGATTGTTAGACTCCCTGACACTCCCCAGAAAGGTGGCCATTATAAAATGTAAGGCCCATAAGAAAGTGACACATGATGTTGGGAAAGGCAATGCCCTGGCTGACCAGACGGCCAGACAAACAGCTCTTAGAAAAAGGGAAGGAATGTATGTAGGAGGTCCCGCTAGGTGGGTGGCAGACGAGGGCATGGTTGAAAACACAGTACAGAGTGTGATCGATATTCAGTCCCATACTACTCCTGAGGAACTACGGGTGTGGAAGGAGCAATTAGCAAAGGAGGGAATTGATGGTTGCTGGGTCCGCACGACTATGGAAAGACAATGGATGTTACCTGACAGTCATGTGCTACCAGTAGTTACGATGGCCCATGGTCCTGCTCACATTAGTGCAAAAGGGATATGTAAACTGTTGGAACCTACACGGTACAACTCTAAGATACCAACATATGCTGAAAAGCTGGTTAAAACATGCATGATTTGCCTAATGTATAACCCAGGAAAAGGCACAGTTACTCCTAAGGGAGGATTCTCTCCTCCTACCTTCCCTTTTGAAGTCCTCCAAATAGATTACATCCAGATGGACCGATGTAACAATTTAAAATATGTCCTAGTGGTGGTCTGTACCTTCAGCCGATGGGTGGAGGCCTACCCCGTCAAAGACTGCACCGCTATCACTACCGCCAAAATGCTATTAAAAGAGTACCTCCCACGATTCGGTTTGCCCCGCTTGGTCTGGAGTGACAACGGGACACACTTTACGGCTCAAATTATGGAATATATCTGTACAGCATTGGGTATAAAACAAAAATTTCATGCAGCTAACCACCCCCAGTCAGCAGGCCTAGTGGAGGTGTACAATGGCATCCTAAAAACTAAAATGGCCAAAATAGTAGCCGAGACAGGTGTCACTTGGGTTGATGCTCTGCCCTTGGCCCTATTGTCTACAAGAACAACAGCCCACACCAGGATAGGGCTATCCCCCCATGAGATTGTGTTCGGGAGGCCTGCCAATGTATGGGGTGTCCCGCGGCCTAAGAAACTGTCTGATGTTGAATACCCTGTGTTAACTGATTATCTGTACAGTCTAACTAATACCTTTCGTACTCTTTATCACCAGGTGCATGAGGCCATACCTGACAAAAGCGAGGGCCCAGGACACGTTATCCAACCTGGTGATTGGGTCTTAGTAAGAAATTTTCAACGGACTAAGAGCCTCGAACACCGCTGGACACAGCCCCGTCAGGTGTTGCTGGCCACCCGCACCGCCGTGAAAGTAGAAGGTCGGAAGAATTGGGTGCATTCGTCCCACTGTAGGCGTGTGCCTCTGCCCCTCCCCTATGATCAGTGGGTGAGGGAAGGACAAGGAGACTCAGAAACAGAAACAGTCCCAACGTTTGTCCCATTCAGCGATGCCAGACTGCATTTTACATCTACGGAAGCAGAGAGTGACAGCATACTGAAAGGAAGGGTGGAACCCTCCCTTAACTCTGCTCAACGTCCAGAACAATTGTTTCCCGACCATACTGACCCTACTTCCGACCGATATAACTTGCGCCCCCGAGGGAAGGCTTGCCTTTGACTTCGCCAAGTGCT
Organism: Calotriton arnoldi; assembly: GCA_963921515.1. NCBI lineage: Eukaryota > Metazoa > Chordata > Amphibia > Caudata > Salamandridae > Calotriton > Calotriton arnoldi. Next base: position 1,296,407 of record CAWUFW010005186.1, on the reverse strand, counting down.
TATAGGCTGTAGGGCTGTGATCTCCCCGGCCGAGAGTAGTGCTGGTGTGTCAGACTAAGGTACGCCATAGGGCTCTTGGCACCTGCGCCCAGTGAAGCAACCACCAATCACAGACAGCCACTAGAGGTCCCTGGCTTAGCACAATGGCTGCCGTCCAAAACACTCGAATCCAGAAACAATATGTCAGTCTCCGACATAGTAAATGCTTCATGGCCACCGGGGTGACGCTGTTTGTCTCCCTCATCCTGTCTATTCTTGGTTGGCTGTTACTAATCTACCATCCTGTTACCTCACCAACCCCTACCCCAACTCCTGCAGAGCACCAGTATTACACGCTACCAGCCCACGAGTTACCCCACCGTGCAGAATTCTTCAATAACACCTTCATCCAAATGTTGCATCATCATCAGCTGATCATGAACACTTCCAACTGCTGGGTTTGCGGACTGATGCCGCATTCCATGATACACCCTGTCCCATTCTTTCCCTACCCCTTTTCCATCTCTGGGTCTTGTCTTGCATGGTGGATGTTGATACAGGAGGCCTACACTGTCAATGGTACTGCCAATTCTGCCCTTGGAACATTTCAGGATGACTTCTGGCGGAACAGATCTGGCCATGCCAATGCTCCTTTGTGCCCGACCAGCTCATCCACATCGCTACTATCACCAGATGAACTCGGTGAGATGGTAGTATTCAACTCAACCACTCGACGAACATTTTCCAGATTCCGCACAAGAAGGATACTGCCCGATGAACGAGACACTGTGAATGTCATAAATGTGCAAGGCCGTGTCTGCATCCATGGCCTAGGGACTAAGAAAGTTGGTACCAGTACTTGTAATATCACAAAATCTTTAAACTCTACATCTCCTCCGAAGCTGGTGGCATCCCCCAACACCTATTTTATCTGTGGCACTGCCGCCTACACTTGGCTCCCCCGTAACTGGTCTGGTACCTGCTATCTGGCCTTCCTCCTTCCGCCAACGTATTCTACCCATGGGAGTTACCACCTGTTGATGAAGGGCGCTCTGCGTCGCTCACGTAGGGGCGTCATATCAGCCGAGGATACAGCAGGCCAGGAAACCGGGGACTTCCTTAAAGGTTTCCTTCCATTCTGGGGCCCCATGGCAAACAGTCGGGCTGTACGAGGACTGACCAGGGTCCTTGAAGCCACCATCACAGTAACAGCTGGTGCCCTCTCCAACATCACTGCAGAACTACAGGCGGACCGCCTTATAACACTGCAGAACCGCATGGTCCTAGACGTCCTCCTTGCTGATCGTGGTGGTGTGTGTAAATTGATCGGCTCCAGCTGCTGCGTGTACATCCCAGACAACGCACCTTCAGTGTACTATGCCATCCAACGTCTGCATCGCCTTTCTTCCGAAATTCATCTGGATAAAGGCAACTGGTCCCTCACAGGCTGGATCTGGGGCCTCCTTTCCCAGTGGGGGTGGAGGGTCCTCATCTTCCTTGCCTTGGGAATAACTGTCCTGGTCTCCTGCTGTTTGTGCTTTCAGTGCCTGCCAGTGCTCTGTACAATGTGTGTCCAGACCATCCAGCCTCCACCCTCCAACATTCACAACACCAATATGATGATGATGCTCCAACAAGAAACCGATGGCCTTATGAACATTGACATTTCTTAAAGTATTTGCCACTCAATGGCAAAAGGAGGGTCTGAGGAAAAGTGTTCTTCTGATCGGTATCATTTGTACCAGGACTCCATTGTTTTTCATTGCCATTTCGTGTCAAACACTTCCACACGACCCACCTGGTCGTTTCTGCTGATGCCTGAGGAAATTCTAACTAACACGACAAAAACCATCTTGCAGCCTGCATTTCTGCCCAGGAACTGTCGCACACCCAACCCCCTGTTCTTTGCAGTTCGACAGAAAACCATGAGACACTCACGCCCTGTGTAAATGATTTGTTTCCCATCTCCTGCTCCCTGCCTGGTAAACATCCTTGACACCGTGATCAGGTTATCTGGACAATGATCTGACTGCTGGGCCTTGATCAGGGTGATTGGACAATGGTTTGAATGACCGAGCTTTGATCAAGCTGATCGAACAATGACCTGAATGACCGTGCTTTGATCAAGCTGAGTGAACAATAATTTGAGTACCAAGCCTTGATCAGGTCACCAACTACAAACACCGTCTGGATCTGGTTATCAACTGCAAACACTGCCCTGATTGAACAATGGACTAACAGCCAAAAGACTGGAATGAAAAAGTATAAAAGGCTTGTAAGCTGCGGAGTAAAGCAGCAGCCTCCTCTGTCTTGTTTCTAACGAGCTTGGGACTCTGTTCCATAGCCCGGGCTATTTGAATAAATCTGGGTTCCTCCTGCAGACGAAGGCTCCTGTGTCTCCTTTTACTACGTATGAAGGGTATGGAAGACTTGGGCAATTCCCCCGCCGCCGAGACCCAGTGAGTGGGTTATTTCGGTTCTTCAGTTCTTTCTTTCTTTACATCGCCAATTGGATTTAACATCCTTTTTTTCACGGAACTACTCCTTGCTTGTAACTTTATATAGGTACACGGTCCCAGGCGTTGCATGACAGACGCACTGTACCTTTTAGGCTGGTCGATTACTTAACTTCCGGGTAGCGCGCTTACGCCGAAAATCACTTTAAGCACAATATGAATACAGACGCGGTTTAGCAAAGTGTTACGTTTCGATTTTGTTGAACCCAGTTTGAATGACGGTGTGGTCTATGACCACATACCGGTTAGCTATAGTACGATCATTTACTTGTTTACTTGAATATTGCCGGCATGCTCTTAGAGCCGGGTTGGGCTCTGTCACGTTGACATGTGGTTATATATATTTTTTTACGCTTTCGTTGTTTGGACCTGACCGTCTTTAAGTTTGCCAGCCTTATCTATTGAGAGACATTGGGTCTCGTGGTTCAATTTTTAGGTGAGTTTTTTTCTTTGTTCTGTAGCGCATTCACCCGCCTTTTTAATTGTAGTATACACATGGTTGATTATGCTGGTTTCCTTTTTTTTAGTGTGAAAGGAACACACTTTGTGTACTTGTTCAGGTTGTGTTGCGGCAGTGCTTCCAGGTAATGTTTGTTACTAAGGAGGTGTGTTTATTACGCGTTGCATGATATTCGAAAGTAGGCCCACGTGGGGTAATTCATGGTATTTTTGAGCACTTCTTCATTTGATTTTGTTTATCAGTCCCAGTTTATTTAAGCACAGAAAACCAGCCCATACTGAAAGGTCTTTGTAGCTCACACCACTCCTATATAATTTATCTCGGTTCGGTGCACTTGGTGGTGGACTTTGCTCTTGTGTTTCTTCTTTCATCATTTTCTTTTGTCATCATTTTGATGAGCTGTACTTACTTTGATCTATGTTATTTCAAGACCTTGGAGTTTTTCTTCTTCATATGGTTACAATTGTTAATACTTTTTCTGCTATTGTACCAGTGCCTTCTCTATGTTCATACTGTTTTTGTATTTTCAGTAATGTAAATACCAAGATACTATGTTTATTCATTTGTAGATTTCCCTGAAGAAGGGCAGTTGTTCATGCCCGAAATGCATTGGGATTCTTTTATAATCTGCAAGAATCATGCAACCATCATTTTTTATCATTGACTGAAGTTCCCTTCGGGAGACTCACAAAGTTTGCCCCATAAAAGAAGAATTTTTTTGAGCTACCATTATTACTTTTTGTATTATTTTGTCATTTACCTTGGATATTTTGGTTTCTGATCAATTTCTTTGTACATGTACTTACCTGTGATATCTGATTACTCAGAGCAATATGTGATATACTCCATTGGAGTGCTTAAAGGTAGTGCACTTGAAGGCTATGACCTTTGTCTTAGTTTTTTCACTTTCTAAGTAGGGGGGTGGGCTGTACCTCCTCTTCAGGTGCACACCGAATTGAATAGTGTTGACCTTATCGTTTGAATTTGTTGTATCATTTGCTTGCCAGCTGTTTTCCTTCACTATCTATAAGTGGCATTTTCAAACACACAATTTAAAACCAACTGCACAGAAGATGTACTTTTAAATTCAGGGAACCCAAACCCCAAATCTCTATCTATTCCCAATTGAAAGATACGCGTTTATGATGTTACAAGGCAGCTCCAATGACAACCTATAGGAGAGATAGTCCTTGCAATAGTGAAAACAAAATTGACAGTATTTCACTAGAAGGAAATGTAAAACACACCAATACATGTCCTACCTTTGACATACACTGCACCCTGCCCATGGGATTACCCTAGGCCTACTTTAGGGGTGCCTTACATGTAAGAAAAGAGAAGGTTTGGGCCAGGCAAGTGGGGGTACTTGCCATGTCAACATGGCAGTTTAAAACTGCTTTCACAGACACTGCAGTGGCAGGTCAGAGACAAGTTTACAGGGCTACTAATGTGGGTGGCACAACCAGTGCTGAAGGCCCAGTAGTAGCATTTTATTTACAGGCCCTGGCCACGCACAATGCACTTTACTAGGGACTTAGTAGTAAATCAAATATGCCATTCATGGATAACCAATCATAATCACAATTTAGACAGAGAGCAAATGAACTGTAGCACTGATCAGAAATGGTAAAGTGCCCGGAGTCCTAAAGACAACAAAAACAGGGCAGAAAAAATTGGAGGAAAAAGGCAAAAAGTTTGGGGATAACCCTGCAAAAAGGCCCAGGTCCATCACAACCCCCTTCTAGCCTAAAGCCAGGATAGACTAATCAATGCCTTGATGGACTTTCCTGCTTAGGGCTATAGAACATGGACCCTGGCCCTCAAAAGCAAGGGCATGTTCCAGTTACACGTTTCTCTGACCCCAGTTGAATCCCTCTGTCCATACTCTCAGGGCCCACTAAGCTAGCCCACGAGGAACCTTTCTCCTCACTTGTGGATTCCATCTGTGCACCACCTAACCTTACTTTGCTCACAGGTGTCTCTCAGCATGCAAACAGTACCACCATGGCCAACACAGTGATGTGGCCCCTTCCACGCAAAGGGTGTGACTTGTGTCCTCAACCCAAGGGCAACTCTGTCCACCAGGACAGCAACCCACAGTGGCCACTGACAGCGGTCAGTGATAAGAGCCAGGTCCCAAGCCCTTCAGGGCTCTCCAACCACTGTGGTCCCTCAGAGTAGGGGAAGATGCAGCTGGTTATTGGATTGTTATCTCATTTTGATGTATTGCTCTTTAAAGAGGTGTGTCTTCGGGGCGTGGCCGAGGCGGCGGCGAAGATGGCCGCCTGTTAGTGAAGCTCCAGCAATCGGCCGGTCTCATCAGCGATTTCCCCGGGAAAATGTGCTTACTTCAGTGCTGAACCCGACGTCGCGGACAGAGGAAGCGATGCGGCACATGGCGATCTGAGTACCAGGCCCCGGCTCCCCTCCGAAGTGCAGAATCATCGTGCCGGAGGAGGCCCGGGGTAGGCCGACGCAGCCACGTCTGGCGACCCGGCGGCTTCATACGAGCGCAAGCCCGACGGCCGGAAGTCGGCGCCTCCTGCAGCCTCCGGCGGACGGACCGGGTGATTCGGACCCGTGTGGGTTGAGCCCCCCCCTCCCTTGCCGCGGGGTTCCGCTGCGGGCTGCCGGGCCGGCTGCTCTGCCCCGCTTCTCGCCTCGCTTCACGTAGCTCGTGTGGGGACAGGGCCCACCTGCTACGGCCTTCGGGGGTAGGGCGCTGGCCTGACGCTGCGGCGGCTGTGGAGGGGGTGGGTGCGCGCTCACCTGCCGCTCGACACAGCGTGTGGTGCTGATCACCCGCTGGTCCCCCCCGAGAGGGACAGTCATCCTCTTCGGTGACGCACGCTCCCTTGAAGCCATCTTGTCTGCGACGCCTTGGAACCCCTTCCCTGAATTCACCATACAATCTGCTACTGCAGCACAGTGCCGCTTGGTCCTTCAGTGCCAGTGTTTAGACTATGCATAACCCTCCTGCGATGGGGCCCACGGGTGTTTCGCAATAACACTCTCTTTGATCGGAGGGGAAGCAGCCATTGTGTTCGGCCCTGCCACCGGGACACTGACCTGGCTCTAGGTGCGCGCTGGTGCCGATCTGCTGTCCAGAGTGCCTGAGGTATCTGGGGACTGTTTAAAACTGTCATCTGCTCATCTGCAAGTTCGAAGTACATCATCGCCCGGACCCCCCCCCCCCCCACGGCTGCTTCGCGCACTTTGCGGAATGGGACGCAAGGATCCCAGGCAAAGAACCCTTCCTTTCGAAAAAGTGGCTGAGGGTGCACCATCGCACGACACAGACATGGCTGACAAGGCCCCTGAGGCGAATCCACCTGGGCCCTCGGATACCTCTGTTGCCTCCCTGTTGCTGGAAATGAAGGCAGGATTTAAGGCGCTGGACTCCCGCTTCGACACTTTGGATCAGAGCATTGCAACCTTGGGCGCCAAAGTACAGGGCCACGACAGGCGCCTTGACGTTGCGGAAGCCCGTGTGTCAGACTTGGAGGATGGGACAGCTCAGGTACAGAAGCGGCTGGAACGGGCGGAGCGCCTGCTCAAGGAAGTAGCTATCCAAAATGAGGACTTGGAAGCGCGCGGACGCTGCAACAACGTCCGCATTATGGGGGTTCCGGAGACGACATCGACAGGCCGAATGGACCTCTTTGTGGAGAAATTACTCACGGATATGTTTGGAAGTGAGTCTTTCACACGGGCTTTGTAGTGGAGAGAGCCCACAGATCATTAGGCCCCAGACCCAACCCAGGCCTTCCCCCTCGGCTCATCATAGCGCGACTCCTGAATTTTAGAGACCGGGACACCACTCTCCGTCTGGCAAGAGAACGCGGCACAGTCGAGTGGCAGGGCTCGAAATTATCATTCTATCCAGACTTCACTCCGATGGTCCAGGAGGCACAACGCAAATTCCAAGGGGTCAAAGCCACGTTACGCAATCTTGGGCTCAAGTATGGCATGCTATACCCGGCGAGACTTAAGGTGGATGTTGGCGGCAGGTCTAGAATGTTTGACACTCCAGCAGAGGCCCAGGAATTCTGCCGCACACACAAGTCACGGATTTCGCAAAACTCGGCGGAGGGCGCACTCGCTTCCCCACCTCGCAGCGGCTCTGACACTAGTGCGGACCTATTCTCGAACATTGGCACTGGATGATGTTTCTAGAATGATTTCATGTTATCTATAGTTTGCATATGGGAAATCGCAATGTTTGTTAAAATTTTTCTCTACAGATACGGCACTAGGCCGGTTCGATTTCGGGCTGCCACCCCCCTCAGGTGTATCCGCTGAGTTGGTGCATTCATTTTGGGGCCCACCTTCTGGTCCTCAACTGTGAGCCCGGTGATCACTATGTCCCCCGGGCAGGTTAACTTTCTGGGGGTTGGCCACCTATGGGTTGGAAGGCGGCTGGGTGGGGGGAGGGAGGAGGGGGAAAAGTTTGCATATTGCATTTGTTGTTATTTACACTTTCGTATAGCATTGCTTGCCAAGTTTACATCGCCTTACAGTTCTGACAGGAAGATGCATGAACAATGTTTAGATGTCGTGGTTAGGTAACGTACAGGGGCCCACGGCCATCACTTTAATGTCCTGGAATGTCAGAGGCCTCAATAACACTCGTAAAAGGAGGCAGGTGATCCACTACCTTCTTCGACACAAGGTTGATATAGCTTATTTACAGGAAACACACCTCCCCCTACAGATTCCACTAGTTTTGGCGCCAGCTGAGGCACACACAGATACTTTGCTAATTATAGCAACTACGCTAGAGGCACAGCGATATTGATACACAAGAGAATCCCCTTTACCCTCATGGACGTGACCCGTGATCCAGTGGGCAGGTACGTGATAGTCACGGGCACTATTTATGGCCACAAAGTCACTATGGTTAATGTGTATGCTCCAAATGTGGATGACCCCGAGTACTTCCATTAATTGAATGCCCGGATTGCCAAACATGACATACATACGCTGCTCCTAGGGGTGACCTTAACTTATTGTTAAGCACCGACTTGGACAGCTCGTCAACCGCACCCGACGCCAAACCACGGGCAAGGCGGGCCTTGATGAAACTCTGTAATCAATACACACTGATAGACGTTTGGCGACAGCGTAATCCTACCCTCACCAAATTCACTCATTATTCCGGCCCACACGGCACCTGGTCCAGAATAGATTATTGGCTAATCTCTCCCAATGTCGCGGGTTGGTTTGGCTCCCACACCACACTCCCCTGCACATATTCTGACCACTCCCCAATAACTTTACGGTTGTTGCTCCCACGCCCGGAAGGGTATGAACGACAATGGCGATTTCCAAGCAAGGCCCTTCAGGATGAGGTGTTCAAGGCAGAGGTGCGCGAGGCAATAGAGGACTACTTCGAGCTCAATGCGGGTTCGGTGGACTCAGCGGCGATGCTATGGGAAGGGTTTAAGGCGGTCTTACGAGGAGTATGCATATCCAAATGGGCTGGAGTACTCAGGGATCTTCGTCAAACGCTGACCCGTATTGAGCAAGAGGTGACCAAGCTAGACTCCCAGCTCACGGCCCTCCCTGACCCAGGGGCTATGACAGAGAGACTCGCCCTTCTGGCGGAATACAGGGATACGGCAGACAGAGAGATATTGTATATGGGTAAATATCAAGCAGCACGACGATACGGAGAGGGTGAGAGGCCTGGCAGAGTTCTGGCACAAATGCTGAGACCACCTTATAGCAAATCCTACATTACTGAATTGCACTCAGCTTCTGGTGACACGCTCACCTCCACCTCGGCCATCAGAGATGCGTTTCTGGAATATTACGCCTCCCTCTACTCCTCCAAGTCAGAGCCCGATGGCGCAGCCCAGACTGCATATTTAGATGAGGTCGCACTGGTGTTCCTGGAAAAGCATATGGTAGACTTTATGGCGGAACCCATAACTGTTACCGATGTCCAAATGTCCATAGACAACATGCGAGGTTCCTCCGCCCCGGAACTTGATGGCTTCACAGGGGATTTTTATAAAGAATTCAAGGACGTTCTGGCCCCCCAGCTGATTGAGGTCTATGCAGAAGCATTAGAAAAACAAATTCTCCCTCCCACACTACGTGAAGCCGTAATCATACTCCTTCCAAAACCTTGCAAAGATCACAAGGTATGCGGCTCATATCGACCGCTGTCCTTATTGAATCTAGACTATAAAATCTTGGCAAAGGTGCTCGCGAATAAGCTGTCGCAGCTGATGGAGTATATCATTTCCCCGGTACAGTCTGGCTTTGTACCTCGACGCTCGACATCCCTGAACCTCCGTACGCTGTTTGCGGTGCTACACAGAATACAGCCCGACGTCCCAGCGGCGGCGATATTACTAGACGCGGAGAAAGCGTTCGATTCTTTAGAGTGGCCCTTCCTTGTGGAGATGATGCAGCGTATGGGTCTGCCCTATGGCTTCATATCCACAGTCTCCCTGCTTTACAGTAAGCCATCGGCGAGACTCCGGCTGAACGGCACCCTGTCCAGACCATTCCGGCTATATCGAGGGACCAGGCAGGGCTGCCCCTTGTCCCCGCTTTTATTCATCCTAGCCATGGACCCGTTGGTCAGGCATTTCCAGGAGCGCCACTTGCATAGAGGACTTCAATTCAACACAGGCCCGCTCCTGGCTTCTCTATACGCTGACGATACCATACTTTACGTCCGGGAACCACACCTTAATCTGTCGCCTCTTATCCGGGAAATCGTCCGTTTTGGCAGATTCTCAGGGCTAGGTATAAACTGGCACAAATCAATCATATTCCCGCTAACGGCGAGCACAGTCCAATGGGAATGCGAAGTTCCTCTCGACTGGTGCCAAGATTCGGTAAAGTATCTTGGTATACATATCCATCTGGACACCGCACAAATTATTCGTTTAAATTATGGACAGACTTTCCAAAAGTTAGAGGAACAGGTTGACAGATGGCTGAGGTTACCTTTATCCCTGGCTGGTCGGGTGGCTATAGTGAAAATGATGGTCCTTCCTAAATTTTTATATCTATTTAACAATATCCCGATTCCCCTCTCAGGTGGCTTCTTCCGCACTTTACAAACTCTCATGACACGACTAGTATGGGGCGGGAAGAGACCACGCGTCCGCTGGTCGATGATGACTTTACCGTACGACAGAGGCGGGTTTAGTGTTCCAGACTTCCAATTATATTACTTGGTAGCGCAATGTCATTATGCGTTCGCTTGGTTTCATCCAGATGCACGCATTCCGTTTCTACGGCCGGAAGCGGACCTGGTTCTCCCCGATAAATTGTGCGAGATGCTACCGGGGGGCTTCCCACGTGACAGATGCGACATTCAAACAGTATCCACGACTGCCTGGGCGTGGGGTAAATTGATAAAACGCACAGGCGCTACACTACTATATTCCTCTGCCCTGCCGTTTCCCAACGCCAGATGGTTCCCAATCACAGGAGAGAAGCTGGTGCAGAACACGCTGTCCACACTAGATATTGTAAAAGTGGGTGATCTCTTCCCGGGGGGTCATATTTTCTCGATAGATGAGGACGACAGGTTCACCAATTGCGACTTCATGACACGATTCCTCATGAGCCGTATGAAATCTGCACTGCGTGCTGCGCTCCCCACATACCCTGTTGAGCCTGACTCTTTCCCCCCACTCACTCTGGTGTTAGAAACCCCTAGCGGCACGCGCCTCATCTCCAAAATGTACAAGGCATGCGCTGTGATGATTCCCGCGGACGATTCCAACCTTAGACAGGCCTGGGAGGCAGACACGGGGAGCACCATCACGGATGTGCAATGGGCAAAATGTTGCGAGGCCACCAAGGACATTTCACTCAACGCCCGCCACAAGTTGCTGCATTTTAAATGTATCCGTCGTGCTTACTATACACCAGCCTTGGCGCATAGGATAGACGCTGATAGGCCACACACCTGCTTGAAATGCAATGCCCCACACGCTGATTTTATTCATTTAGCATGGACTTGTCCCCGCTTGCAGACCTACTGGTCAGCGGTACATACGACACTGGGGGAGATAATTGGCCTTCCACTGGTTCCCCTCCCTGAGATAGCTCTTTTAGGATACACAGTCCAGATTCCTAAGAAAGTCAGGAAATTAGCAGCATTGGGATTACTGCTAGCTAAAAGAGAGGTTGCCATTCACTGGGGCAGGAAAACCACTCCTCAGCTACAAGATTGGCTGGGGAGCCTGGTGTACTGCAACACCAACGCTGAGACGTACGCCAGCCTCATGCCACCGACATCGCGACCCAGAGATATTTGGGGACCACTGAGGGCCTACTTTGAGGCCACTAAGCGTGCTGCAGCCACACAGGTAGACAATGGAATAGTTCCGGAGGGTGTGGGATGAGGGGATAATACCTGTCCCCCTGGATATCACTTTATGAGTGCAGTGTGGTCAGTGGTGCCGGGGTTGATTAGCTTTCTGTGGGAGGCACTGCTGATTGTAATGTCTAGTCACTGTGATTGGGATTGGGGGTGGGGTGGGGAGGGTCTTGCTGGGGACTGGTCGAAATACTAGGTTACACCACTGTGCAGATGATGTAGTGACTACCATTGTGAATGAAACTGTCAGGCACGAGTCGATTTGATTGTAAGGTAATTATATGCAATGCAATGTGATTTCATTCCTTTTATTTGAAAAATAAAGTGTTAAAAAAAAAAAAAGAGGTTTGTCTTCACCTCTTCCCTAAATAGGAACAGTGTTAAGGCTGTTCTTATGGGTTGTTCTACATCCTGGATGCATAGATAGAAAAGGTCTGATGCCTTGTTTTTTTCTTCTTTTTTACACTTCAGATACTCCAGTTTGATGGAGGCCTCACTTTGGGTGTGCTGTCAGCCACTTGATATTGTGAACCTGAAAGGGTTCTGGTCATGATAGCTTTGTAAATGATGCAGCTGGTTTTGAAGATGATAATGGCCGGCAAAGGGAGAAAATGGAATTCCATGGAAATAGGGGTGATGTGATCATATTTCTTTTGACCCTAGATGGGACTTTCTGCAGCATGTAGGATGCCCTAAAGGGTACCAATGTGGAGTCTGTCAGGCCATGGAGCAGGGCGTTGCTGTCATCCAGATGTGAGAATAAAAAGGCTTAAGAAGAGCTTCTTAACACAATCTGATTTCCCACTTTTGTATCCTGACTGCTAACAGTGAAAAAGGTAGCCCAGTTGGCTAGTGAGCAGCATAAGACATCTTCCATGACTGGAGTGTCATGGGGCTCCAATCCCCTGCTCAAAGTTTTGGGACCTTTGAGTGGAAGCTGATTTGTTCCACGCGCACCTTGGTATAAGACTAAAGCCTGATCCACCCTTCTGGTGATCACACGAACGAATTCCTAGACATTCTAGTGCACTCACTAAATTACAGACTAATTGATTGACTGACTTTCTTTATTTAAAAAGAGCTGTAATTTAACTAACTAGACCCGATCTACTTAAGCCCCTGATTTAATTATTTGTGCCCTACTACATTACATAAATCAAAAATCAAGCATGAGAAAATTATTTTGGTGTTGCTTGTTAACAGCATCATATTGGTTATTTCTTCATCCTTGCCTAGTGATGTTCATTCACTAGTAACAATCTTCATATCATGGCGTGCATTCAAGAAAGTTGAGACATGATATGGTTGTCTAAGAAAAAAACAGCAGCTATTTGGCCCTATCTGTTTTATCACCGGCTCTACACCATAATCTGCTTTTTCTCGGATTGTGCTTGATTCGGAAGAGATGTTAACCCTTTACATTAGTGTAAATACAGGCAATATCATCATTTGTTTGAGAGTAGTCTGGCACGTTTTTATGCCTTACCTGAAGTGGGTTATGAACAAGAAAAGAAATTATAGCTGCTACAGGACTGTGAGCCAAATTGTTTCCTTGCAGGGAAGTACGTCCTGTCCTTATGAACTCATTTCTTGCAATGAGCTCCCTGAGGTTGCCCCATAAACGAGCTTCCTAACTCCAGAGAGTGAGTTGTCACAACAGATGATATTCAGGCAGATTGCATTGTGTAAAACGTCTATTGAGACTTACTTGATTGAACTCCACCTAATACAAAGAGAATAACACAAGGACGTGGCATGCTTTATTTATAAGCCTCGAAAGACATTTTTATGCTCAGTTCATTGTACAGTCTTCATTAATTTTATGGGCTGCTCAAATCCCAAATTACCTTACATCCATAACAAATGGAGATAACAAAATAATTCCAGTTCATTGCAAGTTCAAATGGTTTATAAATGTTAAGATGCAATAGTACATGGAATAATGTTCCACAATGTTAGGTTTAAGCCAGAACCGAGTATGCAGGACACAGGAAAAATACTAGAGCAGCTTACAGGGCGGAGAAGGCTGAGGGATGCACAACCCATACAGCCCTGGAAGCATCCATGGGGCGATGGGCACTTTGCAGATATACACATGCTAGATTTGTTCCTAACGGGAAGAAATGCTCTGGCATAATTGTTCAGATCCTGTGGCATATAGGCTTGATCCACCTATATGCATGTATAATTACATATTTTAAAAAAGATTAGAGTGCCGAGATCACTTGATCGGTGAAAAGTGTGTTTTATAGTACTTTCAAGGACCGGTTTTAGACTTCAAAGGAGTTTTGAGCACGCCATGTTATACTCTATATTTTTCTCTGTAGAAGCTTCTCTTCAAAGTAGAACGAGGACTAAGTCTGCTTTTCAACAGGTATAAACAGCAACCCCTTAATAAGACGTTTAGTATTTTGATCGAGATTAAAATGCATAATTTTGAACGTGCATTTCCACACATTGTTTCGTACTAGATAGATATACGAATGCTTTGTTCGGCATGTGATGGACTGAGGCCTGGGTTTAACATTCCCGGAACGAGGGCAACGCAATGAGATGCAATATTTTGCATTAACCATAAGATGCAAAAGGAGATAATACATGGAAACTGGCCGTGTTGCAAAAACCTGACAATGCCTGCAAACTGGGCATAACCAGGTGAGTAGAGCACAAGGGCCCCATTTATATCAACGCAAATTGGCATTTACTAACTGGATTTCTTGCATGCATTCAAAACGTAAACTCAGTCAAATGCTTACGTTTATGACCAAATTGACCTTTGTGAATAAGACCCCTATGTGCATGTAAGTACAATATGCATGATGGCAGAAGAACATTTTCCACAATTTACACACCAAATGCGTGGCTATGTGACACATTAGACACATTTCAATTTCTAACCTTACTGGTCAATATGTGGAGTCAGAGCTGCATACATGTTCTTCTATTATGTTTCAGTGAAGGATAATTGAAACAAGTTGAACTTGCTGTTATCCATGCATCAGGAGGTGGTGCCGTGTTATGAGATGAGAATGCACCTTCCACTTCAGTTTTGTGGACCTCTCCATCATGTCCACAACCTACCAACAGAGGTATACCCAGCGTTTCATGGCTTACATGTCCTTTCTGGCTTGAATCACAGGTGCTGAGCACCCCGAGTGATAGCTGTCTCTATGTCCATTTTCATCTTTTCCCCCCAAGTGCTCTTCTAATTTCTTAAATATCTGAATGTTGCATTCCATGAGGTTCCATGTAGAGGATGAAAATTGAGGGGAAAAGGCTGAAGTCCTTGGGTACCTTGCATGACGGGAAACCCTTGGAATCGCAAAGTAGCTCATGTTGAGGAGCTAGTGGCAGTTTGATAGGAAGAAAGAAGATCACTTGTGGACTATGCTGGCAAATGTCATTGAAAATGTCAGGGTAGGATTGAGGGATGCATGGACAGCAGTATTTTATAGCAGTTGAGAGATTCATAATTACAAGAAGATACGCATAATTTTTGTCAGAAGTGCATAGTCTAATACTTGTATGGCGGCTTATACAATGCTGCACTGTGATCTGAATGCAAAAACAACAGTTGATGGACAGAATGCAGAACAATGTCATACATTCACCCCAGTACAGAGATCTGGGCCTAAATCCATCGTTTTTTTGCTCACCATGCCATTCCAGTTTGAACCCAGCCATATGCAAATCAGTCTTGACCCTGTGCCTCATGGGAACAGTCCAGCCCGAACTGCCAAGCCAGGTCCTCCCTGGACTGGAACCGAGCATCCTAGGACCGGTTTCGGGGTTTCACCCCTCTTCAGCCAGGATAGCTTGATTCCAGTGGCATGGAGAGCACGGGACCCACGTCTGGGCATACCCGTCCCACTCGGGGTGACAAATGCAAAAACAACAGTTGATGGACAGAATGCAGAACAATGTCATACATTCACCCCAGTACAGAGATCTGGGCCTAAATCCATCGTTTTTTTGCTCACCATGCCATTCCAGTTTGAACCCAGCCATATGCAAATCAGTCTTGACCCTTTGCCTCATGGGAACAGTCCAGCCCGAACTGCCAAGCCAGGTCCTCCCTGGACTGGAACCAGGCATCCAAGGACCGGTTTCGGGGTTTCACCCCTCTTCAGCCAGGATAGCTTGATTCCAGTGGCATGGAGAGCACGGGACCCACGTCTGGGCATACCCGTCCCACTCGGGGTGACAAATGCAAAAACAACAGTTGATGGACAGAATGCAGAACAATGTCATACATTCACCCCAGTACAGATATCTGGGCCTAAATCCATCGTTTTTTTGCTCACCATGCCATTCCAGTTTGAACCCAGCCATATGCAAATCAGTCTTGACCCTGTGCCTCATGGAAACAGTCCAGCCCGAACTGCCAAGCCAGGTCCTCCCTGGACTGGAACCAAGCATCCTAGGACCGGTTTCGGGGTTTCACCCCTCTTCAGCCAGGATAGCTTGATTCCAGTGGCATGGAGAGCACGGGACCCACGTCTGGGCATACCCGTCCCACTCGGGGTGACAAATGCAAAAACAACAGTTGATGGACAGAATGCAGAACAATGTCATACATTCACCCCAGTACAGAGATCTGGGCCTAAATCCATCGTTTTTGCTCACCATGCCATTCCAGTTTGAACCCAGCCATATGCAAATCAGTCTTGACCCTGTGCCTCATGGGAACAGTCCAGCCCGAACTGCCAAGCCAGGTCCTCCCTGGACTGGAACCAAGCATCCTAGGACCGGTTTCGGGGTTTCACCCCTCTTCAGCCAGGATAGCTTGATTCCAGTGGCATGGAGAGCACGGGACCCACGTCTGGGCATACCCGTCCCACTCGGGGTGACAAATGCAAAAACAACAGTTGATGGACAGAATGCAGAACAATGTCATACATTCACCGCAGTACAGAGATCTGGGCCTAAATCCATCGTTTTTTGCTCACCATGCCATTCCAGTTTGAACCCAGCCATATGCAAATCAGTCTTGACCCTGTGCCTCATGGGAACAGTACAGCCCGAACTGCCAAGCCAGGTCCTCCCTGGACTGGAACCAAGCATCCTAGGACCGGTTTCGGGGTTTCACCCCTCTTCAGCCAGGATAGCTTGATTCCAGTGGCATGGAGAGCACGGGACCCACGTCTGGGCATACCCGTCCCACTCGGGGTGACAAATGCAAAAACAACAGTTGATGGACAGAATGCAGAACAATGTCATACATTCACCCCAGTACAGAGATCTGGGCCTAAATCCATCGTTTTTTGCTCACCATTCCATTCCAGTTTGAACCCAGCCATATGCAAATCAGTCTTGACCCTGTGCCTCATGGGAACAGTCCAGCCCGAACTGCCAAGCCAGGTCCTCCCTGGACTGGAACCAAGCATCCTAGGACCGGTTTCGGGGTTTCACCCCTCTTCAGCCAGGATAGCTTGATTCCAGTGGCATGGAGAGCACGGGACCCACGTCTGGGCATACCCGTCCCACTCGGGGTGACAAATGCAAAAACAACAGTTGATGGACAGAATGCAGAACAATGTCATACATTCACCCCAGTACAGAGATCTGGGCCTAAATCCATCGTTTTTGCTCACCATGCCATTCCAGTTTGAACCCAGCCATATGCAAATCAGTCTTGACCCTGTGCCTCATGGGAACAGTCCAGCCCGAACTGCCAAGCCAGGTCCTCCCTGGACTGGAACCAAGCATCCTAGGACCGGTTTCGGGGTTTCACCCCTCTTCAGCCAGGATAGCTTGATTCCAGTGGCATGGAGAGCACGGGACCCACGTCTGGGCATACCCGTCCCACTCGGGGTGACAAATGCAAAAACAACAGTTGATGGACAGAATGCAGAACAATGTCATACATTCACCCCAGTACAGAGATCTGGGCCT
Source organism: Calotriton arnoldi (assembly GCA_963921515.1). Lineage (NCBI taxonomy): Eukaryota > Metazoa > Chordata > Amphibia > Caudata > Salamandridae > Calotriton > Calotriton arnoldi. The sequence goes on along the minus strand of CAWUFW010005186.1, from coordinate 1,279,204 downwards.
AAATCCATCGTTTTTGCTCACCATGCCATTCCAGTTTGAACCCAGCCATATGCAAATCAGTCTTGACCCTGTGCCTCATGGGAACAGTCCAGCCCGAACTGCCAAGCCAGGTCCTCCCTGGACTGGAACCAAGCAGCCTAGGACCGGTTTCGGGGTTTCACCCCTCTTCAGCCAAGATAGCCTGATTCCCGTGGCATGGAGAGCACGGGACCCACGTCTGGGCATACCCGTCCCACTCGGGGTGACAAATGCAAAAACAACAGTTGATGGACAGAATGCAGAACAATGTCATACATTCACCCCAGTACAGAGATCTGGGCCTAAATCCATCGTTTTTTGCTCACCATGCCATTCCAGTTTGAACCCAGCCATATGCAAATCAGTCTTGACCCTGTGCCTCATGGGAACAGTCCAGCCCGAACTGCCAAGCCAGGTCCTCCCTGGACTGGAACCAAGCATCCTAGGACCGGTTTCGGGGTTTCACCCCTCTTCAGCCAGGATAGCTTGATTCCAGTGGCATGGAGAGCACGGGACCCACGTCTGGGCATACCCGTCCCACTCGGGTTGACAAATGCAAAAACAACAGTTGATGGACAGAATGCAGAACAATGTCATACATTCACCCCAGTACAGAGATCTGGGCCTAAATCCATCGTTTTTTTGCTCACCATGCCATTCCAGTTTGAACCCAGCCATATGCAAATCAGTCTTGACCCTGTGCCCCATGGGAACAGTCCAGCCCGAACTGCCAAGCCAGGTCCTCCCTGGACTGGAACCAAGCATCCCAGGACCGGTTTCGGGGTTTCACCCCTCTTCAGCCAGGATAGCTTGATTCCAGTGGCATGGAGAGCATGGGACCCACGTCTGGGCATACCCGTCCCACTCGGGGTGACATGCAAAAACAACAGTTGATGGACAGAATGCAGAACAATGTCATACATTCACCTCAGTACAGAGATCTGGGCCTAAATCCATCGTTTTTTGCTCACCATGCCATTCCAGTTTGAACCCAGCCATATGCAAATCAGTCTTGACCCTGTGCCTCATGGGAACAGTCCAGCCCGAACTGCCAAGCCAGGTCCTCCCTGGACTGGAACCAAGCATCCTAGGACCGGTTTCGGGGTTTCACCCCTCTTCAGCCAGGATAGCTTGATTCCAGTGGCATGGAGAGCACGGGACCCACGTCTGGGCATACCCGTCCCACTCCTGGTGACAAATGCAAAAAAAACAGTTGATGGACAGAATGCAGAACAATGTCATACATTCACCCCAGTACAGAGATCTGGGCCTAAATCCATCGTTTTTTGCTCACCATGCCATTCCAGTTTGAACCCAGCCATATGCAAATCAGTCTTGACCCTGTGCCTCATGGGAACAGTCCAGCCCGAACTGCCAAGCCAGGTCCTCCCTGGACTGGAACCAAGCATCCTAGGACCGGTTTCGGGGTTTCACCCCTCTTCAGCCAGGATAGCTTGATTCCAGTGGCATGGAGAGCACGGGACCCACGTCTGGGCATACCCGTCCCACTCGGGGTGACAAATGCAAAAACAACAGTTGATGGACAGAATGCAGAACAATGTCACCGAAACCGGTCCTAGGATGCTTGTTTCCAGTCCAGGGAGGACCTGGCTTGGCAGTTCGGGCTGGACTGTTCCCATGAGGCACAGGGTCAAGACTGATTTGCATATGGCTGGGTTCAAACTGGAATGGCATGGTGAGCAAAAAAACGATGGATTTAGGCCCAGATCGCTGTACTGGGGTGAATGTATGACATTGTTCTGCATTCTGTCCATCAACTGTTGTTTTTGCATTTGTCACCCCGAGTGGGACGGGTATGCCCAGACGTGGGTCCCGTGCTCTCCATGCCACTGGAATCAAGCTATCCTGGCTGAAGAGGGTGAAACCCGAAACCGGTCCTAGGATGCTTGTTTCCAGTCCAGGGAGGACCTGGCTTGGCAGTTCGGGCTGGACTGTTCCCATGAGGCACAGGGTCAAGACTGATTTGCATATGGCTGGGTTCAAACTGGAATGGCATGGTGAGCAAAAACGATGGATTTAGGCCCAGATCGCTGTACTGGGGTGAATGTATGACATTGTTCTGCATTCTGTCCATCAACTGTTGTTTTTGCATTTGTCACCCCGAGTGGGACGGGTATGCCCAGACGTGGGTCCCGTGCTCTCCATGCCACTGGAATCAAGCTATCCTGGCTGAAGAGGGTGAAACCCGAAACCGGTCCTAGGATGCTTGTTTCCAGTCCAGGGAGGACCTGGCTTGGCAGTTCGAGCTGGACTGCTCCCATGAGGCACAGGGTCAAGACTGATTTGCATATGGCTGGGTTCAAACTGGAATGGCATGGTGAGCAAAAAGCGATGGATTTAGGCCCAGATCGCTGTACTGGGGTGAATATATGACATTGTTCTGCATTCTGTCCATCAACGGTTGTTTTTGCATTTGTCACCCGAGTGGGACGGGTATGCCCAGACGTGGGTCCCGTGCTCTCCATGCCACTGGAATCAAGCTATCCTGGCTGAAGAGGGTGAAACCTCAAAACCGGTCCTAGGATGCTTGTTTCCAGTCCAGGGAGGACCTGGCTTGGCAGTTCGGGCTGGACTGTTCCCATGAGGCACAGGGTCAAGACTGATTTGCATATGGCTGGGTTCAAACTGGAATGGCATGGTGAGCATAAAAGCGATGGATTTAGGCCCAGATCTCTGTACTGGGGTGAATGTATGACATTGTTCTGCATTCTGTCCATCAACTGTTGTTTTGCATTTGTCACCCCGAGTGGGACGGGTATGCCCAGACGTGGGTCCCGTGCTCTCCATGCCACTGGAATCAAGCTATCCTGGCTGAAGAGGGTGAAACCCGAAACCGGTCCTAGGATGCTTGTTTCCAGTCCAGGGAGGACCTGGCTTGGCAGTTCGGGCTGGACTGTTCCCATGAGGCACAGGGTCAAGACTGATTTGCATATGGCTGGGTTCAAACTGGAATGGCATGGTGAGCAAAAAACGATGGATTTAGGCCCAGATCGCTGTACTGGGGTGAATGTATGACATTGTTCTGCATTCTGTCCATCAACTGTTGTTTTTGCATTTGTCACCCCGAGTGGGACGGGTATGCCCAGACGTGGGTCCCGTGCTCTCCATGCCACTGGAATCAAGCTATCCTGGCTGAAGAGGGTGAAACCCCGAAACCGGTCCTAGGATGCTTGTTTCCAGTCCAGGGAGGACCTGGCTTGGCAGTTCGGGCTGGACTGTTCCCATGAGGCACAGGGTCAAGACTGATTTGCATATGGCTGGGTTCAAACTGGAATGGCATGGTGAGCAAAAACGATGGATTTAGGCCCAGATCGCTGTACTGGGGTGAATGTATGACATTGTTCTGCATTCTGTCCATCAACTGTTGTTTTGCATTTGTCACCCCGAGTGGGACGGGTATGCCCAGACGTGGGTCCCGTGCTCTCCATGCCACTGGAATCAAGCTATCCTGGCTGAAGAGGGGTGAAACCCCGAGACCGGTCCTAGGATGCTTGTTTCCAGTCCAGGGAGGACCTGGCTAGGCAGTTCGGGCTGGACTGTTCCCATGAGGCACAGGGTCAAGACTGATTTGCATATGGCTGGGTTCAAACTGGAATGGCATGGTGAGCAAAAAACGATGGATTTAGGCCCAGATCGCTGTACTGGGGTGAATGAATGACATTGTTCTGCATTCTGTCCATCAACTGTTGTTTTTGCATTTGTCACCCCGAGTGGGACGGGTATGCCCAGACGTGGGTCCCGTGCTCCCCATGCCACTGGAATCAAGCTATCCTGGCTGAAGAGGGTGAAACCCGAAACCGGTCCTAGGATGCTTGTTTCCAGTCCAGGGAGGACCTGGCTTGGCAGTTCGGGCTGGACTGTTCCCATGAGGCACAGGGTCAAGACTGATTTGCATATGGCTGGGTTCAAACTGGAATGGCATGGTGAGCAAAAACGATGGATTTAGGCCCAGATCGCTGTACTGGGGTGAATGTATGACATTGTTCTGCATTCTGTCCATCAACTGTTGTTTTTGCATTTGTCACCCCGAGTGGGACGGGTATGCCCAGACGTGGGTCCCGTGCTCTCCATGCCACTGGAATCAAGCTATCCTGGCTGAAGAGGGGTGAAACCGCGAAACCGGTACCTAGGATGCTTGTTTCCAGTCCAGGGAGGACCTGGCTTGGCAGTTCGGGCTGGACTGTTCCCATGAGGCACAGGGTCAAGACTGATTTGCATATGGCTGGGTTCAAACTGGAATGGCATGGTGAGCAAAAAACAATGGATTTAGGCCCAGATCGCTGTACTGGGGTGAATGTATGACATTGTTCTGCATTCTGTCCATCAACTGTTGTTTTTGCATTTGTCACCCTGAGTGGGACGGGTATGCCCAGACGTGGGTCCCGTGCTCTCCATGCCACTGGAATCAAGCTATCCTGGCTGAAGAGGGTGAAACCCCAAAACCGGTCCTAGGATGCTTGTTTCCAGTCCAGGGAGGACCTGGCTTGGCAGTTCGGGCTGGACTGTTCCCATGAGGCACAGGGTCAAGACTGATTTGCATATGGCTGGGTTCAAACTGGAATGGCATGGTGAGCAAAAACGATGGATTTAGGCCCAGATCTCTGTACTGGGGTGAATGTATGACATTGTTCTGCATTCTGTCCATCAACTGTTGTTTTGCATTTGTCACCCCGAGTGGGACGGGTATGCCCAGACGTGGGTCCTGTGCTCTCCATGCCACTGGAATCAAGCTATCCTGGCTGAAGAGGGTGAAACCCCGAAACCGGTCCTAGGATGCTTGTTTCCAGTCCAGGGAGGACCTGGCTTGGCAGTTCGGGCTGGACTGTTCCCATGAGGCACAGGGTCAAGACTGATTTGCATATGGCTGGGTTCAAACTGGAATGGCATGGTGAGCAAAAAAACGATGGATTTAGGCCCAGATCGCTGTACTGGGGTGAATGTATGACATTGTTCTGCATTCTGTCCATCAACTGTTGTTTTTGCATTTGTCACCCCGAGTGGGACGGGTATGCCCAGACGTGGGTCCCGTGCTCTCCATGCCACTGGAATCAAGCTATCCTGGCTAAAGAGGGTGAAACCCCGAAACCGGTCCTAGGATGCTTGTGTCCAGTCCAGGGAGGACCTGGCTTGGCAGTTCGGGCTGGACTGTTCCCATGAGGCACAGGGTCAAGACTGATTTGCATATGGCTGGGTTCAAACTGGAATGGCATGGTGAGCAAAAAACGATGGATTTAGGCCCAGATCGCTGTACTGGGGTGAATGTATGACATTGTTCTGCATTCTGTCCATCAACTGTTGTTTTTGCATTTGTCACCCCGAGTGGGACGGGTATGCCCAGACGTGGGTCCCGTGCTCTCCATGCCACTGGAATCAAGCTATCCTGGCTGAAGAGGGGTGAAACCCCGAAACCGGTCCTAGGATGCTTGTTTCCAGTCCAGGGAGGACCTGGCTAGGCAGTTCGGGCTGGACTGTTCCCATGAGGCACAGGGTCAAGACTGATTTGCATATGGCTGGGTTCAAACTGGAATGGCATGGTGAGCAAAAAAACGATGGATTTAGGCCCAGATCGCTGTACTGGGGTGAATGAATGACATTGTTCTGCATTCTGTCCATCAACTGTTGTTTTTGCATTTGTCACCCCGAGTGGGACGGGTATGCCCAGACGTGGGTCCCGTGCTCCCCATGCCACTGGAATCAAGCTATCCTGGCTGAAGAGGGGTGAAACCCCGAAACCGGTCCTAGGATGCTTGTTTCCAGTCCAGGGAGGACCTGGCTTGGCAGTTCGGGCTGGACTGTTCCCATGAGGCACAGGGTCAAGACTGATTTGCATATGGCTGGGTTCAAACTGGAATGGCATGGTGAGCAAAAAAACGATGGATTTAGGCCCAGATCGCTGTACTGGGGTGAATGTATGACATTGTTCTGCATTCTGTCCATCAACTGTTGTTTTTGCATTTGTCACCCCGAGTGGGACGGGTATGCCCAGACGTGGGTCCCGTGCTCTCCATGCCACTGGAATCAAGCTATCCTGGCTGAAGAGGGGTGAAACCGCGAAACCGGTACTAGGATGCTTGTTTCCAGTCCAGGGAGGACCTGGCTTGGCAGTTCGGGCTGGACTGTTCCCATGAGGCACAGGGTCAAGACTGATTTGCATATGGCTGGGTTCAAACTGGAATGGCATGGTGAGCAAAAAAACAATGGATTTAGGCCCAGATCGCTGTACTGGGGTGAATGTATGACATTGTTCTGCATTCTGTCCATCAACTGTTGTTTTTGCATTTGTCACCCTGAGTGGGACGGGTATGCCCAGACGTGGGTCCCGTGCTCTCCATGCCACTGGAATCAAGCTATCCTGGCTGAAGAGGGTGAAACCCCGAAACCGGTCCTAGGATGCTTGTTTCCAGTCCAGGGAGGACCTGGCTTGGCAGTTCGGGCTGGACTGTTCCCATGAGGCACAGGGTCAAGACTGATTTGCATATGGCTGGGTTCAAACTGGAATGGCATGGTGAGCAAAAAACGATGGATTTAGGCCCAGATCGCTGTACTGGGGTGAATGTATGACATTGTTCTGCATTCTGTCCATCAACTGTTGTTTTTGCATTTGTCACCCCGAGTGGGACGGGTATGCCCAGACGTGGGTCCCGTGCTCTCCATGCCACTGGAATCAAGCTATCCTGGCTGAAGAGAGGTGAAACCCCGAAACCGGTCCTAGGATGCTTGTTTCCAGTCCAGGGAGGACCTGGCTTGGCAGTTCGGGCTGGACTGTTCCCATGAGGCATAGGGTCAAGACTGATTTGCATATGGCTGGGTTCAAACTGGAATGGCATGGTGAGCAAAAAAACTATGGATTTAGGCCCAGATCGCTGTACTGGGGTGAATGTATGACATTGTTCTGCATTCTGTCCATCAACTGTTGTTTTTGCATTTGTCACCCCGAGTGGGACGGGTATGCCCAGACGTGGGTCCCGTGCTCTCCATGCCACTGGAATCAAGCTATCCTGGCTGAAGAGGGGTGAAACCCCGAAACCGGTCCTAGGATGCTTGGTTCCAGTCCAGGGAGGACCTGGCTTGGCAGTTCGGACTGGACTGTTCCCATGAGGCACAGGGTCAAGACTGATTTGCATATGGCTGGGTTCAAACTGGAATGGCATGGTGAGCAAAAAAACGATGGATTTAGGCCCAGATCGCTGTACTGGGGTGAATGTATGACATTGTTCTGCATTCTGTCCATCAACTGTTGTTTTTGCATTTGTCACCCCGAGTGGGACGGGTATGCCCAGACGTGGGTCCCGTGCTCTCCATGCCACTGGAATCAAGCTATCCTGGCTGAAGAGGGGTGAAACCCCGAAACCGGTCCTAGGATGCTTGTTTCCAGTCCAGGGAGGACCTGGCTTGGCAGTTCGGGCTGGACTGTTCCCATGAGGCACAGGGTCAAGACTGATTTGCATATGGCTGGGTTCAAACTGGAATGGCATGGTGAGCAAAAAACGATGGATTTAGGCCCAGATCGCTGTACTGGGGTGAATGTATGACATTGTTCTGCATTCTGTCCATCAACTGTTGTTTTTGCACTGTGATCTGAAGGCGGATTCGTAGCTGTATTTGAGAAGATTAACACTGACAATTGGGTTTCTTCAGGACTGGCTGGATCTGGCCAGTTAAGACATTTAGAAAGATGTCATCAGAGTGGGAGGTGCTGATGCTGCCAAGAAAAGGGTTAGAAAGTGTCTCCAGAGAGGGTTTTGATGAAAGATGATGGTAGGACATCATTTTCATAAGGGGTGGCTCTGTGGGAGCTGTGAGAATAAACAGGGTTGAAGGATGACTATTGTGGGATGTTGCGTGGCAGGATATGTGATGCTGAATGAAGACTTGGTGTTGTCAATGTGTTGTTAAATTTTCTGTGTATTTTTACTGAACAAGAGGTTGGTAGCTTTACTCTTTGAGTGTTGGATTGAAGGGTCTTTTGATCATTTCCAGAGCCTCTGATGATCCCACCTCGCTTCTTGAAAAGATTGCTTCGACTTTGTAGCATTTTCTCTAATGACTAACTTAGTCCTAATATAAATAGTTAATGAACCAACCCACCAAGGTGCCCACACATTAGGCCTTGTTTTTGGATCACCTGGCTTAGCAAAGCTGAGATCTTCCGCACCCATGGGAAGGGTGAAACATTTCTTGGTCGAATTTGATATTTGTTCTACTATTCCCAATAAGAGGGACACAACTCAAATCAATCAATCCAACCTATTCCCTCTTTACATTGGAGTAGAATTGATTAAAAGCCTCCCAAAAATTCTCAGAGAGCTGGCTAAATATGCCTCAAATGCTGGTCCTCTAACCTAATTTTCATATTTTACTTCTTGCTTATCAGCTGCTTTTAAAGATGCTGTAAAACAACAATCAACAGAGTTCCTTATAGGTGACCAGCCAACCTCGGTTCTCAGCCTCTCTTAAAGCTGAAAAAGCAAAGGTCTGGCAAGCAGAATGAACCTGACATCAATCTTTTGACAACACTGCATTGCTAACTTTTAAATCTCAGGTGAGTAGCTACAGAATTTGTATTTTTCAAGCTAAAAATTCCTATTTTGGAACCACAATTAAAGACACCACTAACTCCACAGGCACCTTGTTTAAAATGTTTGGAGAGATTGCTAACCCCTCTTGTTCTGCTGGCTCAGTAATTCTTACCCAAGAACTGTGTGAGAAATTGTTTTCCAATTTTATTAATAGGGTATCAACATTTTATGAAAAAAATAAAAGTGACTCATTCTCACATGAGGCTTCAACAAATCCCAATGACAGACAAGACAAGAAGAGCAGAATGCCTCTACAGAGAAGAGATCTTATCAGTGACATTGAGAAGGACAGCGCAATCCAACTACTAGAGTCTAATAAATCTGGATCTCCTGCTGATATTTGCCTTCCAGAATTTTACATGACATGGCAGAACAAAATGATTCCTCCAATCACAGTCATTTGAACCATTCTTCTACATCTGGCAAGATTCCAATAAAATGGAAATACAGTGTAGTCAAACCGGTGCTGAAAAACCCAGTATGGACACATTGTTGGGTTCCATTTACAGGCCTGTATCTCTCCTCGTTTTGATCACAAAAATAGGGGAGAAGTATCTTGCTTAGTAGCTTTTAATTCTTGTAGAAAAAAATGTGATTCAGACTGGATTTTGACCTCAGATGGAGGCCAAAACTGTTCTGGTCTCCATCTTTAATAAATAAAGGTGAAGTCCTGACACAGGAGATCTGACAGGTCTTTTCTTCTTAAACTGCTCCTGTCAGGTTCACCAACTCCTCGGGGTCAGAATGATGCTAAAAAATAGTCCACCTCTTGATAGCATCAAGTCTGTTTGCTGTAACAGCACAGATCATTGAAGCGATCAAGGGAGGGAAGGAAAGGGTGGGATCAGTGGGGAAGGAGGTTACCTAAAAGACAAAGAGTATGCAATAAGAAAACCATACAATGCTATTATCTACTTCTCTAGTGATAATTTTGTATGTTGTATGATAACTACCTGTAAAGGAACAAATAACATCATAGCTGTGTATACCAGAAGCACATTTGTATCATCTGAATCAAAGTTTTCAGAGAATCTTTGCACCTAGGTACCACTTAATAATGAGAAGTGCTGCAGGGACAAAATAACAAAGAAGGAGATATTTATGTTTATATATATATTACCTACTGGTGGTCGCCTGTAGGTAGTTATAGTTAGGATCTCGTTTCTATTCAAAAGCGTTTTTCTTTTGCCAATATCTTTGGCGGCGTTTGACGAATCCTCGCGAAATTTTCAAAACTAATGGCCCGCTCCGGTCAGCTCTTGTCTTGAAAGGTTTGGGGTGATTCGTCAAGCGGGGGCCGAGAAAAAAGGGGGGTCCCAAAACGCGTTTTCCCCATGTTAATTTCCATAGGAAATTTTGGAACAGGCTACAGCCAAAACTGCTGAACGGAATTACACCAAATTTGGCAAAAAGGTAGCTCTTGGTTCAGAAAGCGACCTTTTTTTAAAATGGTGTAAATTCCTCCAGTAGTTACAGAGAAATTCAAGAAATAAAATATATATATATATCTGAGCACCAAGGAGGAGTCGCGACTCCTCCCGAGCATGAGCTGACTTCTGATTGGCTGCCAACACTCCAAACCAGGAAGAGTTGGCAGCCATCTTGTGACTCGGTAACTGAGTCACAAGAAATCAGAAAAAAGAAGATGAAAAATAAGAAAAGGGGTAGGGTAGAAACACCCTGACCCCCTAGGCCTGCTTAGGGGGTCCCACAAGGACCCCCAGGGCCAAAGAAAGCATTTAAAAAAAAAAATCGACCGAATTCGCGCCAGGTGCGCGAATCCGGGTGAGAATTTTAAACGAAGCGCTTCGTTGTACTTAAGCCCCTGGGTGGGCCAGGTCCCGGGGGCAATGTCAAATTATGTAGCGGGGGCCCTCGGGTACTCCCGCAGCGCCGGGGACCACCACCTCCCCGGGGCTTCATTTATGATTTGCGGGTGGTACTCATCCCCCCCGCAGCCCCGGGGACCGCCACCTCCCTGGGGCTTTGACAATTTTACGCCGGGGCACGCGGCCCCCCGCAGCCCCGGGGACCGCCACCTCCCCAGGGCTTTACAAATATTGGGAGGGGGGCCGCGCGGCCCCCCCTCCTGGAGCCCTTCATGGCCTTGGGGACCGCCACCCCCCAGGGCCGGCTCCTGCAATGTCCTGGGACATTGCCGTTTGCTATGACAGGGCAGGAAACCTGCTCTCTCTTCAGCAAAGCAAAGCAGAATTGCTTTTGGGCAAGGGGAGCTGCATGTTAGCAGCTCCCCTTGCCCAAAGTCAATGCCGGCTCCCGCAGGAGGCGGGAAGCCGGCAGGGACCGTGGGGGCATTGGGGCTCCCCCCATGGTCCCCAACGTATGGCCAGGCCGGGGGGATGGGGTCCCCGGGGCCAGAATTGGCCCGGGAGGGGGGCCACGCATCCCCCCTCCCCTAATTGAATTTTTTTTTAAAAGAGGCCAGGCCCCGGGAGATTGGGTCCCCAGGGCCACTATTGGCCTGAGGAGGGGGGCCACGGGCTCCCCCTTCATTTTTTTTATAAAAAAAAAAAATCATGGCAGGCCCCATGGGATGGGGTCCCCGGGGCGAATACGAAATAATGGAAGTGGATCGTTTTTTTTTCTTTCAAGTTTGGAGTCGCGACTCCAGTGCGGCTCTCAGTGCAGCCCCCCATGTAACGTTGCGTTGGATTCGTGAATTCACCTTAAATAAATAATTAAGTAGTATATAATTTAGAAGGTAGTGTTGTATTTGTGAATTTGTTTTAAAGAGGTACTGTTATTGAGGTTAATGACAAGATCACAATTGATATAGTTATTAAAAATATATAAAATTAAAAATGAATAGTTAAACTTGAAAAGTGTGTTGTGTTGCAGTACATTGAATTTATGCTTTTGTTTTGTGGATTCGCGTTGGGTGCTCAAATCCACAAAAAAAAAAAAAAAAAATATGTATCTGTAAAAATAAATACAATTAGTATTATGTAATAGGTTGGCTCTAAAAAGAGCCCTTGTTTTCATCGTGAGTTTGTTGTAGCTACATGTAAGTGCGGATGCAGAGCTTTAGGTTGTTGAGAAAGACTCTGTTTCCTTGATCTGTGAAGTGTACTCCATCACTTCTGTAGATGTCATCCATATCAAAACGTAGATTGTTGTTATATATGGAGCCCATCCTATGGTCTCTGAGGTAAGCAGAAACAGCTTTATTGACATTCTTTCTAGCTTTCTCAATCTGTGGACAGAATTGATTTGACCACTTCCATTTCTGTCTTTGGCATATGTTAGAGTATACAAAGACAGTTTGAAGTAAAAGCAACATCAATTGAGCAAATTAGCATTTCCAGACCTACCCCAGTCAATGTGCCTAGGTCATTGCCACCACAGTGCACAATCATGAGGTCAGGGGGTTGGAGATGCAAAAAGGTTTTAACCAAAGGCAAGAATTGTTGCCATTTTAATCCTCTCTGTGCAATCCATTTAATATCCACATTTTGCAAAGCTAGATCGTTGTCAATACCTCGGCGTTCAGCATACCTTTTGCACCAGAAAACATAGCTGTGTCCAACAATCCGCACTGTAAGCATCTTGAAGGGATGTCTGGAAGTAATGAAAAGATGTCTGTAGCTGAGGTAGTCAGTTGGTAGAATGAGAGGTATGTAAAATGGTGGACAAGATGCAGTTTTTTAAAAAGTAGAGAATTGATTGGCTGTTTAAGAACATTGTACATTAAAAAATAGGGTGCATGTTACTTTCTTTAAAAAGCATGTTTTTATTGGTTAGTAAAAAATGTTTAAAAGGTACAGTAGATAGGATAAGCTCATATTTTGGAAATGTACAGGGAGACACTAATCAGCTTTTTCGATTGTTATTTTTTGTGGAGGGAATACTAATTAAATTCTCGCCTGAGTTCCGTAGTGGGTTACTTGTCACTCAAGAAGACTTGATAAATATCGCTGGCCGTGCTACACTTCTGGATGTATGTAGAGATGAATAAGGGACATAACAGTTTCCCTCATATTGATGACAGTGAAAAGTTAAAAATCAATACATTCACTGAAGAACATATTTGGTAATTCAAGGGACAGGCTCGCATTCCAAATGACTGGGAGGCATCTAAGGGCCTCATTTAGAGCTTTGGGGATGGGATATTCCATCATCCACATGGATGATGTCCCATCCGCCATATTCCGAGTATATTTTAACCTAGGGCACTCATAATACAGCGGATGGGGTATCCACCACACTTGTGACAGAGCATCCTTTCCGCCAAACTCTGAGGCACTAAGTCTCTGCTAAGAGGTGAAATGATGAAGTTGGGAAAGATGAGCGAATGACAAACAGATGAAATTAATTTGAACTGTTTTTCTAAAGGGATTGGTCCAGGATGCCTTAAAAGACTTTGTGAAACATAAATTAGATTTGACACAATACATGGAATAAAAGGCTGTATAACTGTGAAAAGCTGCCAGAGAAAAGTTTTTGATACCACTTTATAGGAGAGATGAAATACATACATTTTAATTCAAAGCAAATAAGAGTTGTTTTTTGAGGATGCTTTCGCAGGTAAACTGGTGTTATCAGCTGTTAGCACCAGCTTGTGAATGGGGCGATAAATATATTGCAACTTTGGCTGCGATAAAGTGCTGTTAACTCGGCGATGGCTCCTTGAGAATATGCCCCTATGTGTACTTGTTCAGGTTGTGTTGCGGCAGTGCTTCCAGGTAATGTTTGTTACTAAGGAGGTGTGTTTATTACACGTTGCATGATATTTGAAAGTAGGCCCACGTGGGGTGATTCATGGTATTTTTGAGCACTTCTTCATTTGATTTTGTTTACCAGTCCCAGTTTATTTAAGCACAGAAAACCAGCCCATACTGAAAGGTCTTTGTAGCTCACACCACTCCTATATAATTTATCTCGGTTCGGTGCACTTGGTGGTGGACTTTGCTCTTGTGTTTCTTCTTTCATCATTTTCTTTTGTCATCATTTTGATGAGCTGTACTTACTTTGATCTATGTTATTTCAAGACCTTGGAGTTTTTCTTCTTCATATGGTTACAATTGTTAATACTTTTTCTGCTATTGTACCAGTGCCTTCTCTATGTTCATACTGTTTTTTGTATTTTCAGTAATGTAAATACCAAGATACTATGTTTATTCATTTGTAGATTTCCCTGAAGAAGGGCAGTTGTTCATGCCCGAAATGCATTGGGATTCTTTTATAATCTGCAAGAATCATGCAACCATCATTTTTATCATTGACTGAAGTTCCCTTCGGGAGACTCACAAAGTTTGCCCCATAAAAGAAGAATTTTTTGAGCTACCATTATTACTTTTTGTATTATTTTGTCATTTACCTTGGATATTTTGGTTTCTGATCAATTTCTTTGTACATGTACTTACCTGTGATATCTGATTACTCAGAGCAATATGTGATATACTCCATTGGAGTGCTTTAGTGTAGTGCACTTGAAGGCTATGACCTTTGTCTTAGTTTTTTCACTTTCTAAGTAGGGGGTGGGCTGTACCTCCTCTTCAGGTGCACACCGAATTGAATAGTGTTGACCTTATCGTTTGAATTTGTTGTATCATTTGCTTGCCAGCTGTTTTCCTTCACTATCTATAAGTGGCATTTTCAAACACACAATTTAAAACCAACTGCACAGAAGATGTACTTTTAAATTCAGGGAACCCAAACCCCAAATCTCTATCTATTCCCAATTGAAAGATACGCGTTTATGATGTTACAAGGCAGCTCCAATGACAACCTATAGGAGAGATAGTCCTTGCAATAGTGAAAACAAAATTGACAGTATTTCACTAGAAGGAAATGTAAAACACACCAATACATGTCCTACCTTTGACATACACTGCACCCTGCCCATGGGATTACCCTAGGCCTACTTTAGGGGTGCCTTACATGTAAGAAAAGAGAAGGTTTGGGCCAGGCAAGTGGGGGTACTTGCCATGTCAACATGGCAGTTTAAAACTGCTTTCACAGACACTGCAGTGGCAGGTCAGAGACAAGCTTACAGGGCTACTAATGTGGGTGGCACAACCAGTGCTGAAGGCCCAGTAGTAGCATTTTATTTACAGGCCCTGGCCACGCACAATGCACTTTACTAGGGACTTAATAGTAAATCAAATATGCCAATCATGGATAACCAATCATAATCACAATTTAGACAGAGAGCAAATGAATTGTAGCACTGATCAGAAATGGTAAAGTGCCCAAAGTCCTAAAGCCAACAAAAACAGGGCAGAAAAAATTGGAGGAAGAAGGCAAAAAGTTTGGGGATAACCCTGCAAAAAGGGCCAGGTCCATCACAACCCCCTTCTAGCCTAAAGCCAGGATAGACTAATCAATGCCTTGATGGACTTTCCTGCTTAGGGCTATAGAACATGGACCCTGGCCCTCAAAAGCAAGGGCATGTTCCAGTTACACGCTTCTCTGACCCCAGTTGAATCCCTCTGTCCATACTCTCAGGGCCCACTAAGCTAGCCCATGAGGAACCTTTCTCCTCACTTGTGGATTCCATCTGTGCACCACCTAACCTTACTTTGCTCACAGGTGTCTCTCAGCATGCAAACAGTACCACCATGGCCAACACAGTGACGTGGCCCCTTCCACGCAAAGGGTGTGACTTGTGTCCTCAACCCAAGGGCAACTCTGTCCACCAGGACAGCAACCCACAGTGGCCACTGACAGCGGTCAGTGATAAGAGCCAGGCCCCAAGCCCTTCAGGGCTCTCCAACCACTGTGGTCCCTCAGAGTAGGGGAAGATGCAGCTGGTTATTGGATTGTTATCTCATTTTGATGTATTGCTCTTTAAAGAGGTGTGTCTTCGGGGCGTGGCCGAGGCGGCGGCGAAGATGGCCGCCTGCTAGTGAAGCTCCAGCAATCGGCCGGTCTCATCAGCGATTTCCCCGGGAAAATGTGCTTACTTCAGTGCTGAACCCAACGTCGCGGACAGAGGAAGCGATGCGGCACATGGCGATCTGAGTACCAGGCGCCGGCTCCCCTCCGATGTGCAGAATCATCGTGCCGGAGGAGGCCCGGGGTAGGCCGACGCAGCCACGTCTGGCGACCCGGCGGCTTCAAACGAGCGCAAGCCCGACGGCCGGAAGTCGGCGCCTCCTGCAGCCTCCGGCGGACGGACCGGGTGAGTCGGACCCGTGTGGGTTGAGCCCCCCCTTCCCTTGCCGCGGGGTTCCGCTGCGGGCTGCCGGGCCAGCTGCTCTGCCCCGCTTCTCGGCCTCGCTTCACGTAGCTCGTGTGGGGACAGGGCCCACCTGCTACAGCCTTTGGGGGTAGGGCGCTGGCCTGACGCTGCGGCGGCTGCGGAGGGTGTGGGTGCGCGCTCGCCTGCCGCTCGACACAGCGTGCGGTGCTGATCACCCGCTGGTCCCCCCCGAGAGGGACAGTCATCCTCTTCGGTGACGCACGCTCCCTTGAAGCCATCTTGTCTGCGACGCCTTGGAACCCCTTCCCTGAATTCACCATACAATCTGCTACTGCAGCACAGCGCCGCTTGGTCCTTCAGTGCCAGTGTTTAGACTATGCATAACCCTCCTGCGATGGGGCCCACGGGTGTTTCGCAATAACACTCTCTTTGATCAGAGGGGAAGCAGCCATTGTGTTCGGCCCTGCCACCGGGACACTGACCTGGCTCTAGGTGCGCGCTGGTGCTGATCTGCTGTCCAGAGTGCCTGAGGTGTCTGGGGACTGTTTAAAACTGTCATCTGCTCATCTGCAAGTTCGAAGTACATCATCGCCCGGACCCCCCCTCCCCCCCACGGCTGCTTCGCGCACTTTGCGGAATGGGACGCAAGGATCCCAGGCAAAGAACACTTCCTTTCGAAAAAGTGGCTGAGGGTGCACCATCGCACGAGGCGAATCCACCTGGGCCCTCGGATACCTCTGTTGCCTCCCTGTTGCTGGAAATGAAGGCAGGATTTAAGGCGCTGGACTCCCGCTTCGACACTTTGGATCAGACCATTGCATCCTTGGGCGCCAAAGTACAGGGCCACGACAGGCGCCTTGACGTTGCGGAAGCCCGTGTGTCAGACTTGGAGGATGGGACAGCTCAGGCACAGAAGCGGCTGGAACGGGCGGAGCGCCTGCTCAAGGAAGTAGCCATCCGAAATGAGGACTTGGAAGCGCGCGGACGCCGCAACAACGTCCGCATTATGGGGGTTCCGGAGACGACATCCACAGGCCGAATGGACCTCTTTGTGGAGAAATTTCTCACGGATCTGTTTGGAAGTGAGTCTTTCACACCGGGCTTTCTAGTGGAGAGAGCCCACAGATCATTAGGCCCCAGACCCAACCCAGGCCTTCCCCCTCGGCTCATCATAGCGCGACTCCTGAATTTTAGAGACCGGGACACCACTCTCCGTCTGGCAAGAGAACGCGGCACGGTCGAGTGGCAGGGCTCGAAATTATCATTCTATCCAGACTTCACTCCGATGGTCCAGGAGGCACGACGCAAATTCCAAGGGGTCAAAGCCACGTTACGCAATCTTGGGCTCAAGTATGGCATGCTATACCCGGCGAGACTTAAGGTGGATGTTGGCGGCAGGTCCAGAATGTTTGACACTCCAGCAGAGGCCCAGGAATTCTGCCGCACACACAAGTCACGGATTTCGCAAAACTCAGCGGAGGGCGCACTCGCTTCCCCACCTCGCAGCGGCTCTGACACTAGTGCGGACCTATTCTCGAACATTGGCACTGGATGATGTTTCTAGAATGATTTCATGTTATCTATAGTTTGCATATGGGAAATCGCAATGTTTGTTAAAAATGTTCTCTACAGATACGGCACTAGGCCGGTTCGATTTCGGGCTGCCACCCCCCTCAGGTGTATCCGCTGAGTTGGTGCATTCATTTTGGGGCCCACCTTCTGGTCCTCAACTGTGAGCCCGGTGATCACTATGTCCCCCGGGCAGGTTAACTTTCTGGGGGTTGGCCACCTATGGGTTGGAAGGCGGCTGGGTGGGGGGAGGGGGAAAAGTTTGCATATTGCATTTGTTGTTATTTACACTTTCGTATAGCATTGCTTGCCAAGTTTACATCGCCTTACAGTCCTGACAGGAAGATGCATGAACAATGTTTAGATGTCGCGGTTAGGTAACGTACAGGGGCCCACGGCCATCACTTTAATGTCCTGGAATGTCAGAGGCCTCAATAACACTCGTAAAAGGAGGCAGGTGATCCACTACCTTCTTCGACACAAGGTTGATATAGCTTATTTACAGGAAACACACCTCCCCCTACAGATTCCGCTAGTTTTGGCGCCAGCTGGGGCACACACAGATACTTTGCTAATTATAGCAACTACGCTAGAGGCACAGCGATATTGATACACAAGAGAGTCCCCTTTACCCTCATGGACGTGACCCGTGATCCAGTGGGCAGGTACGTGATAGTCACGGGCACTATTTATGGCCACAAAGTCACTATGGTTAATGTGTATGCTCCAAATGTGGACGACCCCGAGTACTTCCATGACTTGAATGCCCGGATTGCCAAACATGACATACATGCGCTGCTCCTAGGGGGGGACCTTAACTTATTGTTAAGCACCGACTTGGACAGCTCGTCAACCGCACCCAACGCCAAACCACGGGCAAGGCGGGCCTTGATGAAACTCTGTAATCAATACACACTGATAGACGTTTGGCGACAGCGTAATCCTATCCTCACCAAATTCACTCATTATTCTGGCCCACACGGCACCTGGTCCAGAATAGATTATTGGCTAATCTCTCCCAATGTCGCGGGTTGGTTTGGCTCCCACACCACACTCCCCTGCACATATTCTGACCACTCCCCAATAACTTTACGGTTGTTGCTCCCACGCCCGGAAGGGTATGAACGACAATGGCGATTTCCAAGCAAGGCCCTTCAGGATGAGGTGTTCAAGGCAGAGGTGCGCGAGGCAATAGAGGACTACTTCGAGCTCAATGCGGGTTCGGTGGACTCAGCGGCGATGCTATGGGAAGGGTTTAAGGCGGTCTTACGAGGAGTATGCATCTCCAAACGGGCTGGAGTACTCAGGGATCTTCGTCAAACGCTGACCCGTATTGAGCAAGAGGTGACCAAGCTAGACTCCCAGCTCATGGCCCTCCCTGACCCAGGGGCTATGACAGAGAGACTCGCCCTTCTGGCGGAATACAGGGATACGGCAGACAGAGATATATTGTATATGGGTAAACATCAAGCAGCACGACGATACGGAGAGGGTGAGAGGCCTGGCAGAGTTCTGGCACAAATGCTGAGACCACCTTATAGCAAATCCTACATTACTGAATTGCACTCAGCTTCTGGTGACACGCTCACCTCCACCTCGGCCACCAGAGATGCGTTTCTGGAATATTACGCCTCCCTCTACTCCTCCAAGTCAGAGCCCGATGGCGCAGCCCAGACTGCATATTTAGATGAGGTCGCACTGGTGTTCCTGGAAAAGCATATGGTAGACTTTATGGCGGAACCCATAACTGTTACCGATGTCCTAATGGCCATAGGCAACATGCGAGGTTCCTCCGCCCCGGGGCTTGATGGCTTCACAGGGGATTTTTATAAAGAATTCAAGGACGTTCTGGCCCCCCAGCTGATTGAGGTCTATGCAGAAGCATTAGAAAAACAAATTCTCCCTCCACACTACGTGAAGCCGTAATCATACTCCTTCCAAAACCTGGCAAAGATCACAAGGTATGCGGCTCATATCGACCGCTGTCCTTATTGAATCTAGACTATAAAATCTTGGCAAAGGTGTTCGCGAATAAGCTGTCGCAGCTGATGGAGTATATCATTTCCCCGGTACAGTCTGGCTTTGTACCTCGACGCTCGACATCCCTGAACCTCCGTACGCTGTTTGCGGTGCTACACAGAATACAGCCCGTTGTCCCAGCGGCGGCGATATTACTAGACGCGGAGAAAGCGTTCGATTCTTTAGAGTGGCCCTTCCTTGTGGAGGTGATGCAGGGTATGGGTCTGCCCTATGGCTTCATATCCACAGTCTCCCTGCTTTACAGTAAGCCATCGGCGAGACTCCGGCTGAACGGCACCCTGTCCAGACCATTCCGGCTATATCGAGGGACCAGGCAGGGCTGCCCCTTGTCCCCGCTTTTATTCATCCTAGCCATGGACCCGTTGGTCAGGCATTTCCAGGAGCGCCACTTGCATAGAGGACTTCAATTCAACACAGGCCCGCTCCTGGCTTCTCTATACGCCGACGATACCATACTTTACGTCCGGGAACCACACCTTAATCTGTCGCCTCTTATTCGGGAAATCGTCCGTTTTGGCAGATTCTCAGGGCTAGGTATAAACTGGCACAAATCAATCATATTCCCGCTAACGGCGAGCACAGTCCAATGGGAATGCGAATTTCCTCTCGACTGGTGCCAAGATTCGGTAAAGTATCTTGGTATACATATCCATCTGGACACCGCACAAATTATTCGTTTAAATTATGGACAGACTTTCCAAAAGTTAGAGGAACAGGTTGACAGATGGCTGAGGTTACCTTTATCCCTGGCTGGTTGGGTGGCTATAGTGAAAATGATGGTCCTTCCTAAATTTTTATATCTATTTAACAATATCCCGATTCCCCTCTCAGGTGGCTTCTTCCGCACTTTACAAACTCTCATGACACGACTAGTATGGGGCGGGAAGAGACCATGCGTCCGCTGGTCGATGATGACTTTACCGTATGACAGAGGCGGGTTTAGTGTTCCAGACTTCCAATTATATTACTTGGTAGCGCAATGTCATTATGCGTTCGCTTGGTTTCATCCAGATGCACGCATTCCGTTTCTACGGCCGGAAGCAGACCTGGTTCTCCCCGATAAATTGTGCGAGATACTACCGGGGGGCTTCCCACGTGACAGATGCGACATTCAAACAGTATCCACGACTGTCTGGGCATGGGGTAAATTGATAAAACGCACAGGCGCTACACTACTATATTCCTCCGCCCTGCCGTTGCCCAACGCCAGATGGTTCCCAATCACAGGAGAGAAGCTGGTGCAGAACACGCTGTCCACACTAGATATTGTAAAAGTGGGTGATCTCTTCCCGGGGGGTCATATTTTCTCGATAGATGAGGACGACAGGTTCACCAATTGCGACTTCATGACACGATTCCTCATGAGCCGTATGAAATCTGCACTGCGTGCTGCGCTCCCCACATACCCTGTTGAGCCTGACTCTTTCCCCCACTCACTCTGGTGTTAGAAACCCCTAGCGGCACACGCCTCATCTCTAAAATGTACAAGGCATGCGCTGTGATGATTCCCGCAGACGATTCCAACCTTAGACAGGCCTGGGAGGCAGACACGGGGAGCACCATCACGGATGTACAATGGGCAAAATGTTGCGAGGCCACCAAGGACATTTCACTCAACGCCCGCCACAAGTTGCTGCATTTTAAATTTATCCGTCGCGCTTACTATACACCAGCCTTGGCGCATAGGATAGACGCTGATAGGCCACACACCTGCTTGAAATGCAATGCCCCACACGCTGATTTTATTCATTTAGCATGGACTTGTCCCCGCTTGCAGACCTACTGGTCAGCGGTACATACGACACTGGGGGAGATAATTGGCCTTCCACTGGTTCCCCTCCCTGAGATAGCTCTTTTTTGGATACACAGTCCAGATTCCTAAGAAAGTCAGGAAATTAGCAGCATTGGGATTACTGGTAGCTAAAAGAGAGGTTGCCATTCACTGGGGCAGGAAAACCACTCCTCAGCTACAAGATTGGCTGGGGAGCCTGGTGTACTGCAACACCAACGCTGAGACGTACGCCAGCCTCATGCCACCGACATCGCGACCCAGAGATATTTGGGGACCACTGAGGGCCTACTTTGAGGCCACTAAGCATGCTGCAGCCACATAGGTAGACAATGGAATAGTTCCGGAGGGTGTGGGATGAGGGGATAATACCTGTCCCCCGGATATCACTTTATGAGTGCAGGGTGGTCAGTGGTGCCGGGGTTGATTAGCTTTCTGTGGGAGGCACTGCTGATTGTAATGTCTAGTCACAGTGATTGGATTGGGGGTGGGATGGGGGGGTCTTGCTGGGGACTGGTCGAAATACTAGGTTACACCACTGTGCAGATTGATGTAGTGACTACCATTGTGAATGAAACTGTCAGGCACGAGTCGATTTGATTGTAAGGTAATTATATGCAATGCAATGTGATTTCATTCCTTTTATTTGAAAAATAAAGTGTTAAAAAAAAAAAAAGAAGAGGTGTGTCTTTACCTCTTTCCTAAATAGGAACAGTGTTAAGGCTGTTCTTATGGGTTGTTCTACATCCTGGATGCATAGATAGAAAAGGTCTGATGCCTTGTTTTTTTTTCTTCTTTTTTACACTTCAGATACTCCAGTTTGATGGAGGCCTCACTTTGGGTGTGCTGTCAGCCACTTGATATTGTGAACCTGAAAGGGTTCTGGTCATGATAGCTTTGTAAATGATGCAGCTGGTTTTGAAGATGATAATGGCCGGCAAAGGGAGAAAATGGAATTCCATGGAAATAGGGGTGATGTGATCATATTTCTTTTGACCCTAGATGGGACTTTCTGCAGCATGTAGGATGCCCTAAAGGGTACCAATGTGGAGTCTGTCAGGCCATGGAGCAGGGCGTTGCTGTCATCCAGATGTGAGAATAAAAAGGCTTAAGAAGAGCTTCTTAACACAATCTGATTTCCCACTTTTGTATCCTGACTGCTAACAGTGAAAAAGGTAGCCCAGTTGGCTAGTGAGCAGCATAAGACATCTTCCATGACTGGAGTGTCATGGGGCTCCAATCCCCTGCTCAAAGTTTTGGGACCTTTGAGTAGAAGCTGATTTGTTCCACGCGCACCTTGGTATAAGACTAAAGCCTGATCCACCCTTCTGGTGATCACACGAACGAATTCCTAGACATTCTAGTGCACTCACTAAATTACAGACTAATTGATTGACTGACTTTCTTTATTTAAAAAGAGCTGTAATTTAACTAACTAGACCCGATCTACTTAAGCCCCTGATTTAATTATTTGTGCCCTACTACATTACATAAATCAAAAATCAAGCATGAGAAAATTATTTTGGTGTTGCTTGTTAACAGCATCATATTGGTTATTTCTTCATCCTTGCCTAGTGATGTTCATTCACTAGTAACAATCTTCATATCATGGCGTGCATTCAAGAAAGTTGAGACATGATATGGTTGTCTAAGAAAAAAACAGCAGCTATTTGGCCCTATCTGTTTTATCACCGGCTCTACACCATAATCTGCTTTTTCTCGGATTGTGCTTGATTCGGAAGAGATGTTAACCCTTTACATTAGTGTAAATACAGGCAATATCATCATTTGTTTGAGAGTAGTCTGGCACGTTTTTATGCCTTACCTGAAGTGGGTTATGAACAAGAAAATAAATTATAGCTGCTACAGGACTGTGAGCCAAATTGTTTCCTTGCAGGGAAGTACGTCCTGTCCTTATGAACTCATTTCTTGCAATGAGCTCCCTGAGGTTGCCCCATAAACGAGCTTCCTAACTCCAGAGAGTGAGTTGTCACAACAGATGATATTCAGGCAGATTGCATTGTGTAAAACGTCTATTGAGACTTACTTGATTGAACTCCACCTAATACAAAGAGAATAACACAAGGACGTGGCATGCTTTATTTATAAGCCTCGAAAGACATTTTTATGCTCAGTTCATTGTACAGTCTTCATTAATTTTATGGGCTGCTCAAATCCCAAATTACCTTACATCCATAACAAATGGAGATAACAAAATAATTCCAGTTCATTGCAAGTTCAAATGGTTTATAAATGTTAAGATGCAATAGTACATGGAATAATGTTCCACAATGTTAGGTTTAAGCCAGAACCGAGTATGCAGGACACAGGAAAAATACTAGAGCAGCTTACAGGGCGGAGAAGGCTGAGGGATGCACAACCCATACAGCCCTGGAAGCATCCATGGGGCGATGGGCACTTTGCAGACATACACATGCTAGATTTGTTCCTAACGGGAAGAAATGCTCTGGCATAATTGTTCAGATCCTGTAGCATATAGGCTTGATCCACCTATATGCATGTATAATTAAATATTTTAAAAAAGATTAGAGTGCCGAGATCACTTGATCGGTGAAAAGTGTGTTTTATAGTACTTTCAAGGACCGGTTTTAGACTTCAAAGGAGTTTTGAGCACGCCATGTTATACTCTATATTTTTCTCTGTAGAAGCTTCTCTTCAAAGTAGAACGAGGACTAAGTCTGCTTTTCAACAGGTATAAACAGCAACCCCTTAATAAGACATGTTTAGTATTTTGATCGAGATTAAAATGCATAATTTTGAACGTGCATTTCCACACATTGTTTCGTACTAGATAGATATACGAATGCTTTGTTCGGCATGTGATGGACTGAGGCCTGGGTTTAACATTCCCGGAACGAGGGCAACGCAATGAGATGCAATATTTTGCATTAACCATAAGATGCAAAAGGAGATAATACATGGAAACTGGCCGTGTTGCAAAAACCTGACAATGCCTGCAAACTGGGCATAACCAGGTGAGTAGAGCACAAGGGCCCCATTTATATCAACGCAAATTGGCATTTACTAACTGGATTTCTTGCATGCATTCAAAACGTAAACTCAGTCAAATGCTTACGTTTATGACCAAATTGACCTTTGTGAATAAGACCCCTATGTGCATGTAAGTACAATATGCATGATGGCAGAAGAACATTTTCCACAATTTACACACCAAATGCGTGGCTATGTGACACATTAGAACATTTCAATTTCTAACCTTACTGGTCAATATGTGGAGTCAGAGCTGCATACATGTTCTTCTATTATGTTTCAGTGAAGGATAATTGAAACAAGTTGAACTTGCTGTTATCCATGCATCAGGAGGTGGTGCCGTGTTATGAGATGAGAATGCACCTTCCACTTCAGTTTTGTGGACCTCTCCATCATGTCCACAACCTACCAACAGAGGTATACCCAGCGTTTCATGGCTTACATGTCCTTTCTGGCTTGAATCACAGGTGCTGAGCACCCCGAGTGATAGCTGTCTCTATGTCCATTTTCATCTTTTCCCCCCAAGTGCTCTTCTAATTTCTTAAATATCTGAATGTTGCATTCCATGAGGTTCCATGTAGAGGATTAAAATTGAGGGGAAAAGGCTGAAGTCCTTGGGTACCTTGCATGACGGGAAACCCTTGGAATCGCAAAGTAGCTCATGTTGAGGAGCTAGTGGCAGTTTGATAGGAAGAAAGAAGATCACTTGTGGACTATGCTGGCAAATGTCATTGAAAATGTCAGGGTAGGATTGAGGGATGCATGGACAGCAGTATTTTATAGCAGTTGAGAGATTCATAATTACTAGAAGATACGCATAATTTTTGTCAGGAGTGCATAGTCTAATACTTGTATGGTGGCTTATACAATGCTGCACTGTGATCTGAAGGCGGATTCGTAGCTGTATTTGAGAAGATTAACACTGACAATTGGGTTTCTTCAGGACTGGCTGGATCTGGCCAGTTAAGACATTTAGAAAGATGTCATCAGAGTGGGAGGTGCTGATGCTGCCAAGAAAAGGGTTAGAAAGTGTCTCCAGAGAGGGTTTTGATGAAAGATGATGGTAGGACATCATTTTCATAAGGGGTGGCTCTGTGGGAGCTGTGAGAATAAACAGGGTTGAAGGATGACTATTGTGGGATGTTGCGTGGCAGGATATGTGATGCTGAATGAAGACTTGGTGTTGTCAATGTGTTGTTAAATTTTCTGTGTATTTTTACTGAACAAGAGGTTGGTAGCTTTACTCTTTGAGTGTTGGATTGAAGGGTCTTTTGATCATTTCCAGAGCCTCTGATGATCCCACCTCGCTTCTTGAAAAGATTGCTTCGACTTGGTAGCATTTTCTCTAATGACTAACTTAGTCCTAATATAAATAGTTAATGAACCAACCCACCAAGGTGCCCACACATTAAGCCTTGTTTTTGGATCACCTGGCTTAGCAAAGCTGAGATCTTCCGCACCCATGGGAAGGGTGAAACATTTCTTGGTCGAATTTGATATTTGTTCTACTATTCCCAATAAGAGGGACACAACTCAAATCAATCAATCCAACCTATTCCCTCTTTACATTGGAGTAGAATTGATTAAAAGCCTCCCAAAAATTCTCAGAGAGCTGGCTAAATATGCCTCAAATGCTGGTCCTCTAACCTAATTTTCATATTTTACTTCTTGCTTATCAGCTGCTTTTAAAGATGCTGTAAAACAACAATCAACAGAGTTCCTTATAGGTGACCAGCCAACCTCGGTTCTCAGCCTCTCTTAAAGCTGAAAAAGCAAAGGTCTGGCAAGCAGAATGAACCTGACATCAATCTTTTGACAACACTGCATTGCTAACTTTTAAATCTCAGGTGAGTAGCTACAGAATTTGTATTTTTCAAGCTAAAAATTCCTATTTTGGAACCACAATTAAAGACACCACTAACTCCACAGGCACCTTGTTTAAAATTTTTGGAGAGATTGCTAACCCCTCTTGTTCTGCTGGCTCAGTAATTCTTACCCAAGAACTGTGTGAGAAATTGTTTTCCAATTTTATTAATAGGGTATCAACATTTTATGAAAAAAATAAAAGTCACTCATTCTCACATGAGGCTTCAACAAATCCCAATGACAGACAAGACAAGAAGAGCAGGATGCCTCTACAGAGAAGAGATCTTATCAGTGACATTGAGAAGGACAGCGCAATCCAACTACTAGAGTCTAATAAATCTGGATCTCCTGCTGATATTTGCCTTCCAGAATTTTACATGACATGGCAGAATAAAATGATTCCTCCAATCACAGTCATTTGAACCATTCTTTTACATCTGGCAAAATTCCAATAAAATGGAAATACAGTGTAGTCAAACCGGTGCTGAAAAACCCAGTATGGACACATTGTTGGGTTCCATTTACAGGCCTGTATCTCTCCTCGTTTTGATCACAAAAATAGGGGAGAAGTATCTTGCTTAGTAGCTTTTAATTCTTGTAGAAACAAATGTGATTCAGACTGGAGTTTGACCTCAGATGGAGGCCAAAACTGTTCTGGTCTCCATCTTTAATAAATAAAGGTGAAGTCCTGACACACGAGATCTGACAGGTCTTTTCTTCTTAAACTGCTCCTGTCAGGTTCACCAACTCCTCGGGGTCAGAATGATGCTAAAAAATAGTCCACCTCTTGATAGCATCAAGTCTGTTTGCTGTAACAGCACAGATCATTGAAGCGATCAAGGGAGGGAAGGAAAGGGTGGGATCAGTGGGGAAGGAGGTTACCTAAAAGACAAAGAGTATGCAATAAGAAAACCATACAATGCTATTATCTACTTCTCTAGTGATAATTTTGTATGTTGTATGATAACTACCTGTAAAGGAACAAATAACATCATAGCTGTGTATACCAGAAGCACATTTGTATCATCTGAATCAAAGTTTTCAGAGAATCTTTGCACCTAGGTACCACTTAATAATGAGAAGTGCTGCAGGGACAAAATAACAAAGAAGGAGATATTTATGTTTATATATATATTACCTACTGGTGGTCGCCTGTAGGTAGTTATAGTTAGGATCTCGTTTCTATTCAAAAAGCGTTTTTCTTTTGCCAATATCTTTGGCGGCGTTTGACGAATCCTCGCGAAATTTTCAAAACTAATGGCCCGCTCCGGTCAGCTCTTGTCTTGAAAGTTTTGGGGTGATTCGTCAAGCGAGGGCCGAGAAAAAAAGGGGGGTCCCAAAACGCGTTATCCCCATGTTAATTTCCATAGGAAATTTTGGAACAGGCTACAGCCCAAACTGCTGAACGGAATTACACCAAATTTGGCAAAAAGGTAGCTCTTGGTTCAGAAAGCGACCTTTTTTTAAAATGGTGTAAATTCCTCCAGTAGTTACAGAGAAATTCAAGAAATAAAATATATATATATATCTGAGCACCAAGGAGGAGTCGCGACTCCTCCCGAGCATGAGCTGACTTCTGATTGGCTGCCAACACTCCAAACCAGGAAGTGTTGGCAGCCATCTTGTGACTCGGTAACTGAGTCGCAAGAAATCAGAAAAAAGAAGATGAAAAATAAGAAAAGGGGTAGGGTAGAAACACCCTGACCCCCTAGGCCTGCTTAGGGGGTCCCACAAGGACCCCCAGGGCCAAAGAAAGCATTTTTAAAAAAAAATCGACCGAATTCGCGCCAGGTGCGCGAATCCGGGTGAGAATTTTAAACGAAGCGCTTCGTTGTACTTAAGCCCCTGGGTGGGCCAGGTCCCGGGGGCAATGTCAAATTATGTAGCGGGGGCCTGCGGGGACCCCCGCAGCGCCAGGGACCACCACCTCCCCGGGGCTTCATTTATGATTTGCGGGGGTACCCATCCCCCCCGCAGCCCCGGGGACCGCCACCTCCCTGGGGCTTTGACAATTTTATGCCGGGGCATGCGGCCCCCCGCAGCCCCGGGGACCGCCACCTCCCCAGGGCTTTACAAATATTGGGAGGGGGGCCGCACAGCCCACCTCCTGGAGCCCTTCATGGCCTTGGGGACCGTTACCCCCCAGGGCCGGCTCCTGCAATGTCCCGGGACATTGCCATTTGCTATGACAGGGCGGGAGCACGGCTCCCGCCCTCTCAAAGCAAACACTGCTTTGCTTCATTGAAGCGAGAGCAGGAAACCTGCTCTCGCTTCAGCAAAGCAAAGCAGAATTGCTTTTGGGCAAGGGGAGCTGCATGTTAGCAGCTCCCCTTGCCCAAAGGCAATGCCGGCTCCCGCAGGAGGCGGGAAGCCGACAGGGACCGTGGGGGCATTGGGGCTCCCCCCATGGTCCCCAACGTATGGCCAGGCCGGGGGGATGGGGTCCCCGGGGCCAGAATTGGCCCGGGAGGGGGGCCACGCGTCCCCCCTCCCCTAATTGAATTTTTTTTAAAAAGAGGCCAGGCCCCGGGAGATTGGGTCCCCAGGGCCACTATTGGCCTGAGGAGGGGGGCCACGGGCTCCCCCTTCATTTTTTTTATTAAAAAAAAAATCATGGCAGGCCCCATGGGATGGGGTCCCCGGGGCGAATATGAAATAATGGAAGTGGATCGTTTTTTTCTCTTTCAAGTTTGGAGTCGCGACTCCAGTGCGGCTCTCAGTGCAGCCCCCCATGTAACGTCGCGTTGGATTCGTGAATTCACCTTAAATAAATAATTAAGTAGTATATAATTTAGAAGGTAGTGTTGTATTTGTGAATTTGTTTTAAAGAGGTACTGTTATTGAGGTTAATGACAAGATTACAATTGATATAGTTATTAAAAATATATAAAATTAAAAATGAATAGTTAAACTTGAAAAGTGTGTTGTGTTGCAGTACATTGAATTTATGCTTTTGTTTTGTGGATTCGCGTCGGGTGCTCAAATCCACAAAAAAATAAAAAAAAATATGTATCTGTAAAAAGAAATACAATTAGTATTATGTAATAGGTTGGCTCTAAAAAGAGCCCTTGTTTTCATCGTGAGTTTGTTGTAGCTACATGTAAGTGCGGATGCAGAGCTTTAGGTTGTTGAGAAAGACTCTGTTTCCTTGATCTGTGAAGTGTACTCCATCACTTCTGTAGATGTCATCCATATCAAAACGTAGATTGTTGTTATATATGGAGCCCATCCTATGGTCTCTGAGGTAAGCAGAAACAGCTTTATTGACATTCTTTCTAGCTTTCTCAATCTGTGGACAGAATTGATTTGACCACTTCCATTTCTGTCTTTGGCATACGTTAGAGTATACAAAGACAGTTTGAGGTAAAAGCAACATCAATTGAGCAAATTAGCATTTCCAGACCTACCCCAGTCAATGTGCCTAGGTCATTGCCACCACAGTGCACAATCATGAGGTCATGGGGTTGGGATGCAAAAAGGTTTTAACCAAAGGCAAGAATTGTTGCCATTTTAATCCTCTCTGTGCAATGCATTTAATATCCACATTTTGCAAAGCTAGATCGTTGTCAATACCTCGGCGTTCAGCATACCTTTTGCACCAGAAAACATAGCTGTGTCCAACAATCCGGACTGTAAGCATCTTGAAGGGATGTCTGGAAGTAATGAAAAGATGTCTGTAGCTGAGGTAGTCAGTTGGTAGAATGAGAGGTATGTAAAATGGTGGACAAGATGCAGTTTTTTAAAAAGTAGAGAATTGATTGGCTGTTTAAGAACATTGTACATTAAAAAATAGGGTGCATGTTACTTTCTTTAAAAAGCATGTTTTTATTGGTTAGTAAATTTTTTTTAAAAGGTACAGTAGATAGGATAAGCTCATATTTTGGAAATGTCAACCACACCTGCTGTTTGCATTTTTAACATTGTGTGGTGAACTTGAAAATATGGTGAACTTGTGACCTGTGAGTTCAGTTGAATGTTCCGTGAATTGTTACTATGGAAACTGGCATTAAGCAGAATGGGGGAAGGGTTGAAACTTAACTGTGGACTTAAAATGTGAAATTGTTATTTATATATAAGTGACATCTTATTAACGTAAGATTTCCCAAGTCAGTAGTATCTTTAGAAGTGGTGTGTTCTTAAAAAATAGTGGTATTTTTATTTGTAATATATTTTTGAACTCCCGTATGGATTTGCGGCTCCATCGCATTGGTGCACGGTGGAGTCGCGACTCCCAAAAATTCCAGAACCAGTTTGGGCACTTTTAGAAGTCAGTTGGTAAGGGTTAATATGTCTAACCAATAGAAATGTGTTTTATAATTTGAAATAATGTAGGAAGCAATGTGATTTGTTACTTACATTTATTTGTGTGGAGAAAGAGAGGAAAACTTTGCCATTACTGGTTTTGCCTTGCTGAGAAGAGTGCATTACATTGATTGTGTGTATAAGAAAATCTTTTCAGAGTTTCTGATATTTCATATTCTACAAATCAATTTGGAAGGTGAGTTAAAAATTTGTGAGGTGTATTATGCGTTAGCTTTATTTTTCAAGTTAAATAATTAATCAAGAACTTTGATGTTTGATATATATATATATATATAATAATATATATATATTATTAAATGTAGAGATGCTTATTGTAGTATGTTTTATAGTAGTTAAATGTTGTTTGAAATGGATTCTGTATAGTATTATGTGTATATTGGAATATGGATTAGTGATTATGGTAGCTTGTTTTAGTGTGTAGATATGTACATTTGTAGTATACGGCATCATTTTAGTTGTTGCTTTAAATTTGGAGGTGGAGTCTGTCAAGTTTTAAGGTGAGCATGGACTTTTGTCTCAAGTATGTTTCTACTTGTATATGTATTTTCATCAGTCTTATACATTTGAAGGTGCATGATGTATAACAAAGAGGTATTGTTGCTTTTTATGTGGTAGGCTGAAGACTGTGAGTACTAGTAGAATGGTGAAGATGCAGCACAAAAGTGTGGTGTAAAAGATGCTTTCATAAGGTGTTATTAATTAGGCTTCTTTTTTTAAATTTCTAGAGAGGTACAGTTGAAGTATGCCGCATACGTTTTGATGTTTGCTTGAAATTGGAAGTTTGTTCCGTGAATTTTTAAGGTTTGGATAGTGTTATGGTACAGACATATTCATGTATGGTTTTAGTAATATGGTGAGAGTTTTACTAAAGATTTGTGAAGGGTTCCTACTTTGTATTTGGGTAGGTGTGATATTATAAGTATTTGTAGAATGGTTAAGCAGTAGCCTGAAAGTGAGGTTTGAGGTATTTGTAGAGATGTTATTTATTAGAGTAATTTGTATGATGTGAAGAAAGTTATATTTCACATATACCGCATAATTTTCAGTGTCTGTTTGAAAATTATACTCTGTGAAGTTTTGAGCTGTGCATGGTGTTGTGACTGAGATATGTGTCTACTTGCTCATACACTTATAGACGATACCCTGTACTCATGCAATCACGAATGCATTAGGTATACAGTGCTTCAATCAGCCAGCCACTATCTTTCCACTCTTTCAATCACGCAGGCACTACTCTTGTACTTATGTAATCACTCAGCCAGTACTTATGCACTTTTAAAATCACCCAGTCACTACCTTTGCACTCCTGTAATCACTCACGCAGTATCTTAGTACTTTTGTAATCACCCAGGTAGTACTGATGAACTTATGAAATCACCCACTCACTTGCTATGTATTCCAGTAATTCTCCAGATATTACCCCTGTAGTCATGGCATCACCTAGGCACTAGTTATGTACTACCCCTGCAGTTATGGAATCATGCAGGGTGTATCTATGCACTCATGTAATAACCCGCACACTACTCTTGCAGTCATAGAATCATGCAGGCCGTACTGTTGCACTCATCTATTCACCTAGGCACTACTTAATGACTCATCTATGCCTTCAGGTGGTATTTATTCCCTTATCCGTGCACTCAACGTCTATGTCTGCACTCATGCAATTAGCCAGTCACTTTTCATCTTCTACTGCAATTACACAGTGACTACCTTTGCACTCATACAATCACCCAAGCACTACCCATGGAGTTATGCAATCACTCAAGCAGATCTATTACATGTCTTTGTTTTTTAGGTTTCACTATATTCCAGAAATATTGTATACATATTTGTTTTAGATATCATGATGATTTGAAAACGTAGAGATATATGTATGTGTGCTTGTAACAATATGGAGAGGCTTATAGTTAAGTCATGTAATAGTCTGCTGCTTTATATTTGGCTAGGCCGAACTCTCATGCAGTTATAAAGACACCCAAGTACTTGCCATGTAGTCTTCCAATGATGCAGGGAGTACATATGCAGTGTTGTAATCACTCAGGCATTACTGCTGCACTGATGCAATCATCTAGGCACTATCTATGCACTTATGGAATCACCAAGGTATTACCCATGCACTCTTTCGATCATGTAGGCACTACTCATGCACTTATATAATCACCCAGGGACAACCGTTGCAGTCCTTCAATCACGGAGGCACTACCCTTGTGCTCATGTAATCACCCAGCTAGTAGTCATGCTGTTATAAAATCACCCAGGCACTACTTTTGCACTCCTTTATTTACTCAGGCTCTACCTCAGTAGTCCTGCAATCACCCAAGAAGTACCCATGCACTTATAAAATCACCCAGTCACTTCCTATGTAGTCATGTAGATCCCCAGATAT
This sequence comes from Calotriton arnoldi, assembly GCA_963921515.1. NCBI lineage: Eukaryota > Metazoa > Chordata > Amphibia > Caudata > Salamandridae > Calotriton > Calotriton arnoldi. The sequence goes on along the minus strand of CAWUFW010005186.1, from coordinate 1,246,436 downwards.
TACCCCTGTAGTCATGCAATCACCCAGGTGTTACCTATGTACTCCTTTAATCCCCCAGACATTGCCCCTGTACTCATACAGTCACCAATGCATTACCTATACAGTGCTTCAATCACCCAGACACTATGCTTGCACTCTTTCAATCACGCATGCACTTTTCTTGTACTTATGTAATCACTCAGCCAGTACTCATATACATTTAAAATCACCCAGTCACTACCTTTGCACTCCTGTAATCACTCAGGCAGTATCTTAGTAGTTCAGTAATCACTCAGGCGGTACTCATGAACTTATAAAATGACCCACTCACTTGCTATGTACTCCAGTAATCTACCAGATATTACCCTTGTAGTCATGCAATCACCCAGGCACTAGTTATGTACTACCCCTGCAGTCATGTAATCATGCAGGGTATATCTATGCACTCATGTGATAACCCACACACTACTCTTGCAGTTATAGAATCACGCAGGCTCTACTGTTGCACTCATCTGTTCACATAGGAAATACGTAATGACTCATCTATGCCTTCAGTTGCTATTTATACACTTATCCGTGCTCTCAACGTCTATATCTGCACTCATGCTATTAGCCAGTCACTTTTTATCTTCTCCTGCAATTACCCAGTGACTAGCCTTGCACTCATTTAATCACCCAAGCACTACCCATGGAGTTATGCAATCACTCAAGCAGATCTATTACATGTCTCAGTTTCTAGGTTTCACTATATTCCAGAAATATTGTATACATCTTTCTTTTGCTATGCTAATGATTTGAAAAGGTAGAGTCATATGTATGTGTGCTTGTAACAAAATGGAGAGACTTATAGTTGTCATGTAATAGTCTGCTGCTTTGTATTTGGCTAGGCCTAACACTGATGGAGTTATAAAAACACCCAAGTACTCGCTATGCCGTCTTCCAATGATGCAGGCACTACATATGCAGTGCTGTAATCACTCAGGCATTACTGCTGCACTCATGCAATCATCTAGGCACTATCTATGCACTCATGCAATCAGCAAGGTATTACCCATGCACTCTTTCAAACATGTAGCCACTGCTCATGCACTTATATAATCATCCAGGCACTATTGTTGCAGTCCTTCAATCACGGAGGCACTACCCTTGTACTCATGTAATCACTCAGCCAGTAGTCATGGTGTTATGAAAACACCCAGGCACTACCTTTGCACTCCTTTATTCACTCAGGCAGTACCTCAGTAATCCTGTAATCAGCCAAGAAGTGCTCATGAACTTATAAAATCACCCAGTCACTTCCTATGTAGTCATGTAAATCCCCAGATATTACCCCTGTAGTCATGCAATCACGCAGGTGTTACCTATGTACTACTTTAATCCCCCAGACGTTACCCCTGTACTTATGCAATCATGAATGCATTAGGTATACAGTACTTCAATCAGTCAGCCACTATCTTTCCACTCTTTCAATCACACAGGCACAACTCTTGTGCCTATGTAATCACTCAGCTTGTACTCATGCACTTTTAAAATCACCCAGTCACTACCTTTGCACTCCTGTAATCACCCAGGCAGTATCTTAGTACTTCTGTAATCACCCAGCTAGTACTCATGAACTTATGGAATCACCCATTCATTTCCTATGTATTCCAGTAATCCTCCAGATATTACCCCTGTAGTCATGCAATCACCCAGGCACTAGTTAAGTACTCCCTCTGCAGTCATGTAATGATGCAGGGTGTATCTATGCACTCATATAATAACCCACACACTACTTTTGCAGTCAAAGAATCATGCTGGCTCTACTGTTGCACTCATCTATTCACATAGGCAATACGTAATGACTCATCTATGCCTTCAATTGCTATTTATACACTTATCCGTGATCTCAACGTCTAAATCTGCACTCATGGAATTAACCAGTCACTTTTCATCTTCTCCTGCAATTACCCAGTGACTACCCTTGCACTCATTTAATCACCCAAGCACTATCCATGGAGTTATGCAATCAATCAAGCAGATCTATTACATGTGTTAGTTTCTAGGTTTCATTATATTCCAGAAATAATGTATACATATTTCTTTTAGATATGATGATGATTTGAAAAGGTAGAGTCATATGTATGTGTCCTTGTAACAATATGGAGAGACTTATAGTTGAGTCAAGTAGTAGTCTGCTGCTGTATATTTGGCTAGGCCCAAAACTGATTCAGTTATAAAAACACCCAAGTACTCGCCATGCAGTCTTCCAATGATGCAGGCACTACATATGCAGTGCTGTAATCATTCAGGCATTACTGCTGCATTGATGCAATCATCTAGGTACTATCTATGCACTCATGCAATCAGCAAGGTATTACCCATGCAGTCTTTCAAACATGTAGCCACTGCTCATGCACTTATATAATCACCCAGGCACTTTCGTTGCAGTCCTTCAATCACGGAGGCACTACCCTTGTATTCATGTAATCACTCAGCCAGGAGTCATGGTGTTATGAAATCACCCAGGCACCACCTTTTCACTCCTTTATTCACTCAGGCAGTACCTCAGTAGTTCAGTAATCACCCAGGCAGTACTCATTAACTTATAAAATCACCTAGTCACTTCCTACATAGTCATGTAAATCCCCAGATATTACCCCTGTAGTCATGCAATCACCCAGGTGTTACCTATGTACTCCTTTAATCCCCCAGATGTTACCCCTGTACTCATGCAATCACGAATGCATTAGCTATACAGTGCTTCAATCACCCGGTCACTATCCTTGCACTCTTTCAATCATGTATGCACTTTTCTTGTACTTATGTAATCACTCAGCCAGTACTCATGTACTTTTAAAATCACCCAGTCACTACCTTTGCACTCCTGTAATCACTCAGGCAGTATCTTAGTACTTCAGTAATGACTCAGGCGGTGCTCATGAACTTATAAAATCACCCACTCACTTGCTATGTACTCCAGTAATCCACCAGATATTACCCCTGTAGTCATGCAATCACCCAGGCACTAGTTATGTACTACCCCTGCAGTCATGTAATCATGCAGGGTGTATCTATGCACTCATGTAATAACCCACACACTACTCTTGCAGTCATAGAATCACGCAGGCTCTACTGTTGTACTCATCTGTTCATATAGGCAATACGTAATGACTCATCTATGCCTTCAGTTGCTATTTATAAACTTATCCGTGCTCTCAACGTCTATATCTGCACTCAAGCTATTAGCCAGTCACTTTTTATCTTCTCCTGCAATTACCCAGTGACTACCCTTGCACTCATTTAATCACCCAAGCACTACTCATGGAGTTATGCAATCACCCAGGCATTACTTAGGTAGTACACATGGACTCTGCACCTCTGTTCTTTCTTTCAGGACTTTTTTTGTGTGTTTCTGCATTTGTCGCTTCTTTCTGGACCTCTTCTGCGTGTTTCTCCACTCCTCTTCCCTTTTTCTGCATCCCTGTTGCGTCTTTCTGCACCTTTGTTTCTTCTTTCTGCAATTCTTTTGTTTATTTGTGCACCTCTTTTGGTTCGTTTTATATTTCAGAAATATTGTATACATATTTCTTTTAGATATGATGATGATTTGAAAAGGTAGAGACATATGTATGCAAGCTTTTAATAATATGGAGAGACTTATGGTTGAGTCATGTAATCGTGTGCTGCTTTGTATTTGGCTAGGCCCAACACTGATGCAGTTATAAAAACATCGAAGTAGTACCAATTCAGTCTTCCAATGATCCAGGCAGTACATATGTACTGATGCAATCACCTAGGTTATTACCCCTGCACTCATAAAATCATCCAGGCACTACGTATGTTCTCATGCAATCACCCAAGTATTACCCATGCACTCTGTCAATGAACTAGATACTATCTATAAACTTATAGAATCTCTCAGGTACTATCCTTGCACTCCTTTTATCATATACGTATTACCCTTGTACTTATGTAGTCACTCAGTCAGTACTCATGCACTTTTAAAATCACCCAGGCACTACAGTTGCACTCGTTCAATCACTCAGGCATTCCCTTAGAAGTCCTGCAATCACCCAAGCAGTACTTATTCAGTTATAAAATCACCCACTGATATGCTATGTACTCCATTAATCCTCCAGATATTACTCCTTCAGTCATGCAATCACCCAGGTACTAGTTAGGTGCTACCCTTGCAGTTGTTGAATCATCTATGTTCTACTGTTCCATTTATCTATTCACCTATGCACTACTCAATGTATTCCTTTATTTCTAGGTGACTATATTTGTATATAATTATTTTAATAATATTAAATATTTTTGGGAAAGATAATAAACTTTTTTTTTTTTTGAAATTCTCCATAATTATTGAAAATATTCAGTATGACAAGAAAAGACAACAAAGAAAAGACAACAAAGAAAAGAGAATTAATTAAAGGAGAAAGAAAAGCAAAAATTAGATGAAGTACAACATGTGACATTGAAGAAAAAGTCTTCTGGTAAGAGAACTAAAGAATTTGTTAAAAGACTTTTAAGGACTGGAAAGAATTTTGAAAATGGGGAAAACAGAAAGAAAAGTTGTCGAACCAAGGAGAATCAAATGAAAAAAGGACAAATTAATGGAAAATCAGGTTATGGGAAAACAATGTATGTTGAAAGAAGGATGAAGCAATATAAGGATATTAGGAAGCAAATGTATAAAAGTAGAGTACTACAAAATGTATTGAAAGCTTCCAAGAAGTATAAAAGAAGATCTGCATTTTAAAAGAACAAACAACAGATTGAAGGTGTAGTCGAAAAGGCTTTTGAATTGAAAAGAAGATTGTTTATATTAGTAATAAAGAGAATGAAGACATTGAATAAAACAATGCAGTCTATGAAGGAGAAAAGTAAAAGAAAAAGATTGGTTAATAGAACTAACTTTTGTAAAAATGTTTTCGGTGAATCGAAGCACACTTCTAATTCAGAACCTTTTTTTAATGAAGAAAGCTATTTTCAACAAAATACATTAGTTCATGCACTTGATACCAGTGGTCGTTCTTTTAAAGTTAAAAATGGTTGTCCAATTGAAAAAGAAAAGATGGTTGCTAGAAATGTGGAAGAAGTAATAGCTGATGAAGTTCAAGGGAGACATTCACAGGCTCCAGTGTATACGAGGGATTGTATTAGTATTTGTAGTATATGACAGGAATCTATTGATATTTTATGAAATTTCATACGACAGTATAGTAAAAAAAAGTATTAAGCAAAAGATTAAGATGTTGCAAGGACTAGATCCTTGTAAAGTGAGAAAAAATACTGGCTTGCAGGGTCATTCTCTGGCTTGTCTTTCTAGAAAAGTGTGTCAACGTACTTTTCATCCTTTGGGAATGTTAGCAGTACATCACTTTGCAATGCGGAAGTTAGTAAGAAGATTGTACTATGTAAAAAGTCCTGCATTATTTTTAAGTGAAATAAACACTGCTCTTTTGCATGGTTTAGTATTGGATGTAAAAAAAGTTTGTGATGATATACAGTTTCGTTTCTTTGGTCCTGAAGAGGAGTGTAAAGAAAGTGAGAGTTTGATAAGTGTAGGTGGTGAAGAAGAGGTGGAAGATAGTACTACTGAGAAGTCTGTAGAAGAAATTACAAAGTTTAAGGTAATTTGCTGTGAAAAACCAAACTATGTTTGTATTTGTTGTCGACGTACTCACTATAGAAGTCAAACTAAGAATGTTGATGTGTATTTAAAAAGTGAAAAGGAAAATAATGATAAGTGGAAGGAATTTGGTGCTTATTTGTTGGTAGAAGGTTGTTTTGAATTGGGTAGTGATCAACGTATTTGTAAATATGGCTACAGCAAATTAGAAGAGAACAAAATGCCAGCTAGAGCTGTACATAATAACCTAGAGTTGGTAGCTATTCCTCTGGAACTGGTGGATTTAAATACATATGAATCTATTCAATCTGTACACCCGTTTCAGGGTATAGTTCGTATGGAGCCTAAAACAGATAAGTTGCCTCCCACAGATTTACAAAGAGGATTAAAAGGAAGAGTTGTGTATTTACCTTTAGATTTAAAGAAAAATATTGAAACTGTTGGTGTAGAGAGAGATGAAACTGAACCTGTAGTTATTCAAGTTAATGGTGTACCGACAAAGAGTCGGAAAATATGGCAAGAGTTAGTAGATGTCACCAAAGTTCAAAAGGCTATGTCATATCGCATAGAAAACAATATTTATTATAAAACTGTATATCTTGAAGAAGAAGAAATATCTTTAGGAGATGATAGAGAAATTTCCAATGGCCAAATCGAAAAAGTGGACAGCTCCAGGAGTGAAGAAATTTATGAACATTATAGTATACATCCTTTACTATTGAATTATTCCAAATGAAGAAAGCGAAGGGAACTCCTATGAGTGTTTGCGAAAGAAGTTTAGAAGCCCATTGTTTTCCACAGCTCTTCCCCACTGGAAAAGGTGGACGATATGATGAACGACCCGTGCAGATTCCAACTTCAGAATATCGTACAACAAGATTGTACTCAGAAGATCCAAGATTTCGACAATGTATTCCATATATATTTCATCTTCTGTTTGAAAGTGACTTGTCTGGACTTTCACATGCAGTGAACCATATATTAAAAACAGGAGTTCATCTTACACATGTTTCTGCAAAGGAGGTCATGGACAAGGTACAACAAAGAGATGATAATTTAGAATCTCAGTTAATTAATTTGATGGCGTGTCAACGTGGTACTAATGAGTATTGGTATCATCGTCACAGAGAACTTAAATGTATGTTAAGGAACTTAGGAACCCCTACGTGGTTTGTTACACTTAGCTGTGCTGAATATGCATGGGACGATTTACTTGAATTTCTACGAGAAGCAAATTCAAATATTAAAAACATTGAATTGAAGACAGCTGGAGAACTGTGTTCCGTGGATCCTGTAAATGTGTGCAGATATTTTAAACATAGGTATCAAGCTATGATGTCTTTTATCTGCAGTAAAAATAATCAACCTCTTGGAGAAGTTATTGATTTCTTTTGGAGAAAGGAGTACCAAGCCAGAGGTGCTCCTCATATACACATGCTATTATGGATCAAGGATGCACCTAAATTTGGAACCGATTCTGATGAGACTGTTTTGTCTTCCATTGAAGACTATGTTACCTGTGCTATTCCAAAAACAGGAGGAGAAAATAGCTTAAGACAACAAGTTTTATGGTTTCAAAGTCATCGATGTAGGAAATATTGTTGACGGAAATACAAAATGTCGTTTTGGATTCCTACGTCCAGTAATTTCCAAAGGAAGAGTTAACAGTTTCATGTCAGCAGTGAGGCATACTATAACTTGAAAATCTCCAAAGAATACTTACAACATAAAAATAACTGAAGATTCAAAGTATATTAATTACTACAATCCAGTGATTTTGACGATGTGGAATGCAAATATGGATATCCAGTATGTTGCAGATAATTCAATTGCTGTTGCTCGTTATGTTACATCATATATAACTAAATCTGAAAAGACAGAGTTGAAAGAAATGTGGGAAGAAATTGCACAAGAGAAGACTCTTAGTAACAAATTGTACAGCTTTAGTTTGAAGATGCTTTCCCATCAAGAGATTGGATCGTATGAATGTTCGGATCGGTTGACCTCTGCAAGTTTATATTCAAAGTCAAGAGGAATCATTTGGGTAAGTCTAGGTCTTGCTGCAACACGAAATCGAGTATTGAAATCTCTATAAGAAATTGAATACTTATCATTGAATGAACCGGAAAGTACAGATATTGTTAAAACAAATATGTTGGATACGTACTATCCTAAAAGAAGTCCACATCGGCAAAACATATGTCTCTATGAAGTACTGCAATATTACAGCTTTAAAAGAAATGTTACAGAAAATATAAATGAAGAAAAATATGCAGTAATTGGATGTGATGGATGTTTGGTAAAACATACCAAAGGAAATCCTATTAATCACAGGAAACTCAGTTGTAATACTCCAGATAAAAGGGAATTTTTCTATTTAGCACTTCTGCAACTGTTCAAGCCTTGGCGTAGTGATATGGAATTACTTGGAGATTTTGACTGCTATGAAGATTCTTTTAATGCATGTAAAGATAGCATTGAATGCATAGTTTTTCCAAATTATCTACAAATGTTGAATGAAGAGATTGAACAAGAAACTAGTATTGCAGCTGAAATCGCTAGAGATAGTTCTCAAGATAGTCAAAGTTCTGCTCCACTAAGTCAAGATCCACTAGGACAACCAATTCTTCAAAATGAAGCAGCAATCGCTATGAATGAAGTAGAAATGGCAATGCAACAAGCACAGCAGGATATTTTTGAGTTGGGAAACTTGGAAGAACAACTAAATATTGAACAAAAAGAAATATATCAGCAAGTTACACAAGAGATACAGCATGGTTTACTGCATGATAAAAAAGAATGCCAATGCACATCATTTAAAACTATTCGAATGTATATCAGTGGGCAAGCTGGAACAGGAAAAAGTTTCTTAATTAAAGTTTTGACAAGTTATCTACATAGAACCACTGAATCATATTTATCTTGTGTTGTAACTGCTCCAACTGGGTTAGCAGCACATAACATTAAAGGGATTACATTACATCGATTACTTATGCTACCAGTTGAACATGAAAATAAGTTGGAATATCACAAGCTGTCTGGAGAAGCTTGTTATGAAGTTTCAAGAGTACTACAGAAAATGAAACTTCTGATCATTGATGAGGTGAGCATGGTCTCAAACTTAATGCTTGCCTTTGTACATTTAAGAATGCAACAGATTTTAATAACAGATTATGATGTTTTATTTGGAGGAAAACATGTAATTGTATTCGGCGACCTACTACAACTTACTCCTGTAAAAAGGCAACCAGTTTTTAAAATACTTGCCCATGAAGACACTATGAAATCTTTGGGAAGTATTGGAAATGTCAATATTTGATCTCATTTTGCATATAAAGAACTTATTAAGAATATGCAATAAGCAAGTGATGAACATTATGGAAACATTCTTCAAGATATAAGAATTGGTGTTTTGACAAAACATGGAAAAGAAGCTTTACAAAGTCGCTACTAACAAACTTGTTTCCAAATGAAAATATTGCTCCTGAAATAATTTACAAAAAAATTGGAGAAAAAAGTCTATACTTTGCCTAATGCCAACACTGCAAGAGTGTGCTACATTCAATGAAGAACTTTTGAAGCTGGAAAAACAACAAATAATGAAAATGGAAGCCATTGATAAAATAGAACACGAAGGAGTTACTATTATTCTCTCAGAAAAAATTAAAATCAAAATTGGATTCTTTGGAAAAGTTTATATCTAAGACTGCTGGTTTAGAAAAGACTTTATATGTATGTGAAAACTGCCGGGTAATTTTACGGCATAATTTGGATGTAGAAAAAGGTTTAGTAAATGGAGCAATGGGAAAAATTGTTGATTTTGTTAATTATCCGAACAGAGATGGAATTGAATTCTTGAAGATTAAATTTGATCCGATTGAAGAGGTAAAACAGATTGGACGTTGTGCTGTTCGTTTTTTGCTTGTAAAAGATTTGTATGTTCGTAGAAAACAGTTTCCTCTTTCTTTAGCATATGCGGTGACCATTCATAATGCTCAAGGTTTAAGTGTAGACAGTGCTTTGGTAAATATTGGAAGTACAGTGTTTAAAGAGGGTATGGTATATGTTGCATTGTCTCGTGTAAGAACATTATCTGGTTTGTATTTGATTGATTTTGATGAGAAAAAAGTTAGTGCTGATGTAAATTGTGTAAAAGAGTATAATCGGTTAAGAAGAGTTTATGCTCCTTACTTAGGTGAATATCCCATATATGAAAAACATATACTATGTCCAAAATGGAAATATGACAAACATTCTAGTGAGATTGAAAAAAGAAAACAATTGAAGAGAAGCATAAAGCTGCCAAGAAAATGAAAATGGACTCTGTTGATGATATTGTAGGATACCAGTTAGAGAATAGTTCAGGTATCAACTGCTATGCTAATGTAATTCTAAATGTTGTCTTTTATCTAGAAGATCTTTATCATAAAGTTATGGAAAATTAAGAAAAAAGATTGTGTTCTTTATTACATCATCTTTTTCAAAAGTTGGTAAGTGATAGAACTAAAATCCATACTGCTTCTGGCATTCGGCATCTTTTGGATATATGTACTGGTTCTTCGCAATTTACACAGAATATACAACAAGATGCACAAGAGTTTCTTATGTTTATGCTTGCAGTATTGGAAGAAGAAGATATTGAAATTGAAAATTTGTTTGGACTAAGTTACAGATGGGATCATAAATGTGAAGAGTGCTCATTTTCTTCTACCACTGAAATAGACACTGAACAATTCATATATTTGACAATTCCAGATTGCAAATCAGTGTCTTTTAACAAATTAGTAAAAACAGCTAATCAAGATATGAAATGTTCTCATTGTAAATCAGAAATGTTGTCAACATTAGTTCTAGAAAGATTTGGACAATATGTCATTTTAATGCTACAACGTTGTAGAGCAGATGGAAGAAAATTGGAAACCAAAATTAAAACTTTTGTGGCAACTCAAATATCAATTCCAGGAAGGACTTTTATAGCAGTGGCTATTATTTCCCATGATGGACCTAGTACAACATCTGAACACTATACTGTGTATTTAAAGTGCAATAAAGGATGGACACATTGTAATGATGCCCATTTGGAATTCAAATGTCGGTTGCCTTATGAATTACCAAATTCATATCTAATATTTTTGATGCCAAAGTTTTGAAAACATCATTCGGCCTATTGGGAAGATGTGAACACGAATTAACGCGTTTATTTTGGATATTTTGAATGAAAATAGATTTAGAAACATTATTTGGCCTATTGGGAAAATGTGTAGAATTACTGTTTGGATTATTGTTTGTGCTAATTCTTATTGCGTTTGCAAAATTGTGTTTGAAACAAGTAGTTTATATATTTGTTCTTTATATGATATGCAATCTAAATGAGAGTGTATATTTTAGAAATGTATTTCAGAGAAGTAGATCATTTAATGTAGTTGAAGAAAGTAATTTAGAAACTGTAGATAGGTAAACAGATAGTTGAACTTGTAAATATTTTCAACACAGATTTGTTTTTTTTTACAATCTTACTGATTGTATTTTTTTCCCCGCTGTTATATGATGATCAACATTGAAATCACTGTGTATGGTGAAATTCAATAGAATCTGAAAACAGCAAAAAAGGGAAACTGAATATGTTATGTAATTCTAAAATTATGTTGTGTTCTTAAAACTAAAATATTATATGCAATAACAGTTTACTGTCTTCTCTTTTACAGAAAGTAATACTAAAGTTTGAAAATATTTTAAATTTAGTTTACAATGAAACAACTGTAAAATAGTTTCAATGAGTTTGATATCTATTTCAATAAACAAGGTAAGATGAAATAATGTAATAAGCATAATAATATGAAGTAATGTTTACAGTCACTTTTAATGCAGTCATTCATTTTTTGAAACTCTACCAACTCACTCCTCCAATCACCTCAGCACTACCAATGTACTCATCCAATCCCTCTGCCACTACCCAAGCACTTATAAAATCACCACGCACTACCCTTGCACTCCTCCAATCACCAAATAACTACCCATGCACTCATGCAATCACCCAGGCACTACTCATCCACTGATGCAATAACCCAGGCACTACCCATGCACTGTTCCAATCACCCGTGTACTACCCATGCACTCCTCCAATCACCCAGCCAGTAGCCATGCACCTATCCAATCACTCCGCCAATACCCAAGCACTTATAAAATCACCATGCACTATCCTTGCACTCTTACAATCACCCAGGCACTACCGATGCACTCATGCAATCATCCAGGAATTATCCATAAACTAATGTAATCAGTCAAGCATTCCCCATGCACACTTCAATCACCCATACATTACCTATAAACAAAACTAGAAACAAGGTGACGGACTAATTGATTTGCACTTCACTATTATTCTACTGCCCTGTCAGGTTAGTTGTGCACAATACTCCGGCACTTGTCACCTTTTAGTGCCTCTGTTCACAGATTCCCTCGAAAATTTTAACAAATGGAGGTGCACCAAACATAATGAAAAGAGTCCAGATTATTTTCTTTCTTTTCGTCTTTTATTTCAAATTCTAAACTGTTGCAAAATGACAGCCGATGGTATCATCTCTCTCCAGTCTCAGTAATGCGTCTCTTTCACCTTTTGACAGATTCATATTCATCTGTTTTGAGAATTTCTCAGAACGTTCTAATTTATATAAATCCTCCGTTACATTTTCATAAAATTTGTCAATATTTTGATGGTAACAGTTGTTAGGGGTAAACTTTGATTTAGGTTTTAAACCACTATTTGTATGAAGATTCTCCATAATGTTAAGATCTTGTAACACTGCTTCCATCTTCCAATCCGCACCCTCTTCTATGGACAGAAGACACTGAGTATTACGTACATCCTCAATACTATGTGAAATTGTACCCCGGCTCTCTACCTGTTCAGACACAACTCGTTTTTGGTCTTGAAAATACTCCTTTAATTTCAGGGTTCTTACGAATTTAAATAGATCCACATGTACATCAGACAAATCTCCCGATTGGGTTGGACAGAAACCCAAACCTCTGTTTAACAAGCTTTGTTCATCATCATCAATAATCCTTGTTGACAAATTAACAATTTCCAAAACAGAATTATGCTTAGTCATGTTGTACAATTCTAAGTTGTCATTATTTATATTGCATGCAGCACTTAGTTTTTCTTCGATCTCAATGTAATTTTCTCTAACTCCGTCAAACCTCCCCTTCCCTTTCTTTTTGCCTCTTCTCCCTCCTCTCCTTGTCTTTGATTTGGTTTTTTGCGCTGGTTGCTGCTGATTCGCAGTTTTGCTAGCTCCTTCTGGAAGGATGTTGCTCCTTCCCCAAAGGGAGCTCACCTTGGTTGCTGCTAGAGGCAACACTACTTTGAGATGACACTGAAATACTACTTGATGATCGAGTATCCTCCACTTCATCCCTTCCTCTCTTTCTATCCTCAGGGACCTGTAGTGAGTCATACTTTTTGCAAACGTATATATACGTCCCTCTTTATAGTCTCGATCATCACGTCTGATCTTTCTCATCTTCTTATCTTTAAGATACTGTTGGTGACTAATAATCACTTTCTTTAAGATTTCGTAGTTCTTATCAATTAAGTCTTTAGCTTCTAATGCCTCTATTTCCTTCTCTACTGCTTGTATTTCTGAAAGTAGTTTTGCTCCTTTGTCAATTGCATGCCTGATCAAGATCTGCATCATGACCAGGGACGCACCTTCTAAATTTGCCTCCCATTCCTTTAAGAGATCTGCACTGAGATCCTCAAAGGTGGGGAAAATTAGGATACGCAAACCTCTTGTTTTTTTTTTTTATATCTATGTATTGCTGGAGTGTTACTCCATCCCACCATCAGGCTAATTCTTGCTTTTTTAACCGTTCTAATTTTAGAAAAAGGGCCCGTAAACCTAAAGTACTCTGAGCATTTTGTACTGCTGGTGTTATAGTGGAACTTCGTCCCAAAAAATCTTGTGCTAACTCTTCACGTCCGTCATTAAAGCGAGACATATCACAATCTTATACAAGCAGAAATGAGTGCAGTCCAGTCCAAAATTAACAATAAACAAAACTAGAAACAAGGTGACGGACTGATTGATTTGAACTTCACTATTATTCTACTGCCCTGTCAGGTTAGTTGTGCACAATACTCCGCCACTTGTCACCTTTTAGTGCCTCTGTTGACAGATTCACTCGAAAATTTTAACAAATGGAGGTGCACCAAACATAATGAAGAGTCCAGATTATTTTCTTTCTTTTCGTCTTTTATTTCAAATTCAATCCTGTTGCAAAATGACAGCCGATGGTATCATCTCTCTCCAGTCTCAGTAATGCGTCTCTTTCACCTTTTGACAGATTCATATTCATCTGTTTTGAGAATTTCTCAGAACGTTCTAATTTACATAAATCCTCCGTTACATTTTCATAAAATTTGTCAATATTTTGATAGTAACAGTTGTTAGGGGTAAACTTTGATTTAGGTTTTAAACCACTATTTGTATGAAGATTCTCCGTAATGTTAAGATCTTGTAACACTGCTTCCATCTTCCAATCCGCACCCTCTTCTATGGACAGAAGACACTGAATATTACGTACATGTTTATTGTTAATTTTGGACTGGACTGCACTCATTTCTGCTTGTATAAGATTGTGATATGTCTCGCTTTAATGACGGACGTGAAGAGTTAGCACAAGATTTGTTTGGACGAAGTTCCACTATAACACCAGCAGCACAAAATGCTCAGAGTACTTTAGGTTTACGGGCCCTTTTTCTAAAATTAGAACAGTTAAAAAGCAAGAATTAGCCCGATGGTGGGATGGAGTAACACTCCAGCAATACATAGATAATAAAAAAAAAACCAAGAGGTTTGCGTATCCTAATTATCCCCACCTTTGAGGATCTCAGTGCAGATCTCTTAAAGGAATGGGAGGCAAATTTAGAAGGTGCGTCCCTGGTCATGATGCAGATCTTGATCAGGCATGCAATTGACAAAGGAGCAAACCTACTTTCAGAAATACAAGCAGTAGAGAAGGAAATAGAGGCATTAGAAGCTAAAGACTTAATTGATAAGAACTACGAAATCTTAAAGAAAGTGATTATTAGTCACCAACAGTATCTTAAAGATAAGAAGATGAGAAAGATCAGACGTGATGATCGAGACTATAAAGAGGGACGTATATATACGTTTGCAAAAAAGTATGACTCACTACAGGTCCCTGAGGATAGAAAGAGAGGAAGGGATGAAGTGGAGGATACTCGATCATCAAGTAGTATTTCAGTGTCATCTCAAAGTAGTGTTGCCTCTAGCAGCAACCAAGGTGAGCCCCCTTTGGGGGAAGGAGCAATATCCTTCCAGAAGGAGCTAGCAAAACTGTGAATCAGCAGCAACCAGCGCAAAAAACCAAATCAAAGACAAGGAAAGGCGGGAGAAGAGGCAAAAAGAAAGGGAAGGGGAGGTTTGACGGAGTTAGAGAAAATGACATTGAGATCGAAGAAAAACTAAGTGCTGCATGCAATATAAATAATGACAACGTAGAATTGTACAACATGACTAAGCATAATTCTGTTTTGGAAATTGTTAATTTGTCAACAAGGATTATTGATGATGATGAACAAAGCTTGTTAAACAGAGGTTTGGGTTACTGTCCAACCCAATCGGGAGATTTGTCTGATGTACATGTGGATCTATTTAAATTCGTAAGAACCCTGAAATTAAAGGAGTATTTTTTCAAGACCAAAAACGAGTTGTGTCTGAACAGGTAGAGAGCCGGGGTAAAATTTCACATAGTATTGAGGATGTACGTAATATTCAGTGTCTTCTGTCCATAGAAGAGGGTGCGGATTGGAAGATGGAAGCAGTGTTACAAGATCTTAACATTACGGAGAATCTTCATACAAATAGTGGTTTAAAACCTAAATCAAAGTTTACCCCTAACAACTGTTACCATCAAAATATTGACAAATTTTATGAAAATGTAACGGAGGATTTATATAAATTAGAACGTTCTGAGAAATTCTCAAAACAGATGAATATGAATCTGTCAAAAGGTGAAAGAGACGCATTACTGAGACTGGAGAGAGATGATACCATCGGCTGTCATTTTGCTACAGTATTGAATTTGAAATAAAAGACGAAAAGAAAGAAAATAATCTGGACTCTTTTCATTATGTTTGGTGCACCTCCATTTGTTAAAACCCATACATTACCTGTGCACTCATGCAATCACCCAGGCAGTAACCAAGCACTTACAAAATCACCCAGGCACTACCCATGTACTCCTCCAATCACCCAGGCACTACTCATCTACTCATGCAATAACCCAGGCATTACTCATGCACTGCTCCAATCACCCCTGCACTCCCCATGCACTCCTCTAATCACCCAGACAATACTCATTTACGCCTTCAATTACCCAGCCAGTAGCCATGCACTTTTCTAATCACTCAACCACTATCAATGCTCCTATAAAATCACCATGCACTATTCTTGCACCCCTCCAATCACCCAGGCAGTACCCATGCACTCATGCAATCACCCAGGCACTAACTATGCACTCAAGCAATCATCCAGGCATTACCTATAAACTCATGCAATCAACCATGCTTTACACATGCACTTACAAAATCACCCAAGCAATACCCATGCACTTACAAAATCACCCAGGCACTACCCATGTACTCCTCCAATCACTCAGGCCCTACTCATGCTATAACCCATGCACTACCCATGCACTGCTCCAATCACCCATGCACTACCCATGCACTCCTCTAATCACCCAGACACTACTCATTCACTCCTTCGATTACACAGCCAGTAGCCATGCACTCCTCCAATCACCCAGTCACTACCCATGCACTTATAAAATCACCATGCAGTATCCTTGCACTCCTCCAATCACCCAGGCACTACCCATGCACTCTTGCAATCACCCAGGCACTACTCATGCACTCATGCAATCATCCAGGCATTACCCATAAACTCATGCAATCACCCAGGCATTACCCATGCACTTACAAAATCACCGAAGCAATATCCATGCACTTACAAAATCACACAGGCATTACAAATGCACTCCTGCAATCACCCAGGCACTACTCATCCACTGATGCAATAACCCAGGCAATACCCATGCACTGTTCAAATCACCCGTGCACTACCCATGCATTCCTCCAATCACCCAGCCAGTAGCCATGAACTTATCCAATCACTCCACCAATATCCAAGTACTTATAAAATCTCCACACACTGCCCTTACACTCTTACAATCACCCAGGTAGTACCGATGCACTCATGCAATCATCCAGGCATTACCCATAAACTAATGTAATCAATCAAGCATTACCCATCCACTCTTCAATCACCCATACATTACCTGTGCACTCATGCAATCACCCAGGCAGTAACCAAGCACTTAGAAAATCACCCAGGCACTACCCATGCACTCCTCCAATCACCCAGGCACTAGTTGTCCACTCATGTAATAACCCAGGCACTACCCATGTACTGCTCCAATCACCCATGCACTCCCCATGCACTCCTCTAATCACCCAGACACTACTCCTTTACTCCTTCAATTACCCAGCCAGTAGCCAAGCACTCTTCTAATCACTCAGCCACTATCCATGCTCTTATACAATCACCATGCACTATCCTTGCACTCCTCCAATCACCCAGTCAGTACCTATGCAATCATGCAATCATCCAGGCACTAACCATGCACTCATGCAATCATCCAGGCATTACCTATAAATTCATGCAATCAACCAGGCTTTACACATGCACTTACAAAATCACCCAAGCAATACCCATGCACTTACAAAATCATCCAGGCACTACCCATGTACTCCTCCAATCACCCAGGCACTACTCATCCACTCATGCAATAACCCAGGCACTACCCATGCACTGCTCCAACCACCCGTGCGCTACTCATGCACTCCTCTAATCACCCAGACACTACTCATTCACTCCTTCGAATACCCAGCCAGTAGCCATGCACTCCTCCAATCACACAGTCACTACCCATGTACTTATAAAATCACCATGCAGTATTCTTGCACTCCTCCAATCACCCAGGCACTATCCATGCATTCATGCAATCACCCAGGCACTACCCATAAACTCATGCAATCACCCAGGCATGACCCATGCACTTACAAAATCACCCAAGCAATACCCATGCACTTACAAAATCACACAGGCATTTCAAATGCACTCCTGCAATCACCCATGCACTACTCATTCACTGATGCAATAACCCAGGCACTACCCAAGCACTGTTCCAATCACCCGTGCACTACCCATGCACTCATCCAATCACCCAGCCAGTAGCCATGCACTTATCCAATCACTCTGCCAATACCCAAGCACTTATAAAATCACCACGCACTACCCTTGCACTCTTACAATCTCCCAGGCACTACTGATGCACTCATGCAATCATCCAGGCATTACCCATAAACTAATGTAATCAGTCAAGCATTACCCATGCACTCTTCCAATCACCCATACATTACCTGTGCACTCTTGCAATCACCCAGGCAGTAACCAAGCACTTACAAAATCACCCAGGCACTACCCATGCACTCCTCCATTCACCCAAGCTCTACTCATCCTGTCATGCATAAACCCAGGCACTACCCATGCACTGCTCCAATCACTCATGCACTACCCATGCACTCCTCTAATCACCCAGACACTACTCATTCACTCCTTTGATTACCCAGCCAGTAGCCATGCACTCCTCCAATCACCCAAGCACTACCCATGCACTCATGCAATCACTGAGGCACTACCCATGCACTCTTCCAATCACTCAGGCACTATCCTCTCAGTCCTCCAATCATCCAGGCACTACCCATGCACCCATGTAATCATCCAGATTTTATCCATGCACTTCTTCATGCAACACATACAAATTTCTCTTTTTTTAACAAAATAGGCAGTTCTAACAAGAACCATTTTTTTTCTTCTTTTTTTGTTTTATATTATTTTTGTGTTTTTCTAACTCTTTTTAAAAAAAATTGGTGTTTTAAAAAAAACAAAAAAACAACAGAATAAACTGACAAAACTGTTGTCTAAACTTTTGCAATTTAAAAAACATTGCAAAAAAAAAAAATTTGCAGTGGTGGCTTTGTGCAGCAAAAACGATGGCGTCAATGGGCTGTTCCCCATAACAGAGAACCTTCTTGCACTTGATTCACCTTTGCTCCAGACCAGGAAATTCTGCCCTAATGTCAGGTCCTCTGTTTGATGTCTCAGAACTAGTAGAAGTACTTGGTCCTGCTTGCTGGTCATCCTGCTGGGTTTGTTCTTCCAGCTCTTGTCTGCGTTGCTTCCGTGCTAGCTGACGAGGATGTACGGTCTGCAGATGTTTTAGCATGGAGGAAGTACCACATGAGTATTTCTTCTCGGAGCCCCGAGATAAGACATGTTTGCAGATGCTGCAGGTGACCTTCCTCGCATTCACCTTTTTTTCTCCTTTTGGAAAAGTAAAAAAGGCCCACACAACACTCTCCTTCCTTTTCCGTGTTGGTTCCTCCAACTCATCTTCTTCACCATGGATGTTTTCAGGTGCATGGGAAGATGCAATTTTTTGTTGTTTTCCCCCCAAAAAAACACACAAAAAATTCAACAAGAGAAGAAAACACAATAGGTGTGTCTCCTGACAATGTTCTTGAAGGAATGAGAAAATTGGGTGGGGTGCTGTAACTTCTAGAATGAAAAGGTTCTTAACCAATTAAATTCTTTTTTTAAAAGTCACATGGATTCGCACACCGCGCGCGCAACCAGCGTGCACCCGTCGCGATTCCGTAAAAATATATTTAACAATAATTTATCTTTATTCTAGTTACAAATATATATTTTTTATAAATAAATTAAATATTCTCTTGCTTCAATATACATATTAAACCTATATATATATATACTTTTAAAACTTTAAAATTTTCGGCGGATTCGCGCTCCCGGCACGAACTCCGGAACTACGTATGTAACATTACGTGGGGTCAAAATTCGCACACCCGTCGCTTAACGTGCGCGCATCCTACATGACTTAACCAATATGGCGGCTTGGATTCACGCACCCACCGAGACAGGTACACGATTGGTACGCAAATCCACTTTTATTTTTAAAAAAAATGTATATTTATATTTTATAAAATATAAAATATTACATTATTTTTATAACAAATAAAAAACAACAAAAAAATATTTTTCAGGTATGTTATAGTTAGAAATTAGCATTTAAAAAACCTTTGAAATTCACTGAAAAAACCATAGGTTTCAGGGACAATATACACACATGTCACATCAGTCCCGCCCTCTCCCTTCACCACTCTGCAAACGCACCCCCTGGCAGGTTTTAAGTTGGGGAATTAATTCCCCTTGAATCCTGAGGGTCCTTGGGTCCAACTAGCCCACCAGGTACCTCCAGTAAGCGCCACAGAGCTGCGTTGCAGAGAGGTGGTCCAAGGCCACGCCCCTTTTTACACCTCTCTGCAACACAGCTCTGTGGCGCTTACTGGAGGTACCTGGTGTGCTAGTTGGACCCAAGGGACCCTCAGGATTCAAGGGGACTTAATCCCCCAACCTACAAAGCACCAGAGGGTCCGTTTGCACAGTGGTGAAGGGAGGGGTGGTCCTGATGTGACAAGTGTGCAAGCGCGCCCGTGGCGCGTTTTAAGTTGGGGGATTAAGTCCCCTTGAATCCTGAGGGTCCCTGGGGCCCAACTAGCCCACCAGGTACCTACAGTTAGCACCACAGAGCTGCGTTGCAGAGAGGTGGTCCGAGGTCATGCCCCTTTTTTCACCTTTCTTCAACGCAGCTCTGTTGTGCTTACTGAAGGTACCTGGTGGGCTAGTTGCCCCCAGGGACCCTCAGGATACAAAGGGATTTAATCCCCCAACTTAAAACGCGCCACGGAGCGCGTTTGCACACTTGTCACATCAGGCCCCACCCCCTGCCTTCACCACTGTGCAAACGCGCCACGTGGCTCGTTTTAAGTTGGGGATTAAGTCCCCTTGAATCCTGAAGGTCCCTGGGGTCCAACTAACCCACCAGGTACCTCCAGTAAGCGCCACAGAGCTGCGTTGCAGAGAGGTATAAAAGGGGCGTGGTCTGGCCTCGGACCACCTCTCTGCAACGCAGCCCTGTGGTGCTTACTGGAGGTACCTGGTGTGCTAGTTGGCCCCCAGGGACCCTCAGGATTGAAGGGAATTAATTCCCCAACTTAAAACGCACCACAGGGCATGTTTGCACACATGTCACATCAGGCCCGCCCCCTCCCTTCACCACTGTGCAAAGGCGCCACATGACTCGTTTTAAATTGAGGGATTAAGTCCCATTAAATCCTGAGGGTCCCTGGGGTCCAACTAGCCCACCAGGTATCTCCAGTAAGTGCCACAGAGCTGCTTTGCAGAGAGGTGTAAAAAGGGGCGTGGCCTCGGACCACCTCTCTGCAACGCAGCCCTGTGGCGCTTACTGGAGGTACCTGGTGGGCTAGTTGGCTCCCAGGGACCCTCAGGATTGAAGGGGAATTAATCCCCCAACTTAAAATGCGCCACGGGGCACGTTTGCACAGTGGTGCAGGGAGGGGGTGGGGCCTGATGTGACAAGTGTGCAAACGCGCCCTGTGGTGCATTTTAAGTTAGGGGATTAAGTCCCCTTGAATCCTGAGGGTCCCTGGGGGCCAACTAGCCCACCATAAACCTCCAGTATGCGCCAGGGAGCTGCGTTGCAGAGAGGCCTTTAGAGGCCACGCCCGTTTACACCTCTCTGCAACGCAGCTCTTTGGGGCTTACTGGAGGTACCTGGTGGGCTAGTTGGCCCCAGGGACCCTCAGGATTGAAGGGGACTTAATCCCCAATTTACAATGTGCCAGGGGGTGCATTTGCACACTTGGTATGTCAGGCCCCGCCCCCTCCCTGCACCACTCTTCAAACGCGCCCCCTGGCGTGTTGTAAATTGGGGGATTAATTCCCCTTGAGTCCTGAGGGTCCCTGGGGGCCAACTAGCCCACCAGGTACCTCCAGTAAGCGCCACAGAGCTGCGTTGCACAGAGGTGTAAAAAGGGGCATGGCCTCTGAACACCTCTCTGCAACGCAGCTCCCTGGCGATACTGGAGGTACCTGGTGGGCTAGTTGGCCCCAGGACCCTCAGTATTCAAGGAAATTAATTCCCCACTTACAACGCGCCAGGGGGCGCGTTTGCTGAGTGCTGCAGTTAGGGGGCGGGGCCTCCGTCGCAATGCAGCTTTTTTATTTAATTTTACAAGGGGGGCTGTGTGGCCCCCCTTCTTTTACATTAATTAGGGCCCTGGGGACCCCATCCCCCAGGGCCTGCTTTTTTCTACAAAAAAATAAAATAAAAAAAATGGGGAGGGGGCCGCGCGGCCCCCCTCCCAAGGCCAATTTCGGCCCCGGGGACCCCATCCCCCGAAGCATGGCCACATTTTGATTTTTTTTTAAATTATTTTATAAGGAGGGGGGCTGCGTGGCCCCCCTCCTTAGGCCTCAAGTGGCCCCGGGGACCCCATCCCCCGGGGCTGTGCCAGAGTTTTTAATTTTTTTTTTTTATTGATTTAAGGAGGGGGGCCACACGGCCCCCCTCCTGGGCCACTTCTAGCCCCAGGGACCCCATCCCCCGGGGCCTGACCTCTCTGTTGGGGACCGTGGGGGGAGCCCCAATGCCCCAACGGTCCCGCCGGCTCCCCGCCTTCTGCGGGAGCTGGCATTGCTTTTCCACACGGGGAGCTGCTGACAGCAGCTCCCCGTGTGGAAAAGCAATCTTGTTTGGATTTTGGAAGCGAGAGCAGGTTAGCTCTCGCTTCCAAAATCCAAACCAGTGTTTGCTATGGCAGGATGGCTCCCGTCCTGCCATAGCAAACAGCAGTGTCCCGGGGGTGGGCACCCCGGGACACTCCAGGAGCCGGCCCGGGGGGGTGGCGGTTCCCAGGGCCATCGAGGGCTCCTGGAGGGGGGCCATGCGGCCCCCCTCCCAACTAGTGTACAGCCCCGGGGAGGGGGTGGTCCCCAGGGCTTGGGGGTCCGTAACGGAACCCCGCATTTGCACATTAGTGCCCCGGGGAGGTGGTGGTCCCCGGGGCGTGTGGGGGGGCTCGAGCCCCCCCACACAGGTTTATTAATTTCTTTTTAAAAAAGCCCCGGGTGGTGGTGGTCCCCAGGGCAGCGAGTGGCCGTGTGCCCCCTGCGACTAATTAATAAAGGCCCGGGGGTGGCGGTCCCCAGGGCTTGGGGGGCCTTGGAGGCCCCCCACACATTAAAAAAGAAGCCCCGGCGGTGGCGGTCCCCGGGGCTGCGGGAGGGCCGAGTGCCCTCCCTCACATAATGTTAAGAAAGCCCCGGGGGTGGCGGTCCCCGGGGCTGTGGGGGCCCCCGCGGGCCCCCGCATATATTTGTTACAAATGCCTCCGGGACCTGGCCCACCCGGGGGCCTCAATTAAATGAAGCGCGGGAGCCCGCGCTTCATTTTTTTAACATTTTTTGTCCGGATTCGCGCACCCAGCGCGAATTCGGCCAATTTCTTTTATTTAAAAAAATGCTTTTTTTTGGCCTGGGGGTCCTTGTGGGACCCCCTGAGCAGGCCTAGGGGGTCAGGGTGTTTCTACCCTGCCCCCTTTTCTTGTTTTTTATCTTTCTCTCACCTTTTCTTTCTCCCTCGGTCCGAGCACAAGATGGCTGCCAACACTTCCTTGTTTGAAGTGTTGGCAGCCAATCAGAGCCAAGCTCGTGCTCGGGGATTAGGCTCCGCCCACATATATATATATATATATTTTTTTCTTTAATATCTCAAAAACTACTGAACGGATTTACACCATTTAAAAAAAAAGTCGCTTTCTGAACAAAGCACTACTTTTTTGCCAAATTTGGTGTAATTCCGTTCAGCAGTTCGGGCTGTAGCCTTGCCTAAAGTTTCCTATGGGAAATTGATTTTTTGACTCTTATTTTTTGAATTTCTCAGCAACTACTTAACGGATTTACACCACTTAAAAAAAGGTAGCTTTCTGAACCAAGAGCTACCTTTCTTCCAAACTTGGTGTAATTCCGTTCAGCAGTTCGGGCTGTAGCCTGTCTCAAAATTTGCTATGGAAATTAACAAACGAAAAACACTTTTTGGACCCCTTTTTCTCCGCCCCCGTTTGACGAATCACCCCCAAACTTTCAAGATAGGAGCTGACCTGGATAGACCTTTTTTTTGGAGAATTTCACAAAGATTCGTTAAACGACGCCAAAGATATTAGCAAATCAAAAATGCTTTTCCTATGGAAACTAGGTTCTAACTATAACTACCTACTGGCGACCGCCAGTAGGTAATATATATATATATTTATATATAATAAAAATACAACAAATAAACTACAAAAAATGTAAAAATATTTCCAATTTAATTGTACATAAAAAGTGAACAATATATAAAAATACATTTTACAAAAATATCTTAAAAATTACCCACATTTATAGATATATATAGAAATATAAAATTAAATACACAAACACATAATAATAATATATATTTAAGCAATATTTAAAACAAATTAACTCTATAAACAATGAATATAATATTCCCACTCCAATCTATACAACAGTAGAGAAAATATTACACTCAGCGGGGATAAAATTGACTATTCCCACACCAGTCTGTGCAATAAAGTACTCCATAAAAAATCTAGGAGTTATCATGGACAGCACCGTGTACTTTGAGGCTCAAGCTAAATCGGTAGCAGGAACCTGCCTTGGGTTTTTGAGAAGTCTCAAACCCATTCTTGGCCTCTTCGACTCTAGCACCCGACAAACTCCAGGCAGTAATTCTTTCACAGCTGGACTATTGCAACATCTTGCACCTAGGAACCAAGAAGTCTGTCGTCAGAAGACTTCAGCTTGCCCAAAATGCAGCAGTCGGGCTGCTCTTTTCCCTTCCGAAGTACTGCCCTGTCTCTGGTCTCCTCCTCATACTGCATTGGCTCCTAGTGGAAAAGCGCATCCACTTTAAAGCCTTGTGTGTTGCTCATAAGATTCTGTACTCCCAGAGGGCCCCCATCTTGTTCAATTTTTTATCGTGGTACCAACCCTCCCGCTTCCTTCACTCAACCGATCTTAATCTGGACACTGTCCTGCGTTTTAGGAGAGCCAGAGCTAGAGGCCGCTCCTTTCTTGCCAAGGCCCCTGTTGTGTGGAATTTACTACCTCTCCCTATTAGAAACATTAAGAATCCTCTGCACTGCATGAAATCCCTGAAGATATGACTCTTTTTCTTCTAATACCTGCCCTCTCGGTCAGGCTGCTGGTTACAGTTTATCCATCTGCAAGGCCTAGCGAAGCATTGCTGCCCATTTTTGGGGCAGCAAAGTACTTCACAAAGCCCTTTAACATAACATAACACAGTGTTAAATTATAGAGCAGTTGCTGTAGTCCAATAGGAGTTTGAGAGTTTAAAAGAGTGTTAAGAGAATAAAAGGTTAGGGACACTAACCCCTTCCAGTTTAGGAGCATCTATATTGCCCTGACGAAGCGCAGCTATGGGGTCATTGACAAAAAGAGAAAATAGGGTCGGGACCAACACACAACCCTGTCTTACCCCTCTACTTATTGGGATTCGATCTGTCAGTTGTCCCTGGGGACCTCATCTCACTCGGGTGGAGTTGTCTTGGTGCAACCTTATTAACTGACCCAGGAGACCTGCCGGGACCCCTAGACTCTTTAATGATGCCCATAAAATTCCCATTGGTCAAATGCTGCTTTAAGGTCAACAAATGCTATGTAAAGATTGCCTTCTTTTAGCTTTGTATATTTCCAAACAATTAGCAGCAGCCTTAGAACTTGGTCTATGGTACCGACTTTAGGGTGAAACCCAACCTGAAAAGAGGACAGAATTTCTGTGTCCTTTATCCAGTTGTTTAATTTCCCTAGTAGCTGTCTCGCATAGACTTTCTGTAAAATGTCCGAAAGGCTTATTAGCCTAAAATTGCCAGGGTTCTTCTTGTCTCCCTTTCTGTAAATGTGGAACATCTCTGCTCTTTTCCAAGAGTCAGGGATCGGGCTCCTGAGGCTATAGCATTACTTAGACTATTACGTATGGAACCCAGACTGACAAGTCATGGCGCAAACGCTCTCCAGGGATTTTATCTGGGCCCGGTGCCCTGCCCAGTTTGGTTGTGCCAATAACTGCCTCTGTTTCCTCAAGTGAAAAGTATATATCTAAGGAAGTCAAATCAGGAGTTGGGTGAGTAAACTTCATATGCTCATCAGGAACGCAATCATATACGATAGTGAAATGATCCACCCAAACTCCCGGATTCAAGGACCAATCAATCTGTGTTTCAGAGCGCCCACTCCCATGGGCAATAATTTTCTAGAACAGCTTACTGTCACCGGACCTTGCCGCCACCACTAGGTCGCTCCAACTAACATCAGACTATTTGCGCCTTGCAGACCTTAGTGTCACCTTGTACCTATCTCTCG
The DNA here is from genome assembly GCA_963921515.1 of Calotriton arnoldi. Taxonomy (NCBI): domain Eukaryota; kingdom Metazoa; phylum Chordata; class Amphibia; order Caudata; family Salamandridae; genus Calotriton; species Calotriton arnoldi. The sequence continues at coordinate 1,220,369 of CAWUFW010005186.1, read as the reverse complement.
CTACACGGACCTCGAGTGGGGTTTAAGTTTTCCATGCAATTACCAGGGCTTTTTTGGCCAGGCTACAGTCTTTTGTATACCATGTGTTATTGTAAATACTGTGGGCCCTCTAACTAGGATGTTTCCTTGTGGTGGGTTTGTTCAGTATTAATTTAAAAGAATCTACCGATTTAGTATGGATATAAATTATTGGGAACCCAGAGGACCTAGAAAGTGTAGATGCAGAGAAAGACAATGCAAACTGGTTGCACATCACTGCCATGGTCTCCACATTCCCCAAAAATGAAGGCTTTTTTATGGGCCTGCAGGAATTTCCCAATGTTTGAGTAATAGTTGGAGCTTCTGGGACAAGCTGGTTATTGATCCTGCACCCCAAAAGTTTTAGATGCAAGGGGTAGTGGTCACTAGCTTCTCTTTCTTCTGTTTTCAAATCCTCCATCCTATCCCATATATGAACTCTGATCATGATATAATCGATTTTTTATCTAATTGTGCCTCTCCTAAATGTTGGTTTACTTTATTTGTCTGATGTAGTCCTTCCATTGCATGCCCTTAACCCCTGTGATATTACGAGACAACCAACCTGCATGGCAGCCACTGAGCTCGGTACGTGATATTTAGCATTGAGAGAGGTTATACCCTGACCCTGGTCCTCTTCTTCTATGACTAGGTCTCTGCCTTAAATTGGTTCAAAGTCAATGTTCAAATATCCACTTAGAACACTCATATCCTTAAGGTTGATTAAACTTATAACATTTTGCAGGGTGGTTAAGGTTGGGGATACTGTACTCCTACTCCTCAGTCTACAATAAATATTAAACAGATACATACAAGTCCCCATCTGTTAAAAAACTTTATAGCCCAAAGATAATGGGGGAATCTATGGTCAGTGTTTCAATACGCACATTTAAGTCAATCTTAACCCAAATCAAAAGGCCCCCCGAGGCACTACAGTAAGCAGAAGGCAATGCATTGACATAGAATGTAGTGTAACCAGATTTGAACAATGGTTTGATTGCCTAAGTCTCTTAGAACATACAAATGTCAAATTACCCAATATATTCCAACCAATCGTGTGCAAGCATTTTGTTCTTTAAACCAGTGATGTTCCAGAAGCGAATTCTACTTCCTTCAGTAATGTTAACATTTTGATCACTAGGTGAATGCTCAACGACCGTGTTCACTTGTCTTTGGGGCAAGTTCATAAGGGTAGTCAGATCATTGAGATAAGTAGATATTTCCCTTGTTGTGGGCAAATTTGTGGTATCTGTAGGAGAATCGTTGGAGTCGCTCTGATGGAGTCACAATTTTGGTGGCATTCCAATTATCCTGTTTAGGGGAATGGGGCACCATCAATCTTGGCCATCCAGATGCGATAGGACTTCAAACAAATTCTTAGTGGGGCTGTAGAAGGTTGTTTGATCTGGATTTCTGATTGTACCATCTGTCCTTAACACATCCCAGGTAGAAATAGGAATAATGGAAGGCCTATAAAAGTAACCTAAAGGAAGTGCCTTGATCTTGCTTAAAGGTGGGGTCAACCTATTTAGTCACCATAAAAAACAAGTTATTTACCTGTACACTGTGGTTCTCCAGTATTGATATCTTTTATAGATTCACACGCTTGAATCTTCCCCGTCGTCATGGTGGGAGTCCCACTGTAACAGTAAAATAGCAGTATAAAACTTCAACATTCAAATACCCATAAGAATTCACTAGCTTTTAGCAACCTATTACCATTGTTATAAAGCATCCAAACTCTAGCCAATCAGAGCGTAGACCATAGAGTCTCCTTCCCCTGCAGGGCCATCATACCTCAGATTTCGAGCACGATTTCCATAAGGCAATAAGAGAGGTATGGAAGGTGAACCTGAAAAGGGGAGGAGGGAGAGTCGCATGTGAATCTATAAAAGATATCAATACTGGAGAACCACAGTGTACAGGTAAGTAACTTGTTTTTTCTCCAGTATCATATCTTTTATAGATTCACATGCTTGAATCAGAAAAGCAAGCAGTACCAAAGGGTAAGAGGCGGTGGGTAAGGTAAACCATCCCACCATGCGACCCAGAAACCAAAATACAAATGATAATCATAAAGAGCATATAACATGAGCTCACAACAATGTATACATATACTAAAACGCAAATATAAAACATATTTATTACCTATCATAATCATAGCACACTTACTTAGGAGAAAAAGATACTCAGGAGATCATACCTTATGTGAATAGTTGTTGCAGAGCAGCTTGACCAACTGCTACATCAACCTTCTGCCAGGCATCCAGGCAGTAATGCTTTGTGAAGGTATGGACGTTCGCCCCATGTCGCCGCCCTGCAGATATCAGGCAAGGACACTCCTGCGAATAGGCCAGAGGAAGCTGCCATCTTGCGTGTTGAGTGCGCTGCAACTTCGGAAACCAGAGGGCGCCCAGCCTTTTCCTGACAAAAGAGGATAGTCGATGAGACCCAGCAAGCGATAGACGCCCGCGTCAAAGCCTGACCCTTCCTAGGGGTAGAGAAGGTAATGAGTAACTGAGTAGATTTTCGGAAAAGCTTAGTCCTTTGCAAGTAGAACTTTAAACATTGTTTAATGTCCAGAGAATCGAGTGATCTCTCAGCTGGCGAAGATGGAGCTGAAAAGAAGGAGGGCAAAACCACTGGTTCATTCAGATGAAATGCAGAAGGTACCTTGGGAATAAAAGATGGATTGGTACGAAGAATCACTTTATCTGGAAAGAACTGCAGGTAAGGTTCCGTTGTAGTGACTAAGTCACTAATGCTCCAAGCAGAAGTTATGGCCAACAGGAAGGCCACTTTCCAGGAGAGGTACTTCAAGTTGCACTTGTGAATTGGCTCAAACGGTGATTTCATAAGCTGCGACGTATTTAATTGCCATAGCACTGGAGGAGGTCTTACTGGAGGGTAGACCCTGAAAAGTCCTTTCAAGAACTCCTTTAATAGTCTGTTAGACCACAAAGACAGACAACCAGAACGACGTCTGTATCTGGAGATTGCCTCTAAATGCACTCTGATGGACGCATGTGCCAGACCAGCCTTAGCGAGAGATAAGAGATAGGGTAAAACGTCCTCTGGCGACGATGAGAGAGGATTGCAAGAATGTGCGGCACACCAAATACAGAATCTTTTCCAATTGGCCAAGTAGCATTTGATCATAGAAGGAGCTCGGGCTTTCTGTAGTATTGCTTGACATTCCTCAGAAATTGTTAGTTGTCCGAATTCTGTGTGATGAGGAGCCAAGCTGACAAGTGTAGCGAAAGGATTTGAGGATAAACCACTTGACCCTGGTTCATGGACAGAAGATTTCCTTTTGGCTGGAACAGAATTGGAGAAAACTTTGATAGGCAATACAGCTCTGTGAACCAGCACTGTCGCGCCCATGCCGGCGGCGATTAGAATGACATGGCAAGGCTCTCGTTTGATCTTTTGCAGAACCTTAGGAATGAAAGGAAACGGAGTGAATGCGTAGGCAAACATTCCCTTCTAAGAGAAGTGGAAGGCATTTCCTAGAGAGCGTGGCTGAGGAAATCTGCTGGTGTAGAATCTGCATTTTTTGTTGAGTGATGTAGTGAACAGATCTAGTTTTGGAAACCGCCCAACAGTGAAAAACCCTTTGCAGCTGTTCGCCGTTTAGCTCCCACTCGTGACACTGATTCGTGTCCCTGCTGAGGGAATCTCCCAATCGTTTTGAACCCCTGGCACATGTTGAACCTGTATTGATATTCTGTGGACTATCAGTCATTCCCAGATCTGCTGAGCCAGGATTGAGAGGGCCTGGAATCTTGTCCCACCTTGCTTTACAGATAGAACATGGTGGTGGTATTGTCTGTGCGAATCAGGATTGATGACATCCTGATTCTTAGAAGGAATGCTTGGAGACCCAAAAAAACGCTTTCAGTTCCAAGAGGTTTATGTGACACTGTTATTCCTGAGCCGACCACCTTTCATGGTCTTGCAGGTGGGCACCCACCCATCCATGGAAGCGGCTGACGTCATAACTAACTTTGGCTTTGTCGTGAGGAAAGAGAGGCCTTGAGAGAGATTGTCTCTGACTGTCCACCAAGACATTGCTGAAACCATCACCGGAATGATTGAAATGATGTCCTCGAATGAGCCTCGAGATTGAATCCATTGAGCACCGAGCTCCTCTTAGAGAGGTCTCGTCCTTAGGGGACAGTGCGGAATCAGCGGGATACAGGATGACATCATCCCTAACATTGACTTGTATGTCCTTACTGAAACATACTTTTTGCGGACAGACCCTGCACTGTCTTTTGCAGTCGTAATATCCTTTCTTTTGTGGGAAACGCCTTAGAGAGTGTAGTGTCCAGAGTTGCTCCTAGAAATACAATCGACCTGGAGAGAGCCAGAGAGGACTTTCCCCGGTTGATTCTGAGCCCCAGGGAATGAAAAAGCCGAACACAGGCATCTGTTGATCTTCTGGCAGCCTGGAGCGATAGGGCCTTGACTAACCAGTCGTCCAGATAAGGGAATACCTGGTGACGGCTCACCGTAGAGAAGCCGCCACTGGAGCCAAGCACTTGGTAAAGACTCTTGGAGCCGACTTTGAACCGTAGGGCAGTACTCTAAATTGATATTTGGAACCCTGCCACCTCGAACCTGAGAAAACAACGATGTTTTGGGTGAATGGTAACATGAAAATTCATGTCCAGAAGATCCAGAGAGGACATGTAGTCCCCTGCATCCATGAGAAGCAGAATTTCCCGGAGGGGCAACATTCTGAAGCGTTGAGATTTGATGAACTTGTTTAATGACCTCAGATCCATTATCTGCCTCCATTTTCTCATCCTTTTCTTTATCAAGAAGAAGTGAGAATAAAACCCCAGATTGCGCTGATCGGGTGGCACCTCTTCGAATGCCTGTTTGGCGAGGAGCAATCGAATTTCCTTCTTGAGGATTAGGAGATAACGATGGGAGGTTCTTCGCAGAGGCAAATTCGTGGGCTGTTGAACAAATTCCAGGGTGTGACTGTGGTGAAATACGTCTAACACCAGATATAAGCTTCCATTGACTGAAGAATTTGGAGCAAGCGGGCCGAATTTAAGTGGGACTACAGTAGCAGGGGCCTGCGGATCCTCATTGCCTCTTATTAGAGTTGTGAGCCCTTCCTCCTGATGGTGGGCATCGACGTGCTGTTGCTCTAGAGTAGGCTGGAGTCAAGGTTTACCGAAAGGGCTGCGAAGAGTACTGAGCACGAAAGCCCTGTTGACAATACGTCTGGAAACGCTGCTGAAGCTGGGGGCGAGAGAGATATTGACCTCTACCTCTGCCCCAGAAGGAAGTAAACTTTTTCTGCTGCAGATTAGTTAAAGACTTAGCCGTCTCAGTATCCGATTTGATTGACTGCAGCGCTTCATCTACATGTTTTCCAAAGAGAAACTCCCCCTCAAACGGCATGTCCAAAACCTTGACCTGAACTTCCGGACGGAACGTTGTAGCTTTTAGCCACCTCTGACGTCTCAATACCACTGCTCCCGCCATCTGTCTGAAGGCCGTTGAAGAAATGTCCAGAACCACATCAATCATTTCTGAAGAGGCTTTCTCGCCTTCCGACAGCATCTCCTATGCTTCTTTCTTCTTCTTCTTCTTTCTTCTTCAGTCCAGCAAGGCTAAGATGTCGGACCACATCCGGTGGTCATACCTTCCTAGGATAGCCATGGCATTGGAGGCTCTGATGGCAGTGGCCGCCAAAGTGGAGAACCTTTTGCGGATGTTGTCCAATCGGCGCCCTTCCTTGTCAGGCGGAGCCGCACATGGAGAGGAACGGTTCTTCGATCTCATTTGAGGTGCCTGCATAATGACTGAATCATGTCGAGGGTGTCCAATCAGGCACGTGGGAGAGTCCTCTGGTGCCCTGTAATTTTTGTCCAATTTCGGCACCACTGCCAGAATAGAAGCTGGCGTCTTCATCAATTTCAGGCTTTCTTGCCAATAGAAATCTACAACGGGAATAGATTGAGAGGAGCGCTGCATTGTAGGCTTAAAATCGTATAAAAAGCATTCTGACTGCTTGACAGGTATATAAAGGTCAAAGAGCCTAGAAGCGCGTTCCAGCAGATTGTGGCACCTGCCGATATCTGCAGGCGGAGAGTCGGCTGGAGGCGGAGTAGGAGAAGGTGGAGTAGGGGCCACATAGTTGTCCCACTCATCAGGGACATCCTTGTCTATTTGCAGTTCCCCCTCCTCTAGTTGCTGTTCGTCCTCATCTTGACTTTGCGCAGGATTTTCCAAGATTGGAAGGACAGTCTTCCTCTTCTGCAATTGTGGTACAGCCAGTGATACAGGAGTAGGGGCCTCCTGAATGGGAGGCGGCTGTGGAGCAGAATTCGCTTCAGGAAATCTCTTATAATAATCGTTCAGCATTAACCGAAGATCAGTTACCAATGACACTGGGATATTTATGGAGGGTTCTTGAGTTTGTTCTTCCTGTTCCTCATAAGGATAGTGCTCCTGAAATGCATCCAAACATTGAGAACTGGGACGCCCCTTATCTGAAAAGGAATAGTCCCCCTCCAAATAAGTATAAGGATCATGAACAAAGGGTCTACCCGGAGCACACAAAAGGTTAATGTTATTAGTCCAATATAGTTAAGAAAGTCTTTATGTGTTGTTCCAAGTTCCAATTCTTTATTCAGTTATCCAGTATTCACAATTCAATCAGGTAGTTTTTCCAATACACAGCTTGATGCAGTGGTACAATCACAAAAAACATCCAACACGTGTTTCGTCGTGTGTCGTAACACACAAAAGACTTCTTCAGGGCTGTGAACCCAAAGAGAAAACAAACAATTACAAAACGAGTCTGTAACAGAGAAGATGAACCCAACACCCGTATGCAAACCTCGAAGAGTGTCCATCACCAAGGTTTGAAGAAAGTAAGACCAAAAATAGGAGCAGAACCAACACCACACTGAATTCGTAGTGAAACTAAAGAAACTTAAAGGAAATGAATCAGATGAGGGAGTCAAAAGACTGTAAAGCACCCAAATCTCCGAACCCGTTAACAGTCTATAAATCATCACCTGATAAATTCGCCGGTTTATTACACTAGTCAATCTGGATAGACTTCCGTGAAAAAATGTTTTTTGAAATCCTGTAAGTATAAATATAACCCATTATTCACTTCCAAATGGGGGTTATGCCTGAAGTTATTTATAAATAATACCAGACAGGAAAAATCACCTTCTAACTTGCTGAAATAATCCTTGCAAGTGAAGAAAGTAAACGACGTACGTGAGACAAATTTCAAATTTTCAAATCTTCCACTTACTATAATCACAAAAAAAGGGAAAATATATATATTATAGCCACCAGGACTTGACATTAATTCGGGAGCCAAAGTTAAATATCATGATTAATTCTGATCAGTAAGCTATGTGCTGTTGAGAGTCTGCATGCTCACCTTAAGACGTGCACCTTAAGGCGTGCAGTAATTATCTACCAGATCGCACACGACACACGCATAGAAGGGTGTAGGTAATGTATATTTGTAAGGTTGTAGGGTAGATCATGAGTTCATGACCTATAATAGAAAACGATACCATTGTCAAAATACCAAATCAGAGCGTGTTCAAGTACTTGCTATCCCTCTAATGAACCCACCATGTAATAGTAGTATAAGGGACAGGCTCCTACATTACTGCGTGAAAAAACAATATCAAATTTTAAGAGGGTATTTATAGCTCTATCGTTAACCCTTTGTCTGGCCTCACTTAAATCCAACACCCATTTCACAATCAGAAAAAAAGATAACAGCGAGTAAGAGTAGACAATATATACAAGTGGGGCTCTTAAAGCTAATCCTGCTTGATTACCTCTCTGCCAAATACGATTAAATATATTACTGAATGGTATCAATATTTAAATTTGAATTTCAACCACCCATTTCAACTCATCAACCCCATCAACTCTTATATTTCATGACAGTACGATAAAACGTCCCGTTTAGAGATTCTATTAATATGCAAGCCTCCATCCGTTAAACAGAAACCCATCCGAAAAAAAGTATATCTTCCTATCGTACCTGTAAGGGTTCCCCGTGCAGGAAATCCCTTTGGTTGGCGTGCACCATGGGCGCCATCTTGGCATGCGAATTTATACCCACTACTATATCACATGATGGGAAATCACATGTTACCCAACAGACGCGTATTCGCCATCTTAGAGTGGTCAAATACAACTGAAATACGTGGGGATATATATAATTCTCACGTATTCAGTTCAACATACGTTTTCACCAACTGAGATTTAAACGAAAATATGCACCAATATCCAATCTATTATCATGTTACAAAATTTCCCCTATCGCGGTTTTCAAGTAGCTGCAGTCTATTTACACAATGGTATTAACATACAAAAGGCAAAACTCAATCAACCGTGTTTTTAAGCAACACATAATTTTAATTAGTGTTCCCGCACTATACTATTTCTTGCTAGTGTAGAGAGTGAGATAAAATAAAGTTACTCGTATTAGCAGACTCTCCATGTGACAAACCGTCACGTGCTCCTGTAACTAACCGGGCGAGACCGCCATCTTGAAATGGGGGAGATTAGGATGAGAGAACTCCGCATCTCCCATGTGAAATACGAAAATGAACTCCACAATCAACGTAACCAAGCAATAGTACGTAACTTGTATCTATTGAAACCAATATGGATATTACAGCTATCAGAATCTGAGCTCATCTCTTGCGTAGCTCTAAGGTTAAGAAAATCAGCCGTTAACACCACAGTGATCATTATGATAGAGTTATCTTAAAAGATACATGAAAAGAAAGATTTTTATAGGATCAGAGGAACGAAGGAGAAGATCTGATAGAGGGTCATAGTCAAAGACAAAATAAGCAATTCCAAAATACTGACATAGAACAAAATTAGGTTTCCAAATTAGACATATAAAAGAAACATCAGAGTATCTACAATAGCAATTCATTAGCATCACAGTAACTTAAGTTAGCATTGATTCTGTAGTTCATCATAATGCAAACGTGTATTACCATCTTGTCACTTCTAAAGTGTCTTACTCAACTCCCAAGTTCAGTGGGCAAAGGTATTATTTTTCAACTAAGTAATCAACATTATCACAGTAGCTACACACTATAGCATGTGGTCATCTCACCATTATCAGTATTAAGTCTTCTAACATGGTAGTAACACATACCTATTGTTTGCAGACTCATGATAAAATCATTGAAATGGTAAACCAGATCATAGCAAATAAATGTACACATAAATTCAATGACCAAGAAAGTACTGTAATTCACTATCTACGTTCAAACCAAGTTCTACTGCTTTCAGTTTCATAATCCACAGCACTTCTCTGCGCCTAAGCTGTAATTCCCTATTACCTCCTCGTGGATCATTTTTCACATGATCGATCCCATGAAAACTGAACTTGTGATTATGTTGATTTTGCTCGTTTTGTACTAAATGGGAAACAATTGGATATCTAGTGTCACCATTTTTCAGTGCCCCAAAGTGCTCAGCAATTCTTTCACGCAGACATCTGATAGTACTTCCAATGTAAATTTTCTTACACGTACATATAATAACGTAAATCACAACTTTTGTGTCACAGTTGATAAACATCCTAATTGTGTAGTCTCCAGTATTATTAAAATTAAACTGGTTCACCCTGTCTACAGCCAATCTGCATGTGCTGCATCGTCCACATTTTTAAAATCCCTTTAGTTGATCACTCAACCAATTTCCCCTAACTGGTGGTCGGGGATAGCTGGGACTAACTATATTGGCAAGTGTTAGTCCTTTCCTGAATGTCATACTCGGTGTCATTGAGAGGTATGGCAGTAATGATTTATCTGACCTTAGTATGTACCAATGTTTTTTAAGTGCCCTATATAGTTTGTTACTCTCAATACTGTAATTCATTACTAGTCTGATTTTGTTGCTATCATGTGAGTATTTCTTAATAGGCGCCTGTTTCAGTGTGTTACTCCTGTGCAATTTGTATGCCTTATTAGCAGCATTTTCCACAACATTACGGTCGTCGCCCCTTGCTTCAAATCTATTCTCTATATCTCTAATGGTCACTTCAAATTCCCTCTGTTCAGAGCAGTTTCCACGGGCTCTCACCATTTCTCCGTATGGGATAGAGTTGATTTAACATTTAGGGTGACAGCTTTCCGCATGAAGTAAGGCATTACATCTAGTGCTCTTACAATACATTCTACTACATATTTTGTCCTCTACAATATACAATTCAACATCAAGGAAAACAATACGTTGTGAATCAAAATGTGTTGTAAACCTCAGATTATACTCATTATCATTCAAATAGTTAAAAAATTCCTCAAGTTCAGCAACTGTACCAGTCCATAATAGTAAGCAGTCGTCAATAAATCTTCCCCAATAATAGATGCTATTAATCCAGCATCCTCCTTTAGGACCCCAGATTCGCTCCGCCTCAAACCAACCCATAAAGAGGTTGGCAAAGGACGGAGAAAATCTGGAACCAATAGCAGTCCCAAGTATCTGCCTATACCACTTGTTATCAAAGAGGAACACATTGTTTTCCAATACAATTTTTGTCATATCAAGTAACATTTCAGTATGTTCAAAGTTCTCAACAGGGCGTTTATTAAGGAATGATCGTAAATCCATGATTCCTAAATGGTGATGTATATTAGTGTACAGTGAAATGACGTCTAGAGTCACCAAGATCATATCAGGCTCCCAAATAACGTCATTCATCAAATTTAAGACGTGTTTTGTATCCTGAATGTGAGATGGTAAGTTGGTAACAAAGGGTCTCAGAAATGTATCTATGAATTGTGACAGTTTTTCTGTGGGGCCCCCTATTCCCAATATTATCTGTCTACCAGGTGGTCTAGTGGGGTTCTTGTGAATCTTTGGTAAGGTATATAAGCAGGGGAATCTAGGGTGATCGACTAACAGATTAAGGTATTCATCATAGTTAATCAAACCCCTGTCATACCATATCTTGAGTTCCTTATTAATGTTTCCCATTAGTTCTCTAATGGGATTACTGTCCAGTCTTTCGTAGTATTTACCATCATTCAATTGAGGTAGAACCTCATCATTATAATCCGTCCTGTTCATCAACACGATGTTCCCACCTTTGTCTGCCATACATATTTCAGGCCCTGATTATTCGTTAACTTCTTCAGTGCTTGTCTCTCCCCTATAGTTAGGTTGTCACATCCTGGATAAAACCCTCTAGTCTTACTACTGGTAATGATCTTGTCTATTTCATGGTCCATAGCCTTAAAGAAAACATCAATGTTATTCCCAGATGGTAATTTGGGAGTCCATTTGGATTTATTTTTTAAACCACTCTCAATGCTCAGATCGGTGCTCAATTCTAAATCCTCAAGGAGCTTAGTCATAGTCAGTGGATCATCTTCATTCTCAGTTAGAAATAGCAAAGTCTTGGTATTATATACATCTTGTATAGTTAAGTTACTGAGCTCAGGTCTAATATCACAACGACTTGTCTTAATAGGATTTGTTGAGAAAACCTTTTTTAATTTCAGCAGCCTCACAAATTTGTACAAGTCAACTTTAGTTGCATACCAGTCATTTGCTGTCACAGGACAGAATCCTAAGCCTCTTTTCAAAACTGAAGTCATATCTGTAGTCAATACCACATTAGACAAATTAATCACATCAATTTCTTTAGAAATCTGAGGAGTACCCCAATCTATTGGTTTTTCCATGAGCGAGTCCTCATTCCCCATTTTTCGTTTGGTTGTTCCTTTTCCCCTGGCTCCTCTCCTTCTCTTTGTGCCCCTGTATCTCGGTGTCTTGTAGCACCAACCTCTACTTGTTCGTGTATCTCCACACTGCCCAATACTTCAGTTGAGCACCCGGCCCTTTGGTTTCTTGCCTGGTTACCAAGTATACAGATCATCCATAGTCTCCTCTTCCTCTGAGTCCTGGCGCTTAAACCTGAGTTGTGAAGGACTGTAAGCAGGACCAAAAGGTCCATCATCTTCAGACGCCTGAAAATCCAGAAGATTAAAAGGTGGTAGAGAAGACATTTTTGAAAAGTCCTGCAGAAGGGAAGGCATCAGTTTTGAAAGTAGACTGACTTTTTCCCTCGTCGACGGGGTCGTCGACGGCACAACCAACTGCGGAGGTTGAAGAGTCGTTGACAGTGAACGAACCTGCTGAACCATCGACGGAGAAACCCTCACCGACGGAGATGGCCTAACTGCAGTCGGCGACGGTGACACCACCACTGCCGTCGTGGACACAGCCGCCGTCGTCTTGACTGTCGGCATAGTAGGCGTCGCTCACAAAACCGTCAATGGAGTGCCAGTTGCAGTGGAGACGGAGGCCGTAGACGGAGATTTCTTCATCGACGGGGCTGTCGACAAGTGTTTTCTGTCATCAGAAGAACCTCCGGAAGGAGAAAGAGGCGTCGACGGAGGAGCAGAACCCGACCTCGGGTGAAAAGAAGAAGGACCGGGCTGGACTTTCTTGGCTCTTTTCTCCTCAATCCTCTCCTTACTCTGAGACCTGGATTTTTTAGGGTCCTTAAGCAATGAGGAAGACCTTTCTTCTTTTCTCTTTCTGGAGGAGGTATGGGGCTTCTTCTCAGCATCAGAGTCAGAGTCTTTTGCTGGTTTTGTTCCTTTGTAGTCAGAGAAGCAGCCTACCTTCATGGTGCCTGAGAGTTTTTGAGGAGAAAGTACGACAGTACTTGCATTCTCTGGGCTTGTGGTCTGGATACAGACAGTAAAGACACTCTTTATGTGGGTCCTCAGAATAAAGTCTGGCCTTTCCAAAAGTCTTACAGGGCCTAAACAACCCTTTTTTAGACTTAGAAAATAGGTACTCACACTCCTGGACAGTACCTCAGAAGAAATATGAAGTGAAGAGATGAACAGCTAGCTGGAGTTCAAAAAGGCAACAGTAGAAACACTGTGACTGAGCAGAGCTCAGGGCGACTCCCTAACACATGACGTGCGGTAAGAAAACTGTGGTATGATGGCCCTGCAGGGGAAGGAGACTCAATGGTCTACGCTCTGATTGGCTAGAGTTTGGATGTTTTATAACAATGGTAATAGGTTGCTAAAAGCTAGTGAATTCTTATGGGCATTTGAATGTTAAAGTTTTATACTGCTATTTTACTGTTACCGTGGGACTCCCATCATGACGACAGGGAAATTCAAGCATGTGAATCTATAAAAGATACAATACTGGAGCATAACATTTCAACAATGAGGGGGTTCTTGAAATTCACTAATGCACAGTCCCCTTGGGAGTGTTTGGGTTGGATGCCTAGCCATGGGGATCTTCACACCAACAAGACCTCCTGTCCTAGGTCCTGCAACCACCCAGCACTGGCTTTCAGCCAGCGAATGCATTTGTTTTTCAGGGTCACAAAGCCTTCGCTTGTACTTGAAGATTATTCAGGGACATCTTTGAGCACAATAGAATATGCCATGCATTTGGGGGGCAGTTGGGGATATCTTGTATAAGATCTATCAGAGTGGGTAGATGTTTTGAGGCTTCTACTTCCTTCTCCCTGCTGCTCCCTAGTGCTGCAGCATGCATGCTTTTCCAAATCACCCCCGAATCTCTGGCTATTAACAGTTACAGGCAAGATAGTTAGACTGTTGCTGTGAGGGTTGTACATTTTTTCTAGTCTGCATCCTCTGCGCAGTCGGGTGTACAGGCTCTAGGACAGATTGAGTGATATTCTATTTCTTATAGTTGTGGCTGGGGGAACCTTTAGGGCCGCTAATTTCTTATCTATTGTATCAAGGAGAGTGACTGAGGGGGGCAAGTTCTGTCCTTATTATCTTATTTCTCTATGCCGTTCTCCATAAAGTTTATCATGAACGATTGGTTAGACGCTTGAAGGCCATCTTTTAACATTTGGGGTAAAGGAGGGATAGGTAGGTCACTGCACTGAGCGGACCTTTCAAGAAATAAACTTGAGTGTGCAGGACTAGGCACCTTCTCATTCTTGCCAGTTAATTTACTGTGAGTAACCCTCTTGGTATTGGTATTAAGGGCCAGAGAGGTTGTGGGATTGGAGCAGTGCTTATCACTCTCTATGATGGAATCTCTTGGGGAGATTTGGGGAGGGGGGCTGGGAACACTTAGGGAGGCCTGAGGAGTAATGGGCGCTATATCCAAGGTTGGAGGTGACGCCATTATAGGTTTGGAAGCCAGCGTGGGAGAACCTAGATTTAGCCTCCTTTCGGAAAGGGCAATCTCTGTGCTCACTACCCCTATTGCCCTCTCCAACACATGGTCAATGGAGAAAGGTGAAAACTGACTGAAGGGTATACTTATAGTACAAAACCTATGCAAGACATTACTCAGACTCCTATAGTGGAATGATGTTCCTGTGACACTAGGCAACCTAATTCTGTGGCAGCACTAAGCAGAGAGACAGTGCTATATCTTACAGAGGTCTCCAACCTTTTCTGTATTAAGAGCTACTTATGATCAATGAAAATCATCCTGAGATATTAATGATATCACTGTTCTAATAGTGACTACATGAGGCAAGATTGCTTTAGTAGCCAGACCATTCAAGATTCCGAGCCATGATCACCTCAGTACTTCCGACAGGATAGTCAGCAGTAATGTGAATGTGAATGTGAATGCAACTGTGAAGGGCTTTACAAACCGCACGGCTACCTAAGAGTGTCCCGGCGCTATACGGTTTGTGAAAAGAAGCAGATACAGCAGGTGATTATTGAGAAAAAAGCCAGGTTTTAAGCTTTTTCTTAAAACCGGCTTCAGCCTTTATTTGACGCAGGTCAAAAGGGAGCTTGTTCCACCATACCGAGCTCAGGAAGGAAAAGGAACGACTCCTGCAGTGAACAAGCGAACCTTAGGGACCTTGGACAGATGATTACCAGATGAGTGCAAAAATCTTAACTGGCTATAGAAAGCAATCCTAGCCGAAAGATAGCCAGGTCCAGAATGATGGAGAGCCATATGCATTAAGAGTGCTACTTAAAAAGGATCAATTTTCCAATGGAAAGCCAGTGCAACTTGCGTAAATGACAGGACATATGTTCCCATCCTTACAAGCCCACAACGAGTCATGTTGCTGCGTTCTGAACGACCTGAAGTCTATTCAGGATATAGTTTGGTAACCCTGTATATAATGCATTGGTGTAGTCCAATCTGGACATCATCAGGGCCAATACCACAGTAATCTTCGATGAAAAAGATAGAAAATGCAGAATTTGTTTTGCCATACGCAAGATGCCAAAGCAGGCACCAACCACTGAAATAATTTGATTATGTAATGACATTTTACTGTTAAATTTGATCCCCAGATTTTTTACAACAGCAGCTTGGGTGTCTGGTGAAGGTACCCCTCAAGGCCAGTGAACATAGAACTTTAAGACAAAGTTATATCCGAAACTAAGAACCTCTGTCTTCTCTGTGTTGCACTTCAAATGGTTGCATGTCAGCCAATGAAAAACAGCTGAGAGACAGGGCTGAATGACATCTGAATCGATGGAAGTCCTCTTACTGAAGGTAAAGAGGATCTTGGTGTCATCAGCATAGGAAAGAATCTTAGACCCAAATGATTCCACCACCTTAGCTACGGGGAACAAAAAGATGTTAAACATTGTGGTACTAAGTGCAAAGCCCTGAGGGACTCCAACTGACACTTTTCGACTGACAGAAGAGTAAGAGGGTAGCCAAACTTCCTGACTCCTGTCCTAAAGAAAGAACTTAAACCAGTTCCAGACATTATCTCTAATGCCAATCTCGCGGAAGTGTGCGAGCAGCCTGTCATGTGGGACCATGTCGAATGCCGCCGACAGGTCCAACAGTACCAGGACTGGTCTACCCCCGTATCAATGGTACATCTAATACAATCTGAGACCTCCACCAAGGCAGTCTCAGTCCTATGCCTAGATCTAAAACCCGACTGGCTCGGATGAAGAAGCCCATTGGCCTCTAGATAACTTGAGAGCTGTCGATTGACAGATTTTTCAATCATTTTAGCAGGTGCTGGAAGAGGGGAAGTTGGCCTATGTTTGCCTGGGACATCTGGATCTGCGCTAGGCTTTTTTAATAAAGGACCGATTTTTGCTCTCTTCCAACATGAAGGCACCATGGCAGTGACAAGGGACTTCTTCAGCACCGCGTTCAGAATGGGATTAATGATGTCCACACCTAAATCCAAAATGGAAGGAGGACAAGGATCATTAGGAGAGCCCGATTTAAGATTTAAAATTGCTGTTCTAGAGTCTTCCAGGGAGATAGTATTGAATTCCAAGAGGCCACAGGAAATCAGTTTTGCCAACGGACCCATACAACCAAAAGTTGCATCCGGGATAGCAGTTAAGGGAAGACTGCTCTGTATTGCTTGGACTTTATTGTGAAAAAATAGTGTGAGTTGCTCACACCAATCCACTGATGGAACCTTACTTCTATGGCTAGCCAAAGGATCAGTAAAACCCTTCACAATCTTAAAAATGTCCCTGGGTTTGTGTGCTGCTTTTTCTATACACCCTCATAGTACTTTCTCTTAGTGAGATTTATCAGGGCCACATATTTCTTTAAAGCTATTTTGCATAATATTTTTGAATCAAGGCTATAATGTAAAAAAGGCTTTGTCAGATTGGAATGCATTTACATAGGTATTACATAATAGCTATAACTTGAATGACCCCATCACCATGGTAATACTATTACTAAGCTTTACATTTTTTTAGGAATCCTTCCTTTTTTTCTCCAAGTATCAGCGTATGAGCTCTGACAATACACTCTTTTTTGTCTTGAATACACAATTTTCAATGTGGGCATATATGTATTAGCTAAGCTAAAGCTTCTAATTTAGTAGGGTGTGCTGGACATAGGAGAACTACTTACAGCTAGCTGGAGAGCTACCAGTAGCTTGTGAGCTACTCTTTGGAGAACCCTGTCTTTGTAGATATAGTGCTGTCCTGCTCTCTCTGTCTCACGAAACGTGGCACAGCAACTTTTGTTGTTGTGCTGCATGACATCTTAGTAAATCTACCTGTTAGAAATTGGGTTCTCTAATAGGCAGAGGTATGCACCTATGTCCAAGTAGGGAACCTTTGTTCTAGTCAGGGTAAGGAAGTTACACACTTTAAATAACCCCTGCTCACCCCCTTGGTAGATTGGTATGAGCAGACAGGCTTATCCCAAAGGCATTGTGTAAAGTATTTGTACTCATACCACACAGTAGCACAGTGGAAACACTACAAATGGACACCACACAGTTTAGAAAAATAAAGTATCTTTATCTAATCCGAATAAGACCAAAACGACAAACATCCTACATACTTGTATCAAATTATGGGGAGAGAATGTGGCCTTACGGCTAGGGCGGTCGACCTCGGTGCTGGGGAACCGGGTTCGAGTCTCGGCAGGGACGCTCAGCATTCTGTGATTCTGGGAAAATCACTTAACCTCCCGTGCCTAACAGAAATTAATGTGTCTGTCTGTAACGTTACTGGTGCTCATGTAAAGCGCTCTGATACCTTCGGGTCTAGTTCGCACTATATAAAACTCCACACAAAAAAAAGAAATTATGACTTTAGAACAGTTATTGCAAAAATAGAATTTGTAAAAACAAACTAGCTCCACCTGAGGCTATTACGACGTACTGACAGGCATAAATCCAAAGTACAGCGCTGACCACGAAGTGCGTGCCATCAGGCACGGAGTCACATGGACCCCCAAACAACAGTACCTTGGAAAACAAAGTCTATGGATGTTGCACGGTGTTGTGAAGGTGAGGCGTCAGTGCCGCGGTTGAGGCCAGTTCTCTGGTTGCCATGGGGGAGGCAAGGCGTCGCGTCCGTGAGGAGGCGAGGCGTCGAATCCAGGACAGGGGAAGATGACGGCGGCGGTGAGGCATCGGTTCTGGTGAGGTGATGCAAAGTGGAAGAGTTTGTGAAGTCACCCTCATCAGTTATCGGCTTCGCGATAGCTTGATGCTGGCACTGGTGGTGATGGCGTCGGGAAGGCCGATAACTGCAGGGGTCAGCAGGCATCGAAGGGCATTGGAGCTTCGGTGCAGGGCGGTGCGTTGTGCAGTTCATGGTGCAGGACGCAGCACCACTGGTGGCGTCGCTGACTGCGTCAGAGTTGTTTTTCTTGCTTTGCAGCTCCAACCACACAATTCTCAGGGCCCAGGAACTGGAATTGGCACACTTTTGAATGCAGGAGTCCACACAGTAATCCAGGTGCTGGTCAGTGGGTGGCAGGTGAAGTCTTTGTGTCCCTGAGACTTTAGAACAGGAGGCCAGCACACACAAGCTAGCTCTTGGAGATTCTTCTTCGAGCAGGTTCACAGCAAAGGACGAGCTCTTGTCTTCTCCTCGGCAGAAGCAGCAACTGCAGGCCAGCCCAGCAAAGCAGACAGCAAAGGGGCAGTACTCTTCCTCACAGCTCTCCAGCTCTTCTCCTTGGCAATAGTTCCTCCTGAGTCCAAACGTGATCTAATTCTTTGGGGTTTAAGCTCCACTACTTACACTCCATTTTCTCTTTGTTCTCTTTGTGGCAAGGGTCTCTGAGCCCAGTCCAAACCAGTTCTGTCCTCTCTGGCGCAGCATGACCACAGGTGGTGGAGACAGCATTGTGCAAAGGAGGCACAGCTTATTCAGCTGCAAGGGAAACTCCTCCCACCACTCTAAATGCAGCTAAGGTCTATTCAGCTCAGCTAGGAAAGGCAGGACACACCTCAACCCCCCTTGTTGCTGTCTACAGTGAATGCACATACCCAGCACCTGTCACTCCAAAAACCAGACAGTCAATACACAAACCAGCAGAGGCACACAGAATGGTTAAATAAGAACATGCCTACTTTCTAAAAGTTATTATTTAGAACAGTGGTCCCTAGAGAAACGACAATAGGAAGAAGAGAATGAATATAGACCCAGTCAGTACTATATTTGTTGAACTTGTCCAGCCGGACAGAGGTCTAATATTTAATATTTTTGAATCAAATAAGAACAGTAAAAACAAAACTTTCTAAGTGGGACACAAGCCTGCATCCTACTGAAACAGGGAGGACAAACAATGAGAGACACAAAAAGGCTCAGGCAAAGCTGTAGGTTTGTTAAACACAAAATGTTCAATGTGACAAACAATTTTTGAGGCTTATGGCACAGTAGGCGAACAGCTAGATCAAGAAAATTCTCTCGGCGAAGTATATGAGGAAACCTCCCGCATCCCGGAAGCCGACACACATTGCCTGCCACCAAGGAACCCAGACTGAGGCAATATTCCCTATCGGACCCATGGAGTCCACGGCTGCAGTTCCCTCCCCATTCACGGAATAAACGCCATCGAGCGTTTCCCCTCCCATCACTGGATGGGTCATTTTTCGCTAACAACTCCCCATCGCCTCTGATGCCTTAAGTGGTCTGGTTTCCTCATATACTTCGCCGAGAGATTTTTCTTGATCTAGCTGTTCGCCTACGGTGCCATCAGCCTCACACCTCTATCTACGCGAGATCTGCTAACGCTTATTACAGGCAATTGTACACAGGCATGCTTATCTTAAATGTCCTGATGATGATCCATTTACTGTTTATATGGATCGAAACGCTCGTCGACACCGTAAACACCTTATGCACTGCTCTAAATTGCTATTTAATGTGTAAAGGTGCTTCCTTGCGATTTGTTTGTCACATTGAAAATTTTGTGTTTAACAAACCTACAGCTTTGCCTGAGCCTTTTTGTGTCTCTCATTGTTTGTCCTCCCTGCTTCAGTAGGATGCAGGCTTGTGTCCCACTTAGATATTTTTGTTTGTACTGTTCTTATTTGATTCAAAAATATTAAATATTAGACCTCTGTCCGGCTGGACAAGTTCAACAAATATAGTACTGACTGGGTCTATATTCATTCTCTTGTTCCTATTGTCGTTTCTCTAGGGACCACTGTTCTAAATAATAACCTAATTCCCAAGGTCCCTGGTTGACCTTATTTGGGTTCCCTTGTTTCCTCATAATATACTTTCTAAAAGTGGCATTTTCAAACACACAATTTAAAAACCATCTTCCTAAAAAGATGTGTTATTAAATTCGGAGTTCTCAGAGCCTAAACTCCACTTCTGTATCTTGTCCCAATGAATGGAGTGTTATACTTGTAAATGTTACAAAGCAACTCCCATGTTAGAGTATGGGACAGATAGCCTTTCAATAGTGAAAAACAAAATACCCAGTATTTCACTATCAGGACAAATCAAACACTCCAGAACATGTCCGACCTTACACATACACTGCACCCTGCCCATGGGGGTACCTTGGGACTGCCTTAGGGGTGCCGTACATGTAAGGAAAGAGCAGGTTTAGGCCTGGCAAGTGGGTGCACGTGTCAGGGCAAGATGGCAATTTAAAACTGCACACTGACACTGCAGTGGCAGGTCTGAGATACCTCTGCAGGGCTACTTATGTGGGTGGCACAATCAGTGCTGCTGGCCCACTAGTAGCATTTGATTTACTGGCCCTGGCACACTCAGTGCACTTTACTAGGGACTTACCAGTAAATCAAATATGCCAATCATGGATAACCAATTACCACAACATTTTATACAAGGAGCACTTGCACTTTGACCCTGATCAGCAGTGGCAAAGTGCCCAAAGCACCTAAGCCAGCAAAAACAAAATCCAGCATAGCATCAAAAATACAGGAGGTAGAGGCAAAAAGTATGGGGAAACCATGCCAAGGATGCCAAGTCTAACACTACCCCAAAGAGTTAAGATGGGAAAGAGCCAAAGCAGTGCAGTATTGGCTGATGCTACTGGAAAGTTGTAGGTATAAATAGCAGCCTCACATTGCAACAACTAAGATTGTGAAGTGAGGGTGCTTTGCCCCCTGCAAGGTGGTGCTTTGGTATCTTCCTGCAAAACATTTATAAAAATTGAGGCCAAAAGATATATCTTTTACAGGCGTTTATGAAGGGACAAAAATTAAATTGTCAAATACTTTCACAGTGTACCATGCCCAAACCTCTCCCATATGAGGAATTGTTTTCAAATTTAGTATATTTCACATAACCATTTCCCATACAATTTGATTTGCTTTCTAACATTTTGTATACACATTCACCCACACAGATATAGAACTAAAAATGTATGCTGTGACACTGTAGTTGAGATGTACTTAATCCCTAGATACCAATAGTATGGTTATCGACAGCCATTCCAACTCAGAACAGGACCAGCCCCTGTACCTGAAGCCTGCTAGGTGTAGTGCTCCACACCTGTTCACACATATTACAATTATTAGCTGATAGCAAAGGATCAGGCTCTATGCTCAGAGTCTGCTGGGTTCAGCCACAGACTGAGCTCTGTGGATTCTGGGCAGCATTCCCGTTAAATGGACTTAGGAATGCAACAGATGATGTCAATGGTTTATGTAATATGTAATGTGATCAGTGACATCACTTGTGAGATTTAGGATTTCATCTGTTATATCATGTATGAGACAGTGAACAGTTTATTGGGCATGGAAGATGTATGATTACTTTGCTTATCAAAAGTGGAAATTTTAATTTTATTTTTCTTAATGTTACCATAATATCCTTTTTGCGAACGTTTTATTAGACGTTGCTTATTTTCAAATTAAATCTTAGTAAAGTTCTTTCAATGAACCCCCTGGCTGAAAAAAAGCCTGCTGAGCACACTAATTGGCCCTACACAATGGGACTGGACACCCTCTGCCATATACCCTGCTCCCCAGAACCCACTGAACATGGCCTTTGAGGCAGTGAGTGTGGAGCACACTGTGCACATCCATTGACTGTGTGCAGCATTTTGCGACTGAAGGGCCAGTCCGTTTACCCAGTGCACATGGGTGTCGATTCACAGAAATGCCTGAAGTAGCGGAAGTACATCACATTTTTTTACCCTAATAACATCACAGGAAGTGATGTCATATGACTTTTGACATGCTGAAACCCTCCCCTCTGCTGTTTGTGATCTGTCTAACGTATCTGTTATCTGTCATGTCTTTCTCACCTGTTCCTGACTCTTGTTCACCCCTCCTGTCTATCTTAACTGTGTATTTCTTACTGATCTCCTTATAATACATGTTATCCCCTCTCTCACCTAACTTTCTCACCTGTTCTGTCTCTTTTCCCACTCTATTTCACCTTACTCCCTCCTCTCCACTCTCCTACTCCCTTATCTGTCTTTTTTCACCTGTCTATGTACAGTATTATTGGTGTCTCTTTCATCCCACTTTGTCTCTCTCAAACATACATCCTCTAGTGTTTGTCTCTTTATCACTTACCCTTCTCTCAGTAGTGTCTTCTTCCTTTCATTATTTTACCCTTATTTCACCTCAAAGCCTTTTACCTTTACCTCCTCCCTCTCTTTCTCTCTCCTTCTCTCCCCTGTAATTGTTTTTTACTCTCTCCACAAGCTCAGGCGCAATGGGAGGCATGGAGATGATCCACATTACTTGAAATAATAAATTATTCTTTTCCAAGTTAGCTATTGTCCTCTGAGGTCAGGGGGTCGCAGTGACAGTGCTGGGGGTCGCAGGAGGTAATCCAGGGATCGCAGCTGCAACCCTCTGGCGACCCCTAAATGACATCCATGCCAGTGCATCACCTTGTGCAATGAACACTGGCCAGAAAGTGTGACTTCAAGGAGATACCATTTTGTCAGTTACCTTCAGCCTTCTGCAGTTAGCACTGGGCATGTGTGGGCTTTGGTTATGGCCTGCAATCAAGCTATAAAGAACAAGGGGACCCAAATACAATTGGTCAGGGACCTTGGGTAATTACTAGTTTTAGACACAGTGGTCCCTAAACAGAGCCATGGACAAGGCGAAAGATGAATATAGACTCAGAGTAAGTACTATATTTGAAGCTGTCCAGCCAGACAGGGATATTTTAATATTTAAAAATTCGGACAAAAACAATAAAGTGGGACACAAGCCTGCATCCTAACTAGACATATAACACGAACACAAAATACAAAATAGAGAAACAGAAAAAGGCTCAGGCAGAGTGACTTGTTTGTATGTTGCACATTCTGATAGCACAAACAAGAATGTGGTAGGACACCGTTACACATAAATAATATTCAGTAGAAAAGTGTATAAGGTGTACATTAAGTCAACGACATTTTGATCCCTTTTATACATATTGGGATCATCATCAAGACATTTACATTACCATGCCTGAATACAATTGCCTACAACCAGTGCGAGAGCACTGATATAGATGTTTAACCGCGTGGGTGGTATCAGACCAGAAGTGCTTGGAAGACCAAGGCACCGGGGAAAGCCGAGTGGAGGTTAGAGATGTAACCGTAATCCTTGGTCAGTACGCAAGGGTTGCTGTGAACCACGTCCGCGGTTTCACAGGTAAAATAGGTGAAGTGGGGTCACGATCGACCTTGTCGAAGTGATGCGCTGAGGTCAAGTATCTTCGGTGCCTGCATCTCCAAGATCAAGCCTGTATCCACAGACCCTCGCACGCCACACGCCACATGTTTAGCGAGCATTGGCATGGCCTCTGGCCATGCACTGCACCATGTTCCATGACCCCATCACATGGATGATTGCCATGCGCATCAGGTACTGTGCACAGGTCTTTGGTCACACTAGGGTTCCATTGGCCATCCTCCCAGAATTTAGTGGCCATGCCCTTCTACAATGTGCAGAAGTGCACTAACCTCTACACTTAATCTTCCTGCCCCAACAGCCACTTTGCTTTGCAATGAGCCATGTTCAATGGGCGCTCTGTGCGCGTTTCCCAGGCCACAAGATGCAGCTCGCCCAGAACAGTTAGCCACATGCATTTTGGCATTGCTTGAATTTTTTGGACATTCTATGAGGCGCTAACTGCTAGCTTTATTTATGAATTACCACAATCCAGTTTAAGATAGGGCCTGTGCACCTTGATTTTTAAGGTTTCTCAACAGACTGCTTTAACGGTCTCCCACAGTTAATGTCATCAAAGTAAAAATAACACACAAATGAATATACAGAAAGGTGCTTTGGGTCATCCCCCTCAGGCATTGGTTTGTTTGCGTGAGCACCCTTTAACCATTGTTTGTCCGATGTGTCACACAGAATTTCAATACGTCCAGAACATTTTGTGGCTCTTTCCACATTTCGTTTTGCAAAGATATTTGGATAGCAATGTTATCCCTTTAGGCATCTGCCCAGACTCATCTAGGAAGGTGTCTTAACACAGCCTCACCTGAGCATCTGCAGTACAGGACATCCGTTTTCTGTAGCTCCCATCAGCCTCCAGCAGATAAAGGCCTGCCCAATGTAAATAATAAAGGCAATTTTGAAGTACCAATGACAGTAATACATGCACACATAAGGTGCCTTCCCTTGCTTCTTCCAGAACATGCAATGGGTGAACTCAGGGTCACACTGATGGTTATCACCAAGTTAACTCAGCATTGGTAGATTTATTTAACTCAATGGTAGGGACCAAAAATCACTAGAACAGCAACATGGTATATGCAAATTTATATGTGGAAGCCTGCCCTCTCCATGATATGACGGGCTCAAACAGCAGAACATTTTTAGGTCTCGCCTACGCAGCGCGCATGCGCTGCTTAGGGGGGACCTCTTGGAATCAATCCGCTTTTGTCGCCAAAAACGTGCACGCGTTGCATTGCTTTCAATGGCAACGCGTGCACGTTTGGCGATTCCCTTTCGGGCGCGAGCTTTGGCGCCATGTGTTAGCAATTATCGTTCCTGGCGCTGCTCGCTCCCGCAAGGGAAACAGGCAACGGCCCCCTCCTCTCTCTCCTCCCCCTGCTGCCTATGTGGCTCTTCCTTGTTTTAAAAGCAGCAGTTAGGCTTCAAACTCAGTGGATGCAGAGTTACACCAACGCTCCAAGTCCTCACTACATTCTCACTACCCCCCCTCCCTCTTCACCCGCCAAACTCCAATTCTCCTACTTACCTCTCACAGACACAGTGAAGGAGTCATTGATCGCAGGCGGCGGAAGCACAAACTGCAATCCGCGGGGGCCGCAGGTCAACGAGGATGACTTTTCATCGAGCACTACTTCCCGCGCTGCCACCTCAGCACCAAAGACAGGTCTGAGACTGCATAGCACCAGTAACAGCACACCGCATGCACTCACAGCCGCCATCTTACCTGAGAACCCTGACTTAAGCACGCAGGGTGTGACCTTATACCCTGAGACCTCAGGTCCACCAATCCCCGAGCACAGGAGGAGGGCTCATCTGGGAACCCTGTCAATCAAGTCTGCCACATCACCTGGTGCCCATTGCTTGCCAATCAGACCTGCTCCAATCCCAGGGGAAAAAAGCAATGCTCGTTTTCACAGGTTTTATCGGCTTCTCATTCCCACTATATTAACACGAGGCACTTTTACGTACACAATATGAAACAATTATGTTTAGTGTCCCTCACCTCAGCCTGAATCCCCATTGTGAGCTCTCAAGCTTCCCAGACATGTGCGTCAATATCTCATCCAGTCCAGTTCTTTTTGTTTACCAATCCTCATTTCATAATGGTATAAAGAGAACTACAAGTCCCAGAATGCAGAGCCTTGCACTGGATAAGCTACTCAGGTATGAATGAACCTCGGACACTTGAGAACCGTCTGCATCAACTGGCTGTAAGCTGCAAAAAATCTTGGCACCTTAAAGCCTCAAAGTTATCCCATGTGAGAGGTTCTGGCATCCAGTTTTTTTTTTACCTTATATTAAGCTGAATTTTGATACACGTTTTATAGATTCACTGGGAGAATTAAAACTACAATCAACGGACAACTTAAACTCTCTGGTGTACCTGTGTTGGCTCACTGCTGCTAACGGGTGAGATTGTCTGGAAGTGTCCAGTGCATTCTGGGTCTTATAGTTTCTGGGTGTATTTGTAACAATCTGGCTTTAGTGAGCACCACGCCTTGTCAAAAACAAGCATTGGCATAGCCAATAGGTCTCGCCTTTGGGACCTTATAAGTGTTTAGTTATCCAGCACAATATCCTTGGTGCAACAACATCAACTGTTGCATAGCTAAACACTTATAAGGTCCCAAAGGCGAGACCTATTGGCTATGCCAATGCTTGTTTTAGATTGTTCCTTTACAATTTCATCAAAAGGAGACATTTCTTAGTAAACTTCTCTTCAAGGACGAGTGCCTGGCCCAATGGAGACATCTAAGAACAGATTAAGCCCTGCACCTTTCTGAAAGACTCTTAATTCATTTCCTACATTACATTATGCCTACATAATTAGCTAGCATGCTTCTTCAT
Source organism: Calotriton arnoldi (assembly GCA_963921515.1). NCBI lineage: Eukaryota > Metazoa > Chordata > Amphibia > Caudata > Salamandridae > Calotriton > Calotriton arnoldi. The sequence goes on along the minus strand of CAWUFW010005186.1, from coordinate 1,194,118 downwards.
GAATGCGTCTACTCTTACTTCTTGCCTGCATGAGGTGGTCGCAAAGCATTTATTATGCCATTGAGAGTTTCAAGATGGCGGGATGCTCCGTTGATGCCCCTTCACCTTGTGAGTCTAAAGCATACAAAAATATGCCTTGAAAATCACAATAACAATACCGAATCACAATACACGTTTTGTGTCGTGCAAATCAACACTTCCCTTTGTAAAGGCAGCTAGACTGCCCCGAGAGAGCGATTGCATGCATATAACTCGTTGTGTGCTGGAGTAGCGTGCTTTTACATTTGCAATATTTAACTTTCTGCCAAATGCAAAACTCAATCTGAACACATTAATTAGATTCCAATTAGAGAAAGAATTTCAAAATTGTAAAAGGACGAGTAGAGTTCATGAAAGAAAGTAGAGCACCACTTTTAAGGTGCCCAGAAAAACTCAAACAATGCCAAAATGTACATTGATGATGGGGTTGGCCCAGGTTCATCTGGTGGTGGTCAAATCTCCATTAAAGGTTTCTCACGGAGACTGCTCAGTGGAAGGGTTTGTTGTCTTTATTTGTGTAGAGCTACACGCATTAATACAGCTATCCAGGACATGCTTACAGTACAAAACGCACACTGATCCTAGCGTGGCCAAGCACATGCAAACACCCTTTCCATTAGAAAGGACAATAATCAATATATTATATACAGTAAATGAATATGTTGCATGTAAAAACAGAACGATGGTAACCCGACGCCGGCTCGCGAGCCTTCATTAGTGTCTGTATGGCCGAGGCATACCTTCCCATCAGCTGGGCGGATTTTCACACGCCCTCGAGAACTCGAGAAGCGCTACTCCGATGCCCTGTAATTGTGCTGCGCCAGCCTAATCCGTTTGCCGTAATGCTCCGATAAGCAGGAACAGCGCCTACAATGGCATGCCTCACATTCTGCTAACCTGGTGGTTCTAACATTTCCACTGACCACCCAGCTTCAGGGTGAAAGGAAAAACGTGCGGATTCTGTAGCGGTAACTGTTGTTTCATTATTCAAAGTAAATCAAGCATCGAAGTACACTTCCAAAGCCAGGGGGCCTTCAAGGCATGCGTGACTCGTGACACTTGTCGTTCACCAATAACACGCCGTTTCTACGCATTCGTGCCACTAAACATAGATTCAGTTTCATTTACACCATGGTGTTTATTTGCCTTTCGGAGTGAATAATTGTGCAACGTCAGGAAAGTAAAGGCAAGTCCTTATTCGCGTGGTAGTATTACAACATGAAACAGACTGCACAGAACTGCCACATAACCTCAGAGGCCACTGAGCTCCAGGCCTCATCAGAGACGTTTAACATACCACAGGCCTCCGTTCGCTTCACGACTCTGCAATAAATTATCAAATAATTATGGCTTCAAAATTAAACTAAGCAATAAGTGATGAATATTTTTAAGCCCAGCCCTTAGTAATCTAATCTTGACTGTAGGCAAGTTCAGACTTGCAAAAACGCTATTATTTGTTTTAAAGATAACAAAAAGTTTGCAAGAGGTTGTTTTAATGATAACAAGAAATACATTGAATGAAGTTTTAAATTAGTTCCAACTGACAAAGAACAATTAATAATATTTTCAAAAGCTTAACATAATTATTTTGTGAATTACTGATGTACACTAACAGGTAGGAATAGGACATTTCCACAGACAAGATAGAAAGGACACAACTGAGCAGGATGAGATGAACTCTTGGATTAAAAAATAAAACGTCTTGGGCGACTTTTCTAGTTTAGATCTGGCCTAGAAACAGGTGTAGGTAAATGTCTCTGCTTTTGAAAAAAAACCACAAAATAATAGTAAAGCACATTCAGCCGTTGGTTTTTGAAGTGTCACTCACATTCTGATCAACCCACAATATACATCGAGAGGGGCAATGTTTCTGCCTTCTTCAGCCATTGCCTTGCTTGATATGTCAATGAACCCACAAGGTCGGCATTGTATAAGTGGAGTATCAGTCATTTTGAGTAATGTAATTTCCAGTGGCGGCTCCTCTGCTAAGGCGGAGGAGCGTCGCCCACTGCTCGTTGAGCAGTGCAAAATAAAAATAAAATGATAATAACAAGAAGTTATTATCATTTTATTTTTCTTTGCAGGACTTCAGCCAGGTCGGGCGGGGCTGGGCTCGCTGCCATCAGAGGGAGCAAGAGTGGTTTGCAGTCCCTCCCTAAGTGCCCATGACAGCTTGGCCGGCCCTCTGGGGCCGGCCAAACAGTCATGTGCACTTGACATGTTCTCCACTGGGCTGTGTTGCACAGCACAGTGGAGAACATGCCCAGCCTCCCAGACCAATCACGACACTGCTCCTGCAGCGTCTTGATTGGCTGGGAGAGTCTGGGAGACTGGGTGTCCGGGAGACGTGAGGCGGGAGTGGTGGCGGCAAAGAAGGTACCTTTTGTTTATGCTTTCCCCTCTCCCCCGCCCACCACCCCCGTACAGAGGCAGCCGCCACTGGTAATTACTAGCATTTCATGTTATGCAAAATGGCAGAAATGATGCCATTAAGCTACATTGTGTAATTATTGAGAACACATTCGGGTTAAAGTCTTATAAAGGGAGCAAGGAAACAACACAAATTAACAGAAAGTGAGCAATTTTTTTTGCATCGTATGCAATTTTGTGTTAATTTGTTTAGCTCTAAGGGGCCTATTTATGTAGCTTTCACTCAGAACACCAAGCCACCCTGCTGTGCTACATGAAAGGGCAGGAATGTGCTGTATTTGACATGATACAACACATTCCTGTCCTTTCCTTGCACTGGTGCCCTTTTGGCTGCCTAACCCCGATGCAGGCACCCTTGTTATACCTCACCTGGGGAGGCGCCGCATAATGTCACGTTTCTGGGACACATCTGAGAATGCACCAAAATCCATGGGTAGATGCAGGGGAACACCCATGCTCCACCCATGGAATGTCTTCCTGGGGCAGAGTAATGCAACGGAGCAATTTGAGCTGCATTGCGTTACACTAAATTTATCAAGCCACGCAAGACTATGCAAGGTGGCCGTCCATTGCTTGATAAATTAAACTTAGGAGTTGCGTCTTGCACCCCATTACCTCCTCGTCCTGTCTTCCCGTCCCATTCCTTAACAGTGAGCAGCTAGGCTGCTCCACAGAAACCTACTACCTAGCAGAGCTTTTCGCACTTCCCCCAACATGCCGCCACCATCAGGTGAGGATAAAAGGGGGAAGTGCGTCACAGAACATCCTGTTCTTTTTTTTTTTCTGCCTTCGCAGTCTACTGATGTCCTAGCAGGAGCTGTTGGGGGTAAGTTTTCTCTCCATTTTTTTGTTTTTGGCGCGGCCTGCTTTAGCGGCCGCCTTTTTTCTTTTTTGTTGCATGTGTGACTACCGGAGGTTCGATCCCTGCACTTTGTGGCTCCGCCTTTATGTACTTGTATGTGGGGGGGCCTATCACTTGCGCGGTCCGCTCTAGCGGCCGCTTGTGCGTCTTTTTGCCGCTGCTCACCTGTGCCTCCTCGGCCTGCTCTAGCGGCCGTTGCTCTCCACGCCGGTCCCGATGCGCCCTGCTTTAGCGGGCGGGGATTCTTCGGCGGTGTTTCCTGCAGCGTGCGCAGCTCCCTGGGGATTTTTTTGGGCGGCCGGCCGCTTTTTTAGCGTCCTCCCCCTTTTCCTGGTCCCGTGTGAGGACGGGGCCTCGGGACTTCGTGCCTTTCGAGGCGGGTCTCTTTTTCTTGGTTCCCGTCCTCTGTGGCTGTTTTGTTTCATCCTCTCTTGCGTTGCTGCCATGGCACAGGGTGCCTCTTCTTCCGCACCTCCTCTGGATTCCTTGCGCCTGCTTCTTAATGTAGCGGTTGCTGCTGCCTTCCGGGCTCGGGAGGCTGTTGGCCCTCCTGCCAAGGTGCCTCGTGGGTCTGTAGATGCACCTGACGCTCCTTTTGACGGGGTGGGCCCTGATGGTGAGGGGTGTGTGTATGGCAGCTTTGTTCAGGGTGCGGAGCTCTCTGACTTGTTCATCCATGTGTGGGATGCTTTGGAATGTACGCATGGTGCTGGTTCGTGATTGGTGGGAGGTGGACGAGTCTGCCTTTCCTCGCTTTTTGTCTAAGCGTTATCCTCTGGAGGGGTTTGCTGCTGAGTTCCCCCAATCCGTCCTGGTTGGCGTTTTGATGGCTGACCTTTCCTCGCAGGGTTTGGTTTTGTCCGACGACGCCCTTCCTTCTGGCACTGTGGATACGCATGTTGAGGGGGCGGTGAAGCGTTCCTATGCTGCTTCCCACTTTTCTTTCCGGCGACGGCCTGTTCCACTTACATGGTCCGTTCCCTTCTGTCAGATTTCCAGGCCCTGGCTATTATTTTACGGGATGGAGAGGATGCCTCCTCTCTCTTGGCCCTCCTGGAGTTGCAGGTGCGCTGCTTGTCTGACATTTCGTTTGACACTGTGTGCCGCTGCGGCTGCTTCTGGTGCTTCGTTTGCTGCGAGGCGTCCTATCTGGATGCGTTCCTGGAAGGCTGGGTCTTCTCAGTAGTCGGTCCTGCTTAAATTGCCCTTTGTGGGTTCCCGGGTGTTCGGGCCTCCACTGGTGGACATGATCGTGCTGTCGGCAGGGAACCGCGAGCTTGTGGCTCCTGTCCGCCCTCCTTCTCGGGGGCGTGGGTTTGGCTCCTGGCGTGCCTTGGGGCCTTCTGCTCGGGGTGCTTTGCTGCCCTTTTGTGGCAGGGGTCGTGGACGGGGGGCCCCTGGAGGTGCCTAGTCCCGTGCCCCTGCCGGTGGTGCTGCCCCCGCTCCTACCTCTGCGCAGTGACTGTCTGCTTTTTCCGGTTGGGGGTCGCCATCGTTGTTTCCTGCCCCAGTGGTTAGCGGTTCCGGATGCCTGGGCGGTGCAGACTGTGTCCGGGGGTTATCAGATCGTGTTCTCCTCTCCTCCCCCCCCCTGGTCTTCCGGGTGTCCCCCTGCCCCGTCATCCTCTACGGCGGGAGGCTTTGCTGGTCGGTGTGCGCCTCCTGTTGGAGTAGGCGGCTATCATGGAGATTCCTCCTCTGGGGAGGGGCATGGGTTGTTCTTCGATTCTCTTCCTGGTCTCCGGGTACGATGCTTCGGATCTGCGCCCTGTCTTGGATCTGGTGTGGGTCGTTCTCTTCGTCCCCCGCCGTACGTTCATGATGGTGACTTTGTTGTCCATCCTGCCTCGGGTGCTTCCTGGGGGCTTCCTGGCGTCCCTGGTCCTGATGGCTGCTTATCTGCACGTCCCGATCCGTCCTGCAGATCGGCGGTTTCTCCGGTTTACGGTTGGTTCCCGGCACTTCCGGTTCCGGGTGCTTCCTTTCGGCCTTTCCTCAGCGCCATGGGTTTTCACGCAGCTCTTGGCCCCTCTGGTGAGTGTTCTCCATTACAGAGGTCTGCATCTGTCGGATGTGGACCGGGTGTGACGACTTCTGGGGTCCTATGGGTTCCTCGTCATTCACCGGGAGTCCTCCCTGCTGCCCTCCCAGACTCTGGGGTTCCTGGGTGCTCTGTTCCGCATGGTTCTGGGGATGGTGTCCCTCTCCCAGGAGCGCCAGTTGACTTTGTTCCGTCACCTCTCTTGGGTTCTCTCCCAGTCCCGGGTGTCTGCCCGTCTCTGGTTGCAGAGTCAGCGGTGTTGGCTTCCACTCTGCCTCTCCTCCCTTGGGCCCGGCTGCATTTGTATCCCCTCCTGCTTCATGTCCTGTCGCAATGGGATCCTGCCTCTCTGGTCTAAGATGCACTGGTTCCCGTCACTCCGGGGATTTGGGATGCTCTCCAGTGGTGGTTGTCCCCTCCGTCTCTTTCCCGGGGGTTCAACCTTATTCCTCCTCGGAATGTGGTTGTGTTGTCCATGGAGTGCGGTCCTGGGTGCTTCCGAGGCTCGGGTCGGTGGTCTCGTTTCGGGTCTCTCCTGTCCTCGAACTGGAAGGAGTTACGGGTGGTTTGGTTGGCTCTTCAGTGGTTTGCGCCTCTCCTTCTGGGCCATGCTATCTCAGTTCGGACCGACTGCCAGGTTGTCAATCGCCTTGGGGGCATGTGCTGGTCTTTGTTTCTCCTTTCCAGGGTGTTCGGTCTTTGGGCCGAACGGTATCTCTGGCGGCTGTGTATCTTCCGGGGACGGAGATTGGGCCTGCAGACTCTCCGAGCGGAGTGTTCCCTTCCTCTGTGACTGTGTCTGTCCCCGGCTCTGTTCGATCTGATTGTCCTCCGGTTCCGCCTTCCCTGGCTGGATCTTTTTGCCTCGGAGGACACTGCCCTTCTGCCTCGGGTTTGCGGCCTCGTTCCCTCCCGGTTGGCCTGGGCGATCGACGCTTTCTCTGTTCCGTGGTCGCTGGGGCTCCTGTTTGCCTTCCCTCCGTTTGCTTTGATTCCCCGGGTCCTCCGGTAGTTTCGGTTGGACCGGGCGGAGGTTCTTCTGGTTGTGCCGCAGTGGTCCAGTCAGCCTTGGTTTCCCCTGCTTCTGTCCTTGTCAGTATGCCCCCTTTGGCGGTCCGCACTGTGTCCCTCCCCTCTGCGGGCTCCTCTTCTCAGGGTTGCCTCCCTACGCCGCCTCCGGCTGGGGGTTTGGCGCTTGTGGGATTGAGTTTGTTGGGTCAGGGTTGCTCTTCTGGGGTTGCCCAGTGCATCCAGTTGTCTCGGCGCCCTTCCTCCTTGAAGTCCTACGACCGTCATTGGACGACCTTCTCCTCCTGGTGTCTTGGGTAGGGTCTCTCTTCTTCCTCCTGTGAGGCTGTGAGGGTGCTGGACTTCTTGCGGGATGGGTTCGTCCTGGGACTCGCTGTCTCTTCGCTCCGTGCGCTTTGGGCTGCCGTTCTTGCTTTTCGGGGTTCCTCTGTGTCTTCTGTCTCCCCGTTAGTGGCTCGCCTTTGCGGGGTTTCTTGATTCAGCGACCTGTCTCTCACTCTCCTGTGCCGGCCTGGGGTCTTACCCTGGTTCTCCAGGCCTTGACGGGCCACCTTTTGAGCCTTTGGTTTCGGTGGACCTTACGTTCCTTTCTGCTAAGGTTCTTTTCCTGGTGGCCATTGCTTCTGGGCGGAGGTTTGGTGTGCTTGGTGCTTTGATTACTTCGCCCCCTTTTTGCGTTTCTACGCTGCCGAGGTCATTCTCCGTCCCAGTCAAATTTTTCTGCCCAGGTTTTTGTCCTCTTTTCCCTGTCGGGGTTTTTGTTCTCCCTGTTTTTCTTCCGGACCCTGCCTCCCCAGAGGTGTTGGTCCTCTGTTCTTTGGATGTGCTGTGGGCTCTCCGCATCTCTTTGGATCGGACCGGTGGTTTCCGGAAGGTTGATTCCTTGTTTGTCACCTGCGGCCTCTCTGGGAGGGGTCTTCATCCTTCCTTGTCTACCTTGACTCGTTGGGTCAAGGGTGTTGTTGTTTCGGCTACGAGTCCGCCCGCTGTCCTCTCCCTTCTTCGGTTCGGGGTCGGTCTACCAGGGGTGTCTCCTCCTCCTGGGCCATGTTCAATGGGGCCTCCTTGGGGGACATTTGTATTGCTGCCACATGGGCTTCTCCCCATCCTTTTGTTTCCCGTTATCGCCTTCGGTTGGGGATGGCGGGCTCGGCTGCCTTTGGCACCCATGTTTTGTCTGCTGTACATGGTTTATGTTTTGTACTGCTTTGTGTTGATTAAATGGACCTGCTTTTCGCATTTCTGGTCTGTTTTCTTACAATCACCGTGTGCTTGGGTATGGGCTCACTGTTAAGGAATGGGACGGGAAGACAGGACGAGGAGGTAATGCCCGGTTACTCACCGGTAATATTCATTACTCCGAGTCCTGGTCTTCCCGTCCAATTCCTGAGCCCTTCCCTCCCTCCCTGAGTTTTGTGTTTGGTGATTGTTTCCTTTCTGGGTTTTCTTTGGTATTCTCAGGATGTTCTGTGACGCACTTCCCCCTTTTCTCCTCACCTGATGGTGGCGCCATGTTGGGGGAAGTGCGAAAAGCTCTGCTAGGTAGTAGGTTTCTGTGGAGCAGACTAGCTGCTCACTGTTAAGGAATGGGACGGGAAGACCAGGACTCGGAGTAATGAATATTACCGGTGAGTAACCGGGCATTACGTGTCGCAAGGGCGATGCAACTTCTACATAAATTTGCTTCTAAATGTGTCTTTATATCCAAAATGGAGATGAGGATGCATTTAATGCTGAACAAATTGTTCAAGATGACAGATCAGCATTTCAAATAGTTTCACGTAAATTTGATTGTCAATCTGCATAATTTCTATACAGGAAATTCAGCTCATTTCACCTATGCGTACATTTTCAAGTCCAGAATGGAAAATCCAGGAGGCAAAGAGGTTTTATCTCCATAAACAGTCTGATGCTGCATTCAAGGGAACTATTTTTCAGACCCCACCTCCTGTTTCTATAGTTGGTCTGGAGATACACCTTTGCACGAAATGGCACTGGAGAGTATCACGCTCTCATCACATCTGTGTAAATTTAGATGATGATGAAAAGTGTCAGCACTGCCCCACCTTCTTGGGCAGTGGTAGGTACTTTGGCTCCCAGTAGCGTTATATTAACAAAAAAGAGTGACTTTAATACTTGTTTATAATGTTTAATTATTTAACAGCTGCTTCCTATCACAAAATATAACTATATGTTAATTTACTTGATCAAAACTATAATTTATTTTTGTTCTTCGAGGTGTTCTTCTTACAAAACAAAATTAGGAAGTAAAATGGAGAACCTTAAAAAATCCAGTTTGGAGTCTCTCAAAACCTCTTGTATGGACAACTGACAGAAGTCACCTGATTCGCACACAGATTTCTGTAGGATGGCCATCCTACAGATTGTTGAAGAACACCACTTGTAATAAAAAAATTATCCACTCCTCAAAACATTCCTTATTAGCAAAAAGAAAATAAGCAGAACAAAATGTAATCAAATAATGTATCATGTTTAATTAAGTAGACCACTAGTACCTCTTAGGAAACAGAACCATTTCTCCCATTCCTTGTTTAACACAATACAAAACGTATGTAAGCCAATGACTATAGTATGAGAGTCCCTTAACTTCATGGAAATAATGGGTTCCTTGTGTGTTTGTCTTCATTAATTAGGCTGTTCTATTTTAGCCTGATTATCAACGAGATGATGAGTATCAACATAAACTAACATTAAAATGTATCCCATGCAGAAATCTTTGTTCACCTATATGAGATGGCATGCTTAAAAATATCTGTGAGAAATTGGGTTGTTGGTTGATTGGGGGTGCTCAGCCCTCTAGTAGCTTGGCACAGAGCAGTCAGGCTTAACTTAGAGATATGAGTAAAGCATTTATACAACACTTCAAACAGTAATAAAGAGAAAACACCACACAAAAAGTATCCCACACCAGGTTACAAAAATAGAACTGTACTTTCATTAATAAATTAAACAAGAGCAAAAGAATATGCATCCATTCCGAGATGCAACGAGTCTGCGATGTGAGGTCCATTGTTGTTGTCGAGGATCCCGCTGATGGGGCTGCATTGCAATGTCCTGCGGCGAGGATGCGGCGCGCAGTTGGGTGATGCGTCAGTTGAGAGGAGCTGCAAGGCTGCAATGCGGATTCCGTGCAGCAGAGGAGATGCACCAGTTCCATTGGATGCACAGGGGCTGGCAGAGCAACTTAAGCCCACTTCCAAGGGTCAAGGATTGGGGTGGCACCACTTGGCAGGGCAGACTCACAGATGGCAGAGTCCAGGTGCAGAAGCAAGGTTGTTGGAAGCCTGTTATGTCCCTGAGGCTTCAGATCAGAAGGCCAGTCAACTACCCTTGGAGTCACTCTGGGTTCTGAGTTCAAGAGCTGCAGATCCAGTCATTCTCACCCAGGCAAAAGAGCAGTGGGCAGCAGGTCAGCACAGCAGGGCAGCAATCTGTCAGAGCAGCAGTCCATCAGAATGGCTGTCCTTTCAGCAGCACAGCAGTCCTTCTTCCTGGCAGAGTATCCACAAGTCCAAATGTGTACTGAAGAGTTGGTGTCTGGAGTTTAGCCTTTATAATCAGTTGTGCCTTTGAAGTGGGGAGAAGCTTCTGGAGGCATGCCTTTGAAGGGCACAGGTGCCCTGCCTTCCTGGCCCTGGCTCCAGACTAACTAGAGGGGTATACAGCCCATTGTGTGGGGACAGGACAAAACCTGTTCAAATGTAAATGGGGCTAGGCCCAGCTCCTCCCTTCCATCCTGACAGTGATGGCCCCTCCAGTCACATTGAAGCTCCCCATTGTGTGTGACTGTCCAGAAGGCATACACAAAGCCCAACTGTCAACTACACCGAGTCATGTGACTCAGAGACAGTCTGCAGGCACCAGATGGCTAAGACAAGAAAATGGCAACTTTCTAAAAGTGACCTTTTCAAAATTGTAATAAAAAATAAGACTTCAACCAAAGTTAGAATTTTAAATTGTGATTCCAGAGACACCAAACATGAAGTGGTTACCTGTTCCCATTAGGAAATTACACTTATAAAATGTAATAGCGTAACTCCAATGTTATCCTGTAGGAGAGAGATAGGCGTTGCAGAAGTGACAAACAAATTTTAGAGTTTTTCACTCACTACCAGGATATGTAAAACTTAAACATGCCCCACTTTTTAAATACATTGCACCCTGCCCTCTGGGCTGTTGAGGGCCTACGCTAGAGGTGACTTACATGTATTAAAAAGGAAGGGTTGGGCCTGGCAAAAGATTAATTGTGCCACGTCAAAATGGTAGTTCAAACTGCACACACAGGTTGGAATGGCAGGCCTGAGACATGTTTGAAAAGCTACTTAAGGGGTGGCACAATCAGTGTTGCAGGCCTACTAGTAGCATTTAATTTACAGGCCCTGGGTACGGGTAATGCCACTTGATTTTGGATGTACAAGTATATTAAATATGCCAATTGGGTAGAAGCCAATTCTACCATGTTTTAGGGCGAGAGCACAAGCACTTTAGCACTGGTTAGCTGTGGTAAAGTGTACAGTCCTAAGGTCAGCAAAAACAGGAGGTCTGAAGGAAAAAAGTTAGGGGGAAGTCCACACCAAGGATGCCAGGTCTAGCAATACCCGTGTGTCAACTATAGAAATTGTCTATCTTCATATTAACTTGAAAACCAGTGGTTTCAATATTGGGACTATTACTACTGGTCCCCAGAACTTCAGCCACAGTCATTGAACATCTTTGAGGCACTAGTGGACACTTAAGCTCGTAAAGAGTCTGCTAATTCCAGTCCCACGGACAGGTGGACACTCGGCTTGTGGAGTGTCCACTAATTCTGGTGCCATGGCCGCCACAGAAGCCATTGGCTGATTTACAGCAGCAGCCGTTGACACACCCCCTCCGACAATGGCAGTGCCTCCTCCACGCATGGCTACCAACAGCACAGTTCCCATTACTTCTGTTAAGTGCACTACCTGATCAAAAAGCCACATGTACACAGTGGCGGCTTCAAACAATAAGTCCTACCAAACAGCACACAATCAAAAGAGCAGATTAATTTTGTAGTATAACACATGCAGAAAAAAGCCCCAAATGCTTGTGCAGCTGCCCTCTAAGGAAGTTTGTGTGAAACATTATATGTACTTTAGCACAATGCACACGAAATGCCAAGCAGAGGTGCTGGGGCAGTGCATAGAAACAAGTGAAGACAGTAGTACATGAAAAAAGTAGTGGATAGTGTTTGACTAGGCTGAATCAGAATACGTGGGATAAATAAGCAATCCTTGAATTCAAGCTTTTTGTCAGTGGCTTTGTGTACTCATTCCTGTCAACATTTCGATCCTTACATCAGTCATCCATGTGTTTCAACAGTATAAATAGTCATGTTAGTCAGAAGACTGTAAATATATGCTGCTCAATTTCTTAGAAAATATCTGGAGCTCAGCACAGGTCATGCTCAATCAGTGTCTATCTATGGTGGGCAGTCAGGACCTCAATATCAGGGGGCAAGGAAGGTGCAAACAGTCTCAAGATGCATACACACAGCAAACCTCCATGTCCCTGTCCTTGCAATGCAAGCTGATGCAGAATCTGCTCCCCAGGCAGAAGCCTCTGTCACATCCATCATTCAGCGGCACTGACACGGCCTGCCAGCACAAGTTCAGCCCACCTCTGAGGCCTATCACTTTTTTGCTCTTAATGCATCCTCTTTTTTTGTCAGCGCATAGTCATCCACACCACTGTTAAATGTACTTGTGCTGCTCCTACAAATTATTATTATTATTTAAAGATTTATAAAGCGCACAGCTACCCAACAGGGTTTCCCGGCGCTGACAGCGAGGCAAGCAAGAGAGAAATTCAATTGGCAGTAGAGTTGGTTGAAAAGAAAAGTCTTGAGCTTTTTTCAGAAAGCAAAGAGGAATTGACAGTTCCTGAGTTCTAGCGGGAGAGAGTTCCACAATTAGGTCCCAGGAAGGAAAACGAACGGCCACCCATTCGGGCCAGCCGTACTCTAGGGACTGAAAAAAGGGAAAGATTAGCAGATCGTAGATTATGAGGAGGTCGATAGGGCTTGACAAGATTGAGTATGTAAGCAGGGGCCAGGCCGTGCAGAGCTCTAAACATGTAACAGAGAGCCTTAAATTCGATGCGCTTGCCAACCGTGAGCCAGTGGAGTTGAGAGAGCAAAGGGGAGACAGAGGCGTGGCAACCTAAAAAGAAGGCGGGCAGCTGCATTCTGAATGAGCTGGAGGCGGCGAGCAGAGGTCTTGTCCACACCCAGATACAGTACGTTACCATAATCAAGTCTGGAGATCACCAAAGCCTGCAGGACAGTCCTCTGAGCAGCAGGTGGAATTAGCCAGAGAATTCTCTTTAGCCACTGGAGGACCGCAAAGCAGGCCGAGGTGACTCCAGAGACCTGACCAGGGAGAGAGAGCTTGTTATCGATGGAAAAACCCAGGTTCTTGACCTTGGGAACTGGGGTGGGTAAAGGTCCCAGAGATACAGGCCAGTGGTTGGCTCCCCAGAGCTCCGGATTGTTCCCCAGGATGAACACCTCCGTTTTAGAGCCATTCAGCCTTAAAGCATTGCCGGACATCCACAAGGAAATGTTACACAGGCCAAGTTTGAATACGGAAGGATCGAGATGTTGAGCGGATGGTAAAGAGAATATAATCTGCGGTATCGTCTGTGTATGAAAAAATGGTCAACCCTTATTTTTCAGCAATATCTACCAAAGGACGAAAGTAAAGGTTAAAAAGCAGAGGACTCGGGATTTAACCCTGCGGCACTCCAGATGTCAAGGCAATGGGGTTAGATTTCGCAGTGTGGGAAAAGACTTGAAAGGAGCGGTCCTCCAGAAAATAGATCAGCCACTGCAAGGCTACCCCTACAATGCCAGAGCTTACGAGACGCTCCACCAAAATAGAATGGGAGACTGTATCGAAAGCAGCGCTCAAATCCAAAAGGATGAGCGCTGCTGTGCCTCCACGATCAAGCTGCTGTCTAAGGTCTTCCGTGACCCCTAGTAAAGCTGATTCGGTACTGTGACCAGGACGAAAGCCAGACTGAGACGGATGAAATAGCTTATGTTTCGTCACATGTGCAGAAAGTTGAAAATTAATGTGTTTTTCCAATATTTTGGAAAATGTGGAGAGAAGCGATATAGGCCTATAATTAGACCAGCAGAGGGGATCTAAACCAGTCTTTTTCAACAATGGAAGCACCAGAGCGTGCTTCCAACTGCGCGGCAGGTGGCCCAGATTTAGGGAGGAATTGAGAAGTTGCGCAATCACCTTAAGGGCTGGCTCATCCAGGCATTTGAGCTTGGAAGGTGGGAGAGGATCAAGTGGGGAGCCAGACTTGATGTTTCCAAGGAGATTTCTCAAAGAAATTAGATCAATTGGGAGCCAAGCCTTAACTTGACAGGATTCATCCATTGCAGAATTAAGGGGAACAGTCGGAACCAAGTCAGAGACTAGAGTAGTTGGGAAGATAAAGTTGTCATGAGAAGAGGAATCCAATTCAAGCTCACGATGAATGGACACAACTTTATTATTAAAGAACTGCGTGAGTTCATTGCAATGGTGTAGTGGGAGGGAGGGGGATGGCAGGAAAGTATTGGATGCAGAGAGGTCCGACACAACTTTAAATAGACTTTTCTGACAATTTTAGGCAGACATCATTTTATCCGTGAAGAAGGAGGAAGGAGCAGATCTGCAAAGAGCATGGTATATTTTTTGTGCCTCCAGATAAGTGGCTTTAGCCTCTGGCGCATAGTGCTTTCACCACAGTCTCTCCAAAGCTTTACATTGTTTTTTCTCAGCTCTAAGGGAGTCAGAAAACCACGGAGCGGGGGGGAGCATTCTAGATTGGGATTTAGTAGAAAGGAGAAGAATGGAATCAATAGCCTCAGATAACCATTGGTCGACAATTAACTGGTCCGAGTCCAGTTGAGATGAAAGAGAAGGAGCAGTCTGCTGAAGCAGCACATTAAGTGCCTTCATATCAAGAAGGGACCAGTTCCGAATTTTCTTTGGCCAAGCGGAAGGGCGAGGCAAATGAGCTGAAGAGAAATCAATAAAGAAAGGAATGGCAAGGTGGTCAGACCAGCCTAGCTGAATGGGAGGAACAGTAGACACAGTGGGAAGATTCGAAAAAATAGGATCCAAAAGATGACCAGCTACATGGGTAGGAGAGGAATTGATGAATAAGAGATTCAAGGTCAACAGGTCATCCAAAAGAGTGCTAGCGGTTTTATTACTAGGATCATCAAAATGAAAGTTCAAGTCCCCAAGCACAGAAACATTTGCTGCACGAAGAGCGAGAGGGGCAAGTGATTCGGTCTACAGGGAACCCCAGTTGTTAGACAGGCCAGGAGGGCGGTAAATAAGGTCGCCAGAAAAGGTGAAATTGGGGGAGAGTGGGATAGAGAAAAGTAGGGCTTCACAGTTGGGGATCGGGAGTGCCTCAATTTTGCAGTTATAGATTTTTTTAAAAATAATGACAATTCCTCCACCAGTTTTTACAGGTTTGTTTATACCTAATAGAGCAAAATTCTGTGGTAGTGGCGCAATCACATCAGGTATGGACCCATCGTGAAGCCAGGTCTCAGTTAAAAAAAATGCATCTGGATCCATATCGACCAGGAAATGAAATAAGTGCATCTGGTGTTTGGGAAGGGAGCGACAATTGAGACATAAACAGCGGAAAACCTTGGGTGGATGTAAGCCGGAATTGTCAATTCTGGGAAGGTGGGAAGTTTCTCCTCCGAGAGAAGGGTGGGTGCCAGGCTGGAAATATGTGGGGAAGATATTACCAAATAAACAGTGGCGCTGGCATCAGGGGCAAGAACCTGACAAACATCATTAAGGGTAGGTTTAAAACTCCTAAGATCTTGCGAGGAGTAAGTGAGTCGAGGTTGCGAGCAAATACGAGCAGGGGTTCTGGCCCCTGGCCCCGACCGGACGCAGACGGGCGCAGATGGGCTTGCCTTAGGCCGCCAGCGGCACGCCTGCTGCACACGTCCGCTGCGCGCCCGCCACGGCATGGGTTTAAATAAGAGAAACCCGGAAATACCGTAGGACGAGTACCTGACTGGTTCGGGAAACGCCCTCCCTGCAAACGGCACACAGCCGCGGCGGAACGGGGCAGAACCAGAAAGGAGGAGAGATTCCCCAGCGTGCAAGGTGAGAGCCGCCCAGTAATTAGCCACCAGATTAAAAATTTAAAAGCGCAAAAGTCATAAAATCAGGCAAACACTCCGTGGGATAGCGTTCAGCAACTGCACAACTGACCTCTCTTGGTCAAATCAAGCTAAGGATACATAATAATTTATAGCATCCATCCAATTTCAAATTTCTTCACATTTACAGAGCATTTTAAATTTTTAAATTTTCCATGTTGCTTTTTCATGTGTAAATATCAATCTGCTAATAAAGTTTAATTTTCTAAACAGTCAGAAACCCCCTGATTAGATGTCATTGTGTGCCAAGGACTGTCGGGGAATAGGTTATACAAGACAAGCTTGAGTGATGTCTCTCCAATTACTGCCAGCAGAGCGAGATGGAGGCTTAGTACAAGCCACTTGTGAAGAGAAACATGGAGAACAAGCATTTGCAATGCAATCGGTCTCGCAATTGTGAAAGTTAGAGCTATTGGCTTTGTAAATTACAATGTTTTTTACTTATGTTTTTTTGTTGGCAGTGGGGAGTGATCATCTAGAAAAAAAGTGCACGCTATACTATATTACAAGTTTTTACAGCAACTGTACAGTAAAGCAGCTTTGGTTTATATTGGCTTGTGTTAAGGACTATGTACAATGGAAACAGGCTTTAGAGCTTCCAAGAAAAAAAGCATTGGCAAAGCCAATAGGTCTTGCTTTTGCGAGAGTTTGAGCTATTGATGTTGTAAATGACAATGTCTTTTATCATGTGTTATGGAGTGTAGTGAATGTATGTGGGTTGAATTGGATTTGTTAGTTGTTGAACTGTGTGGTGTGGAATTGTGTGGAGTGGAGTGGATTTATGTAGTGGAATTATGTGGCATGGTGTGCAGTGGAGTTATGGGGATCTTAATTATGTGGTATTGAGTGTATTTGAATTATGTGGAGTGGGATTGTTTGTCATGGAGACGAATTATGTGGAATGGCATTTTGTGTTGTGGAGTGGTATGTAGTGGAGTTTAATTATGTGCTGTTCTGTTGAATTTTGTCACATGATGTGTAATTGTGTGGTGTGGATTGGATGTATGCGGTGTGTAGTGTAATTGTGTTGTTGAGCTGAATTATGTGGTTCAGTGTCTAATTATGTGGTGTGAAATGGAAATGTGTGGAGTTGAATTGTGTGGCATGGAACTGTGCGGTGTTGAGTAAAATTATGCTGATTGGAAATATGTAGCATGGTGTGGAGTATACTTATGTGGATTGTTGCTAAATGGCATAGCGTGGTTTTATGTGGGGTGTATTTATGTGGTATTGAGTAGAGTGAAATTATGTGGAGTTAAATCATGGTGCATTGAGTGGTATTAAGTGGTGTGTAATTATGTTGGGTGGTGTTGTATTGTGTGGCAATGAATGGTGTGGTGTAGAATTGTGTGGTGTTGTGTGTCACACTAAACATCCAGTTATGTTACACAGAATTGGAAGCTCTGGATCAATCTACAGAAAAATAGATAATAAGCAATCACCAAGAATTAAAGAAATCTGGCTGGTCCCTAAAACAAACATTTCAATGGGCCTCAACTGAAAATGCTTAATGGTCTGTTAATACAGACAGCACGCTCAAAGTGCAGTATTCATTCTAGGCCTCTATAACTGGGGCAATCTTTCCTAAATTTAGCAGACATTCCGCAATTTTCGCATATAGTTGTGGCACGCAAGTTATATTATGATTGATGATATGATACTCCTTTATTCTGTGTCGTCTGTGGTGCTGACGCCCATAAACACGCTTTCTATGGCCTTTGCTGCATAAAAACAGGAAATTTGTTCTAGCTGCACAACATTCATTAAACTTCTTAGGTGACAATCATTTTTGCTGCAACAGCATTGGGACAAGCAGTCAGGGATACTTGTTTTGGAAGCTAAATATTTACATTGGCCGCCAATTAAATCAGCATCTCTGAAAAGCACCTTGAAGCTAAATTAAGACCATTATTTGCACATCATGGATGCCCCAAGACTGCTTATGTGCTGTAACATTCCAGAGTACTATAACCGGTAATGTTTCATGCTTTTTCAGTGAAATAACTTTTCCCTTAACATGTAATAAATACAGCTCAGTGCACTAAAAGTAAAGGTCAGAGCATCATACTTGGCAACAGATCTCAGTTTTCTGGGGAATTATTAACAATCATTAAAAAGTACATTAACTGACGATGACACTGGGTGAATTATTTGGGAACAGACTATTGTGCTGGCCACTCTTGACAACATCAATTTGGGCATCTGTAACTTAACTTGTTCTGCCTTGAAGGAGTATTCATACAAATAAAAAAAACATACATGAAACTGCACAATGACAAACCCGACTTTGCATAAGAATCAACCATGCAAGACAGGTAAAGGAGGATTAACTTGGGTCATTACACCTAGAAACTCTGTAAATGAGGTGATCAACATTATACATTACACAAATATGTCTACGTGCCCACGGGAGGGGAGTTCCGAGAACGGTTCTCATTCACCACCTAAACATAGCAGGACGTTTTTATTCTCTGCAGCTACATAGTGAGGCGCAACACCAAATTGTCTTGTAGGATAGCGGACTCCACAGACATGGGGCACTACCAGCTTGGGGAGCTGCAAGTCTGAAACGAGAATAGCGCAAGGTGAGCACTAGGCTATGGACTTTAAAGTTAGAGACCACATGCACTATGGTACTACTGTTTTCTTGCAGGGTGCGAAAAGTGACCTTGTAACTTCTTGCTTCGATAATTGAGTGACAATGTGGGGTGACCCGGAGTATGCGAAAGTGAAACCATATGCCCATAGGAAAGTAGATCCTGTGGGTAAAGGTTCAGCCTCTGGTGATCTGCTGTTGTCAAGGAGGATAATACTGTCCAGCAAACAGTAGCGTATACAGACTCAATCATGCTAAATTCCGTAGATTAAGTGCTACCCCCCTAGCATGTATCCAAACAGCACAGTAGCAGCCTAATAGTTAGTAGAATGTATATTCAATTGCATACATAAAGTGCTCCAACAAGAAAAGTGAAACGGCGCACTGCACGTGAGCAGTGACAAAAATATCTTTATGCTAGTATAGCCTTCAGAGAAAACTTGGTTGCCAGTGTTCAAAACATCCTGTAGGAAAATTGGTACATTCCATATATTTGTCCTATTGGAATCACATATGATGTCCAATAGCAATCCAAGATTGGTTAAATCATTGATATTTCAATGTTATTCATTTATTTATGCAGGGTTGTCATTTGGATAGTGAACAACGCACCCTGAAAAATAAAGATACAGAGGTCAGGGTCAATGGTGGGCTTAAAGTGACTAAAAATGGAAGTGCCATTCACAAGGAATGAATTCCTCACCTCCATTATCGGAGGTATAAGGTTGCAGTTACTGAAACAAGCATTTGCAATGCAATCGGTCTCGCCTTTGGGACCTTATATATGTATTTAGCTATGCAGCACATTAGCCTGGGTGCTGAAACATCTGACACATGGCTGCATTGCTGGTGTTGTAAGACTGGCCCATGGTCTATGACTGCGTTGCTGATGATGGAAGAGTTACCTATGCTTTATGGCTGACATGCTGCATCCTGAAGTAGTAACCCTTGAAGCATGGCAGCATTGCTGGTGTTCCTCTTTCGTGCTTTGAAGCTTGAAACTTAATGGAAACAAAACAGAGGTACTCCTGTTTAGAAAGGCTGACTCTATTTGGAACTGCACTTGCTGGCTGAACACTTAGCATTTGGTTCTGAGCCTCAATAAAGCAAATAAGAATGTATGGCCCGATTCACAAAGGTAAACTTACACTTTTGTGTAAGTTTATGATTGTTTTCAATTCACAAAGCAATCTTTGCCAATCTTTTTATGTGTGGCATCTCCGCCACGAGTGAGGAGACATTGCAGTCATAAAAATACTACACGTAAAATTGCTCTGTGAATTGCAAAAAATTGTCAACTTACACAAAAGTGTAGGTTTACATTTGTGAATCAGGCCCTCAGGCTTTTTGGTTGATAAGTACATTTCTATGAAAGATCCAGCAAATGCAGTGTGTGGGAGCTGCCTTGGAATCATGTGGTCACTTCGCAGGATTTTCCTATCTGTCACCGTAAAATCATAATTCGGGCATTTACTACAAATCGGCATGAAGGGAATGCCCTTCATGCCGACATGTCTGACTATCTCCTCACACACGACTGCAAAGTATTCAAATTGTAGCTGCTTGTATGATTTGTAATTTTTCCAACAGAGCTTTTGTAAGACCACTTAAGCATAAAGTCCCTTCACTGGCTTCCTGTACATAAGAGAGGTATTTTTATATTGCTGTGCCATGTGCACCCGGCAGGGCCGGACTGGCGGTAGCGGGGATCGGGCGGTTCCCCAGGAGGCAGGATTGGAGCGGTGGGGGCTCTAGTAACAAAAACAGTAGTGCTGGGGTCCGGTTTGTTTAGCTGCAGTGCTTCACAGGGGGGGCGGGGGTTGCGGTCCTACTAACTTGTCAGGGCTGCTTTGGGCTCTCAGCACGGCACTGGCACCGGGAGGTTTACAATACAGGTGCCAATATCTTCAGGAATAAAGTCTGTTTTTACTGTCCCTCTAGAGCGCTCAGGTCGTCCAATCAGGCCACCATTGTCTTGAGATGTATCTCAAATACCAGAACTGGCGGACGATCCTTTACCTATTTGGCAGCCATCCACTGAAATGTCCTTTCATTAAAACTGGGTTTGACCCACAAACTTACGCGTTTGAGAACTCACTGAGAACATGGCTGTTCTCTGGCTAGCGCTGTGTCTCTTCTTCACATGTTCTGCCCCCGTTCCCTACTTTTGTTTAGTTTGGTGCTTTCTTGGTCTTAATTTTGTCTAGAGCTTGGATATCCCTTTGAGGATGAGTGTGAGCTTTAGGAAAAAATTCTAAATAAATAAAAAAAATCTTCATAAGGATAGTGTAAGTGTTACATAAAACACAACATGACACGCCATTTCACCACATGAAGATGGTGTCCTTGGACATTAAGGCTGCATACAGAAATATAGCTCAGTGGGTTGAGCACATGCCGCAGAGTCGGCGAGTAACCTGCAGCTTTTAAATTACAATCCTGGCAGGACTAACCAAGCATTTCATCCTTCACTGGTGAAAAAATGTAGTGAGTATTTATGGCGTCCATTATTACAGTGGCAACTGAGGTATGTCATCATAAAAGGCTTTATTAAAATAACCACGTGCAACAGTGTTTTTTTCATCAACATCAGAGGTCTGAAAGGGCTGTCAGCACTGCCCGCATTTGAACTTGTGATCTCCGGGTCACTGACACATATCAGGAACAAGCATGTAACTCACTGAGCCACTTTGCTGACCAATAGCCAATGTTGTATTACCGTTCTTGCGGTTGCCATCACAAGCAGTAGGCGGATTGTGAGCCAAGCAGCTGCCAGCAGGAACAATTCATAACAGATGTAAATAGCTTGAAAATACTCCAGGGGTCAACAATTCACATATGATGTTTTGGAGAGAGAAAGGAAGAAAAGAGGAGTCTGCACTTTTTAGTGTCTAAGGAAGCTTACTTGGTTAATGCACCTGCAGCAGAAATCTGCGCGGCATGAATTTTCTTTTTATAATGGAAAATGCACCTGAAATTCCACCACTTATTCTCAATTCAATAACCTCAAAAGGATGATAGTGTAAGCCTGTCAGAGCAAGGCTAGAGCGGCTTGCTTAAACACCATGCCAAACTTTAAACTGTGAGTTCAGTATGAGCCTGCAGCTGGCTTGGTCCGTTTAATTAAACTACGCATTTCGATGTTGTACAGTACAGCTCAAAACTATGGAAGTCTATGTGACGTAGTCTCCCACCTGCTGACGTTGTTTATGCAATGACTCTGGTGGGTGAAAGGTAATTTCTACGACTTAGTTTCTGACTGACCCACGCATCGGGGGTGCTGGCGAGAGTTTTCACTGCTTGTCGCCCCCGCAGCAAACGCATTGAGTAGGGGGGGGGGGCTGTAATTGCGCCCCCGCCCCCCTAGCTACGCCACTGCATCTAGATTTTCAAAGTAACCACTGGTTATGTAAATCACTTTCGGTGAAATTGACTGCACGTAAATATATCTTATGCAGATATAGAGAACATCAGTCATGGGTCCAGTCTTCTGGACCTAAGTTGGACATCCCTCCTCCACATCATAACAGACACTACATTCCAATCCAACCTTTCCTTCTAGAACCCCTCTGGGACTGCTCTTTATATATTTGCTTCAATTTGTTTACCTAGGACTGCATCTTCTAAAATACAGAATTCTAGAACAAGGTAGCCTGATAACACTGAGTTATGACCAGCAGGTGTCACCGGGAGGTCACGAGTGCAAAACCAGTCTCTACTCAGATATTTACCCTATAAATGTGAAAAAGTGAGTAGAATTAATGTGAGTAATAGAAACACCTTTCATATCGCTTAGAAACGCTAAAACGGTGATATGAAGTTCTCTGTAAAAACAATGCTCTGTTATTATTATTACTCGGTTAAGTGTAGTGCATATGTGTCCTGGCAGCTGACGTGCGTTATTGGATAACCTGTTGACTTTAATGAAATCAAGAGACCTGAGCTGTTCTAATCTTGCTTTCACCACTTAAACACGCTGAGTGATCTTGGGCAAATCGCTTTATTACCTCATTTGGAAATAACAAGGATTTTTTTTTATAGTAAGGAGTTCAATCCATCAGTTTGGAGGGGTTGCATATGGATAGTCCACAAGTTTTAGCACCAACCTCCCTCCTTAACACAAAAAATATGCTGGGGAGACCTTATCATGTAGACGCGCAGCCCTGTTCTTTCTGGGCCACTGGGGGTCACCTTGCTCAGTGCACAACAATCTCCCTGAAGATGTGTTCCCCCCCCCCCCCCAAGTACATCAGAGTTTAAGCGGCTGATATGGTTCCATTGTATGCATTTATGTCTCTGGTGTAGAGCGCGCTACAAACCCAACGCCTCAAGGCGCTTTGCACGAGTTTGCTTTCACTCAGATTCGAACTGAGAATAGTGCATGCTCGTTGTCTCTGGCGCTTTATGTGTTTGCATACAGGGCTCGCTGCCGATGTCTAGGGTCGCGTTGCACTCTAATAAATAGCTGGGTCCTCTTCTTATCCTGATTGTACTCATCTTATCGACCCCTGAAAGAGGGAAGGCTCGTCCAGCACACCAGAATTACCACAGGTGGCCTTTAGGTAGCTCATACATCGCTGTCAAGTGATCTCATGCCTCGAGGGTAGCATGCAGCAGTCTCAGTTTTTCAGCCAGCAGAACTTACTCACCTATGTGATAAGTGATACGGGACGTCCCAGCATGTTTAGCACTGATGCATGAAAAAAAAGCATTTGCAATGCAATAGGACTCGCATTTACGCGAGACCTATTGCATTGCATCACGGACAACGGGAGGGGGGAAGCACGGACAACGGGGAGTGCGGGCGGGGGTGAGAAGGCACGGACAAAGTAGTGCTCACAGTCTAAATAACACGTACGTACTATGTAACATTCGAAGTAAAGGGGCCAGTAGCCATGGGAGGGTACAAATGACGACATGGCCATAATAAGGAGGGACTAACAAGCCTCATAATCAATCAGAAGGCAGAATTTACGAAAGACAATGACACGAGCCAATTAAAAACATGTGCGGAGAGTGGGCGGAGCTTCCACTGCATACTCCATTACTGCATGCCTCGCAGAGCGAGCAGCGCATGTGCACTGCCGCTATAGGCACGACCTAAAAAGAGTGAGCGGAATCCAAAAACCTACCAATGACTGCATACCAGATTTCACTGACAGCGTAGGATCTTTTATAAAAAAAAGCTTACAAAAAGTGTAACAAGAAAGTAATATTGCCCTTCGGGCAACAACGAGAAGAGAACCAAAAATTAATTAAAAACTAATGGAATAGGTGTTAGTGTGGTGCATGAATAAACTTAAATGTGCCTACCCAACAATGAGAAGCACAGGCCAGAATCCACCCTATTAGCTCTAAGAAAATATATAAAAATGCGAACAATTAGTAGCAAATTGAATTGGTTTGAAAAATGGGACAAAATGCCTTCAAGCAGTCGCAGACCAAACGTGCTCAGCACTCGCTATCAAATATCCAGTGGAGTCTGATGCACAATAGGCGCATATGCTCTTTGGGTATACAATGTAAAGCACCCACACCAAACGTTCCGGGTATTTGGACACACCTCAAGAAATACAGACAGTAGCTGCGTCCGTTCATTAAAACGCAAAGGACTGTTTTGATTTGGAATATATATTAGGCACCAATATTTCTTCATGTCAGTGTTCGGGCAAACCCAGGGAGCGAAATACACAAGGACGCCAAAGCCCTCCAAAGTGTGGGCACTGGGGGGAGCTCATACCGCATTTAAGGGATGCAGACCCCACAGTTTGCTTTCGTACAGTAACTGCGGGTGTCACGCTTTCTGGGATTAAATCTTCACGGCGACCTCCTACAGGAGAAACTCTGGTATCCCAAAAAACATGACATTACGGAGGCCCGAACTACTGGGATGAGTCAGTCGAATGCTACGTACTGATCTCCCCTACCGGAAAGCACGTCTGGCTTTGTACATTTACCCCTCCATTTGTGATGTTAATTGCTAGGTAAATGTGACCAATGGAGCCTGAGCCGATCATCCGCACTAGCTTGGTGTTCATTGCTTCTCTCTCACTCAGCGATAAGGACTACGCCACACTAGCGTCCTGCCTAACATGCTCTCCTAACGCAGCATGAGGCGTGAATTGACAGCTGCACACGCTCACTAAGCATACACTCTCTACCATAGCGAAGCAGCCATTTAGTGATGTCTTTGTGCCACACTGCTGTCAACTGTAAAAAACAAAAACACGATTTATAGGCCTGTTTTTACTCGCGCTGCAAATGAAAAGGCAGGAGGGAACAGCTGTACATAAGGACTGATTGTGCCTCGCTGCTTGTTCCCGTGGCAATACTCCAGGGGAGTCAACTTTTAAAACAGGCAACCCAGTTGGAGACACAGTGGGGGAGGCAGCAGTAACACAACTGTGGCATTAAGAGGAAGTGGGAGGAAGAATGCTATATTTGAATGTAAGCAGCGAGGGTGCTGAAGCTAAACACAGACAAACAGTAACAAAGCAGGAAACAAAGAAAAAAATAGTCCCCCAAAGAACAGATAAAGAACAATAGCGGAATGAGACAGTACTAAGTCCCTGCTCTGTGGGAGGAATAGAAGAGAGAAAGGAGGGACAAAGAGGCAGGACTGATCACTACCAAGCAAGGATTTTTAAAGGACACTGACATAGACAAATGAAAAGCAAAGGCAAGAAAGGGGATGAACTTGATGCCCACAGACTGTTTACAGTAGGTCTCAAAGAGACAGCGCATGCGCTGTCTAGCTTGACCTAAAAATGAGCACCTGTGAGCAAAGGGGCTCTGCTACTGTGTCAATTCCAAACACCATGGTTGTTGATATAAATGTCTGAGTGCGTGTATGTTTTTTTTTTTTTATTGATCTTTATTGATTTTCAACAGGTTATACAAATGAGCATTATCTGACATATTATGCATGATATTGCAGTACCGGTTACAGAAGCAGCTGTGGTGGAGTGTAACACATTAATTCAAAACAATAGTTTTGGACCAGTATTGACATTTTGTGACTCCAACACAAAACTCTCTATATCCAACAGTAGAATTACTGATTGCTCAAGAGTTTCCATACTCGATTGCCTTATATTCGGGATTAAGATCTGGTTACATATCAACAGGTGTGGGCAAACAATTACGGGATCAGGGAGTGCCAGGAGGGGGAAGCCCCATGGACTGTGTGTTTGCGCATATGACGCCTGCCCATCCATGTCCGGATAAGGATTTATAAACTATGAGGATGTGATGTGTGTGTGATGACTTCACTTCTACTTATGTGGGGAGCACAGGGCGAGGGTGCATTATATGGTGTAGTTGAGTTAATTGTGCGCAGTTTAGTTTCGATGGCAGTCAATACTCTTGCCATTGTCCAGGCTTGGTTCGCGAGGGGAGCCTAGCTGCATTAAGTAAGTGTGTCTCATGTTCTGCGACGAGTGCTCTACGGACATCCTGGAGCCATAATTGGGTCCTGGGGCCTGCCTGTGACTTCCAGGACACAGCTATTCTGCGCATTGCCTGGTCAGTGCCAGGTCCAAGACTTTGTTAAGATTCTTGTGCGATGAGGTGCATTTTGTAATTCCCAGCAGAAAATGCGAGCCCTGGGGTGTTATCGGGGTGCCCGCTGCCGCCGTTAGTTAGGCCTGGGCATAGTTCGGGGAGTTTTGCTACGCGAAACTCCGCGAAGTTACAAAAAACTCCGCGAAGTTCCGCGAGTGGCGGAGTGCAGTGCGAACTGCAGTTTGTGTTGCTATTCCTGCCGCTCGGTTAGAAATTCTACCTGAGCGGCAGCTCGCGCTCGCGAACTTACCATTAGCAATCGTGAGCGGGGAAAAAACTCCGCTGCACATCGGGAAGCGGAGTTTTCTGCACTCCGCGAGCTCCGCGGAGTGCAGAAAACTCCGCAAACGGAGCGAAGTTCACCGCCCAGGCCTACCGTTTGTGTCCCGGCTACCTCGTCCCAGAATGGTCCAAGACGTGGACACGTCCAGACCATGTGGGGAAACGTTGCCCCGGGAGCCAGGAACCTGGGGCAGACATCCGTTGAAGTGGGATACATACGTGACAACCTGTGCGGTGTCAAGTACGTATGATGAAGATAATTGAACGGTAGACAATGCCGTGCCCAGGTACCCGCACAATGGGGCCAACAGGGGTGTCAGATCAGGCCTAAGAGAGTTGTAAATCACCGTGATTACTCTCCTACCCCATCCATATGTTCATAGGGTTTGAAGAGGCTGGAATGTGGTGGGTACGTTGCGAGTGTTATCCCATAAATGCAAGAAATGCTGCGAGAGAGTGGTATAGAGCGGAATCCCATAATCGTCCATCAAACTCGTGAAGTCCTGTGATTGCATATCTAAAAACAGGTCTCCCCAAATGTCCATTCCCACTGTTCTCCAGGCTTCGAGTTCTGGGTGCCCGTGGCAGGTAAAAGTTCCGGGGAGGACCTCCAGTGGCATATTTTAGCCAGCAGCACCTGGATGCCATCATTAATAAGTTGCCCTGTTGTTTCTGTAGTGCAGTAATGGTGCCTGATAGCCATTCAACCATGGCTGGCTGTCGTAGTGTCATCGCCCAGGGGGGAAGTTCGGCCAAGTTGCTGTTTGCGAGCCATCACATTGGCCACTGTAGCTGCGCAGTGGCGTAGTAATGTTCATAGTTCGGCGCCCCTACCCCCCTTCAGGTAAAGGGAAGGTACAGCTTATGAAGTGCCACTCTGGCTCTCGAGCCCCCCCAGATCAGGGATACAAGGAGCGATTCTAGGTCTCTAAAAAGCTTATGTGGCAGTCTATAAGGTAGCGTTGAGAAAAAATATAAGAGCCAGGAAAAGTATGAGTATCTTAGAGATGGCAATCCATCCCATGGGGAATAAAGGTAAGCCCAACCAAAATGAGAGGGCTGCACGGGCCCTGGCGATCGCCCTTCCCAAATTACCGTCTACGAGATCTGCCTGAGAGTGATAAATCTGGATGCCCAGGTATCTGAAAGTGTCAAAGGCCCACCTCAGCGGCGTTCGAGGCAGAGTGTGTCTCTGTTCTTCTGATAGTGGCTGCATCGGGAACACCGCCGACTTAGGCCAGTTCACTCGCAGACCCGAGACGCTGGCATGCTCATCCAGCAGCCCCATTAGGCCCTGCAGGGTTGCAATCTGGCCACACAGGTAAATCAGTGCGTCGTCTGCTTATAGGGAAACTATGTGCCACTGACCATATGCTCGTATGCCCCAGTCTAATACCCGCTGTCGTAGTTTGCATGCCAGAGGCTCCATAGCCAGCGCAAATAAAATGGGTGATAAAGGACACCCCTGCCGCGTCCCACATTCCGATTGTGAATGGCGGGGAGATGATACAGGCGGTCTTGACCCTGGCTTTCGGATAGCCAGTACTGTCAATAAATATTGCCACCCCAGGGTGTCGAACGCCTTTTCAATGTCGAGGGCCACCAGCCAAGGACCTTCGTTTTCCGATCGGGCCCACTCTAACAATTTGAAGATGGCGACGAAGATTCAGATCAGTGTTCTGGCCCGGAATGAATCCATTCTGATCTTCGTGTACCAGTATCTGCACTATGTCAAGCAGCCTATTGGCCAAGATCTTTCCTAGGATTTTAAAATCGGAGTTAAGAAGGGACAAAGGGCGATAGGAGCCCATTTGGAGTGGATCCCTGACTTGTTTGGGTAGCCCGACCAATACTGCCTAGCGCAGGGAGGGCGGGAGTTCCCCCCTTTCGAATGCTTCTGCGTACATGATAAATAGACGGGGAATGAGTTGCTCAGCATAAGTAGAATAAAATTCTGATGGCCATCCATCTGCCCCCGGTGTCCTGCCAGTGGCCAATTGTTTAATAGCATCCGAGATCTCATCAGCGGAGATGGGATCTTGGAGCAATGCATATTGAGTTTGTGTAACTTGTGGGAGATGGACGTGGGATAGAAATTGCTGAATGAGTGAGGGGTCATCAGTAGCCGGAGCTTGGTATAGAGAAGTGTAGTAACTGTGAAAGGAGTCATTAATTGCTTTCTGGATGTTTACTAAGCAGTCATCACTGTGTATATTGACATGATGGGGGGTTATGAGGTTTCAGTTTTTAGTAGCCAAGCCAGCATTTTGCCTGCTTTGTCCCCTTCAATGTGTTTCCAGGTCAGATATTGTTTATAGTCCAGCACACCAGCGCACAAAGGCTGTCTCTTTGTAAGCTAGTAGAGCCCTGGACAGCGAGGGAATGATGTGCGGATCTGTAGGGGAGAGACGTTCACATCGTAGAACCTTGGTCTCATGTTTTTGAAGTTCTTTCTCTAGTGTCATACACGAGCCGTAAACCGTCTTAATGGCGTGTCCACGAAGAACAGTTTTAAATGCGTCCCACTCTATCCCCACATTTGAAGCGGTGCCTGCACTTGTCTGGAAGTACAAGTCAATGATTGTGTCAGGGAAGCACGAAACACTGCATCTTCAAGTGCAGCGATGGGGAGGCACCAGGTCGGTATCCTAGCTTTGTGTGTACCTCACACAAGTTGTAACTGTAAAGGACTGTGATCAGAGATCGTGTGGGCCAAATAATCTGCGCAGGACACTTTAAGCAGGGCATTGTCCGTGCAGTATATTGCATTTATCCTCGTGTGGAGGTCATGGATCGTTGAATAGTGTGAGTAAACACGCATGGTGGGGTGTTTGCTATGCCATGCTTTGTGTAGTCGCATATTATTGGCCCAATCTTTCATGTGTTGTGCTGTACTGACAGATTTCAAAAGAAACAATTGATGGAGGAAATGCTGGACAATGCAAACATTCACCCCCAGTCACAAAGATCTGGGTTAAATCCATCATTCTTTTGCTCACCACACCACCCCAGTTTGGACCCAGCCGTATGCTAATCAGTCTTGACCCTGTTCCTTGTGGGAACATTCCAGCCCGAACTGCCAAGCCAGGTCCTCCCTGGACCGGAAACAAGCATCCTGGGACCGGTTTCAGGGCATCACCCTTCATCAGCCAGGCTAGCTTGAATCCAGTGGTGTAGTGAGCACGGGACCCACGTCTGGGCATACCCTTCCCACTTAGGGCGACATATGCAAAAGAAACAATTGATGGACGAAATGCTGGACAATGCAAACATTCACCCCCAGTCACAAAGATCTGGGTTAAACTCATCATTCTTTTGCTCACCACACCACCCCAGTTTGGACCCAGCCATATGCAAATCAGTCTTGACCCTGTTCCTTGTGGGAACAGTCCAGCCCGAACTGCCAAGCCAGGTCCTCCCTGGACCGGAAACAAGCATCCTGGGACCAGTTTCAGGGCATCACCCTTCATCAGCCAGGCTAGCTTGAATCCAGTGGTGTTGTGAGCACGGGACCCACGTCTGGGCATACCCTTCCCACTTAGGGCGACATATACAAAAGAAACAATTGATGGACGGAATGCTGGACAATGCAAACATTCACCCCCAGTCACAAAGATCTGGGTTAAATCCATCATTCTTTTGCTCACCACACCACCCCAGTTTGGACCCAGACAAATGCAAATCAGTCTTGACCCTGTTCCTTGTGGGAACAGTCCAGCCCGAACTGCCAAGCCAGGTCCTCCCTGGACCGGAAAAAGCATCCTGGGACCGGTTTCAGGGCATCACCCTTCATCAGCCAGGCTAGCTTGAATCCAGTGGTGTAGTGAGCACGGGACCCACGTCTGTGCATACCCTTCCCACTTAGGGCGACATATGCAAAAGAAACAATTGATGGACGGAATGCTGGACAATGAAAACATTCACCCCCAGTCACAAAGACCTGGGTTAAATCCATCATTCTTTACCTCACCACACCACCGCAGTTTGGACCCAGCCATATGCAAATCAGTCTTGACCCTGTTCCTTGTGGGAACAGTCCAGCCCGAACTGCCAAACCAGGTCCTCCATGGACCGGAAACAAGAATCCTGGGACCGGTTTCAGGGCATCACCCTTCCTCAGCCAGGCTAGCTTGAATCCAGTGGTGTAGTGAGCACGGGACCCACGTCTGGGCATACTCTTCCCACTTAGGGCGACATATGCAAAAGAAACAATTGATGGACGGAATGCTGGACAATGCAAACATTCACCCCCAGTCACAAAGATCTGGGTTAAATCCATCATTCTTTTGCTCACCACAGTTTGGACCCAGCCATATGCAAATCAGTCTTGACCCTGTTCCTTGTGGAAACAGTCCAGCCCGAACTGCCAAGCCAGGTCTTCCCTGACAGATTGGGCACCCGGGAGTGGCGGCCATGAGCGGTTCAAGGTGAGGTCGTGTACACAATTGTAGTCCCCGCCCCAGTACGGTGGTGCAGTAGGGTCGCCAAGCAGTGACAGTGTAATTGTCTGCAGAAACGAGGATTGCCCTGAATTTGGAGCATATAAGGAGACCAGTGTCAGAGTGGAGCCGTTCGGAAGACCTTCCAAGGTCATATAATGACCCTGGGAATCCACTCAGGTTTGTGTTATCTGCAAGGGGATGTCTGGTGCCACCGATATCAAAGTGCCCCTGGCATACCCCGAGTATGTAGTGCCCACCACCGTGCACCTCCATCTCTTGCGGAGCAATGAGAGTGTTTGTGCGGTGAGGTGTGTCTCTTGTATCAATGCGAAGGAAATCCCGTGGCTGTGCAAATATTGGTAAACTTTGTGGCATTTAGCACATCCAGCTAGGCCCCTCATGTTCCATGTTAATAAAATATGATCGTTGTTGCCCTTCTAAGTGTTAATCTGTAAAAAAGCAGAGCAGGGACTGGGCCTAACCTGCTATCCCTCTCCAACCAAGTCTCCCCCCAGCATCCGTCCCCCAACAACAATTGCAGAAACAGTGCACATTGAATACATTATATTCGGCATATCAAGATGAACAGATCACAATATATAATAAAAATGCCCAATACCCCGCCCCAGGCCGGCGTGCCAATGGACAATTGGCCATCTGCACTGTAATTCAACTGAACAGAACAAGAAACAACAATGAAAAGAAGAAAAAATAATGCGTTTGACAATGTGCTATATGAGAATCACACTATAAAGTAGTAGAGAGAGAAAAGAGAAGATGAAAGCGCAAGGGTGCTATATCAGCCACTTATCGTATGCGGGGGCGTGGCAAGTCTGCGTATCTTCCACATCTGGACCGCCATTCTGAGTTTGTGCCTGTGTCAACTAAGTTGCAAGCAAGTGAGCGGTAGCCAGGGTAAGATGTATCGGGTAATTTAGTGGTGTGGGAGATTTATTGTTCCGTAAAAATCCCTTGGGTCGCCACATAGGACATCACCCCAGCTCCTCAGAAGTTTTTGGAGTGACCACCGGTCCTCCATCCGTCAGTGCCTCGAGCTGCGAGGCAGACAGTTGTAGTGTTTGTTCCAGGGACGTGTCCGAGTCAGGTTCAGATCTGGGAGGTGAAGTGGGGTTGCCAAAGAGCTCCACTTGTCTGATGGCTTGCTCGCGTTCACTTGCTGCCTGAATTCCTGTCGGGCGACGCGCTCCACCCCTGCCATGGTGTCTGCGTGGGCCAGCCAGTTTCTATGGCTGTCGATGTTCTGGCGAAGTAGCAGGCGAGGGATGCGCAAGTCCGTTCCGATCCATCTATGACCAGGCCTCCTCAGGATTGGAGCAGAAGGTGGTGCTGTCCTTATATCAGATGCACAGCCTAGCAGGGTATTGCAGTGAGTATTGTATCCCGTGATCCTGGAGGCATTTCTTAATGTCCAGATAGGAGGCTCTGCAGCGCTGCACTGGTAGCGTGTAGTCTGGGTAGATGTGGACTGCAGCATTTTCTACCTGCCATGGGCCGCAGGACCCGGTTACCTGAAGGATGTGATCCCTATTGCGGTAGTTAAACAGCCTCGCTACCACAGGTCTGGGGGGTTTGCCCGGGCGCGAGGGCCCCCAGACACTCTATGTGCCCTCGCGATAGAGAAGAACTTGGAGACCCTACCCTTCAGAATTTCTGTGGAAAACCAGGACTCCATGTACAGTTCCATGCTTTGGGCTTCGATTCGCTCTGGCAGGCCCACTATCCGAACGTTGTTCCTGCGTGACCTGACCTCCTGATCCTCCACACGGCTCTTAAGCTATTCCACCTCTTGTTGGAGGGTTTTGATCTTCTCCGTGGCTGTGGACACGGTGGGCCACAGAGATGCCAGGGCTTACTCCGAATCCCCCACTCTATCCTTCAGTTTTTTGTGGTCTTCTCTCAAGAACCCCATTTCTGCTCGCAGCGAGTCTATCTTAGGGCCCAGTATAGGCTTAATATCTAGAACCTCCGCCAACAGCTCATCAAACCGATGCAATTGATCCTCTCGGCCCGCAGGGCTCAGGGCCATTGCCTGCACATCACTTTCTGCCGTAGATGTCTGGGAGGATGTGGCAGTTGATTGGGGCTGTGCCTTGTCCACCCTGGGTTTGCCCATTTTGCAGTCTAAGTATTTGTCGCTGTTTAGGTGCTTGCACTAGTGAGGGTGGCGCCCAGAAGAAAATCCACGCTGCTGGCCAGTTAGTGAGCAATGTGTCGGCAATACCTGTACCACTGACATGTCAGCAATCACTTAGTGCGCAGTCGTTCCTTGTTGCCAGGCTGTTGGCCGTAATGCACTACCAGTGCGCAATCCGGCAGCAAAAGCAGAGTATGGGGCTGTACAATAGCGCTCATGGGGTGAAAAACACAGTGGTGGCTGAGCAGGGGAGAGAGCTGTGCAGGATGATAGTCTCTATCGAACAGCCCTGGAGCCAGAAGGCACTGGCTTGGTGCTCTCTTTTTTGCACAGCAGCAGAAGCGAGGCATATGGTTCCAGCGGGGGTCCACCACCTCCACAGGGCTCAGCGGCTCACCTGAGCACATCTCCGGGGCCCAGCATCAGCTCACAGTTG
Source organism: Calotriton arnoldi (assembly GCA_963921515.1). Taxonomy (NCBI): domain Eukaryota; kingdom Metazoa; phylum Chordata; class Amphibia; order Caudata; family Salamandridae; genus Calotriton; species Calotriton arnoldi. The sequence continues at coordinate 1,161,005 of CAWUFW010005186.1, read as the reverse complement.
CAGAATACGGGCTGCATCTATGCCCGCACGACAGGTAAAGCGCGGACCCCCTGACATTCGTGGCCCGCAGCACATTACCTCCAATGTTGAATGCAGAGGGAAAGAGCAGTTCCAGGTGGGGTGGCGCCCACCACAAGTTCCAGGCACCGCAACCGGCCGATCCCCATCCTGCGGACCGCTTGCAGCGGCCCTCGTACGGCCAGCAGGTCCGGGGCAGCCACGCCCAGCACTTGATGCCGCTTACATAACGATCGCAGGCGCGTGCAGCAGGGCCGACGAGCAGAAGGCCTCGGTGTTCTTCTCCACCGGGGGCGAGGCCAGGCACTCCCAGGCCGCCCCGCAGTCCCTGGTGCGCCCACAAAGTAAGGAAATCGCCGATCCCTCACCTTATGGTCACTGCGGGGGGAAGGGCATGCCGTCTTGGCCCCCGCTCAGTAAGTCCCCCACTGCCAGCACAAGTCTTCCACCGCAGGCAGCGGACGATGGCAGGAGAGGGCGCGAGTCTTCAGTGGTGGCGGCATGCGCACCCGACCGGGCCCCCGCGCGTCGGGTCTCACAGCGCTGAGTCGTCTCAGCAACAGTCACGCCTCACGGCCACCGAAACAGTTGGTCACCGCCGTCGGGGATCGGCGCAGTGTCAGAAGATGTCCCCCAGCTTTCCACATAGCAATTGGCAGGCTAACGCACATCAAGTGCAGGATTATGTGGCGAGTCCGATGCGGAGCTGTTCAGCCTGCATCCGCACTCATCGCCATCTTGGCCACGAGCCTCGAGTGTGTGTATGTGTGTTAGGCTCCATCATTGCTTTTTCTCATATCACTACAAAAAATATCACAGTATATTTTTTGGGGCTTGAGCATATCTAGTTATTTTTCAGTGAGCCAGCGTGTAAGTGAACAATGCTGCTTTGGTGGTCTACTCCTACTTTTTACGTCTTTCAATTTTATTTTTGTAAACCATAGTCCTCATGCCACGCACAAGAACAGTATGTCTAGTACACGTTTTTTCAAAGGCCAGACCTATGGTCTTTGTCATTGCTTGGTGGTTATCATTGTGCAGTGCAATTGCTCATCTCTTTGAGCTAATCAGCCAGCATCAGAGCAGTGTCTGGGGCATAGTGGCAGGACAAACACAGCTAAAATGGTGGACCCGAAACAAACAAAAAATATTACTATCCTGGATGGGAGTGGTGAAAGGAGTAAGGAGAAGGGCGCAGAGAGAGTGAAAGGTACAGTGAATTCGAGACAGAGAAAAGAAGAAATGAAGAGAACGAAGGTAACTGAGGGAAGTAAAGTAAGACTTATGCAGGCCAGACTGGATAAAGCCCTGTTTGTGGCTGCTGAGCTTGGGACTGATGACTCTCAATGAATGTGCACTGAGGGGTTCAGGCAGTAGCAGATTCAGGGTACCACTGGAGAGGTCCTGTTGAGAGAGCAAACCAAGTGTAACAGAGTGCATGTGTTCAGGTGTGTGAACCACATGAATTGCGATAGCTGGAGACTTGGAGTGGAGAAAACACCAAGGGGCATATTCTCAAGGACTCATCGCCGATTTATCCCGCAAAAGTGGCGATAGATTTATCGCCCTATTCTCAAGCTGGTGCAAACTGCCGATATCACCAGTTTACCAGCGATAGCTGCCGCAAAAAACATCACCAAGGATGAGTGCGACAACTAACGCTAATGATATGCAGAGTAGGCGTTCCAGTGCAAAAACACACGAAAACACCACTTCGCGAGATTCACAACGACCAGTCAGATCTGCGATGCGAACCAAGAACAGGCGATAAGACGCGTTAGCAGCAGGGATTTAACACCTGCCTCTTACTGGTGTTAAGCAGGACGACCAACTGCAGTAGAAAGGGAGCCCAGCCCAGAGCCACATCTGAAGACCAACAGATGCCATGGAGACACTGATCATGCAGCTCGAAGACCCAAGAGGACCACAACACCCACCGCCACCACCCCAGGCACCCCCGGACCTTCCCCCTAAGGTCATGAAGTCCAGTAGTCAACAGTAGTGGAAAAATAGAACTTTATTACAAATACATAAATCAACAAAATGAAAGCTCAGCCAACGCGTTCCATTCCCAAAGGGGAACTCCAACAGGGCAACGTGTCTTCAGAAACCTGTGGGAGAAATGGTGACAATGGTCAAACTTCGGTATAGTCACATGCCTAATCTGGTACAGTGTACTGCACTTGGACAAACCGGAATGCTCACAGTCCAGATAAACCATGCATGAGAAGACCGTAACAGAACTACGTGTGGCTATAACCGTCGTAGGAATGAAGAGGAAGGTAACAACCACACGAACTGCTGTTACGGTCACATCATGCAGGACTCATCACACCTGAAAGAATCACGGTGTGTGTCAGCTCGATACCCCTGACCCTCACACCCCCCACACTGCACAGGAACATCTTGAGACCACGCAAGGGAACTACGCCATAGCTGGCGTCACGCACGTGTTGGGGGCAATTCACAGCACACGTGTATGACTTGTGCCCCCTGTCGACACAGCACACAATCACCGCAACAGCAACCACACGCATGCCATCACTGTGCATACAAAAGTGAACCACCGTGGCCTGTCCACCAATGTCGTCGCAAATACCCCAGGCAGTGTGCATGATCACCACATGTCCGCAAGTCCGCCACCAACCAGAGCTTTGAGGATGGCCCCCATGGAAATGCACTGCCCATCGGCAAGCACCAACTGAACACACCACACACCTCAACTCCACAATCCCCCAACTCACAACTGTGGGAATGCACACGTCACCAATCCACCACCAAAGTGACTACTGCTTGTGTCTCAGTCTCCGCCACAACCTGCCCATAGGCCTACACACACGTGGCCGACCACCTTCAACGGGCACATTCACACTGGAGACGAGGTGGCTACATCACAAACCAACCCGCGCGCATCACGAACATCGCATGCAGGGCTGTGTCAGCAAGGGCGGCGCCCCCCACCCAGCCACGAGTCCGCCGCCATGACCGGTGGTGCCTGCGCGATCCTGTGCGCCTGATGCACCCCAGCCCAGGTCCCCAGACCGGTCCTCCGCCCAGCGATGACTGGCCGCCCCTGCGCACCCAGGCCTCAATGCTCACCTGCCGCCACCGGCATGTTTCCAAGAGGGCCCACCACGTGCCGGTGCATCCTCCTCAGCCGATCGCTGGATTCCGCACCACAGGCCCCCAGCGCACCCTGCGGCACCGCAGAGTCATGTGTGTGCTGACTGCTGCCTGCGCGTACACTGCGGTCCAGCAAGGCACACTGTTCAATTTGAGTCTTGATTCGCTGGACGCCGTATCGAGGCCAACGCATCATCGCAGGCTGCACACCCGCTCAGCTCTTCAGGTGCCACTAACCCTGTGCAACGCAAGTCATCATCATGTGGCAGTAGGCCCCTGCCAGCCGCAGTGCAGCGGGTGCCACTAACCCTGTGCAACGCAAGTCATCGTTATGTGGCGGTAGGCCCGTGCGGGCTGCAGTGCAGCGGGTGCCACCAACTCAGTGCGCCACAAGTCATGGACCCTTCATGATTGGGTCGCGTGGTGCGGACGCCATCATGTCATCTCCGGCAGTGGGGTATGTGACGTGCTAGGCCCCTTTTATTGGCAGGGTCACATGTCCTGTGACGCCTGTGCTGGATGGGTGTGGTGTGGGTGTGAACCAGCCCTCAGGGAGTGGCTGTGGCATGCTGACGACTAGACCAGTGATCAGCAGATCACTACAGGGAAGACCTGGGACATGTAGCTTTGTCGTCCCCCCCCCTGAGCGTAAGCGGAGTGGACTGGCCTGGCGTATGGCAGGCCAGCGTAGGGGTGGGAACAATGAGCCCGGGGCTCTGGGCGTGCTTCAGTTCTGGGCTGGACATGGAAGTAACTGATGTTTGTGTCTCTGTTGTATTGTCTACGCCACCCGGACCTCAATCGGCACTGTTGCACCCTGTGACTCAAGTCCCACGACATGAGCAACAGGGACGTAAGGGGGAATCACTGACCCTTCATTCATCCATACTCTCATACTTGAATGATCAAAGGCATGACACATCTGTGGGATTCTGAATGTTTAATTCACATCCAGTGGAGTGTTGCAGCAGGAGCAGTACAGGGCCATGCAAACCCCACTTCACATTATTGGCCCGTGGAGGGCCAGCCAGAGTCCTTCAGGGAATGACAAGTACATCGGAAGGGGAAGAGTTCAGTCCGCAGTCTGATCGCTGTGTCATTGGTAACCAAATAGAAAATGGCAGTCCATGTCGAGGTCCAAGGTCAGTGTCGTAGAGTGTATCGGGGGACAGTGGAAGGTGATGATGCAAAGGGCAGAACCAAGCAGAAACAAGCCATATGGCGGAGATGAATGCTACTGCCTCCTCCTTACCAGTAAGGTTGATTCACCCGCATCTTCGTCCTCTGATGTCACATGTGCCTCACACGTGGGTGGTGGTGGATTGCCTGCCACACTGTGAGGCACTGACACATCAGGGGGCGGAGATGTGGATGTAGAAGCAGCAGCAGCATTCATCTGCGCAAGGCCTTGAGGCAGCAATGCCATGACGATGTGCTGCAGGGCATGGAAGGTCCCAGCCACATCTCACTGGTGTGCAGCCGTGGCAGCCATTCTTTCCGCCGTCATCCGCTCCATGTTCTCCATGAGCCCCCGCATCTGTCCCAACTCCCGGCTGACATTGCTGGAGCCACTCTGACTGGACAGTTGTTCTTGTCTCAGTATCATGACTCCAGCGATGTCAGCCATGGATCGTTGGAGAGCATGGAGGGGACTGTGGGTGTCCGTTAGGGACTGTAAGTGGTCCCTGATGGTACTCAGACACCCATGTATGGCATCAAGTTTGGCTGCCTTGAGGTCGAACCCCACCTGCACCTGATCAGCCATCTTCTCCTGGACCTCTAACACACAGGGGTCGATTCCGATTCGGGCCGGAAAAAGCACCGACCGACTCGGATCCGGAAAAAATACCGACCGACACGTACCAGTGGCGCCCGACACGCCAAGTACGATGCAAGCCGCGATAAATCCGACCGACACGTCAGGAAACCAAGCCGACCGACCGAGCCGCTCGGAAAATTGCAATCCGGCCGGAAAAACACGCGAATCCAACCGACCGACACGCACCCGGAACAAATCCGACCGAATCGTACCCGCCAACTCCAACCCGCAAAGTACGATGCAAGGCGCGAAAAACACGACCGAGTCGGACGGAGGACAAGCCGTACGACCGACACGCATACAAAACCGAGCCGAAGCAACACAATACACCGCGACCGACGCGTACGCAGCATACAAAACTGCACAAACACAGCGTGAACGAAACGGAAAACACCGTACGAGACCAATGCAGGGTCCGACTCGGTCACAAGAACGTTTCCAACATACACAAACAGCACAAAGGAAAAATCAACCAAAAAAGGCCAAACAAGCAATTACCAAGCCAATAAATACTGGGGGGGTGGGGACAGAGAACAAAGACACACCCACAACTCCACCTATATAAAGGACACAAATCACTACCATGAGCCTTTGCAAATGCCATTTCACTGCCAGCACCCAAGAGAAAGCAACCACACACCCACAGCTCACCCCTCACACAAGCCACACACCATCAGCACACCAACAAATACCTACCTCACATACACCCAGCAAAACACACACTCACACACCCTCACCTGCACACCAACACACACATCACTCACCATCACCACCCATCACCATGCCCCCAAGAAGAATCCCAAGTTCCTAGATTGTGAATTGGAAGTCCTGGTAGACGAGATCCTCAGGGTGGAGCCACAGCTGTTTGGCACTCTGGTCCAACAGACCCCCATGTCGCAGAAAACCAAGATGTGGGAGAGGATCATCAACAGGGTGAACGCCCAATCATCATGTCGGCGCACAAAGACGGACATCCAGAACAGGTGGTATGACGTGCGCAGGAGGGTACGGGACCTGCTGAAGATAGACTACATCAACAGCCAACATACCGGCAGTGGCCCTCCTGCCAAGCCAATATACCTCAGGCCCTGGGAGGAGAAGGTGCGGGCCATCCTTCCGCCAGTGAGCGTATATGGACTAGAGAACATCCCAGAGCCTGGTGAGTACACAACAAATGTACACAATAAACTGCCACAAAACACACACATCACTGTCAAGGGGAGAGTCAAACCATGCACACATAGCAATTACACAGCAACTAGAACAGAATCATCCCAAAATGTGTATGTCAGTCAGATAAACACAACACATGCCATCAAAAAAGTCACATCCAACTGTGCCAACACATGTACAAACACAACCACAACTACAGCTAGGCAGTGGCACAAATAGAACTAACACACACATCCACACATGTAGCCACCACAACAACACCAACACACAGTGAAGACCACTCAAAGGAAGGAATTCTGTGTATGCTGGCCAAGTCAGTGTAGCCAATAGCATCATGGGAGTCGCAGTCACACATATTGCCCCCCCACAACTGTCCCATCAACACCACCCTGAACCATGCTCACATCACAGGGAGTGGAGAAGGACTCACAAGATGGCTGACACTGGCTACTGCTGTGGGGAGCACAAGGCCCTGCTGGCAACTGTGCACCAACAAACAGCAGGACACCACTGACTGACATCCTGAGAGACAACTTCCACTCCCTGCAATGCAAGCACGTTCCATGGTGGGATATCTGGCTGGCTGGGTGGGAAGGGGGACTTGCAGCACTGACTATAGTCACCAGCACCTCCCCTCACCCCCCCAACACAAACTCCACAGTACCCACCTGGTAGAATGCAATGCCCTCCATCCTAACACAAGATCCCACAAAGCACCACCACCCTGGGTTATGTTGTGTGAAGCACAGGGACACTCTTGGGACTCTTAGCCAAACAACTGCCAGGACAACACTCCCAGCCATCCTGTCAGCACAGCCAGCCCACCCCACAGGGAAGCAGAGTCAAAAGGAAGGAAGCATGGGCATGCTGGGAAGGGGGTGGAGGCAATAGCATGATGGGAGTCGTAGTCACAGACATAGCTCACCCCCACAACTGTCCCATCAACACCACCCTGAACCATGCTCACATCACAGGGAGTGGAGAAGGACTCACAAGATGGCTGACACTGGCTACTGCTGTGGGGAGCACAAGGCCCTGCTGGCAACTGTGCACCAACAAACAGCAGGACACCACTGACTGACATCCTGAGAGACAACTTCCACTCCCTGCAATGCAAGCACGTTCCATGGTGGGATATCTGGCTGGCTGGGTGGGAAGGGGGACTTGCAGCACTGACTATAGTCACCAGCACCTCCCCTCACCCCCCCAACACAAACTCCACAGTACCCACCTGGTAGAATGCAATGCCCTCCATCCTAACACAAGATCCCACAAAGCACCACCACCCTGGGTTATGTTGTGTGAAGCACAGGGACACTCTTGGGACTCTTAGCCAAACAACTGCCAGGACAACACTCCCAGCCATCCTGTCAGCACAGCCAGCCCACCCCACAGGGAAGCAGAGTCAAAAGGAAGGAAGCATGGGCATGCTGGGAAGGGGGTGGAGGCAATAGCATGATGGGAGTCGTAGTCACAGACATAGCTCACCCCCACAACTGTCCCATCAACACCACCCTGAACCATGCTCACATCACAGGGAGTGGAGAAGGACTCACAAGATGGCTGACACTGGCTACTGCTGTGGGGAGCACAAGGCCCTGCTGGCAACTGTGCACCAACAAACAGCAGGACACCACTGACTGACATCCTGAGAGACAACTTACACTCCCTGCAATGCAAGCACGTTCCATGGTGGGATATCTGGCTGGCTGGGTGGGAAGGGGGACTTGCAGCACTGACTATAGTCACCAGCACCTCCCCTCACCCCCCCAACACAAACTCCACAGTACCCACCTGGTAGAATGCAATGCCCTCCATCCTAACACAAGATCCCACAAAGCACCACCACCCTGGGTTATGTTGTGTGAAGCACAGGGACACTCTTGGGACTCTTAGCCAAACAACTGCCAGGACAACACTCCCAGCCATCCTGTCAGCACAGCCAGCCCACCCCACAGGGAAGCAGAGTCAAAAGGAAGGAAGCATGGGCATGCTGGGAAGGGGGTGGAGGCAATAGCATGATGGGAGTCGTAGTCACAGACATAGCTCACCCCCACAACTGTCCCATCAACACCACCCTGAACCATGCTCACATCACAGGGAGTGGAGAAGGACTCACAAGATGGCTGACACTGGCTACTGCTGTGGGGAGCACAAGGCCCTGCTGCCAACTGTGCACCAACAAACAGCAGGACACCACTGACTGACATCCTGAGAGACAACTTCCACTCCCTGCAATGCAAGCACGTTCCATGGTGGGATATCTGGCTGGCTGGGTGGGAAGGGGGACTTGCAGCACTGACTATAGTCACCAGCACCTCCCCTCACCCCCCCAACACAAACTCCACAGTACCCACCTGGTAGAATGCAATGCCCTCCATCCTAACACAAGATCCCACAAAGCACCACCACCCTGGGTTATGTTGTGTGAAGCACAGGGACACTCTTGGGACTCTTAGCCAAACAACTGCCAGGACAACACTCCCAGCCATCCTGTCAGCACAGCCAGCCCACCCCACAGGGAAGCAGAGTCAAAAGGAAGGAAGCATGGGCATGCTGGGAAGGGGGGTGGAGGCAATAGCATGATGGGAGTCGTAGTCACAGACATAGCTCACCCCCACAACTGTCCCATCAACACCACCCTGAACCATGCTCACATCACAGGGAGTGGAGAAGGACTCACAAGATGGCTGACACTGGCTACTGCTGTGGGGAGCACAAGGCCCTGCTGCCAACTGTGCACCAACAAACAGCAGGACACCACTGACTGACATCCTGAGAGACAACTTCCACTCCCTGCAATGCAAGCACGTTCCATGGTGGGATATCTGGCTGGCTGGGTGGGAAGGGGGACTTGCAGCACTGACTATAGTCACCAGCACCTCCCCTCACCCCCCCAACACAAACTCCACAGTACCCACCTGGTAGAATGCAATGCCCTCCATCCTAACACAAGATCCCACAAAGCACCACCACCCTGGGTTATGTTGTGTGAAGCACAGGGACACTCTTGGGACTCTTAGCCAAACAACTGCCAGGACAACACTCCCAGCCATCCTGTCAGCACAGCCAGCCCACCCCACAGGGAAGCAGAGTCAAAGGAAGGAAGCATGGGCATGCTGGGAAGGGGGTGGAGGCAATAGCATGATGGGAGTCATAGTCACAGACATAGCTCACCCCCACAACTGTCCCATCAACACCACCCTGAACCATGCTCACATCACAGGGAGTGGAGAAGGACTCACAAGATGGCTGACACTGGCTACTGCTGTGGGGAGCACAAGGCCCTGCTGCCAACTGTGCACCAACAAACAGCAGGACACCACTGACTGACATCCTGAGAGACAACTTACACTCCCTGCAATGCAAGCACGTTCCATGGTGGGATAACTGACTGGGTGGGTGGGTGGGTGATAAGGAGGTCTGGCTGACAACCAAACACAATCAATGCAGACCATGTTCACACCCCAGAGAATACATAGAAATGCCCAAATAATGCAGGACAATGTGCCACACCAATATCAACCCCTGACTGTGACGACTTAGGACAATACAATGTACAGGCCCGCACCCCGAGGCACAGTCACAACTGTCAGGTGTGTCAACCACTGATGCCTGCAGAAACATGACATACATTGTTTGTGTCTCCCAAAAACAGGTGATGATAGGGACACAGCAGCAGACGCTGAGGAGTCCCAGTCCCAGGCTCAAGAGGATGCCGAGCTCACTGGCGTCGTACAGCCTCTGTCCTCCTCGGACGATGAAGAACAACCTGGCACATCCGGTGCAAGTCAACATGCTGCACCAGCAGGACCACCAGCTGCAGCACCAGCAGGTCCACCAGCTGCACCCCCTGCACCCACCCCTCCAACGACTGTCACCACGAATACCATCCCTGCCGACATGGACAGAATAAGGAACAACACCAGCGCAGTGACCCTGGACCAACCTGGGGCCATGGACACCACCACCACCACCAACCCCCAAGGTGGACCAGGGTTATCTGTGCGTGCAACTGCACACACTGCACATGTCAGCAGGGGTGGTGGGAGGGGTGGGAGACAGAGGTCGCTGCTTGCAGACGTTGCTGGTGTGCATGAAGACCCACAACTGGTACGCATAGCTGATGCGTACCAGTCCAGCACCGGAGAGCTCAGCCAGGTAGTGGGGCTCCTCAGAGACATCAAACAGCAGCAGGCTGCCCATCATGCCCGCTTGGACTCCCACATGTCCCAAGTGGAGTCACACATGTCACGTGTGGACTCCCACATGTCACGTGTGGACTCCCACATGACCCGCGTGGAGTCCAAGTGGGATGTACTACATGAGATGACGGCGGTGCACAGGGACATTTTACAATGCCTCCGCCAGATGAACAGCAACCAGTCCACACCTCCCTGTGTGCCAACAACATCTGGTACCGAACAAACTGCAACTGCCACAGGGAGGGAGGAGGACTCTGGCGGAGAGTCCCCTGCACCGCAGCAGCCTGCACTTGAGGGCCCCCCCAAGAAGAGGGGTCGTCCGAGGAGGGGAAAGTGAGAGGCTGATGGCCAAGCGCAACTCCCAGGAAGCCTGAACCTGTTCTGGATTTTCGCCTTTGTGCACAGACTGTTCACCCTGTTGATGGCAACACTACTCCCACACATAGCATGGGGAGTACAAGTTGGAACAATGTGTCAGACAACTGTGGCCCCGATACTGGGGATCCTGTCTACCTGGACTTTCTATTCATCTAGGAACTTGGGATTGCAAGATTCATGTACAGCACAATCCATCCTATGCACTATTATCACAATAAACACACTAATACACCATACTTGCCTCTGTCGTGATTCCAACGTGGGTGCTGTTATGGGGATGATGAACTGCAAAATTACACAGTGTATGCGAACTGCAACAGCAAGGACAACACAGGCATGTGAGTACAGGCAACGTGACACATATGAGGGAGACACACCACCAGGGCTACACAACACATACACACCTAGGCCATCTGACTCATTGCCTACACTGATGTTGCCAGGGAAGACGGTGCAATGCACAGACACCACACCCATTCCCAGTTGTAGTCAAGTAGCCCACAGGTGCAGTAAGCAAATGGCAGTCAAATGTGTGACCACAGACAACGCACATCACTAAGTGAAGCACAGGTTTATTACACAGTAGCAACATGCCGTAACCTCTACAGATGCAAGGTAACCCCACCTGGTAGCGGGCACACAGTCAACAACTGTAGACAGAAGGAAGTCCATGGGTGTGGCGCACATCACCTGTAGGGACACAACAGCTACCAGCCTGGATGTGCAATCACGTCGTCGGTGGACACAGTTGACCAAACGAATCTGAAAGTACCCTGTGAAGGACAGAAATGACACACAGTCAAAAGCAATGCAGTACAGGACAGAACAGCAAAACTCATGCACAATACATGTTACAAGATACCCACCCAGAACCAAGTTAGCATGTCAACACTGTTGGGGAGTACAGCCCACCTGTCACCACACATCGCAACACACATCCTGTCAAGTAGCCCATGGACACACTCCAACAGCACCAGAGCACCACCCACACATCATGCCAACTCACATCATTCACATGACACCTCAGGATACTCACATTCAGCTAAAGAAGTTGGTGATGAGCTGTGTGCGGACATCACCATCACCATCATCATCATCATCGTCACTGGCATCGTGGTCCAGGCCAGGATCCTCCACAGGTGGCGGATGTTGGTCATCGTCATCCTGGATGAGAGGCAACTCCTTCCGCACTGCCAGGTTGTGGAGCATGCAGCAGACGATGATAATCTTGCACACTTTCGCAGGGGCATATGGGAGGGACCCTCCGGTCTTGTCCAGGCAGCGGAAGCGGCTCTTCAGGAGACCAAAGGTCCGCTCAATCACTCTCCTGGTCCGACCATGTGCCTCATTGTAGCGCATCTGGGCAGGTGTCACAGGGTTCCTGAGGGGTGTCAGCAACCACGGCATGTTGGGGTATCCCGAGTCACCTACGGACAGACAAGTGCACATCAGCTGACTTGGAAAAGTGGGCGGAATACTACAGATCAGATCACACACAATGGCACAAAGTCAGTACACACCGACAAGCCAGGCACGCTGGTTCTGCATCTGTGCCATCAACCTGGGGATGCGACTACTCCTCATCACAAAGGCATCATGTGCTGAACCAGGGAAACGGGCACACACGTGTGTGATGGTCATGTCTGCAAGACACACCACCAGTGCATTGACCGAGTGGTAGTGCTTGCGGTTCCTGTAGGCCTGCTCCTGGGCCTGTGGTGGTACCAAAGCCACATGTGTCCCATCAATGGAGCCAATTACATGCGGCATCCTCCCCAGGGCATAAAAGTCACTCTTCACGTCAGTGAGTCGTCGCAGTCTAGGGAAATAGATGTACCGGTTCAGGAAGAGCAACATTGCCGCCAAAACATCGCGGAGCACACGGCTGAACATGGTCTGTGACATCCCACCAGCAGACGCCACAGTATGTTGGAAGGTACCGGTGGCAAAGAAGTGTAGGGCTGCCATCACCTTCACCTTGGGGGTCAGCGCTGTAGGATACGGCCGGCCAGGCTGCAAATGTGGGGACAACTGCACTGCCAAATCCTCAATCAGCTGCCTGGTGAAGCGGTACCGTCGGATGCTGTCCCGTTCCACCATCGTTGCCAGGTCTGGGAATGGCCGATGGACAGCAGGAGCCCTGCAGTGCAGAGGAGAAGTAAGCAAGATCGTCAGTCACCCCACATATGCGGCATTGAACACACTCAAGATCCCAACATACATCATCATGAGGCACAACTACATGAAGTGTGCAGTACCGGAACGACATTTATGGTACATACATGGCCAACATCTGTCAACACGGTCCTACAGGTGGCATCAATTTGTCCCAGGTTGGCCCATTGGATATCATGATGCTGTGTCACAGTCACCCCCCAGTGACATGTGAGGACAGATGTGCCCCAGGCACCACAGCTCAACGACAGGCACATTCCCAGGGACCCTGTAATGCCACATGGACACTGGCATCACCTGGAGTATCATGTGTACACCACAACAAAACAAACATGACCCCCACAGGTAGTGGCCACACTTGCCATGGCAGGAGAGCCATGGACGTCTGTGACACACACGCACAACATCAGAGTCCATGCACACACAACGTGGATGTGGAGACTGTCTCCCATTGTGCACATGAAATCAGAGACATTGTAAACACTACATGCACAAAGACTGTGGAGGGCCATCACTATTGTGCCACTGGGACACCCTGGCTCAAACATACCGTCCCACATGGGACTCACGGGGTATGTGACATGACATACACAAACACCACTGTGAAATGTGACCATGGCACATGCACAGATATGAACAGTTGCACATCACAGTGGTCACGTACACGTAACACCCAGGATCCTGTCCCCATTAACACGTGCACAGCCTGGGGGTGGCTGCCCACAGGTGACACCCACAGGACAACATGTACACCAACATACACACAATAGGAAATGCAGCCTTACATGCCTTATGATAAGGTTTGGACAGGCTGTCGTGATGTAGGTGTGCCCCTCACTCCCTGGGAGCTATCTGTGGCTGGCATATGTCCATCTGAGACAGGCATGCTGACATATGCCAGTCACATGTACAGTGATGCGTTGTACTGCAATGGACCGATCGGTGCCTCCGGCCGGCCCATTGCATTCAATGTGTGCGGGTACGCGTTGTACCCCTGTGCGCGTTGTACTGCAATGGACCGATCGGTGCCTCCGGCCGGCCCATTGCTTTCAATGTGTGCGGGTACGCGTTGTACCCCTGTGCGCGTTGAACAGCAATGGACCGATCGGTGCCTCCGGCCGGCCCATTGCTTTCAATGTGTGCGGGTACGCGTTGTACCCCTGTGCGCGTTGAACAGCAATGGACCGATCGGTGCCTCCGGCCGGCCCATTGCATTCAATGTGTGCGGGTACGCGTTGTACCCCTGTGCGCGTTGTACCTCAATGGACCGATCGGTGCCTCCGGCCGGCCCATTGCATTCAATGTGTGCGGGTACGCGTTGTACCCCTGTGCGCGTTGTACTGCAATGGACCGATCGGTGCCTCCGGCCGGCCCATTGCATTCAATGTGTGCGGGTACGCGTTGTACCCCTGTGCGCGTTGTACTGCAATGGACCGATCGGTGCCTCCGGCCGGCCCATTGCATTCAATGTGTGCGGGTACGCGTTGTACCCCTGTGCGCGTTGAACAGCAATGGACCGATCGGTGCCTCCGGCCGGCCCATTGCTTTCAATGTGTGCGGGTACGCGTTGTACCCCTGTGCGCGTTGTACCTCAATGGACCGATCGGTGCGCACCCATTGACAATGGGCTTGCCTGGCAACGGACGCGTTTCGAATATTCGAACGAGTCGGTTGCTGGAAAATCAGTTGGTCACCCACAACAATGTTGCAAAATCATGTATGTCATGAAGTTGAAGATTTGAAGGATGCTGTGGGCGTGTTTTGGTGCTGCTATTCCATGGATTGGCCAGATTCAGAAGATGCAAACGACTTGGACCTATCACTTTGGACACAAGGGACAGTATCTGCCTCTCCAGCACATATATATTGCTGCATGTTCCCCTGAGAGCCCACTTGCCTGCACTACATGCTCCAGGACGACATCTGCCACTGCACTGCTGCTGTCTCTGCCCCTCTGGACCCTGCAATGGCACGTACTGTGGAGAGAGCCCCAGCCTTCAGCCTTGAAGAGAACCAGGCCCTGCTGGACAGCCTACTTCCACAGTACAGCAAGCTGTATGGGACACCAGGGGAGCAGGTGAGTGTTCTGTGCACTGCCTTTCTGAATGTGCATTTTGTCTGACTAGCAAGGCTGAGAGTCAGCACACCACTGGCTAGCAGGCTCACTGAGTAGTTGTCACCCCCCATAGTGTGTAGTGACTTGCACTGGACAGGTATGGTGCAGTGACAGTGCTTCTGAACAGGGTTTTACTCCCCATGCTATGATACCATGTAGTGACTTCTGGAAAACTGTCCATGGGCAGCCGTGCACTGCCTGGGTACACCATGTGCCCCTGTGATTGCGACATGTATATGCAACTGTGTCATGCACGGATATGTTGCATGTGTAGTAATGTCCTTATCACTTTGTCATCCTGACAGGCTTCTGCCCATCGGAAGCATGAGATCTGGAAGGACATCGTCCGGGCTGTCCGGTCCGTGGGGGTCTACAAGCGCCGGATCCGCAACTGCCAAAAGAGGTGGCAGGACCTTCGGGGCTGGACCCGGAGGATTGCACGGGTCCAGCTGAAGCTGTCGCCTCCTCGCAGGAGGGGCGGAACACGGACCCTGACCCCCACATGCTCAGGATCCTGGCGGTGGTCTTTCCAGACCTGGATGGGCAGCTGAAGGCCAGAGAGCAGCAAGGAGGGGGTGAGTCAAAGACTGCACTGTGTACTCTGTCTAACATGTTATGTGCCCTCCTCGGGCCAGGTTGAACTGCCAC
Organism: Calotriton arnoldi; assembly: GCA_963921515.1. NCBI lineage: Eukaryota > Metazoa > Chordata > Amphibia > Caudata > Salamandridae > Calotriton > Calotriton arnoldi. Next base: position 1,145,350 of record CAWUFW010005186.1, on the reverse strand, counting down.
AGTACAGCAGTCATGTTGTCCAGGAGCCATGTCCCTCTATTGTGCACTGCCCACTCCTCATCTGATACCCAGGTGTGGCCCTTACATGCAGGGAATTCTGTCACTTAGGACTGTGTCCTTGCAGTTTGCTTGACTCAAGGTGGGAGACAGCATCTGTTTCCCTGACTCTGTGGTGGGCATCATGGGTGGGTCCATTGCTTACACAATGCCTGTATTCTGACATGTATTCAGCGTGTTACTTTGATCTGTGGTCCAATTGCTGAGCTGATCCACCACATGTGGCTGGGGTACCTGGCACACACCCATGCTGCGGGTGGGAACAATGTTTGGGCCCCAGGAGTATGTATATGACGTGTGTCACACATACTTAGCCAGCTGCCTACAGTCCAGGGCTCATCCCTCATTCATGTGGGGCTGGACAGTCATGCCTACTCCAGGCCATACAATACACTCTGTACTCCCACTCCCGTGTATCAGAGGACACATTGTGCACAGTGATTTGCCCCTCAGGTGTCTGCCTCTGTGTCAGTGTGCTGTGGATTAGTCGCCAGGACTGCTGTGGAGTTTCTTGGTAGGGGCTCAGCATGCCACTGGAGATGTGACCATAGGAGACGATACTTGTGTGACACATAGGTGTCTGATCAGCTGCCCATGCAGACTGGGGCATGTAAATGTGAAGTTCAGGCAGCTGTTCCCCATGCACAGCAGAGTGTGAGGGGCTCAGGTTCCGAGGGTAGTGTCACAGGTCTCCCATATGTCCAATAGGTATGACCTGGACAGATGAGGGTTAAGAGGATGTGTTGTGGGGGGGATGTACATGTGCACTTGTGCAGCTCCAGGACTTGCATTCCCCATGACCTACTATTGTGACACAGTGCAGAGTGTTGTTGTCTGGCTGCAAAGTCATACATCACTGAGACAGTGATGTATGACTTTGCAGTCATGCCTCCGCCATGGCATGTGTCTACTGATTGGTGATCCTGCAGGGGAGTGACATGTGCTACATGCACACCATAGTGGCGCTGGCTATCAGGACATGGGTGCATCATGGTGTCAGTCGCTGGTATGCATCACATGCATTTCCTATTTGACTCTGGGCATCCCTTACATCCGTAAACCTGTACTGACTCAGTGGCAAGAGCTGTGATGTGTCCACACCGTGTCCTCTGCACTGTCCAACTACTGTGTACTTGGTGCATGTGTCAACACTGGGGTGTTGCAATCCAACAGACACCAGACAGATGGGTGCAAGGCCATGTGGGATGTGAGTGCCATGCTTGGCATCAGACTGACAATTGACTTCTCCTGTTCAATTAGTGCACTTTTAGCAATGTACAACTAATGATGCCAGGGCTTGCTCTGTGATGTGCTGTGCTCACAGTGGTGTGTGCGTTATGTGCAGGTGACTGATGTCTGTCTGTTTCCCCATTGTTTGCAGATACATCCACGGCCACGGAAGGGGACAGCTCCACGGACCAGGAGGAGCCGGAGAGCCAGACTGGGTCAGCAGCCGAGGAGTGGTCGGAGGGACCCAGTGGCACGGAGGGCGAGGGGAGCCACACCGAGGAGTCCTCAGCAGCATCCACCTCAGCTGAGGACCAGAGCAACTCGGAGGATGACTCCCTTGTGGAGGCGGGTGTCAGCAGCCACCACACCCCAGCTAGTGTTGCTGTCCCCGCCACCACCAGCACCACCACCGCCCTCCCATCGGCTCCCATTCCCCAGGTCCGTGGAGGCTCCCATGTCCGGGAGCGTGTCTCCTTTGGGCCAGGCACCGCACCCCCTGCCCCTGTGTCCCCTGCTGCCCTGAGTGAGGAGTCTGTGTACCTCCTTCGCCAGCTCCATGTAGGGCAGACAGCCATGCTGAGTGTCCTCCATGCGCACACCGCGCTGTTGACTCAGCTGGTGTCGTTCATGGAGGGCATCTCATCGGGCATGTCTGACCTACAGAGGGGCAATAGGTCCATGGACTCCTCCCTGACGGCAGCAGTGTCCCTCCTCAAACGGTCCCTCACCCCTCCTGCCTCTGCTCCATCCACACTCCCCAGCACCTTACCCATCCCAGGCACACACACACTGGCACACACCAGCACACACACATCCAGCACACTGACACACACGCCAATGACAAAACGCACACGCACGCACATTCAGGGGACTGAAGCCAGACTCACAGGGGATGGGGCCCTGGAACACACACACGCATCCACATGCACTGCGCAGTCCTCAGTTCCCTCTCCCTCCAAAGCACCCTCCCTTGCCTCACCTGCAACCCCAAAGTCACAGCAGCTCTTCCTCTGTGACCTCGGCCTCTTCCCCACCGATGAAGCTGCTCCAGCATCCCGGGGGAAGAGGAAGCCCACCCACACGGAGCAGAGTGCCCCTCGCCCCCGGACACCCTCCCCAGGCGCAGACGGACTGAGGCCCCCACCCGCAAGTCCCCCGGAGTGCTAAGAGCAAGACCCCGCCACCGCCCTGCAGCTCAGGCACAAGGTCTCCGTCCTCCATCCCTCAGGCCCCCACTGCACAGGTGCCCCCACCACACCCTGCCCCAGGTTCCCCCACCCACAGATATACCATCCCCAAGATGCTCCGGCCTTCTCCCCTGCCACTTGCTCTCCCAGCACCACACCCCCGCTGCGCTTGTCTGTGCCACTGATGTGGTGAGGGTGTCCCCCCTCTGTCCAACCCACCTTGCCTGTTCCCCATTCTCCTCCCCTGGAGGTAGGCACTGCAGTGGAGTCCACTACCGCCCTGTCTGACTTGGGCACTGCAGTGGCGGACCTGTCCACCCCATCTGCAGGGTCCACTGCAGTTGTGCCGGCACCCACGACATCTGTGTCATGCCCCCCAGTTGTGCCGGCACACACCATGTCAGACACCTCCACTGCAGTTGTCAGTGGCTCTCCAGCACCCACCACCCCTTCCCTGACTCCCCCTGGTGAGCCCTGATCCTGTCCCTGCGGTGCCTGGCCTGCCCCCGGTTGCCCCTCCTAGTGGATTGTCCCTGGTATTGTGCAGGCATGCGTAGGGTGACATCTGCCAGTGTCACCCTGTTTGAACTTTGACAATGGACTGGCCATTGGCCTTTGCTCTTTTTCAGGACTTCGTTTGGCCTCAACACATATGCTGAATAAAGCAACTTTCTTTTCTCTAGTGCTCATGCTTCAGATGTACATGTTGTTGGTGCAGCTAACCATGCCCTTGCTGCAGTGATGGTGATATCTGGTCTCATGATTATGAAGTGTTACTGTGCAGGAACCCATGTGGTCCAGGGGGAATGTGTCCTATCATGTGGTGTATCCATGTCATCAATAGCAGCATCTGAGGGTGTCATGTGTTCAGTATTTGGCAATGGGTTTCCTACTTACATTGGCAATTTCATATCTGTGGCTTCCATCCCTGCACATCTGTTGTGCCTGCCATCGTTGCATTTGTCTACTTCCCTGACCGTGTTGCCATCTCCAGTGGACATGCAGGTTTGGGCATCAATGGGGAGGGACTCATCCGTGTAGTCAGTGCAACATTGCTATACAAGTGTGTTGGATCTGTGCTGATGATTCCGTTGGCACATCCATGACCAGGCTGATGTGATGGGAGCCCTCATTTGGTGCTAATTGTTGATTGTGTGACCAAGTGCTCAGCTGACATGATGGGGCCCTACTGAGGCAACATATGGCACAGCTTTCCTCACACAGGAGTGGAGTCCCCTCATGGCAGTGTGTACACGTGTGACATTGCCTGCGCCCAAGGTGTGTGTTGTATGTGCATGTCTGTGTGTTCACTTCCATTCATCTGCGCATGCTGTGATCCCTAGTGTTGTACCTGTTTGTGATGCTTGCTGACTTGAGCTATGTTCCCCCAAAGTCTTCTCCCTGTGTTCTCTGTGATGTGGGTGCATGGCACATTACTGGTCATCAGGGTGTCACCCATAGGTGTGTTTGCTGTCAGGGCAGAGTTTGTGTGCTGACGCAGATGGGTCACAGTCAGGTTTCCCTTTGGCACTTGTTGTTTGCCCCTGTCATGTGATTTCCAGTTTGTGTTATCTTTCAGTGATTGTGACACGTTGTGTGTGTGACTGCTGGCACTCCTTAGGGTCCGGGCTGCAATGTTGGTTGTTGTCTATGTGTGTTCTTTGTGGGTGACCTTGGCTTCTTCATTGGTGTGTGACTGTGGCTGGGATCCCATTGGTCGGTGTGGTATTGCCGTCATGTCCATGTACAGCGTAGTGTGCAGTGTGTCAGACATTCAGGAGTCTTGTTGAGTGTCCATGTGTGATGTGTTTCTACACCTTGGTTCCCACCCACCACCCTGGAATAGTCATGGGTGCATGTGCAATGTCACCAGTGCATGTGTACTTCACTGCTGCACATTGTTGGAGGTCGAGGGGTGTGGTCTTGAGTGTGTGCAGATGAGAGTTGTTGCCCGGCTAGTCCCCTGCCTCCATGTTGGCCTTGGCTTACTGGCCATGCTGATTGATTTGTGCTTGTGTAGGTGTGATGGTAGTTTGTTGCTCAGGACACCTGACTGTGGTTCACAGTGTGAACGACATTTAGCTTTGTCATCACAGTGGTATTTTTCTTCAGCCCAGGGTCACCACATTGTGGGGGCCCTGGGGGTGGTGCTGTGGTGTGTCTGTGACTTGCTGTGTCAGTTGTTGTTCCTACGTGCCTGTGTGACATGTGTGTTTTGTGCTCCCTCTCACCTGTCAATGCCTGCTTGCCCACATAGGGGATTTGGATCCATGAGTTACCTTAGTGTGGCAGTGTATGCACATCTGTATGATTGGTATTCAGCTCTCCTCATGTGTTGTGTTGTTGCCTGGGGACACTGGCACCCCCACCCCTCACCTGCTGTGTATGATGACAGTGTTGGTCTGCCTGTTTGTGTTTGTGCATCTGCACCACTGCATTGGCATATCTTGGGTGTGCCATTGGCTGTATGTTGTTTGGTGTGTTTCCCCTGCTGTCCCTGGGACTCCTAGGTCATCGGTCAGCACAGTGATCATGGTTTGTGTGTCCCATTGCTGCCATGGTATGGTATCTGTTCACCTCACATCTGCTGTCTCCACAGGGTATCTGCATTTGTGTGCCCATTGGTGCAAATATGTGGGTCTGCATTCTGATGGTCACTTCTGTCATTGTGTCATTGATGACTGTTGACGGTCTCAGCCCCCATGGGTGTTGTTTGTCTGCACATGGCCAAAGGAATGTCTCATTTGCACTGCAGTATTTGGCTCCCCCAATTTATGTTGCAATGGGACACATACACTACTTTGCCACAGATGAGTTTTTGGTTCTGTGACCAGGAATGATCCATGCAGTTTGGCAGTTGCAGCTCTTTCTTTGTCAACAATTACCTTTTGGTCACTGTGATGATGAGGGTGTAGACCCCATTGCCACAATGGTCAAAATGTACTTCAGCTATGGACCCCACACTTCCCTTTTGGTCACTGTGATGATGGGGGTTTAGACCCCATTGCCCAATGGTCAAAATGTGCTTCAGCTATGGACCCCACACTTGCCTTTTGGTCACTGTGATGATGGGGGTTTAGACCCCATTGCCACAATGGTCAAAATGTGCTTCAGCTATGGACCCCACACTTGCCTTTTGGTCACTGTGATGATGGGGGTTTAGACCCCATTGCCACAATGGTCAAAATGTGCTTCAGCTATGGACCCCACACTTGCCTTTTGGTCACTGTGATGATGGGGGTTTAGGCCCCATTGCCACAATGGTCATGGGCTGCTTGCATTGTGGGTGCCACACACATATGTGTGTGGCACATGTGCTAGGGGGTCACATTGTATGTTCAATGTCATGTTCGGTGTTGTAGGCATTTGACACAGCCTGCTCACACGCTTGTCATGGTGGTGGGGGGATGTCTTAATCTTGCATTCCCTAGGTTGTGGTGTGCTTGTTGTGTCATGCATTGTCCATCCTATGAGTGGGGGTGGTAGTAGTGGTAGGCATCCAGCCCCCTGGCTAAGGGTGGTAGTAGTGGTAGGCATCCTGCCCCCTGGCTAAGGGTGGTAGTAGTGGTAGGCATCCTGCCCCCTGGCTAAGGGTGGTAGTAGTGGTGGGCATCCAGCCCCCTGGCTAAGGGTGGTAGTAGTGGTGGGCATCCTGCCCCCTGGCTAAGGGTGGTAGTAGTGGTAGGCATCCTGCCCCCCTGGGTGAGGGTGGTAGTAGTGGTGGGCATCCTGCCCCCCTGGGTGAGGGTGGTAGTAGTGGTGGGCATCCTGCCCCCTGGCTAAGGGTGGTAGTAGTGGTGGGCATCCTGCCCCCCTGGGTGAGGGTGGTAGTAGTGGTGGGCATCCTGCCCCCCTGGGTGAGGGTGGTAGTAGAGGTAGGCATCCTGCCCCCTGGCTAAGGGTGGTAGTAGAGGTAGGCATCCTGCCCCCTGGCTAAGGGTGGTAGTAGAGGTAGGCATCCTGCCCCCTGGCTAAGGGTGGTAGTAGTGGTAGGCATCCTGCCCCCTGGCTAAGGGTGGTAGTAGTGGTAGGCATCCTGCCCCCCTGGGTGAGGGTGGTAGTAGTGGTGGGCATCCTGCCCCCCTGGGTGAGGGTGGTAGTAGTGGTGGGCATCCTGCCCCCTGGCTAAGGGTGGTAGTAGTGGTGGGCATCCTGCCCCCCTGGGTGAGGGTGGTAGTAGTGGTGGGCATCCTGCCCCCTGGCTAAGGGTGGTAGTAGTGGTGGGCATCCTGCCCCCTGGCTAAGGGTGGTAGTAGTGGTGGGCATCCTGCCCCCCTGGGTGAGGGTGGTAGTAGTGGTGGGCATCCTGCCCCCTGGCTAAGGGTGGTAGTAGAGGTAGGCATCCTGCCCCCTGGCTAAGGGTGGTAGTGGTGGTGGGCATCTGGCACCCCCTGGCTAAGGGTGGTTGTGGTGGTTGGCATCCAGCCCCCTGGGTTGGGGTGGTGGCGCGCATTCAGGCCCCTGTGTGCATATGTGGCATTGGTGATGGGCATCCCGCCCCTATGGTGCTGCTGGTGTAAGTATATTCAGATTCCCAGTGTATGTGTGTGATGTGTCGTGTACGTGTTGTATGTGTTTTGTGGTTGGTGTCTGACTTACCTTCTGCGCCGTACGCGTCCGTGCCTGTTCCGGTAGTAGATGTAGAATATTGGTATGATCGGGACGAAGGGATTCATGGTTGGTTCGTGTCGTTCGTCCTTCTCGTTGCTTCGCGTCGTCCTCGTCGCTTGGCTTCGTCCTCGTCGCTTCGCTTCGTCCTCGTCGCTTCGTCCTCGTCTGTGCTGTGTTCGTCTCGTAGCCGTGGATCGTGTTGTGGCGCGATTCGGAGCTTATGTGCGCCTCTCCCGGATGCTTTGACGTGCCGTGCGTAGCGACGGGTTCGGCGCGTACGGAAAGCGCATCGTACTTGTCCGGCCGGACGGGGCTGCATTTTCCCTTCCGTGCGACTCGATTCGGCGTTTCCGGATTCGCCTCGGTCGGAGAACAGGACCGGGTTTGGGTGAGTACGGCTCGGCCGGATTCTTTGCTGTTGTGCGCATCGTACTTGCTCGTTCGGTGTGCTGTACGGATCGGTCGGGAAACTGGCTTTTTTCCCGACCGAATAGTATTGGGTGCGCCTCCGACCGAGATCGGAATCGGCCCCACAGTGTTGAAAGGCCATGTGTTGGTCGTGGGGGTCCTGGGAGACAGCCGTGGTGGTGGTTGCTTCCTGCTGTGTGGTCTGTGCAGGGGGTGGGGTCTCCTCGATGCAGCTGGGCTGCCCTGCTCCTGGAGGTGAGGTGCCGTAGCAGTCCATGAACTCTTGGAGGGCGTCAGTGTCGAAGGTGTGGAGGTCCTCTTCGTCATCAGTGAAGAGCTGTTGGGTCTGCTCTGCAGGAGGTGTTGGTTCTCCCTCTGCAATGTGATGGGGAGATGCAGTTTAACATTGTGTTCACATGTATGTTGACGCATTGTACAGGTTTACATACAAACTGCATGACAATGTACATTGTGAGTGTTTGGGAGGAGCTGCCTATTTGATGCGTGACAGTGGACATTTCGACAACATCACGGATGTGTGTTTGTACTTGTACATTATCATCTCACATTTCCCTGCTATGCCAAATGTGATTGACCAGTTTCTACTCACAAGCGGCACCAGTTGTGTCCTCTGTTCTGTTGTGAACGTGTTGCAGTTTATACCACATTGTTGTCAATGTTGATGTGCTCTGAATGTTATGTGTGTGTGCTGCATTTTCGGAGAGTCGCCCCAGCAGCTCTGATTTGCCTGGCCCTTATCCCTTTCAGGCAGTGTGCCTTTGACTTCTGTGCTTCTACAGTGCTGAGATGTTGCATTGTTAGGGAAATTGGGCTCTGGGGCATGGTTTGTCCGCAGTTGTGTTGTTGAGGTCAGGGGTTGTTTGTGCACGTGGATGTGTCAGAGTGTGACCTGCTCCTTTACGGATGTGGTCCACACTCAGCCACCTCAGTGTCGTGGCGTGCAACATGTCATGATATATTGACTGCAGCCATGCTATTCATCATGCAGTGTCACTTGCATTGTCAGTGTGGCTCACAGACATGGCGCTTTGCTGGGTTCAGCACATGTGCATGGGTTTGTTGTGAGATTAGTGATGTGTGGGGAGAGCCCCCTCTGTGCACATTGTCGACGGGGGCCTACTTGCTGTTTCTATGTGTGCTGCAGTATGCCAAGGAGATCAGGGACATGATCCAGAGTCATTGTGGGTGTGCACTGTGCTATACTTGATTGTGCATGTGTGCCATTGTGCCCATCTCCCCCCGTCCCCCCAGCCCCTGGTGGTTACTCACCCTGTTGCTGTTGTGTCAGGTCATGTTGAGCAATGTCCGGTGCCCCAACTCCTGCCACCGTCTCCACACTGATGACTGTGGACACCATTTCCTCCATCTCATCCAGCTCCTTCTGTGGCGCTGGACTCCCACCTCCAGTCTGCATTGCTGCCTTCTGGTTGTTGCCGAGTTTCAGCTTGGTCTTGCGCTTCACATCATTCCAGCGCCTCTTGAGCTCTTCAATTGTCCTCCTCAGCACTCCGACTGCATTCACCTTGTCCAGGATGGACTGCCATATTCCATTTTTTGTTGCCAATGACACAGTGGAGGTGACGAACAGTTGTTGATGGTGTTCTACCTCCTCCGTGATCAGGATCCTGTTTTCCTGCGGACTGAACCTCGTGTTCCTCTTCTTCTTGTCCTTGCCCTTCCCTGTCCCCGAGGTCCCAGGGTGGTCCTCCGTGGGGCTTGTGGGGTTCTGGCCGTCCTCTGTACCTGCTCCGGCTGCCTCCATTGTGCTTCGCTGTAGTTCGGTGTTTGTTTGTTTATTTTTTTTCTTCTGCTTTTGTAGTGATTTTTCCCGCCTGACGTGTGTGATTTGCAGGCCTGGCGCTGCTTTTCGCTGATTGTCATATCGCGGTTGGGCCCATCGCAACTTTTTTCGCGTTCAGGTTTGGATTTTCATCGCCGTCCCGGTAGTGTTATTGCGGACATTTGACGCGTTATCGGGGTACTATCGCATGTTACCGCCGTGTTGTGAATGCCACGTTAACACAGGGTTATTTTCCTGCGATAGACGGCGATATGTAAACTTGCGTTAACCTATTTACGCGATGTTTATCGCACGTTCTTGAGAATATCCCCCCAAGTGTGACTGGCAAGCTCAATTGTTGTATCTTGGATCGCTCAGGAGCATTATGCATTGCATCACATTCTGTAATCATGCCCTCACTGAAGCACCTACAGGAACACAGTGGCTCAAAACTCTATGGCAGGACATTAGGAGAAGGTAGCTGGGAAATGGATTAAATCAGAGATATTTGCTTCTCTCATCTTAAAATCATTGTTCATCCCTAGACTGTCCAAGATGAGGCTCCTAGCATGCAGACCACTACAGTTATTGTGCAGTAGTATGTGTTATATTATTAGAAATAGCCGTTAGCGCCTAGACAAAATTTTAGTTCCTACATTGTGCTGAGTTTTAAAAATGTCTGTAAGAAATTTCGCCTAAAGTTCCTAAAGCTATAAGTCAACATTTATTTAACCCTGAGATGCAAATAAGCACAAGAGTTTGTTGTTACCTACTTTCCCGGTGCAAACTTAATTTTGAGTCATATTTGGTTGGTTACACAGCACAAGAACACCGGTGTGTCAACAGCGTTTTAATTTATGCAAAAATGGTATTCTATCACTATTCCCATACAAACCATCACATATCAATACTTAACAAAAGTAATGCAAGATAGGGGTGCAAACGCAAATTGCGTCTATAAATAGCACCAAGGGAAAGCTCGGGTGAAGACATCACTTTAGCAAGTCAGTAGACCCCTGCTTTAAAATGAAAATGGAGACCCTCATCCACAGGCACAATCGACATCTTGTCCGAAGAGCTAGGGACAACACAAAGAGAAGGCAATGCAAAGAAAAACACAAGAATACCATTGTGACTGTATGGTGAACGAAAGGCAGAAATGAAACAAAAATACCATCTGAGCAGTATTCTTATTGTGCATTTGCTTTAGAAAATTGGATCCTTCTTTGTACTCACTACAGGGAGGTCACATGAAATTTCGGTACATGAGAAGGTGCCTGCAGTATTACATCTCTTCTCATCTGGTGCATTCCAGTAAACCTGCTCACATGGATGGCATTTTATAAAGTGCCTTCTCAGCTTTCCTGTCCCATGTTCTAAAGGCCATTATTGCCCTAGCACCTCAACTCCTATGTTTTACAAAATATGGACCAACTCTGGCACAAGACAAGTTAAAATGCTATGCCACTGCCAACTTTCCACATGTTCTAGTTACATAGTCTTGACCTTGGTCTCTCCAGCTGAGGTTTTACACTTCTATAAAAATAGGAAGCTAAATAACTCCATCAATGTTCAAGCAATTTGTGATGCACACCATTGTTTTGCTAGTGTGGATGAGGCAACACACATGACTCATTTATGTTCTGCCCATGCACAATCAAACAAAAATTCGAGAGTGGCATGTATGAAGGGCAACAACTATTGGGTGAGTAACACAGGTCAACTTGAATATTGTTACTCGTTCCATACGACAGTAGGTATTTTTTGTATTTTCTTGAAAAGCAGGGCTTGCTTAAGGCGACATCACCTTCATGTATACATTACATTTGTTAAATTGAATTGTACTCCAAGTTACAGGTTTGTCACTTTTATACTTGCATAAGGCGACATCACCTTCATTTACACACTTGGTAAATGTTATTGTACTCCAAGGTACAGGTTTGTCAATTTTATATTTCACATGTAAACCAGTTCTTAGAGTCATCTTATTTAAAAAAATAGTCTGCATTTAAATTACATTGCTCTTGAAAATTCCCAACATTTTCTAACAGATGTGTAGAGTCAATGCATAATACCGCAGTATAACATGGACTAGAATGTCCAGGTTGGGCTTAGAGTGTCATGACTCATAGGGTTCTAGGGAGAGCTTCAGTACTGTTTAGACAGCGTGGTGTACACAGATGTCACTGGTGGGGACATCTATTTACAATAAACGCGACTGGACACACACCTGGAGTAGTGTGATTACTACATTTTCTGGCGACAAGCTGTGTCTGCGCAGGGGGCAGACTGGATGATGTCCTCACCCCTGGTCTAAATGGATTTGTGTAACGAGTGATCTACGCAACTGGTAAGATCGTTTAAACTCGTGGCAACATTGGCAGTTGAAGATATTGGATATTTATGGATTTAATAAATAAGGCTGCGGTTGGGGAATTTCTTAAGCTCTGTGGATGTATTCCCTGTTATTGCCTATTATTGTCGGTCATTGAAAAGGGACCGTTTGAACGTGGTACTGTGCTCGAGATCGTCGCAAGCGCTTGAACTATCCAACACTCTTGCTTGAGACGGCCCGCGAGCCTCATCGCGTGCGTGTTCAAGTTCGCTATAAGCGTCCGTGCCAAGCTTTCTCTTTCGCACAATCTAAATTTAGCCTGCATTATCAACAGTTGGATATATACATCGGGCACAACATCGAGTGCCACATTTTGGCGCGTCGAAGGGTATATGCATATCGGGCACAATATCGAGTGTCAGTGCACACTGAATTTACCTTCCACTTCTGCTCCGGGGTTTCCATTTCTCTGTTAAGCATCATTCTGCTCCCACTCTTTCACTGCGGAGCAATAATAAAGATACTAAAAAAAAAAACAAGAGAGGATCACCGGGAGGAAAAATAGAAGAAGGACTAAAAGAGGAAAGGATATTTCTCCCACATATTGCCACTAACAAACAAAATAGAAATAGGACAGAAACCATATATTACCACAAACAAAGAAGTGGGACAGAGGAAGGAAAAGACTTGCACATGAGATTGGAATAATTTATTATTTTAGCTCATTGTGTTAGTCTATTTTATTAATTTGTTGTTTTACTTCTTTGTTTTAAATTATTATTTTAATTTATTGTTTTTATTTTCATTACAAACTATACAACATGTGGATCAAGCTATGGCATCACCTCCAACCTTTTTGGCCACGCCTGGTTCACCACCCATTCCATGGGAACAGTGGAAAAAACTATTTTTTACTTACATGTTGGCTAGAGGTGGTGATAGATATGGTCCTGTTAGATGCCAAGCTATTTTATTACATCATTTAGGGGTGGAAGGAAGAAGGTTGTATGAAAATCTTCCAGAGGTTTCCTTGGGAATGGGAGATGGACAACCTAATAATGTTTACGAAATGTCCACACACATGTTAGATGCACGGTTTATTACTAAGATTAATGTAGTGATGGAACAGCATAAGTTCTTTTTGAGAACACAGTTGTTAGAAGAAGATATCGACACATATGTAGCAGCATTACGTGGATTATCTTTAACTTGAAAATTTGAAAACTTAAGTGATTCTCTCATTAGGGACCAGACAGTGAGATGTACCAATGATGAAAGAGTAAGGAAAAAACGGTTAACGAAGGATCTTAATCTTGAGGAGGCTATTCAAGTGGTCAAGGGTATGGAACAAGGATCCAAGTGGTTGAAGGAGATGGACACTTCTTCAAAAATGGGTCATAAAGTTGAAGGGGAGTGTACCCATATCTTTGAAGTGCAAAGACCGCCTAGTGGAAACACAACGAAAAGTATTACTGGAGAGATGAAAAAAGACATGTCCTGTGTTGTAGGAAGAAAAGAAACTGTAACAAGAGAAATAAAAAGTTTTAGGTGTGGTGCTCCTGGACACATTGCTACCAGTTTTAAATGTGCAGCAAGAGGCATTGTATGCCGCAACTGTGGGAAGAAAGGACATTTTCTAAGATGTGTAGGACAAGATCTAACTCTACAAGTGTTAGTGTTAAGGAAGTTGAGGAAGAGTGTGAAAGAATTACCGAAATTAGCCTTACCATCTGTGAAGAGGAATGTGGAGTACAGGCTTCCAGTGATGTTGTGCATGTGATGGAACTCTATGGTGTGAAAAAAGAAAGCGAGGGAAAGTTAGAAAAACCACACTGCATCGTGCGTCTGGACGAGTTACAAGTAAAAATGTTGGTGGATTCTGGGAGTATGTACACCATACTGTCAAAGGACACATTATCTAAAGAATTATATGATGATTGGTCTGAACCTGACATAAAGGCTGTAGGTTATAGTGGAAAAAGAATTGAAATTTCTGCTATGAGATGGATGAATATTTCGTTTAAGGGACAAGTAGTGCATGGTCGGGTGTATTGAACCAATTTCGGTTCTAATCTTCTGGGTTGGTGTCACCAGAAAGACTTGGGCATCCTTTTAAATCCCAATGCAAAAGACCCTGTTATGTTATCTAAGTTTGAGTCTCAATGTGTGAATCCTGTGGATGCGTTTGATGAGTGGGTAGTGAAGAGATTTCCTCGAGTGTTCAAAGATGACCTAGGACTGTTGAAGGGATTTTCTCACAAGATAATCCTTAAGAATGGGGCAGTTCCAGTAGTACAAAAAGTGAGAAACGTTCCCCTTCTGATGAAAGAACCCTTGCAACAAGAATTGAATAAGTTGTTGAGTCAAGGAATAATTGAGCCCGTAGAGTCATCCGAATGGTTGGCCCCGATCGTTGTGGCTCCCAAGGAGGGTGGTAAGATCAGATTATGTATTGACTTAAGAGACCGTAATAGAAATATTTGGGTTGATAGACAACCGCTTCCCAATATTTCCGAAATGTTGTCAGCTATGTCTGGGGGAAAAGTTTTCACTGTTGTTGATATGTCGGCGGCATATCACCAAGTCAAATTGCATAAAGATTCTAGGCATCTGACATCCTTTGTTACTCCATTAGGTGCTTTCCACTATTTACGGATGCCATTTGGACTGGCGTCAGCATCGGCGGTGTTTCAAAGAGTGATGAAGCATGTTTTTGAAGGTTTTGAAAATGTGTAGTATTTTCAAGATGATGTTATGATAGCTGGTAAAGATGAAACACATCATAATGAGTTGCTTGAAAAAGTGATGGGCCGTTTGGATGAATTTGGGTTGACGGTCAAGCGAGAGAAACGTCAATTCAGAATTTGTTTTTTACTTATCTTGGACATTTGATGTCAAGTGAAGGGATACAACCCAAACAGAGTATTGTCCAAGGAATAAGAGATGCGCCGTGCCCTGAAGGTAAGGATCAACTCAAATCCTTCCTTGGACTAGCAGAGTACTGTTCTAAATTTGTAAAAAAATTTACTGAAATTGTGGAGCCACTAAGACTATTAATGAAAAAGAATGTGGTATTTGAATGGAGTGGTGTGTGTGAGGAAGCGTTTCAGCAGATCAAGGAAAGTATCATGCAAGCTCCTTCTCTTGGTCACTTTGAAGTGACAGCTAAAACTTACTTGACAACTGATGCGAGTAATGTTGGTCTAGGAGCGGTATTGACCCAGGTGGTGAATGATCAAGAGAAGATCATTGAATTTACTTCCAGGAGGTTGCAAGGTGCTGAGCGGTCCTACTCCGTGATTGAAAGGGAGGCTCTGGCATGCTGCTGGGGGATCAGGCACTTCAAGTATTTTCTGTGGGGTCTGCCTTTCAGGGTTAGGACTGATCATAAGCCATTGGTGCATCTGTTCAAGGGTGGAAGAGGACTGGAAGGTGGGGTCACACCTAGAATTTCAAGATGGATTCTATAATTTAATTTTGAAATGGAGTACTTGAAAGGGTTGAAGAATGTGGTGGCAGATTGCCTTTCTCGTTTACCTACTGAGAGTGTTGCTTAAGTAGTTGATGTTGAAATCGATGTGAATGATGGATGTGAAACTCAGGAATGCATGGCATTGAAAAAAGAGGAATGGGACATAGCCATGGAGGGCGATTTGGTGTTAGGAAAGGTGAAAGAGAACATTAGGCGAGGTTGGAGTTGGGATCTATGTCATGATGATCAGATGGAAGAATATTGGGGAGTCAGAGAAGAATTGAGTATCTTGGACAATAAGGTGATGAGGAGAAATCGTATTGTTCCCCCATGGCACTTCGTGATCGGATTATTTTGTTGGCACATGAGGGGCACCCTGGGAGGAACATGACCAAGAGAAGAATAAGACAAACTTACTGGTGGCCAAAGTTGGATAGCATGGTGGAGGATACTGTGAGACATTGTTGTGCATGTGCTAATAGAGATAAAGTTAAAACATTGAGGCAACCTCCATGAAATGTACCAAGATTCCTGCAAGACCTTGGGAGAGACTAGCCATGGACTTTCTTGGTCCTATAAATAAATTGGGTACTGAGGATAGGTTTATCATGGTGCTTGCTGATTACCATACCAAGTGGTTTGTGCTCAAATCCATGGGTACCATCAATTCTAAGAGTGTGATGGATTTTTTGGAAGAGGTTTTCTTGGAGGAATGTGTGCCAAAAACCATTGTGTCAGATAATGGTGTACAGTTCGTTTCACGTATGATGAAGGAATTCATGGAGAAGTGGGGAATTAGCCATGAAAGAGTGGCTTTGTTTAGACCACAGGCGAATGGAATGGTCGAAAGGATAAATCGTTTGATTATGGACAACATACAATTGTCCTTGGCCAATGATTATCCTGGAAGGTGGAGTTGAAGAAATTGTTGTGGGCACACAGGACTACTCCTCATGCTCTAACTGGAGTTTCTCCTTTTGTTTCTTTGAAAGGTAGGGAACCTGGGAGGAAGGAGAATCCTGTTTGGTTGGTTGCCAAAGAACGTGTGTGGGTAGACCATGAGGCCATAAAAGCTGATGTTACAGTCAAGCAGAAGCGTGCAGAGGAGTACTATAATATTAAAAAGAGTGTGAAGGAACCAAGCATTGTGGTGGGTGATTGGGTTGTCACCAGAAAGAGTGGAGTGGTGATAAAGGGGGACAGTACATTTTCTAATCCTTTGAAGGTGGTTGAGGTTAAGCATAATGTGGTTGTGTTAGAGGATGGGACTGTGTGGAGTGTCGGCAGCGTTTGCAAAGTTGCTCAGCGCTCGGGATAAAGTTTTACGTTATTGAACATCCTATATATACATTCCTATGACATTCCTTGTTTAATATGTTGCTTTATGTTCTATTTCATGTTATTTATGGAATTGTTATTGATTTGTTTTTTGTATTAATTTTTCTCTCCCTTTTTGTTCTCTATAAGGGTAAAGATGTGTAGAGTCAATGCATAATACCGCAGTATAACATGGACTAGAATGTCCAGGTTGGGCTTAGAGTATAATGACTCATAGGGTTCTAAGGAGAGCTTCAGTACTGTTTAGACAGCGTGGTATACACAGCTGTCACTGCTGGGGACATCTATTTACAATAAACGCGACTGGACACACACCTGGAGTAGTGTGATTACTACATGAAGCTACTTTTTTAAAATGAGAAAGACATGTCATGATTACTTGTTTTGCATTATGCAAGGATTATCTCATAATATAATTGCATGTTATGGCACCATTCAATTATTATCTGAACTGTGAGCCTTAGCGTGGTTTGGATCACTGACAAAATATCGAAGGTCAAAAAATCGACCTACAAAAATATCGGAGCAAGAATATCAATGTCAACAATATCGATATCCTATCTACAACATGGTAAGTACAAAAATATCGAGAAAAAAAATATCGATGTCAAAAATATCGTTATTAAAAATATCGTTTTTTTTTGTTAAAATAAATATGTAAAATAAACGAAATAATACTTATAAATAAAATAAACATAGTTAAAATTATTTTATAATGTTTAAAATTAATAAGTAATATATATAATTTAATAAAACATTAATTAAACATATACATATAATATATAATATATATACTTACTTAATAATCAGTTTTAATAATTATTTTAATAAATTATAAATTATTAAAAAATATTATAAATTACAAATACATCTATACACATAAAACAATAACATATATAAAAATTAAATAATTATGTATAACAAATTAAAAAAATTAAATTTACTTTTAATATTTTTAAAATTAATTATATACTACATTAACTAAAATAATACAAAAAATATTAAATAGCGGAGGGAATAAAACTACTATTGCAACTCCCAAAAAACAACAGTAAGAAAAATGTTGGATAGCGTAGAACTTAAAATTACTATTCCCACTCCAGAGAGTGCAACAGTAGAGAAAGTATTGGATAGCGTAGGGGTAAAAATTACTATTCCCACTCCAGGGAGTGCAACAGTAGGGAAAGCGTTGGATAGCGGGAGGGTAAAAATTAATATTCCCACTCCAGTGAGTGCAACAGTAGGGAAAGCGTTGGATAGCGTAAGGGTAAAAATTACTATTCCCACTCCAGTGAGTGCAACAGTAGGGAAAGTGTTGGATAGCGTAGGGGTAAAAATTACTATTCCCACTCCAGGGAGTGCAACAGTAGGGAAAGCGTTAGATAGCGGGAGGGTAAAAACGAATATTCCCACTCCAGTGAGTGCAACAGTAGGGAAAGCGTTGGATAGCGTAAGGGTAAAAATTACTATTCCCACTCCAGTGAGTGCAACAGTAGGGAAAGTGTTGGATAGCGTAGGGGTAAAAATTACTATTCCAACTCCAGAGAGTGCAACAGTAGGGAAAGTGTTGGATAGCGTAGGGGTAAAAATTACTATTCCCACTCCAGGGAGTGCAACAGTAGGGAAAGCGTTGGATAGCGTGAGGGTAAAAATTATTATTCCCACTCCAGTGAGTGCAACAGTAGGGAAAGTGTTGGATAGCGTAGGGGTAAAAATTACTATTCCCACTCCAGGGAGTGCAACAGTAGGGAAAGCGTTGGATAGCGGGAGGGTAAAAATGAATATTCCCACTCCAGTGAGTGCAACAGTAGGGAAAGCGTTGGATAGCGTAAGGGTAAAAATTACTATTCACACTCCAGTAAGTACAACAGTAGGGAAAGTGTTGGATAGCGTAGGGGTAAAAATTACTATTCCCACTCCAGGGAGTGCAACAGTAGGGAAAGCGTTGGATAGCGGGAGGGTAAAAACGAATATTCCCACTCCAGTGAGTGCAACAGTAGGGAAAGCGTTGGATAGCGTAAGGGTAAAAATTACTATTCCCACTCCAGTGAGTGCAACAGTAGGGAAAGTGTTGGATAGCGTAGGGGTAAAAATTACTATTCCAACTCCAGAGAGTGCAACAGTAGGGAAAGTGTTGGATAGCGTAGGGGTAAAAATTACTATTCCCACTCCAGGGAGTGCAACAGTACGGGAAGCGTTGGATAGCGTGAGGGTAAAAATTACTATTCCCACTCCAGTGAGTGCAACAGTAGGGAAAGTGTTGGATAGCTTAGGGGTAAAAATTACTATTCCCACTCCAGGGAGTGCAACAGTAGGGAAAGCGATGGATAGCGGGAGGGTAAAAATGAATATTCCCACTCCAGTGAGTGCAACAGTAGGGAAAGTGTTGGATAGCGTAGGGGTAAAAATTACTATTCCAACTCCAGAGAGTGCAACAGTAGGGAAAGTGTTGGATAGCGTAGAAGTTAAAAATAACATGCTTATAAATAAAAGATTTTTTTAAAATAATTAATGAATTATTAAATAACTCTAAACTATTTACAAATACCAATAAATAATAATTAAAAACATAATTACCAATGGAAAATTTATTAACAATAAATTAATAATAAATACCAATAAATAATAATTAATAAATATTAATTACCAAATAATAAATATTGAACAATAAAATATTTTTAATAACAAAAACATATTAATTATTAAAACTTAATTACCAATTAACTAATATTGAACAATTAAATGCTTTTTTATACCAATAATAATAATTATTAAACATTAATTATCAATTAATAATTACTTATTAATATATTAATTAAATTTATCAATAAATAATATTTAATTACCAATTAATGATAAAACAACAATAAATAAATTTTTAGAACCAAAAAGTTCTAATTAAAAAAATTACCAATTAATAATTAATGTCCAATAAATTAATTATCAATACCCAACAATAAATGTAATAATTACTTAATTAGATTTCAATTACTTCCAACACTATTCCCCTATAAACACACAACACACTCCAATAATAAAATAATACACTTAACATAATGATCAATTAATCAATTAATAAAAATTAATTACCAATTATTAATTAATTAACAATAATATAATTATCAATACCAATTAATTAAAATAAATTATAACTTAATTACAATTAAATTACTTCCCACCCTATTCCCCTATAAACCCACAAGCCGCTACAGAACTTAAACGCAAAAAATAATTAAAATTAATTTATAATTCCTAAAAATTAATAATTAATTTAGTATAATTAAATTACTTCCCACCCTATTCCCCTATAAACCCACAACCCGCTACGGTACTAAAAAAAAAATAACTTAAAAAAACATTATTAACATATAAAAATTGTATACATATATTTTTAGACAAGTAGAACACTTAACAAAAACACATATAACACATACATATTAAACACATAACAAAATACATAACAATAATACAAATATCGATATTAGTAACATCGAAATTAGTAACATCGATATATTTGATTTCGATATTACTAACTTCGATATTACTTACATCGATATAAAAAAATCGATATTACTTACCTTAGGGTCGATATTCTGTCCATCGATATTCTTAACATCGATATTCTGTCCCTTCGATATTGTCACCTCGATATTAGTGTATATCGATATTTAATTTTCGATATTTTGACTGCTCACCGCGTGGTTTACCCCCAAACGTTTTGCCTTCCTCCTCCATTTTTGATGATCTTGTTTTTGTTGGCCATAGGACTCTGTGCACTTTACCACTACTAACCAGTGCTAAAGTGCATGTCTCCACTCCTTAAAACAAGGTAACATTGGCTTGTCCCCAATTGGGATAGTTAATTTGCCTATAAGTCCCTAGTAAAGTGGTAATACATGTACCAAGGACATGAAAAATAAATGCTACCAGTGGGCCTGCAGCACTTTTTGTGACACCCACTTAAGAAGCCCTATAAACGTAACTCAGGCCTGCCATTGCAGCCTGTGTGTGCAGTTTTAAACTGCCATTTCGACCAAGCAAAATAAACCTTTTTTCAAACCCAAACCTTTAATTTTAATATATTATATATATATATCCTTTTCATTATTGCCCCTTCTGGAACTGAAGGACCCATGGGAGGTGATGCATATGCCGGCAGAGCATACCGGCTAGAAATCCAAAGCGAAAGTAGGTAGGTGCACTGTCACGGTGCAGCAAAAAGTAGTCACAGTTATGCAGAAAGCTGTTTAATTCACACGACGCGTTTCGACTGCCCAGCAGTCTTGGTCACATGTGACTAAGACTGCTGGGCAGTCAAAACGCGTCGTGTGAATTAAACAGCTTTCTGCATAACTGTGACTACATTTTGCTGCATCCTGAGGGTGCACCTACCTACTTTCGCTATATATATATATATTCACTGAAAAAACCACAGGTTTTAGGGACAGTTATAGTTAGTTGGACATTTCACTCGTACAAAACCATAGAAATTCCCCCGTTATAGTTAGTTCAGCTAACTATAACTCGCGCCCCCGCAATGCACTGCTGATGACGTCACATATTACATCACTCATGACATGGTCAGTGACATCACTGATGACATCACTGATGACATCTCAAATGACATCACTGGTGACATCACTGATGACATCATCCATGTGATAATTTCATGCATCTTCTCACACCCTAATATAACCTTTGATACACCCACTCTAAATTACAGACTGCCATTCTCAAAACCATAGACACTCCAACACCAATAACTACATACCCACTCACTGATTCTTAGGTCTACACACACATCCACTAACTCACCCGTACAGTCACTCATACTTATGGTCACTCAGTACAGGACTATCATATGCACTCATACACCTATTTAGACACTCACACACCAGCACTCATCCATAGAGGTACTCACACACCTAGTCAGTCATGCAAATAATTAATCACACTGCCATTTACTCACCTATACAGTTATACACACACCAGCTCACTTACTCATACAAATACTAGCACATTCTTACGCTCATATACAATCACTGCTACAAGTACACACTAATCCATACAGGCACTCTCACAATCACACACTCTCACTTATAGCCATTTATATACTCCAACACACATATATACTGCCTTTCACATATGTAGTTACTCACACATGTACCACTGAGATATACATTCACTCACTAACACACCCATACACACACTCACCCACCCATACAGTCCATCACAGATGCACTCTTGAAACCATGCACCCAGTGAATCACCCACTCACACATCTATGCACAGAGTCACACACACCCCACCCACACAAACACTCAGGCACCCATACAGATACTCAGACAACCAATCAATAACCCATGTAGACACTCATGTAGCTATTCACAAGCCCATGCAGCCGCTTACACACCAACAGACAGACGGATACAGACATTCACACAGTTTAGTCACTAACCCATGCATTCAGTAAGATACGTTTAATCACTCACTTATAGAGTCAGTCATGCACCTACTAAATCATCCATCCAGACACTTATACACCCACTCATTCTTCAATACGCCTTTCCCTATATATATTAAACATATTTAAACTTTACAGAAACACACAGTCACTGGATGAGGTCATCAGTGATGTCATTTGAGGTGTCATCAGTGATGTCATCAGTGATGTCACTGACCATGTCATGAGTGATGTAATATGTGACGTCACCAGCAGTGCATTGCGGGGGCGCGAGTTATAGTTAGCTGAACTAACTATAACGGGGGAATTTCTATGGTTTTGTACGAGTGAAATGTCCAACTAACTATAACTGTCCCTAAAACCTATGGTTTTTTCAGTGAATTTCTAAGGTTTTTTAAATGCTAATTTCTAACTATAACGTGCCTGAAACCTATGGTTTTTTCAGTGAATATATATATATATATATATAGTCTACAAAAATATTGGCACATTGGAGTTAAAAATAGAAAATCTACACTCAATGGGACATTATTTTTGCAAATGATTGTTAGGACACAATATTTCTTTCAGATCATATATATATATATTCACTGAAAAAACCATAGGTTTTAGGGACAGTTATAGTTAGTTGGACATTTCACTCGTACAAAACCATAGAAATTCCCCCGTTATAGTTAGTTCAGCTAACTATAACTCGCGCCCGCAATGCACTGCTGATGACGCCACAGGGCGTGTTTGCACACATGTCACCTCAGGCCCCGCCCCCTCCCTTCACCACTGTGCAAACGCGCCCCGTGGTGCGTTTTAAGTTGGGGGATAAAGTCCCCTTGAATTCTGAGGGTCCCTGGGGTCCAACTAGCCCACCAGGTACCTCCAGTAAGTGCCACAGAGCTGCATTGCAGAGAGGTGTAAAAAGGGGCGTGGCCTGCACCACCTCTCTGCAACGCAGCCCTGTGGCGCACACTGGAGGTACCTGGTGGGCTAGTTGGCCCCCAGGGACCCCCAGTATTCAAGGGGAATTAATGCCCCAATTTAAAACGCGCCACAGGGCGCGTTTGCAGAGTGGTGAAGGGAGGGGGCGGGGCCTGAGGCACGATCGCGTCTTTTTTTTTGTTTGTTTTTTTAGAAGGGGGGCTGTGTGGCCCCCCTTCTTTTTTCTTTTTTTGGGCCCTGGGGACCCCCATCCCCCAGGGCCTGACCCCTTTTTTTTATTAAAAAAAAAAAAGAAAACTGAACGGGAAGGGGGCCGCGTGGCCCCCCTCCCGTGGCCAATTCCGGCCTCGGGCACCCCATCCCCAGGGGCATGGCCACATTTTTTAAATTTTGTAAGGAGGGGGGCTGCGTGGCCCCCCTCCTGAGGCCTCTATTGCCCCGGGGACCCCATCCCCCGGGGCCGGCCTTTTTTTTTGTTGCTTTTTTACACTTTTGGGGAGGGGGGCCACGTGGCCCCCCTCCCGGGCCACTACTAGCCCCAGGGACCGCATCTCCCAGGGCCTGGCCTCTCGTTGGGGACAGTGGGGGGAGCCCCAATGCCCCCATGGTCCCGCCGGCTCCCCGCGTCCTGCAGGAGCCGGCATTGCTTTTCCACATGGGGAGCTGCTAACATGCAGCTCCCCTTGTGAAAAAGCAATCTGCTTTAGATTTTGGAAGAGGTTTCCTGCTCTCCCTTCCAAAATCTAAAGCAAGTTTGCTATGGCAGGACGGGAGCCGCGAGGCTCCCGTCCTGCCATAGCAAATAGCAGTGTCCCGGGGGTGGGCACCCCGGGACACTGCAGGAGCCGGCCCTGGGGGTGGCAGTCCCCAGGGCCATCACAGGCTCCAGGAGGGGGGCCGCGCGGCCCCCCTCCCTTCACTTGCACAGCCCCGGGGAGGTGGTGGTCCCCGGGGCTCGGGGGTCCGTTACGGACCCCCAAATTTAAATATTATTGCCCCGGGGAGGTGGCGGTCCCCAGGGCGTGTGGGGGGGCTCGAGCCTCCCCACACAGGTCTATTTTTTTTAAAAAGAAGCCCCGGGGGTGGCGGTCCCCGGGGCTGCGGGGGGCAGTGTGCCCCCGCGATTATAATTGATCAAAGCCCCGGGGTTGGCGGTCCCCGGGGCTTGGGGGGGCCTTAGAGGCCCCCCAAACTCTAAGAAAACAAGCCCCAGGGGGTGGCCCCGGGGCTGCCGGGGGGCCGTGTGCCCCCAGCAAATATTGTTGCAAAGCCCCGGGGGTGGCGGTCCCCGGGGCAGTGTGGGGGGATTGGGCCCCCCCACACATTTTTTTACTGCCCCCGGGACCTGGCCCACCCGGGGGCTTCAATTAAACGAAGCGCAGGAGCCTGCGCTTCGTTTTTTTTTTTTCGCGGCCGGATCCGGCGCGCATTTTGCCGATTTTATTTTTGAAAAAAAATGCTTTTTTGGGCCCTGGGGTCCTTGTGGGACCCCCTGAGCAGGCCTAGGGGGTCAGGGTGTTTCTACCCTGCACCTTTTTCTTTTTTTTCGCGTTTTTTATTCTGATTTCTTGTGACTCGGTCACAAGATGGCTGCCAACACTTCCTGGTTTGGAGTGTTGACAGCCAATTAGAATAAAGCGCGTGGTCGGGAGGGTCCGCGGATCCTCCGTGCCTCTAAATATCGAAATTTTTATTTTTGATTTTCTCAGCAACTACTAAACAGATTTACACCATTTTTAAAAAGGTTGCTTTCTGAGCCAAGCAGTACCTTTTTGCCAAATTTGGGGTAAATCCGTTCAGTAGTTTTGGCTGTAGCCTTGCATAAAGTTTCCTATGGGAAATTGATTTTTTGATTCGTATTTTTTGAATTTCTCTGGAATTACTGAACGGATTTACACGATTTAAAAAAAAGGGCGCTTTCTGAACCAAGCGCTACCTTTTTGCTAAATTTGGTGTAATTCCGTTCAGCAGTTCGGGCTATAGCCGTGGCTAAAGTTTCCTATGGAAAATAACATGGAGAAAACATGTTTTGGGACCCCCTTTGTTCTCGGCCCCCGCTTGCCGAATCACCCCGAAACTTTCAAGACAGGAGCTGACCGGAGCGCCCCACTAGTTTTGAAAATTTCGCGATGATTCGTCATCTGGCGCCAAAGTTATTGGGAAAACAAAAAACGCTTTTCCTATGGAAACTGGGTCATAACTATAACTATCTACTGGCGACCGCCAGTAGATAATATATATATATATATATATATATATATATATATATATATATATATATATATATATACCCCATGGTAGGCCCTGAAAAGGGCAGGGTGCACTTTATTTGAAAAGCTGGACATGTACTGTTGAGTTTTACATGTCGTGGTTGTGAAAAACCTTTAAATTCCTTTCTCGCTACTGCAAGGCTTACCTCTCCCATAGAATAACACTGGAGTTAACTTATTAGATTTAATAAGCCGTAGCTCGCAAATGGGAAATAGAAAACCAGTTCATGTTTGGTGTCTTTGGAATGGTAATGGAAAATCCTCTCTTATGGTAAAGTCAGATTTTAAATTTAAATTTTGAAAACGCCACTTTGTTATTTTCCTGCCTTAGCCTTTTGGTGTCTGCAGCCTGTCTCTTGGTCACATGACTCGGTTTAGCTGACAGTTGGGATTTGTGTATCCCTCCTAGACAGCTACAGACAATAGGGAGCTTAGGTGTGCGTGGATGGGCCATCACTGGCAGATAGGGAGGGCAGAGCTGGGCATTGTCTTCCCAAAACGGGCTGCATATCCCCTGTAGTAAATTTGGAGCAAGGGCAGGGGAGGTAGGATATCTGTGCATTTCAAAGGGAAATCTCTAGGAGCTTCTCTCACTTTTAAAGAGGCACCTGTATAAATATTGGACCTCAGACACCCACCCTTCAGTACACTTCTAGACCTGCGGAAGACTCTTTTAGGAAGAAGGACTGCTGTGCTGCCGAAATGACTGCCACTCTGCTGGACTGCTACCCTGAAGGACTCGCCGTCTGTGCTGACCTGCTGCCCTCTTGCTTGGGTGAGAAGAACTGGACCTGCAACTTGTACCCAGGACCACCAGTGTAACTCTAAGGGCTAGTCTCTTGTAACTGCACCTGGACTCTGCAGTTGTGAGTAGTTCTGCCCTGCCAAGTGGCGCCACCTCAGTCCTGGACCCTTCCAAGTGGGCCTGAAGTTTGCTCTGCCAGTCCATCTGTGCTACAGCAGAACCGACATATCTATCCCTGCTCCGAGGATTGTCCCAGTGCAAGGTCTCCGCTGCTACCTCACAGCCTGCATCGGAACCGCTGTGAGGCATTCCTGAGGCAGGCCCTTGCATCACAAATCTCTCATCAATGGCAGCCTTGATGACGAGATACGTTCTTGTATCTCAGCCTTGCAGGTCCTTTGAACCAGTGTATCGCATTGGCTGTGCAACGCATCCCAGATACCGGACTTCACATCGCAACCCCTTGATGACCGGATCCTTCGACAAAGATGCAGGATCTCGCATCACAGCTTCGCAGCACCTCAGAACCGATGCATCACCTCGGCTGCATGACGCATCTTAGACCCGGGAACTCTCAACCAGGATTGAAGGTACTCTTGTTCAGTGGGCCTAACAGGGTCCCTGAAGCCGGCCCGCACTC
This sequence comes from Calotriton arnoldi, assembly GCA_963921515.1. Taxonomy (NCBI): domain Eukaryota; kingdom Metazoa; phylum Chordata; class Amphibia; order Caudata; family Salamandridae; genus Calotriton; species Calotriton arnoldi. Next base: position 1,118,859 of record CAWUFW010005186.1, on the reverse strand, counting down.
CTTTACGGTCAGCATGAACTTTTGACTTTGTCCTGGTCCGGCGCAACCAGATATCCACAGTTGGCGCATTGTGCTTTTTGCCACTATTTTTACTCAAATCTTTAAACTTGCCCATTTTCAATTCTACTGATTGGAATGTTATCGTTTTTGTATTGTTTTATCAATTAAAATCTACTCTGCCTTTCTGAATCTAGTGTGAGATCCTTTTGTGGTGTGTTTTCACCATGTTAATGTTTGAATTGTTCCACAAATACTTTACACATTCTCTCCAAAGTACGCCTGACTGCTCTGTGCCCAGCTACCAGAGGATACAGGTTAATTTGGGGTTTGCTTGTGACTTCACCTGGACAAGGATTTTGGTTCCTGCATAAGTTCGGTTTCACCCCTATCAACCAGTAACCCATTTTCTTAAATTATCTAGTTTACCATTAAACACTGTTGTGTTGCTTTGCATTTTTCTAAAGTGTTACATTCAGTAGCAAGAAAATTTTCAGAGGTATTTAATTTTGAATGTGCATTGCTCCATACATGTGTTCACACTTTCTTACTTAGTATTGCAGTCTTATTGCACATTCAAAAATGTAGATGTTCCTTGCTTTAGAAAATACCATATCTATTCACAATGCTCCAGTAGGAAACATTCAATATAATAACATTTGGTTATGATCACTGATTGCATATATTAATACATGTATCAACAAGCTGTTATCAATGAATGAATGAATGCCTGGAACTTCAAATTTACAAAAACACCACAGATTATTTTTTACACAGTCAATTTGCAATTAAAATACACATTGTAGTAAAGTAATGCAGCGCAAATCGCTGCATTGCCTTACTTTGCACTAGGGAGGCATTCCTTGGGGGTTGCATTGGTGTTCCCATGGTTTTTGACACATTCCAATGATTTACCAGAACTTGTGAACCTGGGAATGCACCAAAAAGATATGACTCCCAAGAAAGGATTAATGAGGAGAAATATCCTTATTACTACTCGTTACTTTCTTTTTCTAGGTGTGCTGCATTCTGCAGCACACATAGAGGAATTTGCTTCTCAGGATTGTTTTTGTGGAGAAAGATATTCCTTCCTGCACAAAAACAATCCTGCATACAACACAGGCACCTTGCACCATAGTGCAAGGGTGCCTGCATTGGCGCTAGACAGCCAAAAGGTGGCAATGCAGGGCAAAAGGCAGGAGACATATGCTTTTAAATACAGCACATTCCTGCCCTTTCCCACTCACGCAGTGCAGCACAGCGAGGTGACTTGCTGCGCTGCTTAACTTTTTCATAAATCTGCCCTTGAGAATCTTTGCTGTGGGAGTCAGGCATTTAACAAAGAGAACCGTTAGTCGGTAATCGTGACTTGCCGGGACTCTATCATAGCTCTTTTGCACGTTCGGATCCCTTTTGTTAAAATAATTGGTTTGAGCCAGTGTCTATGTTCTATCTGTAGAGCGGGGCAGGTGCATGATATGTGTTCAGTTGACTCCCTTCGATAGTCACATAGCCTGCATTGCTTTCTGCCATTCTGTTGCACCCGCTCGGGGCCAAGTCTAAAGTTGGCAGCACACCAAGTTGATATATGATAAGTTGCCATTTAACTGTAGAAAAAAGGACAACTGCCAATTAGGGTTGCGGGTACAGGGCCTTGTAGCTGCTGATGACCAGATAAGAGTGGGATCGCCTTGCCAGCATGCTTTTATCAATGATGGTAGAGGCGCTGCATGGCTTTGTTGACTGCAGCTTTGAAGACTGAAGATGAAGTTAATGTTTTCCAAAGGACCACTAATTGTAGGTTTAGGATTGCCTGGTCAATGCCTCTGGAGTTGGTTATTGGTTCTGCAGTTTAACATATAACCCCAGGTGCATTTCTTTTTGGCTGGTGAGTACAAACTCCAGTTGCATTTGGGAAGGGGCTGCCGGAGGTGGTAATCTGAAGGCCAAGCTGTCAGGCAGCTGCGCGGCCTACAGCATACAGGGTTTCTGAGCCATATGAGATGGTCAGGATCAATTTAGCCCTGATTACTTCTAAGAGAGGCCCCAAAAAGGGTCCAGACAAACGCTTTGAAACATTTTGAAAGACATACTGGATAGATCCTGCCCTGTTCCAGATGTATTCTTTGTGGGGCAGGAAAGATACTCAGCTGTCAATTAAGACACCCAGACACATATGTGTTGTCTTTAGGGATCTTACTGCCATTCAGGAACCGTTCAATCAATCAATCAATCAGGGGTTTATAAAGCACGCTACTCACCCGTGAGGGTCTCAAGGCACTTCCACCTTTTTGATTTTGTTGCCTATGATCATTGTTTTGGTCCTTTTTTGGCTCACCACAAGATCCTTCTTAAAAGAGTATATTTGAAGGGTGTTTGGCAGTCGCTGAAGGCCTATTTTTGCCAAAATTATGAGGAGAGTGTCAACTGCATAGAACAAGCAGCCCAAGTGCTTTCCACCTATTTAAGTTGGGTAGACTCTGAGGTTATTTAATGAGGTTGCCAATTCAGCCAGGAAGAAATTGAAGAGAAGGGGAGTGAGTAAGCATTCTGGCTTCAGACCGGTAGTGGTTGGGATTATTCTGGAGACAATGCGCCCGTCCCCTAAGGGTCCCCACATGTATGTGTGAAGCTCCATAGTTGCCCTAAGAAGGTGTTATGGAATCCCAAGTGCCTCCAGTTTTGCCCATAGGGGTGTTCTTGGGACCCAGTCGAAGGCCGCCTTAAAGTTTACAAAACAGAAGTAAAGAAGGGTGCTGTTTGATTTGATTTTATCAATCATAAGGAAAATAGCCATTAAGTCGATGACGATGCCCATTCTTTTTCTAAATCCGGTCTGATTTATTGGCATGATGCTGTTCTCAGATACCCAGGACTCAATGTCCTCTAGGAGGAGGACCCAGTTATATTTTGCATCGTTATCCAATAATGAGATGTGCCAGAAGTTTCCTGGAGTTGAAGGGTCTCCACCTGTAAATACAGGGTGTATAATGGCTCCTCGCCATGAGTCTGGGATCTGGCCTTTCATAATTGCTTGGTTATAGATCAATGTTAACATTTTGGCCCATGTAGACAGGTTTGTTTTGAATAGCGCCTGGGGTAGGATGTTGGGGCCGGGGGCACCGTTAGCTCTGCTTTTGGAGATGATGCGCTCTATTCTTGATTCAGAACAAAAAGTTAACAAGGGGTTGCAGGTGTACTGGGGGTCTGCCGCAGCTGGGATTCCAGGTTCCCTCAGCTGCTGTGATGGTCAAAAATGTGTAACCCAGGTGTCTTCAGAAATGTTGGTGTTATTTGAAGCTACCAGACCTTTTCGAGGTTATTGATTATTCCCCAAAATGTTGGGGAGTTGCTGTTCTGGCTGCAAGCAGTTTTGTCAAAAAGGTGTTGGCATGGTTATTCGTGTGCTGCCAGAGTTTGCTTCTGTATTGCCTGCGTAGCTCTCTAACTTTTGCTGTGATATCTTCATTCGAACAATTGCAGACCAGCAGTTGTAGTTCCCTGTTTAGAGCTCCTTTTAGGGATCTTAATGCTGGGGTAAGACTGCAAGGCCTTGCCTGGCTGACAGACAATTGGTGGACTTTGCAAGTTTTTGACAGGCAAACATAGTTATTACTTAGTCCTCCCATGCGTTAATTGGATTTTGAGGGTTATTTGATGAAGTAGCTTTAAAGGCTTGAAGTACTGATCCAATTAAGTTTACAATAGAATCCTTCCAGAATAGCCTCTTCAGGTGCATTGTATGCTGCGTAGTTCCCCAAAGCTGAACTACCTTGTGGGTTGGAATATCAAGGTTGATTTTAATGCAATTCTGAATGATTCGATGTGGCATGTTCATAAGTGTGTAATCTAGTATCGACTTTGAACCTACAGTACTATGTGTGGGGCGGGGTGGCTGGTCCTCTTTTAGTCAGCCGTTGAGGGCTCTTAGACAGTGAAATGTGCAATAATGTGCCCGAGTTATCTTTATTTAAATGTTTTGGTTTTGCTTGGAAAGGTATCCCCCAGTAGGTGTCATGCGAAGGTATTATCTCGTCAGTCGTAGGAGTAGCAAAAAGATTCATCTTTAAGTCGCCTCTGATCAATAGGAAGGAATCCATATATTCTGCCATGAACTCCGTGATGACTGATTTTAAGTATGAAAGAAAGAGGCAGTTTTTTTGCTTTCTTGATGGACTTATGCAGACATTCATTATTAATAGTTTGAAAGATGGCCACGAGGGCCCATTTTTTAGCAGTACCCGTTGCAGCCAGGAGTCTTCTGATTCTAGTTTAGTGGTTTTTAAGGCTAATATGGATGAGATGTACATCAATGTTCCTCCCTTTGGTCTGCCTTTCAGCTTACTCTTTTTTGCTGGGTTGAACACTTCAATTAATCCAATTAGCAGCATTGGCTCAAGTGCCCATGCCTCCTGAAGCATAAGTATGTTGTACTTTTGGAAATAATGTATGTCATCGCTTTGGTTTAGTATTGATTTCGGGCAGCTAACATTTCAAGAGCAGATTATTAGCTCCACGCCCCCCCCGCAATTTGGGCTTAAATCTTCCCTGGGTGGTTGACAAGACTGACGACAGCCTTCCAGCTTCTTACCAGTTAAGAGGCCTCGGTTAATGGGTGCTGGCCGGGCTCTAGCCCTGTAGAGTTCAGTAGCAGAATGTTTTTATGGTTCTCATCTTTTGTTATCCTGATTTTTAGAGGCAGTGTAGTTGAACTTGGCACAGGGTTTGGAGGTGCCGCTCTTGTGCTCTTTAAGATAGAGTGAGAACTTATTTTTTTCTGAAGCCTGAGGGGAGGGAAATTTTGGCCATGTCCATGTTTAACAGGTGAGCTCTGAGACACGGGGGGCAGGGTAGCTGTTATTTCGAAATTCCGTTACCTTAATTCCCCAGTCTCTGAGGTGCACCTTTTTCAGTAGGACGAGGTTGGTGGTTGTGGGTGAAGCCCATGTTATCAGTGTTGTTTATTTATCCTGCTTGCCTAATCCTGGTAAGAATTGTATGGACTCAATTTCCTGGGATCTTATGTGTTCCAGGTCTGGGATAACGTGGAAAAATGTTAAGATGTTCACTCGATTTAAGGTGTCCTGAGTGCCTTTGGATTCGTATTCCAGGTAGACCACCAGTTGTGTAGACTGTTTCTTTGGCTTTTGGGCCATTTGAAGCCTGGATGCAGTTGTTTCTTTAGTATCGCTATCTAATTTTTTTGTCCCATTGGGATAGCAGGTTTTGAGTAGTGAGTGCTGATGAGCTTGAAGGCATGGCTAACTGGGTAACAGATAGGCAGAACTCGTAGGCTGAGTGTTGCTTCTCTACTGTGCCCCCTATTAAGGGAGGGGAGTCTGGCCGTATTGAGGAGTCTGTTTTTGACACCTCATGATGCACATCGGGTTGTGGTGAGGGCTAAGACAATTAAGCCACTTCTCCCAATGCCTCTGGTGCTCTTTGCGTGGGTGCTGATTCTGTTTTAATGCTTTACTCTGCATCCAAGAGTTGTGAGCATTGTTTGACCCTGTGCTACCAGGAGTTACTGAATGAAGGTCTAAGTGTGTTGGAGGTACCTTCGAATTTCCGAATATGGTTGCTTTTGGTTTAGTCTTGGGGCGGGATTGTTGATTGTTGGAAGTAAATATGGGAAAGAGTTTGGACACTTGCAATTCCTGAGGCCATTGATTTAATTTCTGGTACTTATTTAGGCTTTTGAGCTTCTGTTTCTTTTCCCTCTTAGTGAGGGGTCTGTTGCCCCCGCAAGTGGGAAAAGTACCTCCGGGGGGAGAAGAATTGTTGGCTCTCTTTGCAGTGTCCTCTTTCTCTCAAGTAAAATAGGTTGATAAGGAGGTAGGTGTGCCAGCTGCTTCCTCTGTAGGGAGATTCATAAAGTCAGGGTCCTGAGGGTATCCCCTTCAATTACCTTTGCCGTTTTGAGGTTGGGAACACAGTGCGTGTGGTTGGGTTCTTGTTGTAGAGACAAGTTGGGCCTTGATTTCAGTGCCATTATCACCTCTAACATACACGAGGGGAGTTCGCTCAATTTGTCAATGAGAGGGGAGCAGCCACAATTATGTAAAGAGCCTGCATAGGCATGCACCCTTGTAACTAGACTGTTAAAGGCTTTCAGTTTTGCGTTGATGACAGACAGAAATATGGCTAAGGTGTTCAAGAGATCAGCTTGGTGCTCTAGTTTCATGGAGTGATAAGTGAGTGTCGAGACAACTTCTTGTATTGTGTGGAGCATGGCCGCCCAGCAACCACTTTGATGCATGGATCGGTTGGCAACTGGCGGTATACAGGGGAAGCTGCAATTATAGGACGCGTTTACAGTTGTCAAGCCTGCTTCATCTTGGGCATTATCTAAATTGAGTTTGCTGTGTGGCTCTAGCTGGGAGCCGGTGGGAGGAGAGTCCCAAAAAGAATACCATACCTGGTGGTGAGCCTCATCAATGAGTGAGATAAGCTCTAAACGAGTTAGCTGTGCAGTTGGAAAAAAAACATTTTTAAAGGGAGCCGGCGTAGGAGTGTTCAGCTGGTCTATTTTAATGGTACCTTATACTGTGTCATGGGTGTCTCAATGGGTGGGTGCCGTCTAACACTTGGCATGATAAAACCTGTGTTTTTGGACTCCTGGGGAACCTCATCTGGCCCTGAGATAAATGTGGGAAAGGTTGGTCCCACGGAGCATCCTTGAAGTACTTCAGCAGGCTCATTGGTAGCCTCGTTGTTGGCCAAGGACTCTGTGATTGCACATTTTCTGAGATACTTCAGGATGAGTGGCTGTTGTACCTTGTTCTGTGCCTAATTTTGGGGAGATACCAGGCCTGGGTTCAGGCACTGCTTCATCTGACCTCAGGCTCGAGTGGTGAGGGTGCCATGGTAGTCTGGGAGCTGGTCGGTTCTGGTAAAGACTTGGAAAGAGTTGAACGGATCAGCGGCCTTTTGGATCTCTGCCTAGTGTGCCCTGTTGCTCCCCCTGCTCATTGTTGTGTTTTTCAGCACTAGAGCCCTTTCTTGTCTAGTCAGCCAAAGCAATAGTGATGTAGCATGATTATTTGAAAATGATTCTGCTTGATCAATTCTGCTCATCAAGTGTGAACTAATTTATGTTTAATAAACATAACTAACAGAGTGATCTTGTGTAAACACATGAGAGCTTAACACTGCATCGTAAAAGCAGGCAGGAGTGACAACACGTGAAAAGTTTAAGACTGCATCGTAAAAGCATGCAGGAGGTTTTAAAACTGGTGAAATAGAGGCGTTTCTGTCATGAGAGAGAAACTTGTAAATGTCCTAAGAAAATATTGGTGTGACAAAGTAGTAAAATGCAAATCGTAATATAGAAATATGATTATAAATAAAAGCTTAAAGTAAAATAATTCTTGCTTATAGTTTTCCCTGAACATAAAATCTATATAAAATGATTGCTTATAATCAGACTAAGCTTAAAAAACTAATGAAAATGATGTTTTGTTATATCGTCGACGAATTTAATAATAGTGAGCTTGTTCTTTAGAAATTATGATTTTGTGGTTTCTTCATGTAGGCCTAAAACTTGTTAGTGTATTTTTTCTATTGTAGGCCTAAAAAATAATGTATTTTGTTCTTCATTATTTCTAAAATGCTGACCGATTTGCTTTAGTTATGAATGTTTATCCCTAGAGTTTTCCTTCCTACGTTTAGAGTATTTCTTACATTGAAATATTGTGTTAAAATTTGTTGCAAGCTAACTCAGAAGCGAGCGCGTGGATATGAAGGGCTACAAGTATGACTTCCTATTTCTGAGGTAACGAGATAGTGTATTCTTGGGGAAAATCATAAACAAAGAACAAAAGTATTCCGGATGGTTATGGCCTTGAGAATGGTCATACCACAATCACACCATGGACCCTAACCAATGAAATCATGCAAAACTGTGAAAAGGCTACATTTGGGGGCTGGAATTGTGAACATCTTGAGGTATAACTACCCGTGGGAAAAGGACGAAGGCTGGCTATTTTTCCCTTGCATTTTCTTGGGCATGACATCTTGTCAGTCTGAATTCTGATTTTCCCTGAACTCAACTTCCCTGAATTAATTCTGAATTTCATCGGCTGATGAAGTTCCATATGCTAATACCTTACAGCTGAAGGGTTAGCTAATTTCTAACGATTGCACGCTGTGCTTTCGATCATTGAATCTAGGTTCGTATGAAATCTTGAATTGCATTTTGAAATTTCACTGTATATCTTTTCTTTCTCTCTCTCTATCTCTTCCCTCATGCCTGTTATTGAATATGAGGTACTATTGCTTTGTACTGTGACTTATTTTGTGATTTTACCTGTATTAATATGAAATAACAATGGTATTGATAATTCTAATGTGTTTTTGTGCATTGACCATTCGTTTTGAAGTTTAGATAAAAGTGCCTTGATAAATATACTGATTTTTGTTTTCTTTATATGAAGTAATTGTTGACATGACATGTTTTGACTATTGTTGTTAGACAGGCATTCCTTCATTATAGGTCCTCATGAAGGAAATGTTTTCCGTCTCTTATTATCTGAGTCCCTATCAGCACTTCAAAAAGATCTATCGGAGGACCTCATGAACTATGAGTGGTTGTAGAATTTCAATGGGCCCAAACTCTTGGTTGTAGTAAATAATAACGATTAAGTTATATTGAATATTTACTCAAATCAGCACCGCTTCTGCTGGATCAGTTTTCTGGCAGCATTTTCGGATGGTTAGTTTTGACTAAACATACTGGATAATGAACAGACGGAATAAAGAGACATTGATTGACTATAAGTTCATACCTTATGTTCTATGTTGTGGTCCGTTATTGACCATAATGGAAGTAACAGGTCCGTTGTTGGCCTAAGATCCCGGGATAAGCCTAAGGGCAGTCTTAGTGTGGCATACACTAAGGGCCCGATTCACAGAACTAATCTGAGACAAAATCCTAAACTTACTACTTTTGGTATTCACAGAAGGCATTTAGTAGTAGTAAAGATAGGATTTTGTCTTAAGTTTGTCTTAAGTTTGTCTTAAGTCTGTCTTAAGTCTGTCTTAAGTCTGTCTTAAGTTTGTCTTAAGTCAAACTTAAGACAAAATCCTAACTTTACTACTACTAAATGCCTTCTGTGAATACAAAAAGTAGTAAGTTTAGGATTTTGTCTCAGATTGGTTCTGTGAATCGGGCCCGGTGTGTGTTGTCTGCTGTTGATGCAGTGCTGAGCAATGGTCTTGTCGGTACTTACATAGGGAATCTTAAAGTTTGAGAAGTGAGGATTTTTGAGGTTGCTTTAGAAAGCGCATCTGGAGAGCTCTTGAGAATTTTCGTTCGAGTGAGGGTGAAAGTGCGCTGGTCGAGATTTTGCCGGAAGTAAAAGAAAACTCTCAAGGTTCTATCGTTTTCATTTAGTTGAGCAGACAAGTTGTTTTTATGTTGTTTTGTTTGATAAAGACTTCGTAAAGACGCTGACGCTGATTTTTTAAAGGGAGGGTCAGTAGCAGGAGTTAAACTGACATCACTAGGTGCCGCACTGGTACTAGTCGGTTGATGAGAATTTGTCACCCGGAGAGCCGCGCTGGTATTGGTTGGTTAGTGTGAGTCGCGCTGGGATTGGACAGCGTGAATAATTTTCATTGGTAGCAGAGTATCATAACAAGGAAAGAATTGTTAAAGATTTCCCTAGTATAGTTTTAACTTTTAGCGTAGAGAATTATGAAGTTTTTTAAACTGTTGAAAACTTTGTTTAGTAAAGATGAGCCGATACCAATTAGAGAAGGAATTCCTGTGGCTCCTGAAGGGACCTCTGCTTCATTTATGTCATTAGAAAGGGGTTATCACACGTGTACGTGGTTAGAAAATTGGATGAAATACACTGAGCGAGATGGTAATTTAGCATTTCCAGAAAATGGGACATTTAATGCTAGAATTTAGAAAATTTAAGCAAACAAATGAATAGTTTGAGACCTAATCCTAGACCTCTGCAGTATGAAGCCCTTGAAGAATGGGAACATGAGGCATACAAAAGAGAAAGAGAAAGGTATCAGACTAGAGATAAGAATACTGTTAGTAGATATTCAGAAGCAAAGTGGGATGCTCTGAAGAAAATGTGGAGAAAAGATATAGCTGACAGAACGCAAATGTTTCCAGTCATGGTAGCTGAGGAAAATGAGGGAGAAAAATGTAAGGAGAAAAAGAAGAACGTTGAAGAACTAAAATCTAAAAATACTGGGCCCAATTCACAAAATTAATCTGAGACAAAATCCTAACTTTACGACTTTCGGGTATTCACAAAAGGCATTTAGTAGTAGTAAAGTTAGGATTTTGTCTTAAGTTTGTTTTAAGTTTTGGTCTTAAGTTAAACTTAAGTTAAACTTAAGTTAGGATGTTGTCTTAAGACCAAAACTTAAGACAAACTTAAGACAAAATCCTAACTTTACTACTACTGAATGCCCTTTGTCAATACCGAAAGTCGTAAAGTTAGGATTTTGTCTCAGATTACTTTTGTGACTCGGGCCCACTGAATTTATTGAGTGATTGAAGATATAGATGATGATTTTTTAAATGAGTTATTGATGATTAGACCTCCACCATATCGTGAAGGACAGAATCAAGTAGAGTCAGGTTCCTTCCCAAGTGCTTCAATAGTACATGAAGAAATGGCACATGAAAAAACACCAGTAAGACAGAATCAGATTCCAGTTAGTGAGGAGTTGTCGAGAATAGTTACACCAATGAACGCAGATGCTTTGTCAGTCCCAGTGACTATTGGCCCTATTGTTTCATCATACAATGATGGACAAGGAGTTTCACGAGTACATGCTTTAACAATACCAGATAGAAATATGAGTGAAGTTCATAGAATGAATGTAGTGAACCAAGGATTAATTGAAAATAAAAGATAAATGCAAGTGCAGATATGGGAGATGGATTAGAACAAATTAATTTCTGTTTCAGAAAAATCAGTTGAAACACCAGAAAGAGGTGCAAGGGTGCCTGAGCTGGCGCTAGGCTGCCAAAAGGGCGCCAGCGCAAGGGAAATGACAGGAACGCGCCAGATTTCCGTAAATACAGTGCATTCGTGCCCTTTCCCTGTCAAGCACAATCTCATAAATGAGACCCAGAGTGTTTAGAGGGCAGAGATGAGAGAGTGGAAAGGCCAATAGGTTACCTTTTGCAGCCCATGATGATGTAGGTTAAGATGGGGGTCAGTCCAGGAGAGGAGGCTTAGATAAAAATAAGTTGAAAATTGGAAGCAAGTTGGGTTTGGGGATGAGTAGAGTGTGAAGGGTAAGAAATAGGGCAGGGCAAGGGGTAATTTTAATAATGCCATTGACCATTGAGGAGTGAGTGGATCGTTTAGTATAAGGACCACATATGCCCTACCTAACATAGCTAAACAACAAACAAAAATGTCCAAGGATTCCTGAATCAATATCCCAGCATTAGTGTGAAAAAAACTATTTTGGGGGTTGGGTTTTCTAGTTTAAGGGTGCTGGTCTCTTACCAACCGAGGTAGCATGCTTTATCAGGGGTTGCCCTTTCAACCCATGAAAGATAGATATTGCATCCTGGGCGGGTTTATTGATAGGAGCTTTTATTAGGAGAAATGTGATTGGTTAAATATCCAATTGAAACTATTGTACAGAGATTTGAGATAATCTAGTGGTAGACAAATACCTATTTAATGTAATCTCACTAGGGTAAGGTTGAAAACTTTGTAGGACAATAGGTGTGGCTTATATCCCAATGTCCATTTATGGGCAACGTATTTCACCTATTAAAAACACCCAGCAGGGTCTACAAATTTCTACAGGGAAAAGTTCTGTATGCTTCACTTTCTCACTACTTGAGGATTGATGTTTGGTGTAATGTATTGTCAGGAGTAAAAAATAAAGAACATACAAGACCAGTAGTGTTCATCTGGTTCATTGGCTAACTCCTTAACAATGCTAACTGGAAGGCCATATGCAAGGAAACTCAAGTGGTTTAGATAATTAGAAAATGTTGTTTATGCTGAGCCAAGTATGGTAGTGTAATTTGTGTAATTTGTCTACGACATGCTGAGCACAGATTATGTAACCTTCTAAAAATATTGGAGATAAGTGTGTCTATCATCACTTTTAGGTTATATTTGTGCTATTTCAGGCCTGTTTTTTTATTGCTGGTGTGAAAGTGTTTTTATTAATTAGAAAATAATATTTATTTATGTGTGTTTAAGTCCGCATAACTAGGCCACAAAATAAAATTACTAGGCTTTGGCCTGCTTGCACTGCCATCATTTTAATGTTGCTGAAGAAACTGTGACTTTTAAAATTGCATGAACAAGTTTCCTATGTTCATGTTTTTCTTCTGTGTTTACCTTTTCATGAAAAAGACGAAATGGGAATCATTCTACAGTGTTGTTTTCTTGTACTAGTAAAATCTATTTACTTGTGTGCCTTAGGAGACAGGTAAGTCGGGATGTTCTCGTATGTTGCAATTATCAATTTCTTTTGCCAAGATCTGTACAATGATTTGTTTACTTTGTAAAGTCTGTATTGTAAACTGATGTAAAACTTTTTCCTTATGAGCTAAGTCTTATGTATGAAAAGTAGGTGCCCTCAATTGTTACTTATTTCACGTTTCTTGTTTTTATGAGAAGTCATTGGTTGTTGTCATTATTGCTGCATTTCACACCATGTTGAGTGAGTGGTGTTTCATTGTCTGAAACCTATAAAATGTGCCCCTATTGAGATGTGCGCCAGACTTTCTGCAGTCTTTCTGTATGCTTTCTGAAGCCTGACTCCACAATATTCTGTTTACCAATTAATTCTTATAGACCTTTCACTACCTTTCAAACCAAGCAGTCTCCATGTTAGACTGTCTGCTGATTTATATTTTGACCTTTTGGCTCTTTCCTCAGAGGCAGACTTCATGTTGGCCCTCTTGCTGACTTATACTTAGACACTTCTTTGACTTGCAAACTGAGTAGATTAATGCTAGTTCTTTGCTTAACTGTATTTTGGTTCTGGCTAATTCCCTTATGTTAGGACCTCTGCCAATTAGCTTTATTTTTATTCATTATTGATGCTGATTTGAAGGTCACCAACTAAGTTTTGCCTCCTTTATTGATTCTTAAGTTTTGAAAATCATTCATGGATTAATTAGAAACATACATTATCAATTCTATTGAGCAGATAGTATATGCTAGCACTTGAAATGAATGAATACCAAACACCCACAGTCCGCTCTTTTGTTATTCTTATTATAATGAAAATATGCCATGTCCATCATAGTTTTCATGCCTGATATAATACAACGTTGTAAACTACTAAAACAGAGAGCAAGATGGTGTCAGCGTGAGTCCACGCCACTCAGCCGCTCACGCCGTGCTGGAGGCACATCGACTATCGGCTATGCGGACTGACCCGCGATGCCAAACTAGAAAACGAACAGAACGCAAGTGACCAGTCTCTACTACCAGACCGCTGGGACTGATTCGGACGCTGGAAACGGCTGCGGGGTGCTCGCCTTTGTAAGAGCGCTCCAGGAACTCTTTACCCGCTGGCTGCTTTGCTACATTGTTGCCTTGGTGTTTTCATCGGTCTCCATTCAGCTGGTATTACGGCTGAAAGGGAGATGGCAGCGGAGCCGGATTATGTCGACTAGGGGCGCAAAAATCAACAAAGGCAACAAAACGAAAGCCGCCCAAGCCGCCCAAGCCAACGCCGCCCTAGGGGATGCTGTGGTGACGGACAACCTACCCAAAGGTAAACGGGAGGCCAGCGGTTTCAAAAAGACGACAGGGAGACTTGGGGGGGGGGGGTGGAGCCATAAAGGAAGGTGCAGGTCTTCAGCCCTCTGTTGCCAAACCTTTCTCTGGAGTTAAGGCACCACTTTCTACATTAGACTCCACACTCCCCCCTGAGAGCGAACTTGATTGCTCATTGTTAGATAAACAAGGGGATCTGAACCTTAAGCAATCAACAACTATTCCGAAGGAAAACTGTGCCTCAATTCAACCCGAGGAACTTTTGACTCCAAGGGGACAACGGGAAGGCACAGAAGGACTGATAGACCCCACTAATGTTATTCCTATCCCAGTACCTACTGAAGGAAACACCGGAATCATAGTAGATTTTGGAATAACGGCACCATCTGCTTCTGCTGCCCTAATTCCAGACTCTGCTCTGACAATCTGCGTATCAGAGGGAGGGTCCATACTCCCAACAGCCGACACCACTAATTATATTCTTAGCTTGGAAGCCAACCTTGGCCCCCAAGCTCCCTGGACTCCTGAGCTTAGCGGTGAAAATTTCTACTCCGTGTCAGATGGCTCTATGTCCACAACAGATGAAGGCGGAACCAGCTCAAGCGAAGACAGTAGCATCGATCCCTCCAAAGCCACTGGCACTGTGCAGCTCCCGAAAAAGACAAGAAACAAGGCAAAAAGACGCAGCCAGCTTAGGTGGGACAATTCAGACTCTCAGATGTCTTTTCCCCTTGGCGAAGATGCTGATCAGACATCGCTTAGGGGAAACCTAAAAACCACACCAGAGTCCATGGCAGAACCCTCTTTAGCCTCTATTCTAGCTTCTATCAAGGAATTTCAAGAAGAGGTCCACTCTGACAGTCGTTTAGCTAAAGGGGCTGCCAAAAAATTACAAGGGGGCATGAGAAAGCTAAATAAAATATGCACTGACTGATTAGCGATCGTGTCACCATGGTGGAAGGCCGTACAGAGAGCTTAGAAGTAGAAGTAACTACCCTAAAAGACCAAGGTTCTTCTCACGCTGCATGTTTGACGGATTTAATGACGAAGATGGAAGAGCAGGAGAATCGACAACGCAGGAATAATCTTCGCCTACTAGGAATTCCGGAAGGAGTGGAGGGGGACGACCCAAGGCGTTATATTGTGAAACTCCTGCGAGAGGCTTTTCCTGATCATTCGAACTGGAATTGGGACCATGAAGTTCAGCGGGCACATCGCTTCCCTTTTAATCAAAAGCAACGACGCGACGGCAGCAGTTTTCCTAGAGAAAAACCCAGGGCATTCCTGGTGCTCTTTGGGAACTTCCTCCTTAGACAGCTGGTCTATGATCAAGCCCGCCCGAACTCTCAGAAGGGGTCTAATGGGGTAATGTTTTTCGCTAAACCTGACTTTTGTCACTCTACAGTAGAGCGGAGGTGGCAGAGGTGGCGTCTGCGCCAACTAATTGCCCCCTTTCAACAGCTGGGAGCCCAAGTGTTTTTAATGAACCTGCCAGATTGAAAGTCATCCTAAATGGGGCCTCTCAGATCTTTCTGTCAGAGGTCAAGGCTGGTGAATTTCTGGGGGAAATCAAGGCAAAAAAGGGGTCGAGCTAAAGGACAGACGAAGCTTCTCTGTCTATGAGAAACTTGCTAAATCTAGTATCCTCCCACTTTATTACCTTTTTCTCGAGCTTTCTGAACTTTCCCGCTACTATCTGTCTCACGGGGCGCACACACAGAGGGCTTTGGCAGATCAGTTTTTAAATGGGGGAGCTTTTTTCTCTCATTCCTTTTTCTCTCCTTGGTTTCTTCCTTTTCTCCTTACGTCTCTTTTAGTATTGACATATGCCGAATTCTCTTGGCTGCTTTATATGGCGTGGCCTGGTGGCGGGGATCCATTTCTGACAACCATCACTCAGGGTTTTCCTGATTGCTCTAATTTAGGGGGGGTGGGTTCGGGAGGGGTGGGAGGTTAACTGCATTGTGGTGGAGGGATCAATGACACTCGTCACTACTGTATTGGCCTTAGCTATTGCGAAGCTATTTTGGAAGATAAGAGAATCAAAAGGGCAAAAAATAGAAGAAAAATAAAATGAGCAAATTGAGTAAGTTTGTGGCAACAGAAGAGAAGGAACTCTTAAGGCGTTGTTGCATAGAGGATAAAATTGATTGTATTTCTGATTATGTGGGGTACACAATCTGTATGTCGCTTAAACTTGACCAGCTGATAAAAATTTTGTATGAATAAGTTAAATACCCTTAGAATTGTTTCAGTTAACATATGTGGCCTGAATGACGCCCTGAAAAGACAGAAGGTGGCACAGGGTCTGCGCTCACTGGGGGCTGATATTGTTAGTCTCCAGGAAACACATATTGAGGGATCGCAGAAACATCTACTGAACTTACTGGGGTATAGAGTTATAGGTGGGACTTCACAGGGTGCGAAGATAAGAGGAGTAGGGGTCATGGTACAAAGCAGACACTCACTGAATTCTATCCGTGTGAAATCCGACCCTCTTGGAAGATGGGTCATAGCGGAATGCTGCCTACCTCCCAATTTTTCTTTCACTTTATGTTCCATCTATGGGAGTAACACTGACGACCCCGGGGTAATTAACTGGATTACAGGAGAACCTGCCCACTGGCCTCTCCCAATTGTTATCTGTGGTGACCTTAACATCAATTTACCCAGTAACTGCAAAGCGAATGATCAATGGTCCTACGTAGGTAGGAAGCCCAAAGTATATCAAGCTGTACTAAATCTAATGCAAACTCATGGGCTCAGCGACGTGTGGGCCAGCTTAAAATCTACCCAGCCGGGATACACATATTTTTCAGCCCCGCACCTCTCCCTAGCAAGGCTGGACTATTTTTTGGTTTCATCCTCTCTGGTTCGAGACTGCTCTATAGATATTGCTCCGCGATTTATGTCAGACCACAACCCACTTATCTTAAACATCGGGGGGTTGGGAACCAGCGGGGAGATTCCGAATTGGAGCTTTGAAAAAGCTTTACTTTATGATGCTGGGTACCGACCGCATATGCAGGGGTGGATCCAAGAGTTCCTTGAGCTAAATACAGGGTCAACTACAATTATGATGGTATGGGATGCATTGAAGGCGGGTATCCGGGGGGAGACCTTACGATTCTCCATAAGGAAAAATAAGAAAGAAAAGATGCAGATCTCAAAACTTCAAGACAAGATGAAAAAGGCAGAAGAGAAATTAACTCAGGCAATACAAATTGGGGCTGAAATTGAAGCTGCTCAACTTAAAGTGACAGTCACTAAGGCTGAAATTGGGTCAAATTTTGCAGAGAAGGTGGCAGTTAAATGGGCTTCTGCACGCGAGAAAATCTATGAGTGTAGCGAGCTCATCGGCCATCAATTGGCTCTCAGAACTAGACAGCAGGTTTCTGCCAGTGAAATACTCTTGATTCAACTTTCTACCAGAGAGATTACTAATGACCCGATTAATATCCAAAGGGCAATCTTTATTCTGAGGAGAACATTAGGCCATCGGACTTGAGAAAGGATGAGATCTCTAACTATTTAGATAAAATCACCCAGAAGCAGAAGATCACGACCAATTAGAAGAACCTCCGACCAGGGAAGAAATTGCCAAAGCCCTAGCAAGTTTGCCAGATGGGAAAGCGGCAGGTGCCGACTGTATCCCGGTTGAGTTTTATAAAATCTTTGCTTCCCAAATAAGAGCTCTCTTCACTTCACTTGTAGTCTCTATTTTTAACGGGGCTTCTCCACCTGCTTCCTGGTCCAATGCTAAGATCGCAATTTTCCCGAAAAAGGATAAGTCACCACTTGAAATGGGCTCTTACAGGCCAATCACCCTCATCAATTGCGATTCTAAGATATATTCTAAGATTTTTGTGTCTAGACTATCTTTAAGAATAGAACCCCTCGTGTCGAAATGGCAACACAAGTTCATCCCCAAGAAAGGCACTACTGCACATCCGACGGGCCATCACTCTACTTGACGCAGCTCAGATATCAGGAGACCCGATGTCGCTAATTTTACTTGATGCTGAAAAAGCATTTGATCGGGAATCCTGGCAATATCTCTGGGGCGTCATGAGAAGGATGTGTTTTGGGCCTAAGGCAATTCAAGCCATTCAAGCTCTGTGTCTTAATCCCACAGCCAGCTTTTCAATTAATGGGAAATTTACGGAGCAAATTGAAATCTCACGGCGTACTCGCCAGGGCTGTCCTTGTTCTCCGCTGATCTTCGCTTTATATATAGAATAGAAAACAATCAAGTAGTTCGGGCTGTGAGCAGATTCGGATGGGACACTAAAATCATGGCCTATGCCGATGACCTGGCCGTGGTGACCCCCGATCCTGAGACTGCCATTTTAGCATTGGAACAGGAGGCTCAAGAGTTCGGGAACATTTCGGGATATGCACTCAATAAAGGGAAAACACAGATCATCTTAAATAAAGAAATCAATTGGGTGGACAGTCGGGTTGTCCAGAAAGCTAAATACTTGGGGGTCACTATTGTCGCAAACACCGACCTGATCGTGGAAGAAAATCTGATCCCATTGGCGGTAGAAACTAAAAGAGCGCTTAACCGGATAAACAACTTACACTTGACTATAGTGGGGCGGTGTAATGTTATCAAGATCACCTACTTCCCCAAATTACTATATTTTTTCAGGGCTATCCCTCTAGAGATCAGTAAAACAATGTTTCAGAGATTTGAACAACTCTTCTCTCAATCTTTTATCTGGGCATACTCTCAACCTAGGCGGGCTTTTAAGCTGCTCTCCCTTCCCAGGGAGAGAGGTGGATGGGTGCTCCCTAATTTAAGATTGTATTACTGGGCTTCGGTTCTACAGTATAGCATGGAACTGCTGCATGAACATTCCTATACTTCAACCGCAGGACTCCCGTCTCCCTTCCAACTACTACTTGGGGAGGAGGCTCGGGGATGCCTGTGGCGGCAATTGACATTTGGATATTACAAACGGGTTAGATTTAAGACCCTGATGAGTGCATATAAAGTTTTTTCCAACATACGTAGAATTTATGGGCTGGGCAGACTGAATTTTTACTCTCCCATCAATAATAATACCAACTTGCCAGCTATTTTTGGGAGATCTTATCTCCAAGACTGGTATAAAGCAGGAATCTTAAAATTGGGAGATTTGTTTACCACCGAAGGAATTAAGCCATTTATTGACCTTAAAACTCAATATAATCTGAGGGAACAGGAGGCCTTTAAGTATATTGCCATAAGGGATTTCTTGACCCGTAAGGCTGGTGGGTCTGCTGGGTTCACAAAGGTTGACCTTATCGACAAACTAAAGGACCCCGCTTTACCCCGTATTGGATACATTTACACCACACTGAATAACCAAATGCCCGATGACATGTCCAAGATAGCAAGTAAATGGCAGCAGAAGCTGGATACTCCCTATAATAGCTTTTTATCGTGCCTTGCGATCTGCCCAGAGCGACCTGCTATTGGCCAAACTGCAGGGACGCTCTGTCCTAGGTGCTCAGAGTTAAGTGCAGACTCTGTACATATGTTCGCAACCTGTTCGAAACTAGCACCATTCCTTGGTAAAATACAAGATTTCTTAAGGAAAGTCCTCTCTCAGGACATTCAGTTAACCCCCACGATTATTCTGCTAGGGACACAAGACAAGGTTAATAGAAAGAGCGGTGGAGCACTTATTTTTGTAGCCATGACAATATTGCGGATTTGTATAGCTTCGTCATGGATAGATCCAAACCCTCCACTGTTCTCCCAATGGTTGGCCCGACTAGTCACGACTTGTCACCTCGAGAAGGCTATCTTTGCTAAAAAAGGTATCCGGGGAAAAAAGAAGGGCTTAGCTATTTGGGAACCCTTAACTGCATGGCTCAGTCAGACACACTCTTAGGGCCACTGTAAAGCAAATTCCCTTCCGTTTTCTTTTAGTCAACGACTGTTTATAAATTTTGTTCGTCTTGATTGTATGCGATGTTTGATTATTTAAAGGCTTGTCCTATCTGATTCTCTTAAAGATTCATGGCAGGGACATCACTATGTTTATGTTGTTTATACATCACATTGCTTACAGCTCATTATGGTTGCTAAAAATTAGCCACTCTTACGTGATCATGCTCTATCTTATATATCTTGTGGATTAAGAAAGGCAACAAGAGATTTTATGTAACAGGTTCTCTCCACCTTGAGTCAACCTTACTGTTTTTGTTTATGGGGCGGGGGGAGGGTCGGGTTGGTTGTATGATACTTTTTCATCTTTGTATTTGTTTTGGTATTCTATATTTATAAAAATAAAAATAAAAATAAAATAAAAAATAAACTACTAAAACAAATGCTCAACTATTAAGCTAAGTGGTTTTCTCTTGAGTTTTAAAGCACACATCTGTGGGATCAATTTGTTCTCTGGAGGACTATCCCTACTAGCAAGTCTATGTTTTTGCGTGTATTGGTTGGGGATACATGCACAGCTTCTCCCATAACATTGTAGGGTGCAAGCATTTAAGAATCCACTGACGCTCTCTATGATCTCTACTACGCTTCACAATTTGTCACGTCTATCTCGGTTTTCAGTCAATCTCTTTCAGTATCCCACAGAAAAGCGTGATGCTTTACGGGGTTTATCATTGTTTCTGTCTCTGCCACTAGCCTTCATAAGATTTCGTCCCATATATTAGCAATATTTCTCCTGTGTAAGCCTCTGTTTTCTTCCTATGCAGTGCCATATCCCCCCAGTTAAGACATTCATTTACTGAGCTCTGCTATCGGATCAGGCAGTGGAGCAATAAAGTTTTCCATGTCATAGCAATTGTAATTTTTGCCTTGAACAATAATAGATTTATACATCTAGTTACAGTTTTCTGTCCTTTAGGGTTGAGGAATTCACCATCTGGCATTCCCATACCATCTTAAAGAACCCTACATCAGTGTTTGGGCACCAATAACATTTCGAGGTAGTTGTTGATTACATTTTGTTAATGTTTCATGGGGTTACATGTACCTAGAGTTTCGAGAAACTGTACACATAACATGGGGCCTTTTTCCTGATTCCAACATTCAATTCTCCCCACAAATCAGTGCTGGGTTTGTTCTTCACTCCCTCTTGATCAAATAAATCATGCTTAGTAGGGTCTTATGAAGCTAACAACAAAAAAACACCCTGTTACCCTTGCCCATCAAAAAGAGCAGATTCACTGCTTCATGCATTGGTGGGTCCAGGTGTCTCTGTCCCCATTCTGTCTGGAACCCCCTAAGCTGTGCAATATATCTAATTAATTGCCCGGGTGGTAGTCCATATATTCACCCAATGCATAGCAGACCCCTACCATCAGTATTTTTGCATCTATCCAGATAGATAGTTGTCTGGCCATAAAGTAACTTTGGTTGCTGTGAAAACTAACAAGTGGCATAAATGGTGAGTGAGTACCTCACATAATGCTGTGTTTTATTAACCTGTCTCTTCCAGGATTAAAGAATGGTTTGTAGTAGGCAACAGGCATTGCCATGGACCAACTTCTGTCCCAGGAATCAGTGAGCTAGTGCCCCATTCTTAATCTTGAGATTGTTGATACAACCGTCATTTACTTGGATCACTTCGAGCCACCGAGCAGCCACTGGATCAAAGCAGATCGATAGTATAGCACAAAGTAAAATACTCCCTTGCAGCCTTCCATCACTGAGAGTCTGACTTTGCTTAATGATACTCAGTATGAGTTACCCTAGATCAGTTCTGCCATAAATATCATTAGTCACCCCAAATCAATCCTGCCATTAATTTATCTAACTTTTGAAAGGACTTTTTAGGGATTTGGAAACGAAATTTTATGCAATAAAGCACTTAGGATAGCATAACCATTTTGGATAGTCCCACATGACCCATGACACAGTGGTAGCTGCTTCCTGAAGGTCATACAGCTCTTCAGGGAAGACAATGCTGAGTGCAGGTTTACCATCCAGTAGATCATCCTTTGAATGGTATATTCAGATTCCTCGGTATTAAAATGAGGGTGATTCCAATTTAAGAGCACGTGTCCAGCTCCCATTGAACATTTGTGTGACTTCTCTCAGTTTCACAGTGTTCCAAGAACTGCCTAATTTTTTCTAACGCTGTTGTTGCACCCTCTAATCCCATACAGTCACTGCCCAAGAATAGTAGTAAGTCATCTGCATCTAGAAGTATTATGCATACCATCTATTAAAGGAATATTGTGTTCCGTTCCTACAATAGGGATAGTTAAGAAAGGAGTTACAACACCAACACAAATAACATCGGTCATCCCTGCTGCATGCCTCCATCCGCTGAGAAGGAAGAAGAGATCATTAACCCTGTTCGGACTCTAGCAATTTGTCAAGCATAGAGAAGGGCTAGCCGACGGTACATATCTTTAGTGACCTCCATGAAGTATTACAAAATATTGCCAACTAAGGTTATCAAATGCTTTTCCGTGTCAATGGGCAGGCTTACTGGACAATGCAGATCCCAGGGAATTGCCTCCATTTCTCTGAATAACAGCCTTATGTTCAATGATGTTTAGCATCCAAGTATGGTCCACCTGTACTAACTAACCCTGGTATGGTAAGAGCCATTAATTTTCTAGGTATGCTTTATGTGTATGATTGGTGCAGCTCTGTTTTCTTTCTGAACCAACCATGCGAATAGACTGCCCATCATACTAAGGGCCGGACAGACAGGTCTTTTATTGCATGGAGCACTTCCCTGGTGGGCTGGAGCCCATGGGGTTTGGTTTTGAATGCCCAGAGTTGCTCCTGGTGCTCCTGATACTTTTCTCTGCTCCCAGAGGTTGATTACAGCAGAAACAAGGATTCTTCAAGAGAGAGTAAAATATGGAGGGGAAAGGTAGAGAGAAAGGGATCATAGAGGGAGAAGAGAGAAAAGAGAGAGAGAGTGGATGAATGAAAAGAAACAAGACTTAAGAGCAACATTTCGTATTAGATTTTTATTCAGTCCTCAAAAAGTGACTGATATCGACCGAAAGACCACATGACTACTTTAAACAGAAAAGTGTGTAGCCTCTTACACATATATTACTAATATTTAGAATGTTTTAAACTGCTGTATTTCGGTTGTTACCATTTGGTATGTCATTTATTCATTGTTTTTCAGGTTTTATTAATTTAAATCTTTTCATTATCATATATCATTATAGTATGTGAATACATTTGGAATCATGATGCTATACTATGATGAGTACGCTGGCGTAGTGCTAATTGAACATCTTGGGCCCGATGTGCGACCATTCTGTTTTGTGGGTCACAAATTGCGATTTTTTGCGACTCACAAAACAGAATGTACTAATTTGTCTCAGACACATTTAGCGACTCCTGATGAGGTCACAGATGACCTGCCTCATCAATTTTCATGAGGCAGGTCGCAATTTGCGACCCAATGGGAATTGCCAGCAGCCACAGGGATGGTGGCCTGCTGGGGTCAACAGACACCATGTCTGTGACTGCTTTTTAAATAAAGCAGTTTTTTTTTTTTATGCAGACCGTTTTCCTCAAAGGAATGCATTTAAAAAAGAAAAATGAAACATTTCTGTTTCATTTTTAAGGAGTAGGCAGTGGTCCATGGGCCCACTGCCTGCTCTTAAAAAATATTTTCGCTGCCCAACCCAAAGGGGAAGGGGTCCGCTGGGGACTCCTTCCCGTTTGCGACTGGCTTACCACCTACTTGAAGCGGTCGCAAAACAATCGTACATACCAGCGTGACTCGCTATTAGGAAGGGACGCCCTTGGCACACCCCTTCCTAATAGCGACTCCCAAACCCTATAGGTTCCCGGCTCGCAAAATAGGGTTTGTACATACCACAACCCTTCTAAGTGGTCACAAACAGGCCGATTTTCCGTTAGTGATCGCTAGAAAGGGTAGTACATCTGGCCCCTTATTTCCAAATTTCCATGGATAGGATAATTTACCTAAATTTGTGCTTTTCATTTACTATTAACGGATAATGTTATATTAGTGAAATAGAAACTTAGAGCCATTCAATATATATGAATGTGTATGTCCTATTCTTTTTTTAATTACTTTAAACCAGGGGTAAAATAAGTTATGCTTTTAAATTGAATTGCCTATTTGTTTAAGGGGGCACTGTCCCAGTTCATGTGTATTTTGGTTTCCGCAAGCACTGAAGCCATGGAACAGGTGCTTCATCTGGTCTCATGTACAACTTCTCTTGGGAAACCACTGGACTATGCAATTAAAACACTTTTATAGCGTTTGAACTGAAACCAATTTTCAGCAACCAGAGCTGAAAATATATCATGTGAATTGCAACTGGGTATTAAAAAATCGCTGGCATTAGCCTGGTGAAAGAAACAAAGTCCATGCAGAAATTATCTGACATATAAATATCATTTTCTGTCTTTGTTCCAATTTTGAGTACATTTTGGCAAAAAAATAACTTTTGCGAGAAAGTGCGTGTCTTTATTAATAACCCCCTGCTATGTAACACCACAAACTTGATTTGCTTGGCATATATTGTTTGTTGCAAATGAACAAAACCGTGATTTCAGACATTATCAGTTTCTCAGTCCTTAAATTCTCAAGTAACAACATTACTTTTATTTTTGTTTCTAAGAAGCAGGAAAAACAGTAACATACACTATATCTTTAAAGTCATAATTCTGTCCGTTGTTGGCATTGTGGTGGAAAGAACACCACTTTTTATATACATTTTATTTCTCATAAAGCTTACAGACAAACTGCAACAATAAACGTTAGTCTATTAGAATACTAAATCAAGAAATCGCAAAGCCTGAAAGAGATTAGGTGCATAAATTATGTTTTATTAGGAAATTCGGGCTAGATGTAGGACGATTAGGAATACCCATTTCCTACTTTTTTTTAATGAATTGCAATTAGGAAATAACTATTTCTAGTGTATAAAACTCTTTTGAGTTTCATTAGCGATTCGTAGTGGGTCGCAAACAGACCCTCCTCATGAATATTAACGCAGTAGGGCGCAATTTGGGACCCACTAGGATTCGCTGCCATCACAGGGATGGTGGCCTGCTGAGGTCAACTGTGTCTGTGATTGCTTTAAATAAAGCATTTTTTTTTTAATGCAGCCCGTTTTCCTTTCATTTAAGAAGAAAAAAATGAAATGTTTAAGTTTCATTTTTTAAGAGTGAAGGACCACTGCCTGCCCTTATAAAATATTTATTCAACCATTTTCAAAGGGGAAGGGGTCTTTTCAGTACCCCTTCCTATTTGTGAATGGGTTACCACCAACTTTGAGTTGGCGGTAAAGTGCAAATGTTTTGCAACCGCTTTTAGGTCGCAAAACATCGGTACATACCATTGCGAATTCTGTATTTGGAAGGGATGCTTCCAAATACTGAATCGCAAACCCAAATTGCAATTCAGTAACAAGTTACAGACTTGCAATTTGGGCTTTGTACATCAGAAAAGGCATGTTTGCATTCACAAACCGTCCGATTCTGCGAAATAGGCCGCTTGCAAACGCAAAAATGTTTTGTACATCTAGCCCTTCATGCCTTGGATTCACTCACTGCGAATTTACATTCACAAAGTGAGTTAGTTTACACCGGTGTGGTGTATTTTTTGATTTTAGAAATTCTGCTATCAAGGGCACAGAATAAGGGTTCCATGGAGATGATACTTTGGAAAGTTGGTGCACTCCACACACTTGTGAGTTTGCACCTAGTCCTCTACTTTTGGACCTTCACATCCAAGATATGGTTGAAAATGTATGCCTGTGAAAGTCAGGAGTAAATCAGCATGCAGTGTGTGGAAGAGAAGAAAATGCCATAAGAAGTAATTAGGGATTTTAGAGCAAGGTGGTTGCTCCAGGAAGAAATATGTTAACCACCTGCACATGTTCAAAATATTTACACATTCGTAGTTGTACACCTGTCACATTTATAAAAAAAACTATTTTTGCAAGGGAGAATCATGGAAACTGTGACAGTCGTAGCTTGCCAGGAGTGGACATGAAATTGTCCATGAGTACCAAAAAATGTCAGAGATTATCTTTAAATATAGGTATTTGCCTTCAGAAGTGAATTTCAAACTTATTTTGAGAATCAGGCCCGAACAGTGGCGGCTCGCCGAGGGAGTGCTGCGGGGCGGTGGGGAGGGGCTGGGTGGGGGAGTAGTGGAGTTCGACATACGACGGACAGGAGTAAGGCAAGTCATGAAATAAATAAAACAATTTACCTTGCGCGCGCTGCATCACCAACTCGGCGATGCAGCGTGCGCAAGGTAAATTGTTTTATTTATTTCATGACTTACCTTACTCCTGTCCGTCGTATGTTGGACTCCACTACCCCCCCACCCTGTCCCTCCCCCGCCCTACCGCCCCGCAGCACTCCCTCGGCGAGCCGCCACTGGGCCTGAAGTCATTCATCTAAGATTTGCAAAGCTGTCCATCTCATAACCTCATCTTGTCTGAGGAACATAGCATTAGGAAGTAATGCCTTGCTGACATTTATGATAATGTAGCCTTTGCATTTCAGTGTTAATAGACAAGCAAAATACTAAAGGTTTTGGTAAATGTACCGAGTATTTTTTTTTCGAAAAAGTAAAATTTAAAGATTTGCATACTTATTTTACAATCTAGTTTTTACGATTTAATTCGCGCAGCATTGATAATCGAGTTGTTACAATTCGCCTTTTTCTGATTTCCTCTCACTGATCTACATAATCTAGAGGGTGAAGCAGTTCGCCTTTTGGATGAGGGTGATTAAACAGATTTCATTTAAAAAATGTCTAATTAAAGTTCCTGGTAAGTCTAAAGGTTAGTCACAGAGTGATCTATAGAGCCGGATTTCGATTGGAGAAAAATATTCTCCTTTGAAAGTTAGATAAACTTCAGCGATCACTGGTAGCCTGGAGGAAAAGGACTGTAGTTCACAGTTTGTATGTTGAAACATATCGAAACATTCGCTCATACATGTGGCACAGGGTTTTGAAGTGAGTGGGTGCATGTAATGTGAGCCAATCCAATGACAGGTTATTTTCCAAGTTCATTGTATAAAGTATAGGATTATAATACAAGCAAAAGTGACTGGAGCTAAGGTTTAGGTGTATGTGTGGGTATAGGGGTTTTAGGGCTAAGATTTTGATAAACAGTGGGGTAAGAGTTAGGGTTCTGCTTAAGGTTAGGTATAGTTTTGGGTTTATGGTCAGGGTTTAGGATTACTGTCCGTGGAGGTATTCTTTTGAGAGTCACATCTTAAAATTATTTGCTATCTTTTATTTTTGTTTTTAATTGAAAATGATCATGACTCTTAAGTATTTTTACTAAGTTACTTGAAGGAATGGTGTTACTGTGGGGTAGATTTACCAAAAATTCGTGCAATGCAGCACAACAGTGCAAGTTGCTGCACTGTGTTGCATGAGATGGAGAGACCAGATCAGCACCATATCTACAAAGACATGGCACTGTCCTACTCTCTCTTCAGAACTGAATCACAATCAAACTGCCTAGCATCACAAAGGCCTTTGCACCAGCATGTAAATGTGTCTGCATTATGTCTAGCATAGGTTTTGTACTGAAAGGGTACAGTTTCAGTACAAAATACTATGCCTAGACCAACTTCAAACCTTTTATCGATTTAGATGTGTGCTGTACGGTACAATACATGCAAAGTCAGAACTGTTTGGAGAAATAAAAAATAAAATTCTCTTTTTTGAGACCTCCCTGAAAGAAGCATCAATTTCTGGTGCAAATCCCCGTCAACAAATGTTAGTAGACAGGTCTTTTCATCAAAAACAATGGGTGGTTGCATGTAACACACATGCATCATGCATGGAATGCCCCGTGACTCAATGTAACTTAAATCAACACCATGCACTGCTTTGTGCTGTTTTCATGCAAAACAGTGATGGATGGAATGCTTCAATTAATCTCAGCCACTGGTAATTACTCGGGCCACATTCCAATCGATCATTATTTTCCACAACATGACACCTCAGTTTGGACTCAGCAATATACACGTCAGTCTTAACCTGCTCCAGTGGGAGCAGTCCAGCCCGAACTGCCAACCCAGGGCATCCCTGAACCGGAACACAGCATCCCAGGACCCGTTTTGCCCTAGTGATAACTCACCAGCCAGGTGCAGCTTGGTTCCAGTGACAGAGTGTGGATAGGACTCAAGTTTGGCATACCCGTCCAATTTGGGATTGCACACTGAAGTATACAAAAAAGTGATGGGTGGAATGCTTTAATTAATCTCAGCCACTGATAATTACTCATAGCCGCATCCCAAGCCATCATTATTTTGCAAACCATACCATCTCAGTTTGGACCCAGCCATATGCAAATAAGCCTTGAACCTGCTTCTATTGGAACTGCCCAGCCAGAACTGCCAGGCCAGATCCTCCATGAGATAGAACACAAGCAACACAGGACCGGTTTTACCTTAGTTAGGGCTCATCAGTCAGGTATAACTTGGTTCCACTAACACAGTGTGCTTGGGACCCACGTCTGGGCATACCCGTCCCACTTAGGATGACACACTAAAGTATACAAAAAAGTGATGGGTGGAATGCTTTTATTAATGTCAGCAAGTGGTAATTGTGCTGCATCCCATTCCATTGTTATATTGCACAAAATGCAACCTTAGTTTAGATCCTGCCATATGCAAATCAGTCTCGACCCTGCTCCAATGGGAGCAGTCCAGTCCAAACTGCTAGGCCTGGCCCTCCCTGAACCGGAACACAAACAGCCCAGGACCATTTTTGCCCTATTGCGGCTCATCAGCCAGGTATAGCATGGTTCCAGTGACATGGTGGATGGGACCCACATCTGTGCATACCCCTCCCACTTAGGACGACACACTAAGGTATACAAAAAAGTGATGGATGGAATGCTTCAATTAATCTCAGACACTTGTAGTTACCCTTGATCCTGCTTCAGGTGACCTCGGTGAGCTTCAATTCTCATGAAAATCAGTGAGGGAACAGAGATTTTTTTAAATTCAAATGTGCGGCTTACGTGTGGCTTTGGGAGCTGTGCACCACCAGGTGCTGTGAACACCTGTCAGCATTGTAAAATCTTCAGCACGACTGTGCACTGAACTGAAATCACCCTTCGAAGTGCTGCAGGCTGAAAATGTTTTAAATACAATGGCATGTTCCTAAGATATTGCCCTGAGGCCATTTTGAAGTGTTGTCACTTGAAAATAAATGAAACCAACTCCTGCAGTTACCTACATCACTTCCTATTGTGGGCACGAGATCACCACCACAGCTTTGGAAGTAATGCAGAGGACAACCTAAGACCACGTAGTAGGTTACTGCGAATTGGAGAAACAGCTTGCAATTATTGGAACCGTGCCCCACTCCCACTCGCACCTGTCACTCATTCCTACTCCTTCCACTGGTGCTTATGAACCCACTCTGAGGGCCAATCGAGGTGCAAGGGAGCATCAAGTGTCATTTGGTTGCGAGCAACCCTCAAACGTGAATCAAGCTGTGTGTCTCACTGGGGAAGCTGTTACGTACCACCGGGGGAGACAAGAGGAAATGAGAGCCTTATTAGCTGAAAGCCTTATCAGATGTCTGTGATTGCTAACAACTGATAATGTGGGAGCAATGAAAGGCGCTTGCATCCCTCACACAAAATTGACTTTCGGCAACATTCTGCACAGCTATCCAGTGTGCAACTTTATGTTAATTAGTAAGGTCTGGCCTGCACCTTGTTCTTCTAGTGAGAGTTTTAATGTTAGCACTGGGCCTGCTTAGGTTTAAGGATGGTGTCTTCATTGAAAAATGTTATGCTTTTGCAGAGGCTGTAGGCCTGTTTTGATTATTGAGAAGATATTCTGACTATTATGAAAAGCACCTGTCAAGTGCAATAGGCCTTAATTACTTTATTATTGACATGACGTGTTAAAGCCTTTACACAAGCAATTTGCGCAGTGGAATCTAACAGATTACCATAGTAGGCAAGGAAGATTTGCCCTGTTGTATTTCTTGTTAGACTCCTTAGGGGTTGTCTGTTCTTCTGCAACCTATAACTTTGTATTTGTTATTTTGTGCATTGTATTTAGATTTCTGTGTTTTTAAAGTTAAAATACTAAAGCACTGGCTGGACATGTAGTTATTGAATGTTATTGTTATGCATTGCTGAGTTCTCAGTTTCTAGCCCCCGCACCGACCAGCGTCAGCGCTGAACTGCTTTGTCTTGTTAGCCCGACAGTCAAATGCTAAAAGGGCACTTGGTTTCCAATCTGAGGAGCCCCAGCACCAGTGCTTAATTTGTGCCTGTGCTTTCCGGTGCTTAGCACCGGCACTTATTTATTAGGGCCGGGTCTACAGCTGAGTGCCAACTCACATCAACGACTGCACGAAATGACTGCAGTATTCACACTCTTTCTCCAGAGTCCCTGGTGAATAGTGCTGCTGAGGCAGTGCCCTGCTTCAAACATTTGTTATGTTGGAGCTGCGGTGGGGGCAGGAGACCCTGGCTGACGGATCGGATTTCACCGGATGCATAGATTTAACATTATTTTTTGTGCTGCCTTTCACATGGAATTCCATGATCAGTGGAGTTCGGAGAGACTCGCAGTATGGCTTCTGTAAGGTACATTAAACTGCAAATATTTTTATTGTGCACACTGGGGCTTAATTGTTTGCATTAGCATTGACGAATGTCCTAAGAATCAAGATGCTGTACGTTACGAAAAGGAGTTTCCCGGCACAACTAAGGCCCGTGACTGGAAGGCAGCACAACTGCTTGGAACAGCAGTTTATGGGTGTATATTTTAAGATAAAAGACAGTGCCTACAATAAATGCATACCAATTTGCCTTCAGTGTTGCCGGTGGGCGGGCCACTGATTCGGCTGGATTTGGTGGTACTGTGGGGCTTCGGCCGCAGCGTGCGTAAACTTTTTTAAATTCCCCGCCCTGCACACACGCACGAGTCACGACGCACCATCATCGCCTAATTCAAACGCCATGTAGTTTTATGCAAATCTGAAGAAGGAAGGTTTAAATCGGCAGTTCTCATCCAAATTCATCGTGTCTGCTGGATCTGAGCTTTCGTGAGTGTTGTTGTTTCCATTTTAAACAAGTGTGTATTATTCTCTATTCACTAAATCTTGCAGAGAACAATCTGAAAAGGAGGCGCTGGGCTTCACAGTTCTAAATCCCAGCTTCTTGAACATTCCGATTCCCACAGATAGGTCGGCAGTGTGAGTGTCACGCTGGTTTTCCGAGAATTGTATTGTAAATATATCAGCCGTGCAACTGAGTCTTTCATCACCTGTCACAAGTGCGGGGCTCTCATCTATCCCGCTCAGGCAGTCCATGGAATCGGTTTCTCTGTCCCTGGGCACAGTTTTTTGGAGGGAAATTGGCGTTGAGCAATTCTTCTGCTGACTGTGTGTGCCGTGGCCAGTACATGCTTTCACAGGCAATACCATGAATTACTAATGATTACAATATGTTGTGCTAGAAGCTAGGGTTTGGGTTTGTGATGCTAGAAGTGCTGTGATGATGATGGTAGGAATAATAACACTTATGTAGCACACAGTAGCATTTGTCTGGTCTCTAGGCCCTGATAACTATATTAATACTCATCACACTTATGTAGCATACAATTCCATTTTTGAATGTTTATTCGTGTCAGACTGTGGCTTGGATCAAATTTCTCTGCCACCTCCTGAAGTAAGCCTTGACTGTTCACTGGCCTCTTTTTTTTGCTAATCACAGAGCCCTGTTTGTGCCTAGTTGCTGGTGGTTTTTTCCTTCACCAGAGGTTTTTAAACCAAACATATCTTGTCCCCAGCACCAAACAACGCACCAGGGTAGAGCAGTGGTCGAAGTGGGGGAATCTGAGGGGCACCACGTACCCATACTTTCATAAAATTTTAGACGAACAGTTCCCCTACTTTTTCTCAGAAGACAATCGTCCCAGGATGGTTAAAGAGAGAAGGCATCTCCAACCAAAATGAAATGTTTACAGCTGCAGTTCAACGTATGCTATTCACCAAACCTACCCCCACCCACCACCTCCACAGCTTGCTTAGTCGTCCATGTACTCCTTCTGAATCTCAGTGTGGCGTGCCCTTCATAACTACGTACCAAGACATCACCAAGCACTTCTTTCCTGCAGGGACTGGAATTGGAATAGTAAGTTAGCCTGGTTCATAACGTTAGCCTGGCTGGAAGTGCTTTTTATTGAAATATCTAAATTGTTAATGAAAAAAATAATATGGTGATGATTACGGTATGTAAACAGTGTAAGAGCAGGTCAGGTTTATTGTAGTAGATATTTTTGGCACTGATATTTGTACGGTAGATATTTTTGTTGCCTCAGTTAAGGCAGGGAACCCTGTTAGCTGTGTTGCCCCGGTGTAACGTTCGCCTGCGTCATAATGTTGAGTATCGCATTTTGACCTCCCTGACAACTTGCATTCATATTGAGAAGGAAATCTGTCCTTCAAATCTCAAAGCAAGAAGGTAAATGCAAATCCCAGAAGAAAACCTCACCATGGTGAAATAAGACCACACAACATGACCCAATGCATTGTTAAAAACTCCTGTTGTCTACCCAGTTGCCCTTGAGACTGCTTCTTTTTCTTTCTAAATGCACACCTCCTCTCTTTCTTACAGCATCACGTTCATGGGAAGTATGTCATGGTGTGATACTGTGTTTATCAAGTAAAGCATAAGTTAAAAGCCTGAACTGTGACCGACACTCCTTCCGTGGGAAGATAGCTCAGTGATATATGTTCTAGCTGTCGAGAGGGGTGTATATATGTGTGTGTGTAATCTGCAAGCTTCACACTTAGTCATTCATCCTTCTGAATTAGATCAACTGAATAGTTACACCTAGTATAAACAGTGCTTTAAAGTGACAGTGCCCACAGTTATCAAGCACTATAAAAACAAGTTACCACATTATATGGTTCTAATATTTAAATCGGCCATATAACACTATATGACGTAAATTGTCTAGGCACAGATGTTATTCACTTTTTTGCTTCAGAGTCGGAAGACACCTTTGCTGAAATTCAGGTCAGGTATTACGTCTGCCAGTGCCAGTTGAGGATGTGGGTGGAGCCAATAGAGTAAGTGGGTGGAGCCAATGGAGGAAGTGGGTGGAGCCGGGGAAAGTGGTTGTGGCCTCTGAAAAACATTTGAGCACCTGGACTTCATATTTTACAAATTAAGCACTGCCCAGCACAGAGGCCCGGGACACCAGAGTTAATCAGCCCTCATTGATAAAACGGGGACCTGTAGCAGCCAGCTGCCTGGGGACACTCCCTCAAACTGACTCTCACATAAAGACGTTTCTCACTCAAGTCTTCTCTTCCCATGCCCCCTCTGAAAATGGGAGTATTCTATTAATTTCCCGCAGTTCGTTCACTACTTAAACTATTTAGAAATGCAGATTAATTGTCGGAATAGTATTGCAAATGTTAGCACACGGTTCCTGTTTCAATATTGCTCTCGCTAGCATACTTTGCACAATGTGACCACTCTCAGAACTTCCACAACGTCGCAGTTAGCATACTTTCCACATTTGTATAATATTCCAGCTGCCAGTCTCTCACAATTTCACTATATCCTCATGTTAGCACATTTGTACGTTTCTACAGTGCCCCTGAAAGCTAATCTCCTTAATGCCCCAGTTAATGCACTTTGCACAATGACCCAGGTATCACTCTCCACATTTTGACAATGTCTCATTTCTCACTTCATGTGATCCCCGCGTTCTGCTCAGAAATATGGTTTTCTTTGTTAGTTTGGTTAATTGCATATCATTTGATGTTTATTTTACATTTAAAACCCTATTCTTTTGGCTATAATATAATTTTGAAGTATTGGTCAAAGTGGGCGGAATCGGAGGAGCACGATGTGCCCACACTTTTTTTTAATTTAAGGAAAACAGTTGCTCTACTTTCTGTGAAAAGATAACCTTCATAGGACAGTTAATTCCGAATGCTGAAATGCATCAGCTGAAGTGTAAGGCAAGAAGTCTCCAATGCAGTGGCAGCCGGCACAGATCAGGTGTGGCGGGCGGGGGGGGAGTAGTGCGGCGTGGGGGGCGAAGAGGGGGTTGAAGAAAAGAAAATACCACTTACCTCCTTGCCGCGTCTCTCTCCTCACCGCGTCTCTCCTCCTCGTCCTTGCACTCCCCAGAACAGGAAGCACCCAGGCTCCCCTGAACTAATCACAATGCTGCAGTGCAGTGTTGTGATTGGTCTGAGCGCCATGGTTTGGCGCTCAGGTGGGGACTGGGGGCCTAGGCATGTTCTCCCCCCGGCTGAAATGCAGCCTGGGGGAGAACATGCAAAGTGTGCATGAATGTTAGGCCGGTCCAAGACGGCCGGCCAAACATCCATGCTCACTTTACAGAGTGCCCACCACTCCTCCCCTGCTCTGTGAGCAGAGCAGCCCTCCCGCCCAACTTCTGTAGCAGGAAAACATAAAATGACAATAACACTGATTTATTAGCATTTTATTTTTTCTTTATTGAGACTCCTTAAAAGCAGTGGGGTGATGCTCCTCCGCCTTAGCGTAGAAGCTACCATAGCTCCTATGCTGCGAAACCAAAGGCCGGCAGACAGCTAAACAAGCCATCTTGACAGGGTGAAGGAAAGAAATGTCAATATGCACAACGGGTCAATCTGCAAATGTAAGGGTAGCTCGGAAGCCGGTATCACATTTAATTAATAGAATCACTTCACACTTCCTGATGATAGATTTATTTATTCTTTTTGAGTGATATTGGAAAGGTGTTTCCAGCTGAGCTGAAAAGTGTGTGCTTTTTTAGGTCCCGCCTGAGCCAGCGCGCATGCGCTGTCCTGCGAGGCTTCTAGTAAGGACTTCCATCTCACACATCTTTTCCTCATGATGTTTTTTTTTCCGGCCACGCATTTGATTGGCCACTTGCGTAAGGCTTCCACAAAAGAAAGCACGCAAATGGCCAAAGGCTCGGGTATGTCCCGCCTTATCTTTAAATGTTCCCTCCCACAGCCTATGTGTCTCGGGAGCGAGCGCAGTCATCGGCGGCATGCAGTGTGCCAACTGGACGGCAGGCTGCATTCCAGTATCAGGTTACTTGTTTTTTGTTGCTGTTTTATATAGCGCGAACTCGGCCGAAGGCCGCTTTCCACGAGCACCAGATTACACAACACAAACTCATGTTTTTTAAAGGCTCGTGGAGATTATGTGATTAGCCAAGAATCACGGGAGTTTTAGCAGACGCCCGGGATCCAAGATCCAACATTTCCTCTATAGTGTTCCCCTGTATTATTACTCCTCTCTACATTCACGTTTTTGAATCGGTTTACATTGGCGCCTGAAAAACAGCATTCTAATAGTGCGGGCATTATTAATTCTGCTGTGAAGAAGCTTTCACTGCTTCGTTCTTCACTGGCGCCTGTGCCGAGTGTAGTAATTCTTGTAAACTGTATAAGCAAAACGGCTGAATTTGTAAATGCTTGTCACCGTTTGACAGCAAGTTATGAACTTTTATCTTACAAACATCTTCGCAAATACATTTAAAAGGGCAAACATTCGTTTTCGGAACTTTCATGCACAATAAACGACAAATAGCGCCCTCTAGCGTAATTTATTATTGTTGCCCTAAACTCACAATATGAAATCTAAGTTCTTTTTCCTGGAAATATAACAATTCTATATAGACATTAACCACTGTACTTCAAAGTAATATATATATATATATATATATATATATATATATATATATATATATATTTTTTTTTAAAGTTAAAAAATATATAGATATGTTTCTTACTCATTCCTGTTCTCCCAAAAAGATTTTAATCAGCCATTTAGCTGAAAGGCATTGTAAATGAAATGTGACAATGTGTGTTTTGACCAATAACACCCTTTTATAGACAAAGCTGCTCCAATGTAGCATTACTGAAATAAACCCTTATGGACTGAAATATGCATGCGATTTAGCAGAAGAGTTCACTAGTTAAAAATGTTGCGAACCACATTTCGCCCACGTCACCCCTCTCCCTAATAACTCCGTCTACCATCTCAGTTCAAACACTTTGATCTACTAGTGGTCCCTATCCACTGCACCTGTTCCTGTAATATTTGAGCCAGACTGTCACTTCATGCACTCAAGTACCTCCTAAAGGTCCACCTGTTGAGCCGCAGGGATCTTTGTGGATAACTCACTGAAGACTCACCAAGCCTTCCCATCTCCAGGCCCAGCAAACTCAGCATTATGTATATATTATGAAAACCTGTCCGTTTTAAATGTTATATATGCCACTCCTCGCCAATCATCTTCACCACCTATGCTACTACTCTGCCGTCTGTCCACATGCACTGTGTTTGTATCATATGCACAAGCCTTGCTGGTCAATGTGCTTAGTTGATGAATAAATTACACAGTGGCGATCGCCACTCTGTAGCTAGTTAGGATCTAGTTACCATAAGAAACAAGCATTGGCATAGCCAATAGGTCTCGCCTTTGGGACCTTATAAGTATTTAGTTATGCAGCACAATATCCTTGGTGCAACAACATCAACTGTTGCATGGCTAAACTTATAAGGTCCCAAAGGCGAGACCTATTGGCTATGCCAATGCTTGTTATAAAGGGGCGTAACACAGGCCCCTGCACCATACAGACACAGAACTCTACAGTGGATTAACTAATAGAGGTTTCATAAAGTACGACAGTGCATTTCCCACTGATTATCTTAACTTGCATTTATTTAACATTGAAGCTGTGTGTTGTTTTAGATGTACATACCTGAAGGTGAAAGACCAAAAAAAGCTACAGAATATTTTGTTTTTGTTGCCACGCCTTTGACCCCGCCCCCATTATGCACAGCATCACAGTTCCTTTACTTTTTGGTAATGCATTTCGACCACTGTTTCTGGCCCACAGCACGGTGGACCAACTGCCCTCTCCTCACCCAGCCCCTGACAACATTGTGTTGCCAGGTAGTATTGTCTGGCTCGGGCTTGGGTAGTGAGAGTGATTGAGTGGGCTGGAGGAACGCTTCTAAGAGTGATCGGAAGCAGGTCAAGAGACTGCGTGACCCCCCCTGCGCTTCGCAGAACTGGGCTAGTTTTTGTTTTTAATGCCACGACTTTGACCCCGCCCCCTTTGTGCATAGCATCACAGTTCCCTTTTTGTTTTTTTATTGCACTTCGACTGCTGTTTTGAAGTGATGGTTTATCGGTATTAGGCATTTTATTCGGGTGTACTTTCTTGTGTCTTAATGTGGTTTAGCTATGTCCTGAAATATTCTGCCGAATTTTGTCACTGATCTATTTTGGCCCGTTGCTTTTATATGGATTTATTTTTAATACGCGTATCGATATTAAAGAGCAATGAATCTGTGTTCAATATTTTCTGTTTTGGGTTAAGAAGGCGAATGAGGTTTGAGGAAATGAAGTCTATGATTCCTTTTTTTCGCGAATACAGTTCATAAAACTCCATGAGTTCAATCTACTGAAGCAATCTTTGGTTGAAGCTTTTTCCGAAGGTTTCAACACCGATTCTGTGCCTGTACAATTTATTTCTTTTAAAATTGTTTATCCCTGTTTTCTGGATGTTTTATGTCATCCTACACGTTTAATTTTAGTTGAATCTCTCAGCATACACTCGAAACGCTTGGGCTTTTACTTTAGCTCACATAATGTAACAATTGGCTTGTTTTCATTTAGGACTTGCTGTCTGTACCTCTTTTTTGTAGAACCTGTAAAGCCTGCTAGAGTGTACACTTCCAAGTTCCAACCATTTCAAACCATACCAGCTGAATAGGGCTCTGCAGCATTAGTATTAGCAGATGGATTTTTTTATTTGGGTATTGTGTTACCTATTTTCTAATTAAAAAGGTTTATGTTAGTTATAGATCACCTGAGCCAAAGGACTAGTAAAGAAAGACCATGCATACTTTGTTATTGCTGCCTAAAATCTGGACGCACAGGTAACTCTGCAGCAAGTGCTTTTACATTGTACGTTATTGATATACATAGCGCCCCCCACCTGGGGTCAGTCTCCCCCCTCCAGGTCAGCGCCCAGTGTGGCCCCACCAGTAACACCACCCTAAAGCCTGCCATGCAGGTAAGGATCTTCAGGATCTGCCATAGGTTTGACCCCTATTAGCTACATCCAGCACACAGATTCCTCTCGATGCTAATGTTGGGGGAAACACCTGAGGCTGTTGCAGACCTGATGTGGACTCAGTATATGAAAGAAACCAAACTCCATAAGTGAGCCGAGTTGTGTACCTGTGAGCCAAAAATCCTTTGAACTGCAGGGCACCAGAATAGAGGTCTTTGTTTGCAACGTTTCCAAGTCCTTGTATGCAACACCTGGTTAAGGTACTCCACTGCATTGATAAAATACCAGACAACAGTGTAAGCAGATTATGAAATGACATCAATGTATCAGTGGGACCTGAGAGCACATACGGCATTACCCCAACCATGCTGCCTCGTTAGCCCCTCTTGTCCTGTAGCCACGTAGCCCCTAAATCTTAATTTAAGGAGCAAATATGAAAAAGGAGGTGGTTCAGGGAGAGAAGGCTGAGGGAGGGGAGAGTGGCAGAGTGATCCAAGAGAAGGGAGGTATCAGATCCCAAGTTCCAAAGCCCTGGGTACTGCCACGTAAGGCTGCCCTCCCGCCACCTGAGAGTTTAATGCCTCATACTAACACTGCATGCACTAAATCTACAGTACTTGCATTACTGTGATGACCATAAGGAGGAGGCCACAAACAGCTGCTTCTGCTTTCCGGCATTCCCTACATGTACTCAGTTCAGTTATCATCTCTTTCAGTGCGCCCTCCATGTCGCCTGCCATGATGTTAATAGAAGCGGCAATCCTCCACAGGGGAATATCAAATATCGTATAGGAGATACATTCCAGCATCTGAGAGTAGGGACTTTAAGCCCTGAAGCAGCAGGAAGAAGGACTGACCAAGTGAGAGGAGCGTGGGTTATAGAAGCGAGCTGTCCCAGGCATCAGACCGAGGTCTAAATCATCATGTCCCTACATTGACAGGTTAACATTCCTAGGAGGAGGGAGAGGTGTCCAAAGTCAAGATTCAGAAATTTAAAGACGACTCAATAGTGAGAAAAATCAGGAAGTCCTGATAACCTCTACAGCCAAGAGGACAGCCTGGTGCCAGGACCTTGAATGCCCATATAGACTACACAGCTCTATTTCTGATGTTATGTGCTTCTGAGGCATCGATTCCATTGCCCTCTCTCGTTCTCTGCTTGGTTTTATGTAATGTAATGTAATGTAATTGAGCACCTATAGAGCGCTATTGTCACTCCGAGGAGCATCATGGCGCTGAGCGGAAACCCGGCTGATGGAAACATACTAGGTGACTATGATACTCAAGGAGTAGGCATTATGGTAGGAGAGGATCATGGCGGGTGTCTGGATGCCGGTCGCGGGACCAGATTGAGTCACTTTATGAACTATCTGCCTCTATGTATTGTTGATCCATTATACTAAATACTAAGGGGCAGGTTTACAAGCCCGTTGCGCCACTTTTGCGTCACTTTTCCCATGTTAAAAATGACGCAAAAGTGGCGCAAGGGCCTTGTAAATAAGGCCCTAACAGACTTTTAAATTTGTGGAGTTTTGTCTTTTGGAGAACACGGAGAAATGTAGCCTTCACAATTACTCACCTTGCGGTATGAGGCGCTCGACAGCTCCCTGGCTCTAGGTTCATGCTGGTGCAGAGAGTGCTCTTTGAGTCATCACAGCCAGGATTTCCCTCTGCGCCTAGCAGGAGAAGATACACATTAAGATCAGCTGATTGAAAGAGAAAATTGGACTTAACAGCAGGTTTGACCAAATTAAACAAGCATTGGCAATGCCAATTGGTCTCGGCATATTAATGAGTTTAGTGGTGTAGCAGTTACAGCATAGTTACCAGGACAGCAGTAATAACAATATAAGCAGGATAACTGCTACATTAGAGTTAGTAGGATAACAGAGTGAGCAGTACAGCAGTGACAACAGATTTTTCATGACAGTAATGTGAGCAGTGAGAGCAGGACTTTAGTGACAATTAAATTAGCAGGACACACTAACAGCAACATTAGCAGATTAGTAGTAACAGCAGTGTGAGGAAAACAAACAGTAGCAGGAAAGCAATAATAGGAGTGTAACTACAGCAATGGCAGTGGGACAATAGTGTGAGCAGTATTATTAAAATACTGACTGCAGTAGGAGGAGGACAGCGTTGGTAACAGTAGGAGAGAAGTGAGAGCAGAACATCAGTGTTAGCAGGATAGCAGTGACAATGAAATTAGCAGGACACGCTAACAGCAGAATTAGCAGGATAGTAGTACCAGCATTGGGACGAGAAAAAACACAGTATCAGGAAAGCAATAATAGGAGTGTGACTATAGATGTGATGTATGGGGGTCAGTGCGGCTGCAGACAGAGGTTTAAAAGGCCAAGGGCTGCTTTCTGTTATTGTCACTCAGAACTTCGGCAGCAGAAACAATGTCCTTCAGGTCTTTAACTTAGCTTGTTCACAGACAATGCATTAAAATAAAACTGTTTCGTGTAGTTTTGGCAATTATTATTTTTCAGTAAGAGGGCCCCAGGTTAAAGGAGCAGTTGAGAGATAACGTGTTCTTTCAGTGTGCACAACTGGTCCGGTCTGCAGATACTGCGTGGCCGGAGCACGGCAGTTGACGTGTACACTCCCTCGCACTCACTCACACATACACACACACACAGACTCTTGCACTCTTTCTCAGATGCACAACCTCAGTTCCGGCGCTCTCTCCCCTGTTAGCCGCCTACAACAGAACAAATTACTAAACATGAAAGTGGGCAGAGGATGTGGCTAATGTCCAGAGCTGCCAATGGAGCTAGTGCACATATGGCGAGTTCAGCTCTGAATTGGGCCTTAGGCCTGCTCACATCATGAGGCAAAACAGGCCCATTTTTTTCAAGGCTTGTCTTTGAAAGCATTTGGAGCTTAAGATACTCATAAACAGAGACCTCGAGCCATTGCAAGTGCACGGAGAATGGTGCCCACCCGCACATTCCAGGGCCCGTTACCGCAGCCAATCATTACTGCAGATCTGCATGTGGAGAGGTGTGGTGCAGCGGCCAGGGCAGCTGCCTTCAGAGCACATGGTTCACGGTTCGATCCCCGGCTCCAGCGGCAGCTCAGCCCAGCACCATGTGACTCTGGGCAATAGCTCACTTAATTTCCACGATGGCCCCCAGCGCCTTGAGACCCGTAAGGGTGAGTAGTTCGTGCTTTACAAATACAGATATTTTTACATGTGTATTTTGGGAAGGATGCGACTGTCATTCAACATATTCAGTCCTAGTCCAAAATCTTTCACTAGCAGAGGGTACACAGCAGGAAGAACACTTTGCTACAATAGCTGCTATGTGCATCGAGCATGATAAAAAAGCATTGGTTAGTGACCTGGCATAGGGAGCGCTGCAGAGTTTCTATGGCGGTCTCTAGACCATCACAAAAAATGCCTTTGTAAAATTGGCTTTATATAATGAAATTAACATAACTACTTTATTGTACTCTCTAGAAAGTGTAGCACATTTGTAGTGTCACACATAAGTACCCTGAAAACAGCTAAATGTCTCCTACGCTTACTGAAAACTTGGCAGCTATGCTATAGTTTACTAGTCTTTACCGGTTGCTGATAATCCGTCGTCCTGTCAGTCACTGATCTTTCATTTTCTTTTTTTTGGGGGGGGGGGTGCATCACCCATTATAAGTTTTAAGCCCACCCAGATCATTGTAGGATCCACATTGTTACTGAAAGCTAATTCAAACAAGAAACTTAAAAAAACAAGCCAAGGCTCGAACCCGGGTCCCTAGCTCCAAGGTCTGCAGCTGTAGCCGTAAGACTAGAAGCACCTGGAGGCGACTCCGTTCAAAGTAGGCACTATACAAGAGTATGTGCTACGCGAAAAAATACTGAAACACCACATGACATAACATTCTTGGGGAATGCAAGAACATGAATTATAAAACAGGGACTGCTTGGTATTACCGTTAACATTCCTTGTGCACAAACTGATCAGTTTGTTTGTCAGACGGTGAATAATAGTGTTCCATAGCAATCTGTTTCAGTGTGCGTTTTGAATTACTACCGAGACTGCGGCCGGTCGGACCTGGCCTACCTAAAGCCGTGGGCCTAAGTCAGTAATGCGGACTCATTCCCGTGTCAGTATGCGGCTGGCATGTGATTGACTCATACCAGCCCCTCTGGCCTTTACGAGGTACAGTCATTCGGATATCTGAGTCGGCGCCAGTCCTTCGGAAATTCAAGACATATATATGATACATGACTGACTTTTCCTCGGCACCCTGAGCAGGCCAGAGGCACCGTACTGAGGTGACGGACTGTGCCCTAGTCTTACAGAACTGTCAGAGAGAGACACTGGCCTGACAAGGTGACTGACTGCTCCCCAGCACTACTGGCATTTCATAGACACTGCCAGACACATCCCTGACTGCACGTGCTCTCTGGGCCTGTCGGTGGCACCAACGTGGTGTGTGAGTAATTGTGCCTCAGCCCAACAGGACTATTGGAATCACAGACCTGACCAGGTGACTGGCTCTGTCCCAGCACTTCCGTTATGAAACGGACATAGGCTCCTGACCGTAAATCATTGCCTTGAGCACATCAGACACTGGGTTGTTCGGTGGATGGCAGAGTCGGCCAAACCCACATGAAATGAATGAACATGCGGTTCACCTAAAGGGACTGTCACATAGTGAATGGTCAGTCTGAAACTCTAGTTCGAACCCGTCCCTCCTGGGCTGTGGTGGACACCGCTCCACAGGGCCTTCTGTCCTGAAACCTGCTGTCCAGAGTCGCTGTACACAGATCTGTTGCCGTGCACTGAGTGACAGTGTAGCTCACACCGGTAGTTGGAGTGAATATGGCATTGGTGCTAAGTCTCAGGGGGCAGCACTGAGTTGGGGGTCAGCAATCTAGAACAAGCAACAAAGAGTACCGCGGGCCAAGTCTGCACCACACCCCATGCCCAACAGCTGGCGGGGCCCTGAGACAGTGGCTGCCCGGAAGAGCAGAGGGAAGCAGCGCATACAAAGTCAGCAAAGAGTACAGCACAGCGCCCAGCAGCTGCCCGGGAATGAAGCGGCGACGACGCCAGCACCTATAGAAATTAGTTTTCAATAACATAGCACTCACTATTATTAGGCCTCACACGGACTCGGCTACAGTGCCCAGGCCCAAGTCGGCTCCCTGTCACAGGCATTCCTCCGAGTGATAGTGGTGGAGCCCGCCCTACGGCGACTTTGCACTTTGGGCTGCAGCCAACGACAAAAGAGATGCGCTGAACGACAGGCACTTTACGAAATCAAATGCACATACACATGAAAGCGCGCCTGAGCGAAGCCAATCTCATTCAACAAGAGGCAGAAGCAGACTTTTGCTGCGCATGCGCACGATCTAAAGCATCGCGCGCATGCAGTCTGGACAGGCCAGGCAAAATAGAGTGCGAATGCAGGCAGCCAATCATAGGAAAAAACAAGCATTTACAAATGCAATAGGACTCGTATTTACGTGAGTCCTATTGCATTGTAAACAAAAATGCGGGCGCCGAAGAAGGCAGGAACGGGAGTGGGTGGGGGGGGGGTGTGGTGGTGGCCAGAGAAGTCACAGACTGCGGGAGGGAACAGGGGGAGGCAGGGGAACAAAAGAGTTGCTGAAGTAAAGGGGCTGATAGCCATGGAAGGATAAACATGACGTCATGGCAGTAAGGAGGCGGGACTAATACGCCGGCAACCAATCAGAATGCAGTTTTTCTGATTTGAGCCAATCAAAAGCATGGGCAGAAAGTGGGCGGAGCTTCCCCCACAATACTGTATACAGCATCTCTCGACGAGACAGCGCTTGCGCTGCCTAGCCGAGACCTAAAAAAGGGGCTAGTCCAATAGGAAAGGCTGTCAATACAGAAAGGCACTTGCGAAGCTCATCATAAGTACCAGCAAAGCCTGCGGATATAAAAAGAGCAATGCAAGGAGGTTAT
This sequence comes from Calotriton arnoldi, assembly GCA_963921515.1. NCBI lineage: Eukaryota > Metazoa > Chordata > Amphibia > Caudata > Salamandridae > Calotriton > Calotriton arnoldi. The sequence continues at coordinate 1,075,128 of CAWUFW010005186.1, read as the reverse complement.
CTATAGCAACATCAACAAAAAACCTACCCACTCAATAAATTCCTTCATTCAGATAATGGATCAAAAAAATTAAATTAAAAAAAGACACAACACCGCAACAACAGAGCAGAGACAGAGACTCTGGGAAACAGAGGAGGCAACACCAGACTGCAAACTACGCCGAGGGGAAGAAAGTCACAAGTAAACCTGCGTGCAGAAGCCTCCTCAAGTACAAGTGAACTTAAGGGAGACAAACATGCATGAGAGGGATGCAAGTCTAGTCTAGAGAGAACAATGGAGAATGTAGTGAGCAGCTGAGAAAAAATGTATTAGGACAACTGAGATTGAGATTGCTACTTGGAACATAAATGAGCTACGTACTAGAAATACATAAAACATAACTATTCAATATTTAAAATATTTCAAAGCACAAATCATCATACTCCAAGAAATCCATTTATAAGGGTCCAAGCAGTCATTTGTGCAGTACAAAGGAGGTGGCAATAAGCATAAATAAGAAATTCGGTATCAGGATGATAAACTATAAAACTAATAATACAGAGGGCTAGATTCTCGCCACAGTAGGGAATAGACAGACAATATGTACATCTGCTGTATTTTACAGCCCAAATTGTGATGATCTTACATTTTAGAATTGCTTGGAGTCTCAATTAATTAATGCTCCTTCCCCTTATTTGGTGGGAGGAGACGTTAATTCCATCCCAGATAAGCAATTAGGCAGATTTTCTAAATGTAAATTTATGTCCACCCCAAAAAGTGAGCCGCAAATTAAACGAAATGATGCAAGATTTGAGTATCTGTGACATTTGGCGCATGAAATCTGGTAACCAAAAAGAATACTGTTGGACCTGCAGGGTCAAACCTTTTGCCTTTACCCCTAAAGCTTTGTTGGATTCGATTTTGTTGGCTTTAGGACCAGTGCTAAATTTCTTGTGCTCTCTCCCTAAAACATGGTAAAATTGGACTACACCTGACTGGCACTTTTAATTTACTTATAAGGCATTACTTATAAGGCCTGTAAATGCTACTGGAGGGCCTATAGCAACCATTATGCCGCTCACTAAAGTGTCACTTTAAAACTTGTCTCAGCCCTTCCGCTGCAGCCTGTAGTGCAGTTTTAAGTGCCATTTCGACCTGGCAAAATAAACCTTTTGAGATAAGTGTTATAATGCACTCTGTTATCCAAAATTTAACAAAATATTCTGAATTATACTACTGCAAAAGATTATAGTGTGTGTAGGAAGCTGGCTCTGTATATACTACACCAAAGCAAGGCATAGTATGCACAGAGTCCAGCGGATCCCTAGAGGCTTTACAGAGGCTACAGTAGATAATACTAATGCTCTTTTTGTGGTAGTGTGGGCGAGCAGTTAGGCTTATCAGAGGGCTGTGTTAAGCCTTTGTTGTACACACTCATTGTTGTACACACTCCGGCAAGTAATTGTTACACACACTCAATGACTAAATATGACACCAATTCTTTGTAAAAATATTACTTTTTGTATGTTTATTACTTAGAACAAAAGATACTTTGTTGCGGTAAAATGCGTTTTGCCATATCACATTTTTCAGTATAAAAGGTGGACACAGTGCATTTTTCAAACAGTTCAATGTTAACCTATGGAAGGACAACAATCATGCAATTTCACAGGTAAGTACACAACTTACAATTTCAGTTTTTGGTTTTTAAGATCAACACTGGGCAAGAGTCAGGTAAGTGTAGAGCTTGCACCAATAGCGGCACTGGGGCGGCCAGGTGCAGAGGTCAAATTCGGTCACTGTGTCCCATTGTTAATCAATGGAGACTGGAGGCACTCAAGGAGGTGCCGGTTGAAAGTAGGTAAAACAGAGTTGTGGGTCAATCTCCGGGGGTTTAGACCAGCACTTGGGTGGACAGGAGGCAGCACCAAACGCACACCCTCAGCGGCATGAAGGCAGTCGAATGCAGAATGCCAACACAGCATCAGGCGCCCAATACAAATCAATGGAGAAAGACGGTTTCAAACAAAGACTGCAGGCTTGGGCAAGGAAGCTGGGCGAAGGGAACCTGTGGCTCTGGAGGTAAGTTGGGGTGCTGAGGAACTCAGGGACACCATCGGTTGAGGTCCTCAAGGCCTGGGGGCTGCGGGTGCAGGGGTGTCTTTGGACACTTGAAAAGTCTTGCCGGTGGCGGTTGAGGGACCCATAGTGTTGTGGGCCACTTCGACGACGGTCGGAGGCGTTGGGTGCCGAGGTGGGTTTGGAGGTCTGGTTGTGCAGTTCAGCAGTGCACTGGAGTTCTTGTTGTTGGCTTCTTTGTGGACAGGGTCGCTGTCCTCTGGAGTTCCTGGTCTTTGGGGAAGACAGGCATTCCTTCCAGGGTTTTGGAGGTCACTGGGCCCGCAGGACAAGTCGTTTTTTGGGAGCAGGTTTCTTCGAGGGCTGTAGACAGGCCGGTAGGGCAGGGGCCAAGTCAGTTGTCGTCCAGAGTCTTCACTGCTAGTACGGCTCTTCAGTGCTTCTTTAGGTCACCAGGAATCTAAGGATTAACATTTGGGGGTGCCACTAAATACTCAACTTAGGGGCGTTACAGGTGCTGGAACTTAGTAACCAATGGGCTACTTACCTTTAGGGTGACTACACCCTTTGTATGTCCAATCCCTTTGGGGAGGGGGCTTTCCCCTAATCCTACAAGTAGAAATCTTCACAAACTATATGGAGGATTTTCAAAGGAGGCGGTCACTTCAACTCAGCTCAGCTCACCTTAGGGGTGTTCCTGGCTGAAAAGGGACACACCTCTCCTGCATACTAATTTTTACGCAGCCTTTGCCACCAAAAGTGGGGCTTGATCAGCAGCGCGGGCATCTCCACTAGCTGGAGAGGCCCTGGCTAGCATAACAAAGGGCAGGAAGCCTTTAAGGGCTCACCGCCCTTGAATGCTGTTCCTGCTTGGGTGTAGGTGTGAACAGGCTTTGTTTCTGACCCAGGAGAGCACTAGGCTCCCACCTAAGGGGTCAGAAGCATGTCTGGAAGTGGCAGGCTAGTGCAGACCAGTCAGACACACACTTGTGGATTAGTAGGTTTTCAGGGGGCACCTCTGAGGTGCCCTCTGGTTGCATTTATTAATGAACTCAACAATGGTATCAGGGTGGGCTCATTAATCTGAGATGTTTGGTACCAAACATCTTGGGATTCTGTAAAGTCATCATGGAGCTGTGGAACCCGCATTGACAAACTCCCAGTCCAAGTACTCAGTATGGCTTCACTATGCACTTAGAATGCCTAGGAATGAACTTAGACACTATTGGGGTGTATCTGCTCATGCAGTTATTCAGTTAAACAACCTTGTTTCAAATGTACATGTGAAGCACCTGCAAGCATTTAGACCCGAACTTCATGGGGGAGGGCTAAGACTCCCAGCCAGGGCCGGCTCGAGCACATAGTTGCCAAGGTTTCAGATTGCTTATGTGTGACATTTTCATATTTTCAGTTTAATTATGAGTGACATTCAACGACTATGAATGACACTTTCTCACGAGCAAAATCAAGCAATGAAGACGAGGGAAACATATAAATGTCAGAAATTACACCCATTTTAGCAACAAGAAATTCTAGGAAGATCATAAAACTGCTGCAAAGCACCAGAAATGGATGGTCACTAACCTAGTAAAAAGCAGTAACTTACAGCTTACCCTCATAAAATAGAGTTTGACAAATATGCGTGATTAATGTTCTTTTGTGAAAACTGTCACTAGACAAAATGCTGATCTTGCTCCAGCACTCCATTATTCACCTGAGTTAGCTTGACATTTTTATTGTTGAATGAAAACTCCTGGGCACACAAAGAATTCAGTCCTACTGCATTGCTGCCAAGGTTCCAGATTGCTTATGTGTGACTTTTCTATGGTTTCAGACCGGCTATGAATGACATTCTACTTTAAATAGTGACACTTCGAGTGACACGTTCGCAGGAGTAAATCAAGGCAATGACCTGGATTTGAGTGTCTCTCTGTGCGTTTTCAGTCACTGTGTCAAGACATATCCCACAGCAATGGTCACTACGGGCACCAAGCATGTCTGGTACTTAGCGTGTCACCTAAAACAAGTCAGAGCTATCGGCGTCAACAAAGCCTATTAGCAGAATCAGATCAATAACTAACAGCAATTTGTTAATGATTAGAATTGAAAAGGTTTCATTTCTGAAAGAATTAGACTGTGGATTGAACAATTCTAAGTCTCTGGAAGGGGTAGTAATATTTGGTTGTGTTTCAGTCACTCCTGTTCTCCCATTCACACCATTTTCTTCTGCAGTTTCTCACTCTTTTAGTCGCTTACAGGGCTGCAGACTGTGGTGCACCATACTCTGTTGATTGCAGGCAGGCTGATTCTGGTGCTTGCCAGGAAAGAATCTTGCTCTTGGATGCACCTTCTGGTTTGGCTGCAGTGCTTTGTCACAAGACTGCTCCACTGTAAACCCAGCACTCTCTGTCTGTCTGTTAGCTGCTGGTGGCATTGTCGTGCTGCTAGGCAAGCTCTTCTCTCTGTGTCTCTCTCAGCCTCAGGTGCATCGACAGGGCAAAGGCTGGCTAGTCAGCCACTACAGCTGGGACCAGACACCCTATGCCCCCAAGCCAGCAGCCCCAAACACGTGACCACAGGGCCGGTACAGTGAGGAGTTGTTGATTAGCATAATTCGTAGTCATTCATTAGAGGTGGGCGAGCCATAAAATTAACAGGGTGAGCTTAGCCAGAGCCACGCCACTGGTCAGCTTTGGCTCTAATGACCTATTTAAGATCCGAGCCATGAATGAACGGCGCCACCCACACCTAGGGGCGTGGCGCCCTTAGTGGCATCTCGGGCGGGAGCCGGCAGGGTTTCTGCAAAGCAGGTAGGGGGCCGGAAGGAAGCGAGGTAAAGGGGGTGGCCCTCATGAGCTCAACGTCATCAAAGGGTGCAGGGTCGACCTCCCCTCCACGGCGGAGATAAAAGCGGCGGGAGACGCAGGTGAATCCTCTTTGTCCTCTCCAAGCAGCTCCGGAGGCAGCAGACCAGCAACGAGTTACCCATCTGCGTTTTTTCAGAGGTTTTGCTCGGAAGGTAGTTGCGAGGCTTTGGGAAGAAGGATCTCTTGAACGCTACCGGTGGAAATAAGAAACGGGTTAGTAAGCTGGTTCGCTGCACACGGAGAAAAGGGGAGGGCCTCACAGTGTAGTCAGGTCTTTGTGAATTGAAGGCAATATGTCGGTGCGGTTTTTTTTCCCGCAGAAATGCCTAATGGGGGTTTTATTGCGGATGTTGTTTTAAAATGTCATTTAGGGACATCGGGGTAGTAGGTATCCCCGGTGTCCTAGGTATCGGATGGCTTGTCCCTTTCATCATGCCTGGTGCAGGCCAGGATCAGCTGTCGCTCATCAATATTATTGGCATGTTGCTTGTCAGCCCTGGGTTCAGGGTAACTCAGGTAGTTGTTTTTGACCGGGGTCAGGCGTGGGGAAGGGGCCACACGCATAGCCACTGTTAAAGAGTTAATGGATTACTATTTTATTTAAAAATTACATTTAGAATATTTGCACTTGTTGGGATTAACTTATTAGCCTTGCAGTGAAACGTGATTGTGAAGAGCAAGCCTGCAGATTGCCTCAGTAGGGGTGTTGCTCGCCACTGAGTAATATAGTGATTGGAAGGTCACAAGTTCGAATCCGAGTAAGGAAAACTGGACCGCTCGCATTAAATGTTTTAACTGGGGCCTAGTGGTATGGTCTTAGGCGAAAGGCTGAGGCTCAATATCCGGTGTGTGGAGGGTTCACTCCTCATTTGCAAGTATTGGCAACGATTACCTATTGCCAGGGGTCAGAAAACATTTTACCACAGTGCCCGCCATTCTGTATTGGTTCCGTTGATTTACAATACAGCCCAAGGGGGAATCTTCAAATGATATGTAATGTGAAGTGGGCTAAAACTTTCCAGGAACTTGTTTTCATACAGTGTCTAAATTAAACAGCTGAGGCATGCGGCCAGTATAGGGGAACAGGAGACCAAAAAGTTTGGTTATGCACATGCCCTCCGGGACAATGGGAGCAGTTGCCTTTGCATCTGCACTCTCTCGGGCACTTCGTTTCGCCTAAATTAGTGGCTCCGCCGTACCGAAACATGTTAATAGTCTGGGGTTGACCTCGGTCTTATCTCGACCATGCAGTTCATGTTTCAACTTAACAGGTGTACCTTTTCACTCCAGGTCACTACGGGCACCAAGCATGTCTGGTACTTAGCGTGTCACCTGAAATCATGGTTTTCTTAAGTGCTGGCCCCCTTTTTTCTAGTATTACACTGATACCACAACAGGACTACAACACCTAGAATGTATACGTTAAGTCCGAACAATTGCCTTTGGTGCTGGGTACTGGGGAAAGGGTTCATGCCTGTAGGACTGCGATGCGGGGAGGCTTGAGCTATCAGGTCAACCGAGTAAACACGGCAGTACAGCCGTATGGGCACACTAATTGCCATGTTTGAACGAGTCATCAGGACTTTGAAGAACCACGCTGTTACTTTTACAAATCATTTGACCTTCCTACGGAGAGTAGACAGTTAACGACATTATCCACAAAGCGGCATTTGTAATAGGTCAGGATTACAGTACTACATGTCGCGGGCGGCTCAAGGGCCTGGATGCACGGTTGCAATATAGGCAGCGTACCGAGGGCTTTGATACTTGCTATTGCGGGCCACATAAGACAGCATGGTGAAGCTCAAACCCATTTTTTATATTTTGTTGAAACAGGATAAAGAGATGAAGTCGACTGCCGGGAGTAGGCGGGAACGGCATATACAAAATGATATAATAAATAGGCTTGTGAGGCGCCCCTTCGGACTCGTGATCAGTGGGGTGAGACTCTCGAGCAGCACGCAGCGCTATATGGGTCCCACATATCAGGGCAAGTTATTATCAGCCCATTTGGCAGAACCATTTATTGGAGAGGCACACCGCACCATAAGTTGTCGCCAGTGATATTTTTTAAGCCAATCGGCAATACTTGATGCTATAATAAAACAATTTTGGTGTGTTGTATTATAACCAGTGTATATTGTTTCTTGTTACACATGCTACACAGAGCCACGTGGAGCGATGGGGTAGGTAGACATTCGGGCCGAGATTCAACCATCATGATTTACATTTCCGGCGGCCAAGAGCGGTGGGGGTTAAGACAAACAACCAGCCCAGAGATGCCGGGTGTATCTATGATGTTGGTGGTACGGTGGAGGATGATCGCAGGGCAGGGGGTCACTACTGCAAGGTCTGTATGGGGGTAGTGCTCGCAGGTAGGCGCATTGCTTTGGAAAAGTCGGTATCAAAGACGGTGGCATACCGGACAGTTTGGAGGGTGAAGGGATTTGGTGGGCACAAAGCATTTGTTTATTTAGGAATGAGATGGTAACCTCATGAACGTTAAGGGTCATTGGGCGATGGAAAGACCGTAAGAGTGCGGCAGGTAAGCCTTGGGCCTTAAAAAGGACAAGGGGGGTGATGTAGTGCTAGAGCAACACCGGACAAGGGACAATGAGGAGGCAACATCCCATGCCATGGCTTTGCGGGCACTAATCATCTAGCAATGGGTGGAACGGATATCGAGCCGTTAAAAAGGGCTGGCCTTTTTTCATCCCATGACCTGGCTTTGCGGGCTCTAATGGTTCATCAATGGGCAGTACGGATACCGAGATATTAATAGGGCTTGCCTTTAGGTAGCACTGGTTGTGGACCAGGAGCCGGGGGCAAGCTGGGAGCGTGATGACTCGGACCCGTCAATATACATGCGGGCTCGGACAGGTGGTTGTGGATGGGAAATCCTTTGGCAAAGTTGATCCATTAGAAGCCCCTCACTTGCATTCTGGGACCTACAGTGGTGGGTGAGATCCGGTTAGAGTTGCTTTTGTTGGCGCAGGGCATGAACTTACTTTACGCGGGGGGCTACTTCAGACTGCTCAAGGTGCAAACGCTGATAGTTTCCTTGCAGCAAAGGATTATACCAGGGTATCAGTTTGTTGTGACGTCCCTCACACAACACAGTAAGTCTCCTTTTGGTCAAGATGGGACTATTGTTTTCACTGTCCTTAGCACACCATGCCTGATAGCATATCCAAAGGCATATGAAGGGTATGGAGGAGACACAAGTATAGTTCGCTTGAGAGATTAAAATATACATAGACAGGGATACAGCATCCAGGTTCAATGACAGGTGATGCGATTTCCAGCACAGGACCACTAATAGCGACCCGGTAAATCACGTAGCGGTCAGGATGGGGCTAATGTAGACTGGTGTCGCTCAGCATGCCATGACGGTTGTAATATGCTAGGTCATAAGCAGTGCGCGGCGGAGATGCGAGTATAGTTAGCCTGGGAGATTAAAATAGGCATAGATGGAGATACAGCATCGCATTTTAATGGCACGTGTAGCGGATTCCTGCATAGGGTTGCTAATTAGCGATGCAATGAGTATCATGGGGGTCATGATCGGACTAATGTGAACTGCTGGCTTTGGCAGGCCATGATTGATGTAATATGGTAAGGCATAGAAAGGCATGGGATATTTAAATACACAGAAATGGGGTTACAGCATCTGTTTGATGGCTGCATTGTAGTGGCCTGCATAGGGTCACTAATAGCGATCTGGTTTTGAGAGATAATGTTCAATTCGAGTTTAAGGAAGTACAACACCCTTCTTGTTCTGTACGGCTGGCCTTTTTAATAATAACCCGGACATCTGGGAGCTCTGTAGTACTAGGGCAAATCCATTGTTCTGTGTACTCCAGCATGGGGATACAGGAGATGGCTACAGGTAAAAGAGTGATGGAACGCCAAAGAAAAGCATACAGGGTTTTGCTCCTGCTAGCGGGTCCTCCCCATTTAGCACAAAGGGTAGGCCCACATCGCTGGCGTTGGGACTTGGGTGGTAACCCCGTTTCATAGGCAAACCAGTAGTTTAAGGACGTTGGGTCTGGGTAGGTGGAATAGGAATTAGATATCCCTCAAAGCACCTGAGGACAAGGCGAACAGTCCGGCAGCTCTCAGCAGCCTGCTGAATTATGGCGATACTGGGGGGCCAATATTCATGAAGGGTTGTGCAATCATATAGTGCCCTCTGGCCACGGCCCCTCCCCCCCCCACAGAGCAAGGTCAATGCAGGGTAGTGGCCGCAGCAATCGTCCTCAGAGATTCGGCCTGGTAAGGCCAAGACTAGAAGCTAATTTTTTGAGATGGCAGTAAGAGCCGGGGAGGTGTCAGTTATTTAGCATGTATAGTTATCAAAAGCACATTGCTTGGAAGCGAGATAGGATCCCTTGGTAGAGTGGCCTACAATAACGGAGTAGGGAGTTGAGCCTCCATGGTCCATTACCAGGAGTATCAGGAGTTGGCTGAGAAGCAGCTGGCCTGGCGTAAGCATGATCTACAAGCACTGAACCAGAATGGCAGCATGCATTTTGGGGCACATTGAGAGCTTAGGGAGGGGCGATTTTTGTGCAGACAGCTCCTCCCGATTGGGGATGACGAGGTCACCGGCAAAGTTCTGCCTGGTTGGGCATTGTGCGTAGGGGCAGAGAGCCATAGGTGGGCTATCCGATACCAAATTGGAGGCATGAAGGAAGGCACCGGATAGGGGCATAGCTTGGAGGAAAAGAGGATTGACCTGCTGGGGTCCTAGAACTGTCAGCCCTACCCGTGATAGCCCGGATTTCTTTTTTTGGGATGGGAGCTGCCTGGAGGTTGGTCACAACACAGGTATCCCGACAGACTGTGGGTTATGCGGCTCCAGGGAGGCACTGCTAAGGGGCCTATTGGCTGCCATCAGCCAGTAAGTAGCTGGTGGGGCACCGGGCTGGTGGGAGAGGGGGCTGACCTGCTGGTAGTCCCGGACTTTCTGGCCATACCCGAGATGGTAGGATCTTTGGGGGTTGCACCCTAGCGGTTAAGCAAGATATAGGTGGGGGGGGCGAGAGCGCCAGTAAGCTCCTCGCCCTGTGGCGGGGTCCCGGGCAAGAAAAGGGTGTGGACTTCCTTTTTTGGCATGGACTGGCTGACCCTGGACAGGGCGAGCATTGATTGTGGGGCTCCGGGCTGGCGGGAGGGGGGACTGACCTGCTGGTGGTCATTGACTCTCCTGCCCTACCCAGGATGCCGGTGTGTATGTTAAGAAACTTTGGAGGGGGTATACCCCGGTCCGGTGGGGCCAAGGGGTAAGCAGTGCCCTGGTGGTAGTGCCTCTCACTGGGAGGAGGACTAAGACTGAAAGTTATAACTGGAAACAGTGCAAGTTGGGGCCTGCTGGCGCAGCGAGCACTGGGGCCATGACTAGGATGTAAGGCCATGTTTGGAATGTAAATAATATCGTTTGAATAATGTATTCCTTGGAATGGAAATAATCTAACTCTTTTGATAACAAGCGTGTTGTGTGTCTACCTATGCCTTGAAGAAATGGCCAAGTACCTTAATCAAGCATGAATAAAGGATTACTCTGCTTTAAGATTTAATAAAGGACTACACAGTGATCAACAACAATCTGCTTCATGTCTTTCTATGTTGCCATATGAGTTTGGGAGGAGTGATAAAGATGTTTGGTCATCTAGGGGGAGGGGCGACTCACACGCTGTATGCACACTATATATTTGTGATGTAAATTATGCCACAAACATCATGTTAAAATAAGATACAGTGTCTTCAAAATCCCAAAAAAGCGTACTTCTTTCATACGTGGAAGCGTTTCACCTTAGTACCTTAGAATATATCTTTGTATTGAGAATTATTTATTAAAACCTAAGAGTTTTCAAATATGAACTGATAAATTTTACTGCCCCTGCCCTGATGATAATGGTATTTGTGAACAAAGGGGAAACTCCATTGTCATGTAGACTTTATATGTGGACTAGATTTCTATTATAATGAAGCAACACTGGAGTCTTTTACAACAAAGACAAGTGTGGTTTTGATCTGAGGCGGACATATTTTATGGTGGTGCCATAAATGAATAATGAACAAAAGGAAGGCTCAGTAAAATAAATATTTTTTTTGGGATTACACAATTTGGGCAAGCAGGGAAGCAGTAGTGGTCCCAGATTCCCCAATTACACAGCGTGTTCCACTAGAGGGTATCTCTTTCCCACATCAAAAGCTAATGCTTTGTCCTTAATTCATCTAGGATGAGATTGGATCATGGGAGATGTGAAGAATCCACACTTATTTTTGGAACTTTTACATAGTGTTAACTTTGCTCCAGGGCATACGAACATTTCATAAGAGCCACAGACTAGTTGCACGTTTTTTTCTGTCCAGGGAGATTGATATGGGATTTAGAAGATGCCGAGTCAAGGTCAAGATTCAAACCATGTTACACGGTTGGCTGCCTCCACCCCTCGTCTACTCCGCCTCCCATGACACCGCAGGTGGTTTTGAGGAGCTTGAGTTGAGCCACAACCACTGCAGACATCTAGCTTGAGTCTGTGTGGCTCACTCACCTTTAGTTAATAGCAGCACATTCATCCGGACTGGTGGATTAAATAATGTGGCTATTGAGGGGGCTGGCACCGACAGGTCATGAAATGGGGCTCTCACTTGAGCAAGCAAAAAGAAACAACACCCTACCAGCAGGACACCCTCCACAGTGAAGAGGCAGAGCATTAAGGGTTGTATGCAGACTGGCAACTGCACAGGAAAAGACAAACCTGCCGCACTGCCCTGGGCCAATCAGATATCTGCTGAGTGCTTGCGGAATTGTGATTGGATGCTTTTCCTGAAAATAACAGACGAAAGGCTAGTTGGATCAACCCACGTGGGACTGCATCATACTCTACCTGAACCAGAAGGCTGTAGTAATTTATTACTTAAGCATCATGTGAGACCAGGGAAACTTAAGCAGGCCAGGCACGACAAAACCCGGCTTTCTGTCTTATTATATAAAAAACCAACAGCACATGCTCATGATTCCTCTCTCAATGTGTCAATATGACAATTAATTTTTTCTGGGCAGGCTGTAGCACCAGCTCCTTGGGCACAGCCAGTTTAAAGCATGCAGTTTAAATTGTGCTGACTGCATTTGTAAACTCGTTAGTGTCTCATGCAGAGGGCAGGGTGGGGTCCAGGAGCTAATGCATGACTAACGCATTTTAGTGCAGTGATGCCGACACCTGCAGTAAAATGCATTAGTCTAACTTCTGATGCGTGGTACTTGGCAGGGCTCCATGAATTCCCTCATTACCACTCTCCAACAGTACACCTCGGCTCTCCATAGCCTCTCTGACCTGCATTTCATTTTTTATAGTGCTACTCATAGTTCATTCACACTCAGTTCAATGATCTGCATGGTACGCGTTCTTTACAGAAGGCACCTTACCCCTCTGTGCTAATTAACGATGAGCCAAAACTGCATGTAAAAAAAAATCATGAACTTTCACTAGTGGGAACATTATCACTAGAGTTATCTTGATATTTTTATTGTGGCCTGAAAACTACCTGGTGCACAAGGAAGTTCATGTGCTTTTAAACCAAACTTTATTTTTAAGCATAGCGCCCCCTACCAAAGTCAACTCCAGGTGTGGCTGCACCAGTCACACTGCCCTAAAGCCAGTCCTGCACCCACCAATGGGGAAGGACAAGCATTTCCAGGAATGGGGTGAGAGCTAACCTCATACCCATTATCTAAGGAAAAAGATCTATGCAAGTGGTGAGGTATGATACTTCCCCCAAATTCCAGCAAGCAAAACAAGTTAACACATTTCTTGTAGTTTTAAGGGCGAGTAGACTTCTCCCCTGAGAATATTTTGAAACTTTTGGGATCAAATTTGCTAAAAATCTGCAAACCCTTATTGGCATTCATGAAACATTCCAGTACCCTCATGGTGCACCAAGGAAGACTTGCCTTTTCTAGGAGTAGATCTCGTTTTTTTCAAATGTCTTAAGTCAGAAATTACTTTCACTATACCAAGGTCATCATTTTTTCATGGGTGAGACCCTTATGTTAAGGAATACATTCAATATGGCAGTGTCAGAAATATACCATAGATACTTCAGCCACACTCATGGGTAGCTCTAAAAATTCCCTCCAGTATACAAGGGTCAGTATTTTGCCATTGACAGCCCTTATAAAATAAGTACAAGAAATCTTATGACAAGAGTTACCTCTGATATCAGTTCCAACATTTTGCTATGGATTCAACCCATATGCTAAGAATTACGTGCATCAATCAGGGCATTCGGCCAGGTGTGTTGGCGCATGTTCTCTGTCCCTGCCGCTTGACTGGGCTACGGTGCTGAAATGAATTTCCCAGACTGAGAGCATTCACTTATTCGAATGTTCTAAAGCATTTATTAGCTTATCATTTATGATTTTTTCAATTAACTCATTTCATTTGTCAAGCATGCCTAACCATAAGACACACCATCTTCACAGTGAATTACATCTATTCAACAAACATTATGAATTTCCAACTTAAATGAAATTGAAATGCATTCAATATACACAATAGACATAAATAATAATACATAAAACATAAATGGTGAAATGCATTAAAGTTGAATCCAGTCAGTCTAAAATACAACAACCAGTATTTAAATATGCAGTACTAATTCTGTGTAGAAAATCAAAGGTTGATAGCTACTGGGTATATGTGATTATTATACAAGGGCAATTCATTTTTACTTGCTCCCTGCATTGAGACATATTTATTAGCTGATTTATCCCAGCAGTAATAGACGCCAACGCGTTTCGAGCCCCATCCTAGTTATGTGTTTCTCCTCCGGGCCATTAGACTGGATTTATTCTGGAAAAAGAAATCCAGAATATAGTTTAGTTCAACTCTCCCTTAGTTTAGATCACTACGTGGTTTTAATTCTTAATCGCAATATCAACCTGCACTCTTTCTATTTCTGCAGTTCTCCTTTTTCGCTTTTTTTTTTTGGAATCCTTCTTATTTGAGTGTTATGCCTATGGCTAAGGCAATTCTGGACACAAAGGGGAAAGAAACTTTATTTTAGACTTTCATTTGGCCATTCTAATATTTATACGAACCTAAATATGATGCATGGTTTTGTTAACTTACTTCGTTAGGTTATTGAGACGTGTGGGTTTCTGTATCACACCTTCTCTATTGAACTTTAGTATTCACCGGGGAACATTTCTCCAAGGGAGTTTTCATTCTTGTTCTTCGGCTTTAAGTGCTGCAACGGGTCAGTAAAGTACATTGTCAAATCTCCCAGTTTTATCAGCCAATGTTTGCGCTTAATGCCAAGCCAGCGTTTTGGCGTTTGAGCAAAACATTAGTCCACTTACTCAAAATATACTTTAGCTCGCTTCGGGGGATCGCATGTCAAGCCGATAAAGCAATGTCCAGTAATGGGTGTTGGTGTTTAAATTCTGGCTCGCGTGTTCATTAGTTCCAACGTTCCTGAAACACAAGTTAACAAGCGATATAGTCGCTATGTTGAGGACATAAGGAAACATTTATGTTTTAACTTTTTGCTCGGTCTGCAACTTACTTTTCTTTACTCGCGCCGAGCCGAACTTGCGTACTGCCTCATCGTACTTCCCTGGTGTAGTGAAGCTGATTTACGGTCCTCACGTCATTTTCTAGACTTGTTTGATGCTGCGGTGGCTTGTGGTTTATGTATGCTTTTTCATCAGACTTGACCTTTACGCTCAGATTGCTTGTGACTTTGGAGAGTTGTTTTAGAAGCACAGAACTTGTTGTTACCACAGCGCTTTAATTTCTTTTCATGAATTATTTTGAAATGTGTTGTGTCCTTTTTGTTAAGAGAAGCTTAGTCTTTGATGTTCTTGAATATAGAGGATTGTACAGGTCCCATCATGCTGTTCCAATTTCAGACATTTCATTCAATCCTTGGACTGTGCTATTAAATTTGAAGTTTAAATATGCTTCTTTTCTCAATAATTCAGATTCAACGTCTCCTCCTTTTAGGCTTGGTCTGATGGCACTCAAGACGGTCCATTTGAAGTCTCTCTCATTATGTGACATTTCCATGAAATGACTCACCATGGGGGTAGTGATGACTTTGTTTTTAATCCTGGACCGATGTTGCACCATTCTTTGTCTAACTTCTTGGTTAGTTTTGCCGACATACAGTTTTGGACAAGGGCATATAACTGCGTAAATTACATTTTTCGTTTTACAGTTTGTGACTCTTTCTGAGTCCATTTGACATTCCCGTGCACAAATTCAGTTCCCTCAATTGTGGTATCGCACATTGAGCAGGTTCCACACTTGTGGTGTCCACCGATGGGTTTTAAATTCCATTGTGAGATAGGATCTCTTTTCTTGGTTGATGGTAAAATATCCGCTCTCACTATTTGTTGTCCTATACTGTGGTTCTTCCTGATCGCAAATAGTGGTGGATCCAATGGTTGTTCCATGTTTGTTAGCAAATGCCAGTTCTTAAGAATAATTTGGTGGAATTTGTGTGTGTGTGGCCCAAATGTGGAAACACAAGCCAGTTTATCTTCATTTGATTTATCTTTTTTTGTTAGAAGACTCCGTCTCAGCGTATATTGTGCGCATTTCATGGCGTGTTTCAATAGTTTTTTTGGGTAGCCTCGATTCATCAATTGTGACCGGAACGCTTCAGCATGTATTATGTAATCTTCCTTTCGTGTACAGTTTCTTCTTATTCTCAATAGCTGTCCGTACGGCAAATTGTCTTTTAGGCTTCGAGGGTGGAAGCTCTTATAGTGCAATAAAGTATTGTAGTCAGTTGGCTTTTTGTGTAAAGTTGTTACCAATTTGTAATCAACATGTTTTACTTCCACACCCAAAAATGTCAGATTGCTTTGACTCGTGGAGATGGTAAAATTTATGTCTGGATGTCTATTGTTGAGCCATTGATAAAAGCTTTCAAGGTCTTCTTCTGTTCTGCTCCACAGACACCAAACGTCGTCTATGTAGCAGTGCCATTGATTTATATGGTCCAAGTAAGGGTTGTTGTTATGGATGTACTTCTCTTCGAATCGTGCCATATACAGAACCGCCATCTCCGGTGCGAAGGGACATCCCATTGCGGTCCCCTTCGTCTGGACATAGAAAGTATCTTCAAATTTGAAGTAATTTTTCTTTAGGACCACCGAGGCCAATTCCAAGATGAAATCTGTAGGTACCTGATGGGGCGAGTTCTGGAATCCAAGTAATATTCCATAGATTCCAGTGCCTCATCTTGTGGGATTTGTGTATACAGGGACACAACGTCAACTGATACAAGCCAATGGTAATTCGGATCGAAATGACCTCCTCTATTTTGTTGGTGAAATCCATGTTGTCCCTTAAAAACGATGGTACTTGAATGAAAGGTTTTAAGAACACATCCACGTATTTAGATACAGGATCTAACAATGAGTCACAACCTGAGACTATAGGTCTCCCTGGAGGCTCATTGAGGTTTTTGTGTATTTTCGGGAGAAAATATATGAAGGGGATTTGTGGATTTTTCTTCGTGAGAAAGTCAAGTTCGTTTTTTCCTAGGTAACCCACTTCATGTCACTTCTTGGTGATTTCATCTAACTGTCCCTTGAATTCTTGTGTGGGGTCCTCCTTTATTTGTCTATACCACACTGGGTTCAATATTCTTCCTGCCCTCTTTCAGGTACATTTCCCTTGGCCAAATCACTACATCTCTGCCTTTATCGGCTGCCTTAATGATAATCGAGTCATCATTTTTGAGTTGTTGGATGGCCTTCTGTTGACCTGGTGTCAAATTGTTCTTGTTACAATATTTTTGTTTCTCCAGTTGTTGTAGGGATGACATAACAACCTGTTCAAATGCGATAATTTATTTTGAAATCATATGGTTCGGTGGAATGAATCTTGATTTATTGCACAACCGTGTTGGTTCTTTGGGTATGTTGGTTTCTTTGTAGCAAAGAAGGATCTCAGCCTAATTTTTCTAAAAAACTCAATGGCTTTAATCTTTAGCTTGGCAAAGTCTGTTCATTGATTAGGAACGAATTTTAATCCCAGTTCTAAGACGGAAGTTTCGTCTTTCGTCAAAGTTCTTTCAGATAAGTTTACTATCACCTCTAGCTTTTGTAAAATTGGCGTCTTGTGCGCATTTCCCAAGGTTGTTGTTTGAATCGCACTTTGTTCTTCTGCTGGCCTTTCTCTAAATAAGAGTCACCTCTTTGTTGGTTCCTTCCAGATGGTCCCTCACCAGCATCTGAATCTCCTGTTGAGTCTGATGATGTCTCCGAAAAGGTTAAGAATTTATTTCTAGATCTCCCACGATACTCAGTCAAAGCTCTGAGAGCAGTATTATTGTCTCCAATTGCCTGCATTAGCTCCTCGATCTCTGATCTCGATCTCTGATGAAACAGGGCAACGCATTTGTAAGAAACAGGCATCAGAGATCGAGGAGCTAATGCAGGCAATTAGAGACAATCATACTGCCACAGAGGCCAAAACTCTATTCGAGAAAATCGAGAGAACTTATTACATTCAAAGACAATACCATCAATTTTAGGTCATCAAGGTTAGAAAGGATATAAAATCGTTTAGCCTGGAAGTAGTTTATCCATATTTGAAGGATGACTTCTATACCAAAACTGATTCTTGCATTGAGTTTTTTAGAAAAATTAGGCTGAGATCCTTCTTCGCTACAAAAGAAACCAACATACCCAAAGAACCAACAGGGTTGTGCAATAAATCAAGATGCATTCCACCGAACCATATGATTTCAAAAGAAATTATTACATTTGAACAGGTTGTTATCTCATCCCTAGAACAACTGGAGAAACAAAAATCTTGTAACAAGAACAATTTGACACCAGGTCAACAGAAGGCCATCCAACAACTCAAAAATGATGACTCAATTATCATTAAGGCAGCCGATAAAGGCGGAGCTATAGTGATTTGGCCAAGGGAAATGTACCTGAAAGAGGCCAGGAAGCAAATATTGAACCCAGTGTAGTATAGACAAATAAAGGAGGACCCCACACGAGAATTCAAGGGACAGTTAGATGAAATCACCAAGAAGGGACATGAAGCGGGTTTTCTAGGAAAAAAAGAACTTGACTTTCTCACGAAGAAAAATCCACGAATCCCCTTCATATATTTTCTCCCGAAAATACACAAAAACCTCAACGAGCCTCCAGGGAGACCTATAGTCTCCGGATGCGACTCATTGTTAGAACCTGTATCTAAATATGTGGATGTGTTCTTAAAACCCTTGATTCAAAAAGTACCATCTTTTTAAAGGGACACCATGGATGTCATCAACAAATTAGAGGGAGGTCATTTCGATCCGAATTACTATTGGATTGTATCATTTGACGTTGTGTCGGTGTATACACAAATCCCACAAGATGAGGCACTGGAATCTATGGAATATTACTTGGATTCCAGAACTCGCCCCCATCAGGTACCTACAGATTTCATCCTGGAATTGGCCTCGGTGGCCCTAAAGAAAAATTACTTCAAATTCAAAGAAACTTTCTATGTCCAGATGAAGGGGACCGCAATGGGATGGCCCTTCGCGCCGGAGATGGTGGTTCTATATATGGCACGATTCAAAGAGAAGTACATCCATAACAACAACCCTTACTTGGACCATATAAAACAATGGTACCGCTACATAGACGACATTTGGTGTCTGTGGAGCGGAACAGAAGAAGACCTTGAAAGCTTTTATCAATGGCTCAATGTTAGACTTGGCATCTTTTGGCGTGTTTCCCCTGACTTTTTGCTTTCTGACCTCCCGGTTTTGACTCTGTTTTTGCTGGTGTAATGATTCTGCGCACTTTCCTCACTGCTGTCCAGTGAGAAAGTGCAAGTGCTCCTGTATAAAATGTGTTATGGATTGGCGTTTCCATGATTGGCCTATTTGGTTTATGTGTCAGTCCCTTGTAAAGTGCACTGCGAGTGCCAGGGCCTATAGACTAAATGCTGTTGGTGGGCTGCAGCACTGGATTGTGCCACCCACGCAAACAGCCCGTAAAGTGTAACTCGGGCCTGCCAACGCAGAGCCTGTGCGCAGCCTGGGGCTGCCATGTCGACTTGGCAAGTGCACACACTTGCAAGTCCCTAAACCTTCCCTTTACTACATGTTAGTCACCCCTAAGGTAGGCCCAAGGTACCCCTGTGGGCAGGGTGCGTTGTATGCGAAAGGTAGGACATGCCCTGGTGTGTGTGGCATGTCCTGATAGTGAATTACAGCCTAGTTCGTTTTTCACTATTGCAAGGCTACCTGTTCCCCTAGGCCAGAAAGGGCAGTTTTGATTATTACAGCTTATAATCCTAACTGACCCCGGGAACATGGTAGAAATTCGAGTTTAGTATGCCTGGACTCAGAATGATAAAATGCAGCTTTTAGTGAAGTTGGTTTTAACATTCTGTGTTTGAAAATACCACTTTAGAAAGTGGGTATTTTCTTGTCTAACCATCCAAGCCTGCCTCTGCGAGGTTGTGTATTCCTTGTCTGGAGTGTGAGTGACAGGGGCTGGGGGATGCCAGGAGACAGGGTGAGTCAGCGCAGGGCTGAATAGCAAGATCTACATGTAGATGGGTGGGAAGGGTCGCACCTGGGCCCTGAATAGGACAGTGCCTTCCCTCCACAATGCTGGCTCCACCTCCTGTGGTGCGTCTGATGTCCCTGGCCTACTCACTGAAAGAAGGGACGGAGACTTGTCAACAAAGTGCTCCAGAACTGGTTTGGACTAGGCAAAGGCCTCTCTGCCTTCAGAGAACAAAGGAATTTGGGATATAAATATTGGGGCCCTGACCCCATGAATTTAGATCTCGCTGGAATCAAGGAACCTGCCAAGACGAAGAGCTGGAAGAGCTGCCAGGAGGAATACTGCCCCTTTGCTGTGTTGTTGCTTTGTTGGGTTGGCCTGCAGCTGCTGCTTCTGCCTTGGGCAGTGAAAGGACTGAACTTTCTACAAACTTGTGCTGAGTATCTCCAAGGGCCTGGAACCGAGCTGGCCTCCTGTTAAGAAGTCTCAGGGACGGCAAAGACTTCACAAGCCTCTGGGTACCGCTTCTGGAACGCTGTTTCAGTTGCCACAGAGGAAGGGAACTGCAACCGACTCTTTCAACCGAATCCATCCCTGGCCGGTGACCTGTTTGCACCGCAGGCCGCATCGCCCCGCTTCGCATCGCAACCCTGGTCTCACCGTGGGCGACGTCCGACGCCGCCAACATCGAGCCGCTGCTTGCACCGTGACCTGTGGGCACCGCAGTTCGCATTGCATCGCTTCACTGAACCAGCCGGACCCGACCGACGCGGTCGCTGCAACTGGCTCAAGAGTCGAGACCGCACCGCATTTGGGGCACCGCCGCACGTCTGCGACGCACCGCTCCGACTGCGCACCGCTGTCCGACGCCAGCTCCCGCACTCCGGCCAGGTCGCCTGCATCGCAACCTGTCAGCACCGCATCGAGCATCGTCTCACCCTGCATCGAACGCCTTGGACTCACCGACTCCGTCTGCACGACGCTCATCGAGCCGCTGCCTGCACCGCATCGAGGGACACCGCACCTTGCATCGCTCCGTCTTGCACCGCAACCGCGACGAACGCCGACCGGCTCGTACACTCCGTACCAGCCACAACGAGAAAGGTACTGTAACCGAGTCTGTTCATGACTCTGCTGGCCCGTATCGACGCGGTCGGCTGGAACTGTTAGACTCTGTGGTTTTCAGCATCGCGGTAGGCTCGGACGGAGCTACCGACTCGTACGAACTTTGCTTTTGTGCTATTCCTGCAAAGAAGAAGTTACCTTATCAAGCATTCATTTTTAAAGTACAGTATTGTGGATTTTTGTCGTAATTGGTCTTGTCTTGAGTATATAAAATATTGGTTATTTTTCTAAACTGGTGTGGTGTCCGTTTGTAGTGCTTACACTGTATTACTGTTGGTTATGTGCAAATGCTTTACACACTGCCTCTGAATTAAGCCTGACTGCTCGTGCCAAGCTACCACGAGGGTGAGCAGGGGTTACTTCACGAGTGTAACACCCTTACCCTGACTAGGAAGAAGGGTCCCTACTTGGACAAAGGTGCAAGCCCTTGCCAACTAGAGATCCCATTTCTAACATTGGTTGTCAGCGGTGAGGATAGGACTTGCGTTTGCACTTGACTTACAGTGATTGGTGTGCACTACTACCATATCGCAGACCATTACGTACCACATACTGGTTCTTTTTCTTTTGGCCTATTTTTGATCTTGCCAGTTTTCAACTCACTACTTTTGTCATGCCTGAATCAATTGCATCATCCGTTGCATCTCTGGAAGTTATCTTTGAGGAGGATAGGTTGGAATCCTACGCCGTAAAGGAGCTACGAGCGATTTGTAAAAACCTGAAAGTCCAAATTAAAGGCCTCACAAGGAAGGAGGAGCTACAGAAGGCACTGAGGGCCTGGGTAGCAGCCAGACATGCCAATGGGCAGCCTGGTAATCTCAGTGAGGAGGTGGAGGAGCCTATTTCCAGGGTGGATGTGCTTTTGGGTAGGGGGAACCCGCCAGATCAGGCAGCAGCAGTCTGTCCCCAGAGGAGCTGGAGGACAGGCGGGAGGCAAGACAGTTTGAGCTGCAGAAGCTCAGGCTGGAGAGTGAGCGGGAGGAGAAGAGATTGGCCATAGAGGAGAGGAAGATGCTCTTAGAGCATGAGAGAGAACTGAAGGAGCTAGAACTTAGGAGTAAGTCAGGCTCAGATGGTGGCAGCAATTCGTCCTGAAAGACAGACAGGATTGTGCACATTCCCAAGAACGTAGGCAAGGAGTTCAAGAAGGGGGATGACATACAAAGGTGGTTTCAGGGTTATGAGGCAGCCATACACATGAATGGGGGCCCTGAGGAGAATTGGGGAGCAGGATTGTGGCCACTTTTCCCGGAAGAAGCAAGGGATGCTCTGATAGCTTTGGGTAAGGGGTATCACCTCACCTATGCTGACATGAAGGATGCCCTTCTCATGAAGTATGGTCTTACTCCTGAAAAGTACAGGGATCAGTTCAGGTCCAGTAAGAAGTCTGATGCCAACACTTGGTTGGAATGTGTGGATGTGTTCTGCAGGTCTCTGGATGGTTGGGTGAAGGGCAGTAGTGTAACAGATTTTCAGGGGCTCTACAACTTGATTGCATGGGAGCACTTGTCTAGTCTTTGTTTTGCAGATCTGCGCCAGCACCTAGTTGATAGTAAGCTAACTGACCCCGGAAGCTTGCTATGGAAGCGGACCGCTGGGTGAGTACCAGGGTCCACAAGAAAGCGTTTGGGGGAGACTCAGCCAAAGGTGGGCAGGGTCCCCAGCAGAAAGGTGGGGGGACAAGGGTAAAGCACAGGAGTTCTCTAAAGGGCCCCAAACTAGTACCCAGGGTAAAGGTTCCCAGCCCCCCGGTGATAAGAAGAAAGGGGTCTCTACAGGGAAGCCTGGTGAGACCGGCCCCCTGCAAGTGTTATGCATGTGACCAGGTAGGTCACTTTAAGGGGGACCCCAAGTGCCCGAAGGGGACACAGCCACCCACCGGTGGACAGTCCAAAGTGTTGGCTAGTGTAGCGCTTGGGGAGGAAGGGTGCCCACAGGAGGGTGGGGATCCCGCAGAAATGACCCTTGTCTCACTCGGGGACAGTGAGATGGTCCCAGGAAACCAGGTGCCCCCTAACACAAAGAAATATAGCACCTGGGTGACCATTAATGGGAACAGGGTAGAAGCTCTCAGAGATACTGGAGCCAGTGTGACCTCAGTCCAGTGTCACCTGGTGTCTGAGAAGCAAGTAGTCCCAGGAGCATTCCACCAAGTAGTTGCTGTAGACAACTCAGAGCGCCAATGTATGGTAGCGCAGGTTCCCTTTGAATGGGGGGGTCTCAGGTCCCTTGAGGGTGGTTGTGAGCCCTACCATGCCTGTAGATTGTCTGCTAGGAAAAGACCTGGAGCAGTCCTCATGGAAGGAGGTTGAGCTCAGGTCTCACTTGGAGATGCTTGGGTTGCCAGAGTGGGCATGCGTGTCTACTCGGTCAATGGCAGCCAAAAAGGGTGATCAAGAGGACTTGGAGCCTGAAACAGTGGCCCATGTCCCTGCCAGGAGAAAGGGCAAGGGGCGCGGGAAACCGGCCCCCGAAGTTCCCACGGACCGGGAGGAGGCGGACCTCGAGGGGGACGCCCCGGTGCCTACAGGGGAGCAGGTAGCCGAACTGGGAGACATCTCTGAGCTGACCCATTGGCAGCAAGAAGGGGGTCCCACCAGGGAGGAGTTCTGCAGGGAGCAGAACGAGTGCCCTACTCTGGAGGGTCTGCGGCGGCAGGCTGCAGACCAGGCAGCTGGTAATCAGTCCGGGTCACATCTGATCTACTGGGAGAGTGGTCTCCTATACAGTGAGCCTAAGGTTGCTGAGCCTGGGTCAGCCCGTGTGCTGGTGGTACCCCAGCATTTCAGGACCTTCCTACTGGGTCTGGCTCATGACGTGCCTTTGGCAGGACATTTGGGGCAGGACAAGACCTTTGACAGGCTTGTCACCCACTTCTTTTGGCCCCAAATGCGAAGGCAGTCAGATGCACACTGTAGGTCTTGCCAAACTTGCCAGGCAAGTGGTAGGAGTGGGAGGAAGGTCAAAGCTCCTCTCCAACCTTTTCCTGTTGTTGGAACACCCTTTGAAAGGGTAGGGATGGATATTGTGGGGCCATTGGATCCCAAGACAGCCATGGGCAACAGGTACATCCTGGTCTTGGTGGACCATGCCACCCGGTACCCGGAGGCAATCCTCTCAGGACAACGACGGCGCCAGTGGTGGGCCGGGCGTTAATGGGGATCTTTTCCCGTGTGGGATTCCCCAGAGAGGTGGTTTCTGATAGGGGGACCAATTTCATATCCAAGTATATGACATCCCTGTGGAAGGAGTGTGGTGTAACCTACAAGTTCACCACTCCTTACCACCCACAAGGAAACGGTCTGGTGGAGAGATTCAACCAGACCTTGAAAGGCATGATCAAGGGTCTAACAGAACCCATGGGGCGTAAGTGGGACGTCCTCTTGCCATGCCTACTCTTTGCATACAGGGAGGTGCCTCAGAAGTCTCTTGGGTACAGCCCCTTTGAGCTCCTGTATGGCCACCCTGTCAGAGGACCTCTGAGTTTGGTAAAGGAAGGCTGGGAGGCAGCTCCCAGGAAAACTCCCCAGGATGTATTTAGCTACATGCTGGCCTTTCGAAACCAAACTGCCCGTTTCAGGAAACTCGCTCAAGAGAACCTAGAAGCAAGCCAGGAAGAAATGAAGAGATGGTATGACCAGAATGCCACTCTGGTTGAATTTCAACCTGGGCAAAAAGTGTGGGTCATGGCCCCAGTGGCACCTTGTGGAGGACAAGTGGCACCTTGTGCAGGACAAGTGGACTGGGCCATATGAGGTAAAGGAGCGCAAAAGTGACGTCACCTACCTGGTGGATTTGCAGGCTCCAACGAACCCTTTGAGGGTCCTTCACGTGAACCGCCTCAAGCCCCACTTTGAGAGGTCCGAAGTGAGTATGCTCTTGGCGACAGATGATGGGGTGGAAGAGGAGAGTGAGCCTCTCCCTGACCTCCTGTCTACCAAGGAGCATGATGGGTCAGTAGAGGGTGTGATCCTCTCCCCTACTCTGACTCAGGAGCAGCAGGGGGACTGTCGCCAGTTGTTGGGACAGTTCGCCCCACTGTTCTCTCTGACCCCCGGTGTTACTCACTGGTGTACCCATGACGTGGACACCGGTGACAGCCATCCTGTGAAGCACAAGATTTACAGGTTGACTGACCGGGTCAGAGCCAGCATCAAGGAGGAGGTCTCTAAGATGTTGGCGTTAGGGGTGATTGAGCCCTCCCACAGTCCTTGGGCCAGCCCAGTGGTCTTGGTCCCAAAGGCTGCAGCGCCCGGTGCCACTCCAGAACTCCGGTTTTGTGTGGACTACCGTGGGCTCAATGCCGTCACCAGGACTGACGCGCACCCCATCCCCAGAGCTGATGAGCTCATTGATCGGTTGGGAGCTGCCCGGTTCCTCAGCACGTTTGATTTGACGTCTGGGTACTGGCAGATTGCCTTAACCGATGGGGCCAAGGAGAGATCAGCATTCTCAACCCCAGAAGGTCATTACCAATTCCGGGTGATGCCCTTTGGGTTGAAGAATGCCCCTGCCACCTTTCAGAGGTTGGTCAATCAGGTGTTGGCTGGGCTGGAGGATTTCAGTGCCGCCTACCTGGATGACATTGCTGTGTTCAGTTCCAGCTGGGAAGAACATTTACAGCACCTTGAGAAAGTGTTGAGGGCTCTGCAAGGTGCAGGCCTCACGATCAAAGCCAGTAAGTGCCAGATCGGGCAGGGTTCTGTGGTGTACTTGGGACACCAGGTAGGAAGCGGCCAGGTGGCGCCCTACAACCCAAGATTGACACCATTCTGGCTTGGGAGCCCCCAAGACCCAGACAGAGGTGAGAGCCTTCTTAGGTCTCACCGGCTATTATAGGAGATTTGTTAAGGGCTATGGCACCATTGTTGCCCCCTTAACAGAGCTGACCTCTAAGAGGCAGCCCAGGAAAGTGATCTGGACGGAGTCCTGCCAGAAAGCTTTTGATGCCCTGAAGGCAGCCATGTGCACGGCGCCCGTGCTCAAGGCACCTGACTTCTCCAAAGGATTTGTCGTGCAGACTGACGCTTCAGAGCATGGTGTGGGAGCGGTGCTCTCACAACTGAACGAAGAGGGCCTGGATCAGCCTGTAGTCTTCCTTAGCAGGAGACTACTTCCCAGGGAACAGAGGTGGAGTGCCATAGAAAGGGAAGCTTTTGCTGTGGTCTGGGCACTGAAGAAGTTGAGACCATACCTGTTTGGGACTCACTTCCGGGTTCAGACAGACCACAGGCCCCTCAGATGGTTGATGCAAATGAGGGGTGAGAATCCAAAACTGCTGAGGTGGTCCATCTCCCTACAGGGAATGGACTTTACGGCGGAACACCGTCCTGGTACAGAACACGCCAACGCAGATGGTCTGTCCAGGTTCTTCCGCCTTAGTGAAGAGAACTCCAATGGGGTTGGGTAGTTCTCCCTACTTTCAGCTGGAGGGGACATGTGTTAGACTTGGCATCTTTTGGCGTGTTTCCCCTGACTTTTTGCTTTCTGACCTCCCGGTTTTGACTCTGTTTTTGCTGGTGTAATGATTCTGCGCACTTTCCTCACTGCTGTCCAGTGAGAAAGTGCAAGTGCTCCTTTATAAAATGTGTTATGGATTGGCGTTTCCATGATTGGCCTATTTGGTTTATGTGTCAGTCCCTTGTAAAGTGCACTGCGAGTGCCAGGGCCTATAGACCAAATGCTGTTGGTGGGCTGCAGCACTGGATTGTGCCACCCACGCAAACAGCCCGTAAAGTGTAACTCGGGCCTGCCAACGCAGAGCCTGTGCGCAGCCTGGGGCTGCCATGTCGACTTGGCAAGTGCACACACTTGCAAGTCCCTAAACCTTCCCTTTACTACATGTTAGTCACCCCTAAGGTAGGCCCAAGGTACCCCTGTGGGCAGGGTGCGTTGTATGCGAAAGGTAGGACATGCCCTGGTGTGTGTGGCATGTCCTGATAGTGAATTACAGCCTAGTTCGTTTTTCACTATTGCAAGGCTACCTGTTCCCCTAGGCCAGAAAGGGCAGTTTTGATTATTACAGCTTATAATCCTAACTGACCCCGGGAACATGGTAGAAATTCGAGTTTAGTATGCCTGGACTCAGAATGATAAAATGCAGCTTTTAGTGAAGTTGGTTTTAACATTCTGTGTTTGAAAATACCACTTTTAGAAAGTGGGTATTTTCTTGTCTAACCATCCAAGCCTGCCTCTGCGAGGTTGTGTATTCCTTGTCTGGAGTGTGAGTGACAGGGGCTGGGGGATGCCAGGAGACAGGGTGAGTCAGCGCAGGGCTGAATAGCAAGGTCTACATGTAGATGGGTGGGAGGGGTCGCACCTGGGCCCTGAATAGGACAGTGCCTTCCCTCCACAATGCTGGCTCCACCTCCTGTGGTGCGTCTGATGTCCCTGGCCTACTCACTGAAAGAAGGGATGGAGACTTGTCAACAAAGTGCTCCAGAACTGGTTTGGACTAGGCAAAGGCCTCTCTGCCTTCAGAGAACAAAGGAATTTGGGATATAAATATTGGGGCCCTGACCCAATGAATTTAGATCTCGCTGGAATCAAGGAACCTGCCAAGACGAAGAGCTGGAAGAGCTGCCAGGAGGAATACTGCCCCTTTGCTGTGTTGTTGCTTTGTTGGGTTGGCCTGCAGCTGCTGCTTCTGCCTTGGGCAGTGAAAGGACTGGACTGAACTTTCTACAAACTTGTGCTGAGTATCTCCAAGGGCCTGGAACCGAGCTGGCCTCCTGTTAAGAAGTCTCAGGGACTGCAAAGACTTCACAAGCCTCTGGGTACCGCTTCTGGAACGCTGTTTCAGTTGCCACAGAGGAAGGGAACTGCAACCGACTCCGTCAACCGAATCCATCCCTGGCCGGTGACCTGTTTGCACCGCAGGCCGCATCGCAACCCTGGTCTCACCGTGGGCGACGTCCGACGCCGCCAACATCGAGCCGCTGCTTGCACCGTGACCTGTGGGCACCGCAGTTCGCATCGCATCGCTTCACTGAACCAGCCGGACCCGACCGACGCGGTCGCTGCAACTGGCTCAAGAATCGAGACCGCACCGCATTTGGGGCACCGCTCGCACATCTGCGATGCACCGCTCCGACTCGCACCGCTGTCCGACGCCAGCTCCCGCACTCCGGCTAGGTCGCCTGCATCGCAAACTGTCAGCACCGCATCGAGCATCGTCTCACCCTGCATCGCACGCCTTGGACTCACCGACTCCGTCTGCACGACGCTCATCGAGCCGCTGCCTGCACCGCATCGAGGGACACCGCACCTTGCATCGCTCCGTCTTGCACCGCAACCGCGACGAACGCCGACCGGCTCGTACACTCCGTATCAGCCACAACGAGAAAGGTACTGTAACCGAGTCTGTTCATGACTCTGCTGGCCCGTATCGACGCGGTCGGCTGGAACTGTTAGACTCTGTGGTTTTCAGCATCGCGGTAGGCTCGGACGGAGCTACCGACTCGTACGAACTTTGCTTTTGTGCTATTCCTGCAAAGAAGAAGTTACCTTATCAAGCATTCATTTTTAAAGTACAGTATTGTGGATTTTTGTCGTAATTGGTCTTGTCTTGAGTATATAAAATATTGGTTATTTTTCTAAACTGGTGTGGTGTCCGTTTGTAGTGCTTATACTGTATTACTGTTGGTTATGTGCAAATGCTTTACACACTGCCTCTGAATTAAGCCTGACTGCTCATGCCAAGCTACCACGAGGGTGAGCAGGGGTTACTTCACGAGTGTAACACCCTTACTAGGAAGAAGGGTCCCTACTTGGACAAAGGTGCAAGCCCTTGCCAACTAGAGATCCCATTTCTAACACTCAACAATAGACATCCATACATAAATTTTACCATCTCCAAGAGTCCAAGCAATCTGACATTTTTGGATGTGGAAGTAAAACATGTTGATGACAAATTGGTAACAACTTTACACAAAAAGCCAACTGACCTCAATATTTTATTGCACTATAAGAGCTTCCACCCTCGAAGCCTAAAAGACAATTTACCATACGGACAGCTATTGAGAATAAGAAGAAACTGTACACGAAAAGAGGATTACATAATACATGCTGAAGCGTTCCGGTCACAATTGATGAATCGAGGCTACCCAAAAAAACTATTGAAACACGCCATGAAATGCGCACAATATACGCTGAGACGGAGTCTTCTAACAAAAAAAGATAAATCAAATGAAGATAAACTGGTTTGTGTTTCCACATTTGGGTCACGCACACACAAATTCCGCCAAATTATTCTTAAGAACTGATCTTTGCTAACAAAGATGGAACAACCATTGGATCCACCACTATTTGCGATGAGGAAGGACCGCAGTATAGGACAACAAATAGTGAGAGCGGATATTTTTCCATCAACCAAGAAAAGAGATCTTATCCCACAATGGAACTTAAAACCCAGTGTGGAACCTGCTCACTGTGTGATACCACAATTGAGGGAACTGAATTTGTGCACAGAAATGTCAAATGGACTCAGAAAAAGTTCACAAACTGTAAAACGAAGAATGTAATTTACGCAGTTATATGCCCTTGTCAAACTGTATGTTGGCAAAACTAACCAAGAAGTTAGACAAAGACTGGTGCAACATCGGTCCAGGATTAAAAACAAAGTCATCACTGCCCCATGGTGAGCCATTTCATGGAAATGTCACATAATGAGAGAGACTTCAAATGGACCGTCTTGAGTGCCATCAGACCAAGCCTAAGAGGAGGAGACGTAGAATCTGAATTATTGAGAAAAGAAGCATATTTAATCCTCAAATTTAATAGCACAGTCCAAGGATTGAATGAAATGTCCGAAATTGGAAAAGCATGATGGGACCTGTACAAACCTCTATATTCAAGAACATCAAAGACTAAGCTTCTCTTAACAAAAAGGACACAACACATTTCAAAATAATTCATGAAAAGAAATTAAAGCGCTGTGGTAACAACAAGTTCTGTGCTTCTAAAACAACTCTCCAAAGTCACAAGCAATCTGAGCGTAAAGGTCAAGTCTGCCGAAAAAGCATACAAAAACCACTAGCCACAGCGGCATCAAACGAGTCTAGAAAATGACGTGAGGACTGTAAATCGGCTTCACTACACCAGGGAAGCACGATGAGGCAGTACGCATGTTCGGTTCGGCACGAGTAAAGAATAGTAAGCTGCAGACCGAGCAAAGAGTTAAAACATAAATGTTTCCTTATGCCCTCGACATAGCCACTATATCGCTTGTTAACTTGTGTTTCAGGAACGTTGGAACTAATGAACACGCGAGCCAGAATTTAAACACCAACACCCATTACTGGACATTGCTTTATCCGCTTGACACGCGATCCCCCGAAGCGAGCTAAAGTTGTTTTGAGTAAGTGAACTAATTTTTTGCTCAAACACCAAAACGCTGGCTTGGCATTAAGCGCAAACATTGGCTGATAAAACTGGGAGATTTGACAATGTACTTTACTGACCCGTTGCAGCACTTAAAGCCAAAGAACAAGAACGAAAATTCCCTTGGAGAAATGTTCCCCGGTGAATACTAAAGTTCAATAGAGAAGGTGTGATACAGAATCCCACACGTCTCAATAACCTAACGAAGTAAGTTAACAAAACCACACATTATATTTAGGTTCGTACAAATATTAGAATGGCCAAATGAAAGTCTAAAATAAAGTTTCTTTCTACTTTGTGTCCAGAATTGCCTTAGCCATAACACTTAAAGAAGGATTAAAAAAAAAGCGAAAAACGAGAACTGCAGAAATAGAAAGAGTGCAGGTAATTATTGCGATTAAGAATGAAAACCATGTAGTGATCTAAACTAAGGGAGAGTTGTACTAATATATATTCTGGATTTCTTTTTCCAGAATAAAGCCAGTCTAAAGGCCCTGAGGAGAACCCCATTACTGGGATGGGGCTCGAAACGCGTCGGCGTCTAGTACTGCTGGGATAAACCAACTAATAAATATGTCTCAATGCAGGGAGCAAGTAAAAATGAATTGCCCTTGTAGAATAATCACATATACCCAGTAGCTATCAACCTTTGATTTTCTACACAGAATTAGTACTGCATAGTTAAATACTAGTTGTTGTATTTTAGACTGACTGGATTCAACTTTAATGCATTTCACCATTTATGTTTTATGTATTATTATTTATGTCTATTGTGTATATTGAATGTATTTCAATTTCATTTAAGTTGGAAATTCATAATGTCTGTTGAAAATATGTAATTCACTGTGAAAATGGTGTGTCTTATGGTTAGGCATGCTTGACAAATGAAATGAGTTAATTGAAAAAAAAAAAGAGAAGCTAATAAATGCTTTAGAACATTCGAATAAGTGAATGCTCTTAGTCTTGGAAATTGATTTCAGCACCAGAAATCTGACGGCTAGGTCCCTTTTAGTTGATAAATTGTTCTGGCCCTACCCAACCACCCTAGGGCCAACCCCCTTGTGTCTTCTATGACTGGGCTTGCAGCTTTCTCAGTTAGACAGTTTCCGTCCCCTCAGCCAATGATGGTGTCTTAATCGAAGCATGTCAGGGACTGCAGTTTGCCATAGGTAAAACCTCCCACCCATATTCTATTAGTGCCCTTGTCCATAAGGCAAGAATAACCTCCAGTATGCCAGATCAGCAGCACACTTGCATCCATCACACACATATATTGACACACACACATCCTCTCTCATACACATTCTCACTATATCTCTTGCACTCTTTCGTACATTTGTACTCTGTCACACTCACTCACAGACACGCTGTCACTCACACTTCCATTAGTCAATTTGCTTTTATTGTGTTAGAAAGGCTTGCCCTGCTGCTTCTGCTATAGCTGCCTTGCCTTTTAGTGAAGCTTGATAAAAACGTATTCTCTATACGATATTAAAAAATTATAATATATTGCCTTGTCAATGTTTGTTACAAGTATGATGTGAATGTAAAGTACACTTCCTTAACATAGCTTTACAGGGCTTATATTTGGTTTCATGTGTGGATCAAGCAATTACAGTATTGGAAATTAACTAATCCAGTTCTAACTTGTAAAACATCCAACTGATCTTATGAAATGCTGGATTTTATCCAGTAACACTCTGCATTTTGGGGTTTTTGAGTCCCAACTTACAATGAAAAAAAAAAACTGTGTCCCAGGATGAAGCATTGTGGTGAATGAAAGCCACGAATGGCTGAAGGTGTCACACTATCCTCAATCCATCACCATACCCCAAAGCCTCAGCCCTAGACTCCCTCCTCGCACCTTCCCACATACTCAGTCCACTCTCCCCTCTTGCACCAGCCCTATTGTTAATATGGAATTAAGTAGGCATCTAGAACTACGGAAAGAGCAGGTATTCTGTGGGTGCTTTGTACAAATATGGGTATATTTATGAGAGTCGTGTAATTTGTAATGTGCAGAGTAAGAGGTGTGCTCATGTAAGTGCTGGGTGACGGTGAATAGTGTGAGTGAGTGCAGCATGAGTTGTGCAGATGTGCATGTCAAGTGAGCTGCATGAATGCAATGTGATAGGAGGCCGTATGTGAGTGTTGGGTGGGAGGAGTGCATGTAGAGTGAGAGGAGTGAGTGCAGGGTGGTGTGAGCAGTGTAAATGCAGCATGAGTGGTGTGCCTGTGTGTAGTGCAGGGTGAGCGGTGAGAGTGGTGTGATCTGTGAGAGTGACTGGTGAGTGCATGGTGAGAGGACCTAGTGTAGAATGAGTAGTGTGTCCCTATGAGTTCTGGCAGACTATTATCCCAGTGTGTAGGCAGGATGAACTGAGGCCTGTATGAATGCAGGCTGAGAAGTTTAGCCATGTGAGTGCAGCATGAGAGGAGGAAGTGCAGGGTGAGTAGTGTGACTCCAGGGTGAGTGCTGTGCATGTTTGCGTGGTGTGAGAGCAGGTTGAGTGCTCTGCCCATGTGAGTGAATGGCGAGCTATGAGAGTGACAGGTGTGCCTACGTGAGTGCACAGTGAGCGATGTGAGAGTAGGGTGAGAGGAGTTACTGCTGGGTGAGTGATGTGACATATAAGTTTGGGTGTGGATAAAATTGCAGAGTGGGAGGAATGCATGGTGAGTGATGTGCTTGTTTGAGTGAGATTGCAGAGTGAGCAGTGAGAGTGACAGGTGAGCAAAGTGTCACATAAGTGCATGGTGAGTAGTGTGCTCGTCTAAGTGCAAGGTGAAAAGCATGAGTGCATGGTGAGTGGTGTGAGTGCAGTGTGATCACTTTAAGTGCAGGGTGAGTGGTGTGCTAATGTGACCACAGTATAAGTGGAGGGAGAACAGCATGAGTTCACGGCAAGGGGCATAAGTGGTCGCTGTGAATGCAGGGTGAGTGGTGTGCTTGTGTGAGCGCAGGGTAAGAGGAGGATGATTGATGTGAGTGCAGGGTAACAGCGTGAGTGCAGTGTGATCACTCTGAGTGCAGGGTGAGTGGTGAAATTGACAAGTGAGTGGAGTGTCATGTGTGTGCAAGTTGAGTGGTGTGCTCATGTGAGTGCTGGGTAGGAGGAGGGTGAATGGCGTGAGTGTATGGTGAGCAGTGTGAGTGCAGTGTGATCGCTGTAAGTGCAGGGTGAACATGAAAGTGAAGGGTGAGCGGTGAGAATGAGGAGGGAGTTGTTTGAATGCAGTATGTATTCCCAGACACCTGGAGTAACTCAGCCTTGTATTGACGGCTGGCTTAGGGTTTAAGATATCAGTTAAACTATTGCTATTACAGCATCAATAAGGGATGGAGAGCGGAGGAAATAAATAATTGTGCTGATCCTTCAACAAATTTTCAATTTTCTGATTAGGGTTGCCAGCTGGTCGGATTTATGCCAGCACCACCATTATTTTAATGCCCCAGCCAGTACAAAAACAAGTGAAATCACCTAAAGCTGGTATTTGTAGCACTTATTTGTGCCTTCTTCAAACAGCAAATATAAGTAGCACGTTCTAATGTGTTCTAGGGATGCATTAATGATCCATGACTAATAATTAAAGAAAACAAAGACAGAAAAGTAATGTTTCAAAGGAAAACATGCCATTTTATTTACAACCCTATTTAGGGGCCGATTCCGATTCAGGCCGGAAATCACTCCGACCGAGCCGGACCCGGAGAGATTTCCGACCGAATTGGACTCTAGCAGCCCGACCGAACGAGTACGGTGCGTACGCATGCTATCGGACTCGATTCGGTCGGACTCCCATTGAAGTCAATGGGAGCCGGTCATACAACGCGTACGCGGGTTCCCATTGACTCAATGGGTGCGAGGCGAACAAGGGCGCCCCCCACAGCGGGTACGCGGCGATGCGACTCGCACCGTACATGCACAGGTAGGGGGGACCCATGGGTCCCCCCTGTGTGCGACTCACGCGGCTACGCGTACAGGGGGGTCCAACACGGACCCCCAAAGTCCAGCTCCGACTGCTCTTTCGAGCCAGACGGCGCGAGTCGGTCGGACTGCTCGAGGCGTGCATCGTACTTGCCCGGCCGGGGAACGTCTCCATTGCGCGGTGCGAACAGTGTCCGTGCGAGTCGGTCGGAGCGGGTCGTTCCCGCGTACGAGTCGGTCGGCGATTTCGCAAGCGCTCGCATCGTACTCGCCCGGACGCATGTACGAATCGGTCGGGAAAGAGGGCTCCGAATCGGATCCGGTTAAGCCGAATCCGATTCGGTGCCCTACCGGCCGAGATCGGAATCGGCCCCTTAGTGTCTATGCGAGGCCTTTGTAGACACCTTAAACAACAACAAATGGCCGGTATTCTTCACTAGGAAAGGTGGCATACTTACTCATGAGATGCCTTTTCACGAAATGCATTCTCCCAATTTGGCAGTAAAATTAAACTACAAATGTAAGGAATAGGCAGAGTGCCGACCCAGAGGGTACTGGAATCAGTGGACAAACACAAAGCCTTGATAACCAGTTCATAAAAGGCATGTAAATGGTCTTTTACAGACCTGTGAAAAACTCGGGTGTGGTGGAGATAAGACTCAAGACCCTGCCCAGCCGAGCCCACAGCAGCTCAAGCTGCAGCAGACCTGGCTGAGACCCGCAGCGGGGGAGGAGGGGGCTAAAGCCCTTTCATCCCTATGGGCGTTGCACGCCTGGCAGTGCGATCCTTCAGCCAAAATACAAAGGGGGAGATTTACAAAAAAGTTGTGCAACGCAGCGCAGCCCGCTGCGAGGCTGCGCTGCGCGACAGGGAGGGAGCAGGGGAGCGCCATATCTTCAAAGATATGGCTCTCTCCTCCCCTTTCCCTTGCGCCGGCGCTGATTTCAGCCGCCATGCACACACCTTAGCGCCGCAGCGCTAAGGTGTGTGCATGAGTGTAGCATAGGTTTTGTACAGGAAGGGTACCCTTCCTGTACAAAATACTATGCTAGGCACAAGGGAAAGCTATTCCCACTTTGCATGCGTGCTGCACTGTGCAGCACGCATGCAAAGTCGGAAAAGGAAGGAGAAATGAAAGCATTTCTCCTTCCTTGCACCTAGTTGCAAAGGGCGCAGTTTTCTCACGCTAAACTTAATCTACTGTTTTCAGTAATTTGGGTTTAGCGTGAGAAACCTTGGGTGGTTGCATGGGAACACCCATGCACCACCCTTGGCAAGCCCCCACGGCGCAAAGTAATGCGAAGCAGCGCAATTCGCTGCTTCGCATTACTTTTACGTTTACGTTATTTCCAGCGCTAAACAAGTTTAGCGATGGAAACTTGATTAGGAAAAAAAGATTTTGCGCCGTTTTGCATCACTTTTATGATGCAAACACGGCGCAAAATCTTAGTAAATCTTCCCCATAATTGTGTTAATGTCATCTTGCAAAGATAGGAAAATATAGTAACAATGCACCTGCAAACGTAGAGACATGATAGTACAATAGTGATGCGATTCCGTAACAATGCTGTGCAGTTGAATTAGTGACATTTAACAGTAACATTGCAACAATCATTCATGGCAACAATAAAAATTACCAGTGTGTACAAGGTTGAAGAGCATATGCTTGGTCTGCACTTGTGACAA
This sequence comes from Calotriton arnoldi, assembly GCA_963921515.1. NCBI lineage: Eukaryota > Metazoa > Chordata > Amphibia > Caudata > Salamandridae > Calotriton > Calotriton arnoldi. The sequence goes on along the minus strand of CAWUFW010005186.1, from coordinate 1,039,533 downwards.
TGAACATCACGACATAGTGATATAATGAGTATACAGCACTACAACAAGGGGACCATATTGGCTAAATATCATGTTCCATAAGGTTTCAATGTGCATATCAACATTGAACAGCAAAGAACGATAAATTTTAACAGCTTATGCATTATTAAAATATATATATAACACTCCTGAAGTTCTATTGAGATGTTGTAAAGATTGTGCTAAAGTAGAACTAACAGGCATTATAGGTTGGTGATATGACAGGATTTCAGTCCTCATGCCAACAGTGAAGAAACAGAAAAAAACTGAAAAAGCCATCTTAATATACTCAATGTGCCAGAGTATGCTCGCTATTAATTGCAATTGAGGCTACGTCTACAAGGGTAAACAGCATTGACACAAGGTAACCAGTGTGAACAAGTGAGGGCAAAACATATTGTAAAACTTCAAGGGAAGATCAACGTAAACCACTGCAGACTCTACAAAAAGAACGGCATCTCAAGTTTGTCGTTCAGACCTTTCGGTAGAAGACTATCAAGATGTCTTATCCAGGTCCCCCGCAGATACAAGACTCTTTGTGTCAATTTCTGGATTAATGGTTTCTAAAATGGTGAACCATAACTGTGCAATGTTGTGATTCTGGTCCATCCAATGCGCAGCCATACTGAAGTTCCTGATTTTTCTCTCAGTTTTCCCCACATACAGTAACTAGCATGGGCACTTGATGGCATATATTAAATTCTGTGCATTACAATCTAACGTATGTCTCAGTTTGATCTGTTGACTAGTTTTAGGATGTAATACAGTGTTTCCCCATATAACATTACTGCAATGAATGCAGTTTGGGCGTTGTTTCATCCCCTTGTATGTTATAGTGCTGGGATGTTTGGCAGAAGACAGTATTTCTTTTACATTTTGAGTGCGTGAGTGTGCAAATATAGGCTTCTCCAAAAGAAACCTCTAAAATCTGGTTCAGACTGGAGTAGTTCCCAAAGTTGATTAATGATCCATTTGATGGATGAAGATTTTGTCGAGAATTTAGATATGAAGACCTCTCACGATGTGTGGCTGTGATTTTCTTCTGCAGCAAAGATGAACAATGCATATTTTATGCACATAATACTGCTGAATCACATTCAGGGTAACCTCGCTCTTTAAACTGGGATTTATGCCCCAACATGGTCTGGCTGCAAACTTCTTGTTCAGTGGTGATTCTTTTGATGCAAATAAACTGGGACAATTGTAGATGTTGTTTAATGGGTAGAGGATGGAAACTGCTGATACGTAAGGTGTTGTTATGGTTAATGGGTTTCTTATATAATCTTGTAGATATACCTGTGAGTGTCAAGCCAAGCTGGACATCAAGCTGGACAACATCTATATATGTAATGCTCTTTTTGCTTATTGAGTGTGTGAACTGAATCCTGGGATTGTGTTGATTTAATTCTCTGATTTGTTCCTCCAACAGTTCTCTGGACACTTTCCATATCAAAAAGATGTCATCAATGTATATGAGATAGATAACCAGATTCTCCTGCCACATCTTAAAGGGGTAAATGAATTGATCCTCAAATCTGGCCAAGAAAATTTTGGCAAAGCTTGGGGCTCCAGAAAAGCCCATTGAAATCTAATTTTCTGTAAATAAATTGTATCTTTCCAAAGAAAGTAACTGTGGAATAGACAAAAATGCAGTAGCTACAAAATGAAAACCTTCTTGGCACGTATTTCACCTTGTTGTAGCAGGGCCCATTCTACAGCCCCTAGCCCCTCATCATGTGGTATTGAGGTGTATCATGCCATGACGCCAATCGTGCATTACCACCAAGAATCAGAATCAGTGATCACTTGATCACTTGATATGTCAGATGTTTCTGAAAATCAGTTTTGTCTTGAACATACGATTGTTGACTCTGGACAATTGGTTGTAGAAACGTGTCCAAATACTTGCCTAATGGTTAGTGTAAGGAACCACAACCCAACACTATTGGTCTGAGTGGAGGGTCCAGAATGTTTTGTGAATATTGGGTAGAATGTAGAGTAAGGGTCTACAAGGAAATTACGTGAATAAAAAGCGTTTCATGTCATTGGTCCAACCATATTCCAGTGCTTTATCCAGGATTTGTTTCAAGGTTCATGAATGCCATGTTAGGATTTTGATCCAGAGGGATGTACGTGTTGTCATCCGACATGTGTGGTGTGACTTTCTCCTCATAATAAGCCCCGGTCCATTACAACCAAAGCACCTCCTTTGTCTGCTGGCCTCCTTTTCCCAGGCATAAACCTTCCTTTCTAATACATATAAGTCACCTGTAAGGTAGGCCCTAAAGGCTCATATGGCAAGTTGCCTTATATTTAAGAAATAGGACATGTGGGTTTAATTTTTACATGCCCTGGTTGTGAAAAACTCCTACAGTTGTTTTTCACTACTGTAAGGCCTATCTCTCATATTGACTACCACAGGGTTACCTTATTACGGTTCCCTGATTAAATAGCGATGTAAAAAATATAGTTTACAAATATATCGTGGTAAAAATATCGAATACAAAAATATCGACTCCCTATACTTAAACAGGTAAGTACAATAATATCGATACAAAAATATCGAAGTAAAAAATATAGATGTAAAAAATATCGACTTAAAAAAGATATATAACTTAAATCAAATATATTAATATTTTTAACAAAATAAATTACATTTAATATATATGTTAACTAAATATAACAAATAAACTTAATTAAATAAAATATAAACACACAAAAATGTGTACAAATACATATATTTACTTAAAAACATTTTATTAACTATTATCTTTACTTAATTTATAAACTTTTTAAATTATATAAAAATAAAATATATACATATATGAATAATTTAAAATAAAATAAAACATTCTATAATTAATTAACACATTAAACTATTAAAAGAAATATTAAAAATATATTTTGCAACACAATAAATACAACAGTAGGGAAAATGTTGGATAGCAGAGGGGTAACATTTACTATTCCCACTCCAGTGAGTGCAAAAGCAGGGAAAGTGCTGGATATGGAGGGGTAAAAATTACTATTCCCACTCCAGTGAGTGCAAAAGCAGGGAAAGTGCTGGATAGCGGAGGGGTAAAAATTACTATTCCCACTCCAGTGAGTGCAACAGCAGGGAAAGTGTTGGATAGCGGAGGGGTAAAATTTACTATTCCCACTCCAGTGAGTGCAAAAGCAGGGAAAGTGCTGGATAGCGGAGGGGTAAAAATTACTATTCCCACTCCAGTGAGTGCAACAGTAGGGAAAGTGCTGGATACCACACCAATAAAAAAATAAACATCAACATTTTATTAAATTTTATTTCCATTATTGACATAATTAATATTGAAATTTAAATTTATTATTTAAAAAAAATAAAAAAAACATTCATTAATTACACCTTGTTTAACACTATAATATCCACAACACACATCTAAAATTAATTACGCAATTACAATTAATAATTATTAATTAATTCAAATTAATTAATGCAAATTAATTAACAAATTAATAATGCAAATTAATTAACAAATAATAATTAATAAATCATCAATAAAAAATAAATTACTTCCCACCATTTACACCTATAAAAACCACAACACACACCTAAAATTAATTAAACAATTAACATAATTAATTATTAATTTAAAATAATTAACAACTAATTATCAAATAATTATTAATAAATTAATTTACACATTTATAACTCTATAACATCACAATTATACAATTATGAATAAATATAAATTATTAAATAAATTTCATATAATTAAATTACTTCCCACCCTATTCCCCTATAACCCCACAACCCACTACGGAACTAAAAACGCAAAATTCAATTTAAAAAAAATTATTAACTACTATAAATAATAAATAAAATCTATATAATTAAATTACTTCACACCCTATTCTCCGATAGACCCACAACCCGCTACGGAACTAAAACGCAAAATTCAAGTTAAAAAAAAATATTAACTGCTAAAATTTTAACACATATAATAAAAATACAAACAATTCTCATACAAAATACTAAAATACATAACATTAATAATGAATCGATATTTCTAACAACTATATTTTTGTAAACGATATTTAACACTTCGATATTTTTGCAATCGATATTAATTACCTAACAATCGATATTCTTTACCACAATATTTTTTACATCGATATTTCTTACCCACGATATTGTTCTCTCGATATTGCTGTATGTCGATATTTATACATCGATATTCTTGCTCTGTACCCTTATTACATTTAGTAAGTGCTAACTTAGGATAGGGAGCAGGTATAGATGTCATGTTTAGACTCAAATGAATTGTAATTTAAAATCCTCTTTAACGGTAAAGTCGGATTTTAAGTCTTAATTCTGAAAATGCCACTTTTAGAAAGATTGCTTTTTCTTGTCATAACCTTTTATGCCTTCTGCCACTGTCCTTGGTCACATGACTGTGAATTGCTCTGCTGTTGGGGTTTGTGTATTCCTTCCAGACAGTGACACAAAGGGGACTACGTGTGTTCAGGAAGGGCCATCCTACCAGAATGGCTGCATGTGGACCTGTGACCTACCCACTTGCACTTCAAAAGACTTGCCTCCAGCACACACAAAGGATCCTCACACCAGCCTTTTTTCACCACAGACCTTTTGAAGCCTTGACAGGAAAAGGGAAGAACTCTCCAGAACCAGATGTGGGGGTAACACAGGGTCACCCACCCACCCACACAAAGGCAGACACAGGTATAAATATTTGATCTCCAAAGCCACTCTTCAGTATACTTCTGGACCTGTTAACGTTAAAAAAGAAGTACTCCCTTGCTCTCCATGGACCACTCTGATGCTTGAGGCCTGCCTTGCTCCACAAAGGATTGCCCTACTGCTACCAGAGGACTGACCTGTTGCTTGAGGACTACCCTGCTCTCTGAGAAGGAAGACTGAACCTGCTCCCTTCATTCTAGGCTAACCTAAGTGACTCCAGGGATCACTTGGCTGACCTACTCTCTGAGCTACAAGGAAACAATAAGCTCCAGAGGCCTCTCTGCACCTGCTTCACTGGACCAGTTTGGACCTACAATTGGACCTGGCTGAGCCCTCATGGCCTCTGCTGGAGTGAGAAACTGACCCCCAAGAGGCACCTCCCCTGGTCCCTGGACCCTCGGCTGGCATCAGTTGAGCTCCTCCTGTTACCAAAGGTGAAATCTTGAAGTTTTAGGCTCTTTGTGACCGTGAACTGGCCCATTTGCGCTGAGATGCTGCCGCCCATGACAACCACCAACACAAAGCTCCAGTGACCTACTTGTTGTGCTACAGCGACCACCAGCGGTGACTGGCAACGTGAGATCTGAGCTTGACCACCAAAGTGAAAGTTCAGCAATGAATGTCTAAAACGCCCGACCGGATCTACATGCTACAGCAACAACCATCTGTGACGCTAGGTCTGCTCTTCATGCTACAATGACAACTACCCATAACACTCTCCTTGCTCTTCTCAGTATCATCCACAGCGAACTGAACTATTGGCGCCAGTCTTCTAGAAGGTAACTTTACCAGCAGGACTAACCTGGTCTCTGTATCTGGCACGTGCTCCATCATGTCAGCCTGAACTTGTGACTTTCCTGCAGTCTTGAACAACCAGATGACCTCAAGCAGTACTTTGTACTTTTTAGGCATACAACTTTGAAATTGCATATCTCTGGCTCCCCTGCTTGGATTGTGTCGTTTTGGTACCATTTTACTTCTTAAAATGTACTCTAATTTTTCTAAATTGGTTTGGGATTTTTCTTGTGTTGTTTTTTCACTTTTTTACTGTTTGGGTGCTGCATACATACTTTACACTTTGCCTCTGAGTTAAGACTGACTGTTTAAAATTACCAGCAGCAACCAAACTGAGTGGAATTTGAACAAAGTAATTCTACTTCATAGAAAGGCCATACAAAATTTAGTAGAGAAGAGCAGAGAATTTCCAAGTTACAATAAGGGAATGTCTTCTTGCATTATGGTTTGAGATACATACAATGCCTACACTGGGGAGGGAGGTAGTAAACTAAGAAATACCAATAACATGATGATCAGAGAAGATGGACAAGAAGTTGGAGGACTGAATATCAGAAAAAGAAAGAGCGATGCAACAGCAAAGTATATCTGCACCTAGCAAAGTCACATATCTGGGGCTGGAGCTAGAAGACTTTCCAAATGAACATAAAGAAAACCTGGAAAAGAAAATACAAACCATTGGAGAGCTAGTAAGATGCAGCATTTTAAATATACAGATAACTGCAGGGCATTAGTAGGTTGCAAAACCGAAAAACGATAATACCAGAAACCTTATGAATGCACTAATAGAGAAAGACACCAGAAAGGAGATGAACTCCCAGGAAGAGATAGACATGGAGATCCTTAAAAAAGTAGCACATTATAGACAGAAAACATAAATCCAGATCCAAGCAAGATTAGAAAGTGGTTGTCAGATAGAAAATGGCCGGCATTAAGAGTAACTCAAATTATAATCCTGGCAAGTGAAATTAAAGAAGAGGTAAAAATAAATCAAATAAACAAATGAAACAATGAGAAAGCAGCAAGCCCAAATAGGATTCCAGGTGAAGTATACAAGAATTTAATACATATTATAGAATCAATTTGGAACACAGTGTTCAACTTAATTTATCTTAATATAGAAGAATTTCCCACTGCCTGGAACAAAGTCACCATTGCACTTATTTTAAAACCAAACAAAGACCCTAGGAAAACTGACTCTTATAGACACGATTTGCGACTTCAAAGTCTTTACAGACGCCATAGCCAAAATACTTGTAGATATCATTCCCTCAAACATACATCCAGACCAAATAGAATTCATACCTGCAGTCACATAATGAGATGGCAAATCTTTTCATAGGGCCAGTAGACATAGCAGAGACTTATGCCATAGCACTAACAATATCCACTTTGAATGAGGCCTAGTCTTTTCAGAGGATAAAGTGAGCATATCTTTGGGAAGTTTAAAAAATATTTGAATTACATCATAATGTAATCAACCTCATAAAAGCCCCGTATAAATCTCCCTCTCCAAGAATTCTGATAAATGGTGCATTGATAAGTAAATTTAATATCACAAGAAGGATGAGACAAGGCAGACCCCCATTGCCACTATTATTCAACCTATATATTGAGCCATTCGACCAGTTAATTTGAACAGATCAGGACGTTATACTGTTTGAGGCCCTAGGGTTGTCTCATAAAACAGCACTAAATGCAGGTGACATAATTCTTTGTACGGCTCACTCAGTTCACTTGATAAAAGAAGCTTGAAAAAGAATTTTATAAAATCTCCAGATACCAAACTGACCAAGAAGAAAACGAGGTAATGATGTGGAGCCTCGGAAAAGACATGTAGAATATAAAAAAAGAATGAGATACCTGGGAATTTTAATTACACAAAACCTAGATGAATTACCAGCTAAATATTTAAGTAAGGTCAGTAGAGAAATAGAAGGTCAGTTGAGGAGATGGGAAGTTTAACTGTTGACAAGTTATGCTAGGGTCAGCATGGCAGAAGAATGCACTCCTCTGGGTTTAGCCAAGATGTTCTGTACAACTCCTGAAGCCAACAACTTAGGGGCCGATTCCGATCTCGGCCGGTAGGGCTCCGAATCGGATTCGGCTTAACCGGATCCGATTCGGAGCCCTATTTCCCGACTGATTCGTACGCGCGTCCGGGCGAGCGAGTACGATGCGAAATCGCCAACCGACTCGTCCGGGCGTCCCGACCGCTCCGACTGACTCGCACCCGGGTCTAACCGCACCGACCGACTCGCTCGGACTCGACTCGCACTGCGCAATGGAGACGTTCACCGGCCGGGTGAGTACGATGCACGCTGCGAGCAGTCCGACCGAGCCGCGCACTCCGGCTCGAAAGAGCAGTCGGAGCCGTACTTTGGGGGTCCGTGTCGGACCCCCTGTACGCGTAGCCACGCGAGTCACACACAGGGGGGACCCATGGGTCCCCCCTACCTGTGCGTGTACGGCGCGAGTCGCTTCGCCGCGTACCCGCTGTAGGGGGCCCCCTTGTCCGCCTCGCACCCATTGAGTCAATGGGAGCCCACGTACGCGTTATACGACAGGCTCCCATTGACTTCAATGGGAGTCCGACCGACTCGAGTCCGATGGCATACGTGCGCATCGTACTCGTTCGGTCGGGCTGCACGGGTCCGATTCGGTCGGAAATCTCTCCGGGTCCAGCTCGGTCGGAGAGATTCCCGGCCCGAATCGGAATCGGCCCCGTAGTGTGCCTGGAGCAAGCAAACCAGTGGTTTGAAAGGGTCTGACCAAAAGCCCACTCTTTACTTATTGACTACAATACGGCTGGTTATGGCTTCACCAGACCTAATAATCAAGAAAAAATTAAAGCATCTCGACATTGAGTTCTACGGGCCACTGGACTCTCTTAAAACAGAAAACATGGGGACCTTGGAAACCTGTGTTCAAGATATCAGGCCTACAACAGAAATTAGCCTCAACTAAGCCTCTTGCACTCTCTGGGTAGTCATAAATTAAACACTGAAATCGAAATATAGATTTTTAATGAGGACCCCTGGCTAAACACCCTAGATAATGTTCTTGAGCATCTAATATTTATGACGCATGGAACACACATAGGCCATAGGGACACATAACAGACATCGAGAGGTTCATAGATATCTAAAATAGTACATAAATGAATACACGATGGCAATTTAAATGCAGTATCTTGTGCCTGCTAAGGAAGAGTGCATAGCCTCTGAGTTTGTAGGTTTAAAGGAGAACAGGGAAGTATGTTAATCTATTGGGATAGACAAAGAAACAACAAACCCAGGAGCATCAAGGGCTAACAACAGGCTGGCGGTTTCACATCTACCCAGGGCAAGGAGGAGAAGCAGGACAGACCAGCAGTGCTTCAGCAGGGCCATCCGACTTCATCCTAGCAGAGAGGGAGATGGAGAGGTAGAGGGAGAGAGGGCTAGCAGTAAACTCTCCAATCTGGATATACCCAAAACAGCATGATCTACACAGATCTAATTGCAAAAAATTATCTGAAAGCTGCAAGGCAGATTAAGCTTATATTTGAAAAGCCATTCATTTGGAATATGCCCACTGACAATCATTGTTCATGTGTTCTTACAGTTTAAATGTCCAGCCAACCAGGATGTGATACAGTTTCTCTCTGCAGAGAGGTGTCTGGATAGATTATCATCCAACAATGCACTGCAGAACCTAAGGAAAAAGTTACAGGAAACATGATGTGGTCATAGGTTTAGTCTCTCTGGGCCATACCTCTGCTCCATCTTGCAAATGTCATTCTAAAACTAAAGGAAATGTTCATGAACAGTTATGGGTGGCCATAATAAAAAAAGTGTGTCAGGAATGTTTGCAAAATCTGGATGTAGTGGTCACAAACATTACATGTTTTCAAATAAATAAAAATAGAATTGGACCCTGTCTCGCCATGTTTTTGAATTTCAATTTATACGGGGAGGGTGGAAAATAACTTTCCTGGGTACAGTCAGAAAAACAGCTATCTTTACATAGAGCATGTGCAAAGAGAATCAAGAGTTGGTGTCCCTTCAAGAATATGAGAAGTAAAATCACTGACGGTTCTTTACAATAATAGCTCAGGTCAGGTCAATAACCTGCTTCCCCAAACAACTGCTTTAATGTACTACAAGTGTCTGAAAACAATACTGATGCAGATCAGTGGGACAAGTGCCAACAAATGTGTTCTTTTAAATGAAGATTGACCAAACTCTCAAATGTCGCCAACATATTAGCTTCAAATTCTTAGTATAATCATGAGACCAAGCGTCCCAAAGGTTCATGAGTCTTTTCCTTAGCATCCTTAAAATCCAGAGGGCAGTAAATATGGGTCTTCACAGAGGTCCTGGTCCTGCCTGCCACCCACATCCAATTACATGCAAACATGTATAGCACTGAGAGTTGAGTGCCGGGTGAGCCTGTATCTTCTCCTTTTAAATACAGGCCTTACATTTACTGTTTCTGGTTGCTGACAGATTGCAATCATAAAACTGCAAAAAGAATGATGACAATCCTCCAGCCCTAACTGGGTTACTTTGTATCTGGTCTATAAATCTTTACTCTTCTGAAACTTACTGAACAGGGAGACCAAAAAAAAATGTCAATAAAGGCTTACAGATTTGAAATCAATAATACAATGCATCAGGAAATGTGCCTAGGAGTTTGCAAAAGTGAGTTATGGTAGTTGGCAACATAAGCCTGGATCCCACATTAATGTTAGGCCATCTAGGTCCATTAACATTTTCTTGAGCTTTAGTCACTCTTTATATATCTTTTTACAATAAATTTCAAATGAGTTGGGAGCCAGAGAGGCTCAGAGTTAGTGGGTCGTCACTTAGTGGAATCATACTTGATAATGAAAGGGAGCAGTCCACAGTCTGACCAACAGCATTGGGTCCAGGTCATTCCTCGTATATAGAGGCTCACGCTACTGCTGCAGAAAATGTCTTAATATGCCTAGACTGCAGTCAACTGGGTTATGCTTCTCCACAGAAGCAGCAGGATCAAAGAAGAACACAACTGATCAAAGAGGAAGCAGGGAGGAATTGTGATCCTCAGTCAGAGTTGCCACTCAGCTCACTTGCACATCTAGCTTATTTTGATTGAGCCAATCTCATTTGTCTTTGACCATGGTTAGTGATGACTTCAAGCAGGTGTGTCCAAAAAAATAAGAGTTATCCTCTGTTGACAGCATCTATCCTTCATTTTGCAACTTCCACGTTGCCAAATACCTACATTCTCATAATTAACTGAGATAATCCCAACACAAGATGTGCAGTTGAAGACTGTGAAGCATTCAAGGTATACAGAGGGTCCTATGATCACAATCAGTATTGGATAAATTATGCATTTATTATGCATAGAAGATAAATAGACATGAAGGGGCCCCTGTCTGGTCCAAGCCTCTGGCCACAATGTACACAGAAAAGCTAGTAGGCATCTCCCCTGGGCGGACCTACTGAATCCCAAACACTACACTACCATGCCACCAGCCAGAGCTTATGCATTAGTGGTTATGTGGGACTAATACATTCAGAAAATAGGGAAGGGAGACCAATGAAAGGTGTCTTTGAGGAACACCAATTTGCATTTTCAGGGGTCCCTCACAACCTGTTGCCAGAGTCTAAAAGTCATGGGAAAATACATGGAAAAATGAAAAATTTTGGGAATGTCACCTTCATGAAGTTTGTCATGGATTTCCATCTTTTCAGCTTAAAATGTCACCAACATTTCTACACAGTAAACCACCATAGGAATGAAGCAAGGAAAATCATAATGTTCCTTCATCAGATGTTAACAAGATTACGATTTCACCAAGGTCATATCAAAAACCAGTAAATTCCGATAGTGTTGAAGTAATTTCTTTGAACTGCTGTAACTCTATTGATGCCTCAGATGAAGCTAAGAATTAGCCTGTTTAATAAGATAGAGCCATAATTCCAATTAAAACATCTAATGACCCATACAAGTCACTACTCAATTTAATGAGTAAGTATAAAATGTATAAAACTTGGACATTTTTCTAGTAGGCAATTGCAAAACTATGTCAATCAATCAATCAAAATTAACTTTATTCGGCTACTTAAAGCCATAAAAGTGCAGATCCTACTCAAAACAAAAATCATAATCTGCAGCCCCTTTATGGAACAGCAGAGCAAAATGCACACCATCATATTATTTAACAATTCATAGGAAGTTAAAACGCATATCATAAAACCAATGACAAAACATGAATAAAAAAAATCAATCACCATTGCATAGTTCAACATGAGAGTACAAAAAATAAAATTTGCCCCATATACACTTGCTCGTATTTACAGTTAATAAAAATGTATTATATATTTTAGAAGAAAAAATTACATGACATGATTAAAAACAGTGTTCGCAGACAGACTCAGGGGCAACCTATTCCTAAGTCTAATCGCCCCTAATAAAAAACTAGCTACCCCAAAACAGACCATTGGTGACGCTAATGTTTGAAGGTAGACCAACGCCGGCCTAACCTGTACAAAATTACAATTTTTAAGTAAAGGGAGGATAAACTTTCTGAGCAATGAATTGTAATATTCGCAGAAAAACATTATATGGAGAGTGTCTTGCTCCGAGAAGTTGTCACAGGGACAAGGTTTTAGTGTGCCCTCCCTAAAGTATCCTTTGGGGAAGGCTCGTAGCCAGGGGACCATATTCAATCTAAATCTTGTTAGAACAAACAGATGGTACGGTTTATTAATATAGGATAGATATGGTTGTATATGTTGGGCCAGCTCAATGTGACAAATCTTCTCACCATAAGTTTTAATTCGTTCTCCTCCCTTAGTCCCTTTCGTCTATCCAGGAACTGCTGCTTAACGTCTCTAATGGCCAGTTTACCCAGAGCAATAGGACTCGAAAATAAGTCTGGACAGCCAAGAATTTCCATTTGGTCCTTAATATATTTCAACCAAGGGATCTCTAACACCTTTTCAAGGGTAAGGCAATCTCGTATGATCAGTTGATTTAGATTAGGAGTCGGTTGAGCCCAAATTCTCAGCCAGCGTAATAAGGGCGCAACCGCAATCTGATCCGAGATAAAGCCCGCTCCCAGTTCCTCATGTATATTAAAAATTGGGGTTGATGCGGGGACCGAGAGCAGCTTACGCATAAAGGTGTTCTCGGCCCCCTGGATTACTTTCACGTCTGTGTAGCCCCAAATATCACTGCCATAAGTAGCCATAGGGATACACTTGGCGTTATAAATCTTCATGAGTGCAGGGAGAGGTTTTGATCCTACAACAAACGAGGGTGCGCAGCTTAAGCAGTCCAAATAGACCAGTGTAGGTGAAAAAATAACTTCTTTATTTGAAACTTCTTTTAAAATTCATTGAGTAAAACATTCCAGCCAACGCGTTTCATTCCCATATAGGGAACTTCCTCAGGGCAAACAATATGTCACGTATAGCAGTACACTACGAATGGGTATCAGCAAAATAGTTGTCACAAATAGTTGTTCTAGACTCGAAGGCTTTTCACAAGGAGCAGTATACTCCTGTGTGCTCCTCTATGATTTCCTCATTTCACCAAAAGGTGTCCAAGAAAACAGTCGTCATAAGGTATAGTGTATTGCACCGTGAACCAATATATGGAGTCACTAAGAAAAGGGGGAGAAATTCCTCCAAGTCTAAAAACGATCCTGTTCTTCTTTAGACTTGGAGGAATTTCTCCCCCTTTTCTTAGTTGCAGCCCCCTTGCAGTTCTGGCCATTAAAACCGCGTCATCGGCATACAGGAGCGCGGGAATCATTTTAGTACCGGCTCTGGGTATATCTTTACAGCAAGAAACCAGAGAATCCCCTAGTTTATTAATATAGAGGGGGAACAGCAAGGGGGCCAATATGCACCCCTGCCGGACCCCTCTCTTTACTGCCCAAGAGTAACCCTGGGCAAAGCACTACGCTACGCTCGCGTAGTTTGCGAAGTTTGCGCTACTTCGCACAACGCGAATTGCACGTAGCACAGTGCAAACACGCATAGCGTAGTGCAGCGGTCATTTTTTGCTTGCTCACGGTCCTCAACGTCAAGTTGGCGACCACAAGCAAGCAAAATGACATCCCGGCGAGACTTTTTCCTCGTTCGCGATCAGCAACATCAAGTTGCCGATCGCGAGCGTGGAAAATAAACCTGCTGGCGAGATTCTCAACGCGGGGAGGTCAGGTTTCTCATTGCGAGTGGTCGCGTATGCTCCCGACCGCTCGCGATGAGAAACGTCCGCATTGAGAAAGCTGCCGCTCGGGTAAAAATCTACTCGAGCGGCAGTAAAAGACAGCTCGCACTGTGCAAGATGCCCTTTTCAATGATTGCACAGTGCGGACAAGCATCCGGCACTGTGCAATCATCGCGAACAGCGCACTACGCAGTTCGCCTAGTGATACGCGTAGCTCGCGTAGTGCGAACTGCACTTCACGTTGCTTCGCGTAGCGCTACTTCGCGAACTACGCCCAGCCTTACCCAAGAGTCGGTAAGGCTGCCCTCTTCATTAAAACGTGCTGCCGCTATTGTGTTTTCATGAATGGCAGCCAGAAATGAAATCAGGTCACCATCTAGCCCTATGTCTCGAAGGATCAGCCACAGCTTTGACCTATTAACAAGGTCAAACGCCGAGGTTAAATCCATAAAGGCCAGATGAAGATCCCCGCGTTTTACAACTGTATATTTCCCTATCACCAAATGGAGGTTAAGGCATTGGTCCAAGGTACCCCTCCCTTGCCTAAAGCCATATTGGAGGTCGGAGACTATACTTGTTTGTTCAAGCCACTCTGTTAAACGCTCCAGAACGACTTTCCCCATGATTTTGGCCGCGGAGTCAAGGAGCGAAATAGGCCTGTAACAAGCCGGATCACCCCTTTACCCCTTTTTGAAGATTGGTACGATAACCGCTTTTGCCCATGAAGAGGGAAAGCCAGACACGCAAGCTGCAATAAAAACATGAGTTAAAATCTTGGCCCAAAGCTCAGGGTCTGCCTTGTAAAGATCCGCTGGTACTCCGTCAGGACCTGGAGCTTTCCCCCCAAGAGTTGTAGTGATCGCTTTATAAACTTCATCAGTTGTAAAGACAAGGGGGGAACCCACAAAGCCAAGCACGGGTATCTCAGTGGAAGCCCCTAAGGTCATATCACTATACACTTTCCCAAAATGTTGCACCCACGTCTCCGCGGGGACTAGAGAATCTTTACTGGAGTTTGGTGTATCGTCAAACAGAGGACTGTTTACCACAGACCAAAATCTAGAACTATTAACCAGCACGCTGGCTTGGCTAAGCTCCTCCCACGCCATCTCCCGCAATTGCCTTTTCCTGCTTTCTACTGCAAGTTTATAAGCCTTCCTTACCTCCTTAACCCGTAATACCGCCCTTGGCTTTTGCTTAAGCTCCCGCATTAAATCTTTGTGGGTGTTCATGCAAGCTTCATCAAACCATTTTTTAAACTTTCTGCGCCTAGGTCTACTGGCTATAGTTAAATCTGAAGCAACCTGCTTCCCAATTAGATCAAAAGCATTTAACACAGATCTTGGTTGGGAATCCTGGTCTATACAAATCCTAAACTCCTGGGCACATTTAATAAGCAAACTATCAATGAAACTTTCAGGGGTAATCCTTTCCCACTTCACTCTACGAGCTTGATCTTTAGAGGCAATATTAGTATTAGTAAGGTTGGTCATGGTCCTTCCCTTGTTAACAGCATTTAAATTAAGGTCCAATATCATAGGGTTATGATCGCTGACGTAATTTTTTAATATACTTAGTCTACCAATTACCGTCAGCAATGGAGATGAAACCAAGATATGGTCAATTATGCTTTCGCGGCCATGACCAACATAAGTGGGTACGGGGGCAATCCGGTCTGATTGTTCAAGGCAAACCAAATTATAAGCCGCTAAAAGACTTTCTAAAAAGATGCCAGACGAGGTATGTTCAAAATGATTGTGCCCCTGTGGACCACATTCCTCCTCCAGCCTAGCTGAACAATTAATGGGGCAAAAATGAACATTAAAATCTCCCAGGACTAATATATCATAGTATACTGCTGAACTATCTCCATAGCTTTCCAAAAAAGCTGTGAGAGCCATAAGATGCTCTGTCTCTTGATTTCTTGTAAAAGAATTATAAAAATTAACCACTAAAAGGGTTGGGAGGTTCTTCCCTGTCAACTCTACCACTAACATGTGAGGAGAACAAGAATCAATCAGCCTTGCCTTATAAGAAAGCTTAAGGTTGATCAATAATAATAGCACCCCCTTGCTCTACCCATACTGGACGGTATAGCAAATTTACAAAAAGATATGAACCCATCCAGGTAAAAATGCTCATTTGACTCCCAGGTTTCCTGTAGAGCTATAATGTGGTGAGTAGCAAGAAAACGTTCCCAAGAGACATCGCCCTTTTTTGTCCTTAAACCAGCAATATTCCATGTTAAGACTTTCATTATATCATCATCAGTTATTATCGGCCTTGAGACGGATTTTACTATATTAGCAGTAATGGCCTGAGATTGTTGAGTCAGGGAACAGGAAATGGTAGAAGTTGGCAAGGTGACCGTGTGGCCAAGGTTTTCTTCAGCCATTGTTTCAGAGGAAATATCCATAATGGGAGATACTACATCGGGAAGAGGTAGTCAATCTTGAGCATCCATACCAGAAAGGACCTGAAACCTATTAGATACAGAAGTAGGGGAGACAACTGACAACGGGAATCTTGCAAACGGCTTATAAAAAAAACCCAGTGGCAAGGCCCAGATGCAGGTGGGATTATTAGAGCAAGAATCTTGGGCCCTTAGTATTGATTTAACAACCGATGGGTTACGGAAGTTAATTACCACGCAATCCCCGTCGATGTTCTTTGGAGATGATCCCACCCACCCGACTCTGCGGACCATAATGATGTTATTGCTCACAGGTACCCTGAACCCTTTATGTTTAGATAACCAGTCTACAGATTTATTACGTAATTGGGTCCAAGATTCAATTTGATCTGGCCTAAGAGGGGGCACACCAGCCAAAACCAAGACATACGGGCATGCAGCCGAAGGTAGATCTAGTATGTCTCCAGAACCCTTCACAATCAAACGGTTCATCACATTTGGGCCGCCCCTACCATTATTGCTGTCTCCAATACTGGTATTGGCCTGAGTAATAGGTAAAAGACTTGAAGGTCCCGCCGGCTGGGACAGTGTGTAGTCAGATTAATTAAAAGAATTGGCCATCCCACCTGTCTCCAGTCCTCCCCGCCCCTGGTTGATTGTATTTCCCCCGGGGCCAGATGCCATAGATAATAATCGAGATATGACCGGAGCCCTAGCGCCCATGCTACCTTTACCTGCTAAATGGCCCGGTTCCCTATTGCTACCCCCCACAATCCTATTTACTTCTGGCATTTCCAAAACCGTCGATACTTCAGCTGCCCCCCGCACTGCACATTTACACCCACAAGCCTCCCGGTTAGATGATACATTACTCAGTTTTTGGAGGTGCAACAATTTTTCCTCAATTACTCCTAACTTACATAATAGGGGGGCTAGAAGAACAGTTATTAAAGTCTCTAAGCGTTTCCAATGATCAGGGTCACTCCCAAAGTCCGCCCTGGTGTGAAGGTCGATATTTGACAAATGGGACATGCCACCAGCAGATTCTAAGGCATGAAGTTCATGAAGTCCAGACTCTTGGTGCGTAGGTTTAAGGTTATGCTTGTTCCTCTGCGCCACACTTGCCCTTGTGCGTTTCGCCGGCGGCTCACCATTGCCTCTCTGCAAAAGATTAACAGGGCGTGCCATACTTTCCCTTATCCCTCTTTTAGGTCTAGTCACAGGGTCACCTTGGGCTGTACAAGTTATGTTCGAAATGTAGGCTGGGGATAGGACCGAGGGTGCAGGGGGGTCTACTATCTCCAAAGTTGGATTAACTATCAAATCCTGGGGTTGGCTCAATGCTGTATCTTGGGCAGGTTCCAGATTATTGGAGTGGCCTATATCCGGAGCCCCCAATGCAGCAACTACATAATCAGCTCGTTTCGCATCAGAACTTATAATTGGGGTCTCAGTACGTTGATGAACCAAGTTTTGTGATCCACCCACTGGAGATTTAGCCATAATTAAGCCTCCCAAAGATGACCTTTTTTGTCCTGCGTAAGTGTCCATGGAGAGTCGTTTTTCAGTAAGCTGGATTTGATGTGTCAAAACTGACTCAGCCCTAGTCAAAAATGCATCCAGGGTTCCCACAACCCCGCCCCCTCCCCGTGCTCCTACTGCCTTACGTTTTGAAGTCATAGTCTATTCCTTGAAATATATGTGGCACAAAGTCCTGGGCAGACTAGGCAATCATACGTATTACGATGAAATAGTCAATAATAACCTTATGTGATGGCTCTGACGACTACGATGGGAGGCCCAGCCCTGCCTCCTCCTGCCTCGGACGGGCTCAGACAGGCCCGCCCTTGGTCCGGGCTGCGTCCCGCGCGCGTCCCGCGCCGTGGGGGTAGAGGCAGCGCTATAAGCGCGATGGATGTCGCCTCCCCCTCGCTCGCGGCACCTGTGGCGGGAGCTGAGAATGCTGGGACTGGTAGTCCCTGTTGAATACGGACCGGCAGTGCTGGAAAGTCCTCGATGAAAAAAGCCCTGGGACTCCTGTCCCACCAGGGCTCAAGGGGAAAGGACAGAGTTACCCCCAGTCAGCAAACAGCAACGTTGGAAGACAACTAGCCAACAGGACACACCACCCCGCGGGGGGAGAGGCAGCGCTATAAGCGCGATGGATGTCGCCTCCCCCTCGCTCGCGGCACCTGTGGCGGGAGCTGAGAATGCTGGGACTGGTAGTCCCTGTAGAATACGGACCGGCAGTGCTGGAAAGTCCTCGATGAAAAAAGCCCTGGGACTCCTGTCCCACCAGGGCTCAAGGGGAAAGGACAGAGTTACTCCCAGTCAGCAAACAGCAACGTTGGAAGACAACTAGCCAACAGGACACACCACCCCGCGGGGGGAGAGGCAGCGCGATGGATGTCGCCTCCCCCTCGCTCGCGGCACCTGTGGCGGGAGCTGAGAATGCTGGGACTGATAGTCCCTGTAGAATACGGACCGGTAGTGCTGGAAAGTCCTCGATGAAAAAAGCCCTGGGACTCCTGTCCCACCAGGGCTCAAGGGGAAAGGACAGAGTTACCCCCAGTCAGCAAACAGCAACGTTGGAAGACAACTAGCCAACAGGACACACCACCCCGCGGGGGGAGAGGCAGCGCTATAAGCGCGATGGATGTCGCCTCTCCCTCGCGGCACCTGTGGCGGGAGCTGAGAATGCTGGGACTGGTAGTCCCTGTAGAATATGGACCGGCAGTGCTGGAAAGTCCTCGATGAAAAAAGCCCTGGGACTCCTGTCCCACCAGGGCTCAAGGGGAAAGGACAGAGTTACCCCCAGTCAGCAAACAGCAACGTTGGAAGACAACTAGCCAACATGACACACCACTATGTCAACTACTGTCAGAATCTGAGAAGTCATTCTTTGTCTATATTTGACACAAAAAATCAAAGCAGCCTCCCCAAGCCTAGGTATGGCTCCACAAAGTCAAATCAGCCTCCGCATGTGCCAAAGTGTCCTCAAATGCCCAGTCGAGCCTCCACATAGAGGGCCTCATTTACAAATTTTTAACGCACGGCAGCGCAGCAGGCCTTCCTGCTGCACTGGTGTGCGTCAAGAGAAAAGGGCAGGAATATGCCTTATCTAAAAGATACGGCGCATTCCTTTCCTTCTCCCCTGCGCCGGCGCACAAACAGCAGCCATGTGCCAGCGCAGGCACCAATGCGTCATGTTGCAAGGGTGCCTGCATTGCGGGGATGATTGCTTTTGCGCAGCAAGGGACACCTTCCCGCACAAAAACAATAATTGGTGGCCTTTTCCTCTTTCTATGTGTGCTGCACAATGCAGCACGCATAGAAAGAGGAAAAAATTGGTGATATAAAAGTATTTCTTTACGGTGCACCACTCCTACACCTCCCTTGGAGAGGTGTAGGAATCTGATGCATTCCCAGATTTACGAGTCCTCGTAAATGGGGGAATGCTTCAGATTACATGGGTGTTGCTGTTGGTGTCCCACACCAACACCCATGGAACACCCCTTTCATGCAGTGTTCTGCGTGGAAGGAGCATATGTTTACAAGGCCATGAAAAGCCACGTTAAGTGGCTTTACGTGGCCTTGTAAGTATGCTGCGGCACCAGAACGTCAAAAAAGGGACTTTACGGTGCTGGGGCCTTGTAAATGAGTCCCACGGACTGCACAAATATAGTATCAACTGCCAGGTACTGTCTCTCTGCGCACAGGTTCCTTGTCCTGAACCCCTCTTGCTATTTGTACTGCTCTTTGAAGAGAATCGTTTTGACTACGATGTAAATAGTGAAAACAAGCATTTGCAAATGCTGCTGTAGTAATGCAAAGGTAGAAATGTACCACCTTCTTCTATTACAAGTGCTAGAAAAGGGAAAAAAACACTCTGGGAACCCACAAATTGGGAAGCAGCATGAGGAGACTGAAGTTAGGAAGGGGGAGTCGTAATGGGAAGGGTAAATGCCAGTTAACCTATGGTCATTATTTTACAAAGTCTGCATTCAAAGAAATTCATAGCAAAATAAGCTCTGATAGAATGCTCTTCTTGATTCCTTCATTGGTCACAAACAGTACAGATTTCAAGACAGCATAATGGATGAAGGCATCTGGTGGTCATATCTATGTTTATGCAGCATGTTTTAGGGTGTAATGCAGTTGAGATTGCTCGGATAGTTAATGTATTTGCCAAAAAGATGAATGCATGGCGTCAGATCACAAGTTTCAATCATCATCTAATAGCTTAGAAGGTTAATGTGCATTATGAAGAATATTATCGGTAATGTGCTGGTCATTGGTTCGTGATCTATATAAGATATCTGAGTCAATTAAAGTGTCTATTGTAGAGATCCTGGTAAAATAGCTCAGTGGTAAAGTGCTAAACAAATACGCTTGAGTTTGTGAAGATAGCTCTGTCTTTTATTCATCTAAGGTTGGTACAATGATTTCGATTGAGTTGGATATTTTTAACTTGCTAATAGGTTCCCACAAAATTCAATGTATAGTGTTTTATTTATAAATAGTCATTATTAATTTTACTTACACACCTAGAACTGCATTTCTTCTTCCCTACAGGCTGAACCTGGGAAAATAAAACTCTTTCTCAGTTTATCTACTACCTAGTGAAGTGACGCGAATATTTATTTCCCTTGATGGGATGTTGAGCCTGTCAGACAACCCTGTTCAGTTGTGCTCTGCTTGACTTTCATCACCTGCTCCGACCCAGAACTATTGAACGACTTACATACATTTTCCTTGAAGTTTGCATTAGAGCAGGGTGCTGGTGGGAATGAAATAAACTCCATTCCCACCTCTTCTTTGCAGGCTGCTGCACTGCACTGCGCACACTGAATGTCAATGGTTGGTCCTTCAAGGTTCCCGGTGTCTGCACACAGCAGCAGGATACAGTTAGATGGATTTGCAGGCACCAGCATGGACCAGTCCCATCCTGACAATAGCTGCCAAGACCAGAGTGTGGCAGATTGCCTCTCTGTGCTGATAGTGCCCCTTCCTTATTCCACAGGGATAGAGGCTACCTTATGCAATAATGAGGAGACAAGGAATGTGAGCCCCTGTGCCATGTCCTACCTCTACGCCATCATAGCCTACTATTTAGAGCTAGGAGGCTAGATACTTTTTAGGTCTGGCTTTTGAGACAGCTTTAGCTGTCTCTCAATATAATTGTTTAAAAAAAAAACAATAATACATAATATACTTACAGAGAATATTCGGTGAGTGGGCTTCACCCATTTGTCTTTAAATTGTCATTCACATTTCACTTCTGCCCACCACTGTATGCAGAATCGGGCAATGGGTAATCCCGCTTCACATGTTGGCTTCCTCCACTTTGAGTGACTAAACAAGGCTTGTCAATATGTTCATGTCCACTTAAATATTGTTCCTTTTTTTCAGTGACAAAGCTGTTCAAAATGTGCATTTTTATTCTATTTTTTATATTAACCTTTAAGTACTGGCTATTTATTTCACCTACATTCGGCATGGTAACGTTGAAGCTGCCTGCGATGTAAGTGCTTTATTAGGTGTTGCTTTATTCATGCTTCCTTGAAACAGAATAATAAAATTCTTTGCACAACTTAAAGGCGTATTGTTCAAAAAATATCACTCACAAAACAGCTGCGTTGGTGAATGTTTTTTTATCTAAATCTTTATTGTGAGAATACAGGGCCCATGTTTAAATGCTGGTGACATTTTTTTTTTTGCATATGCTTGTAATAAAAATATAAGAACTGTGGCACCAGCCTGCTAATGCCTGCCGTATTGGCTTTACCAATGCTTGTTTAATAGTGGTGCCATGTTGTTATTGATTATCTTATAGTGCATTTAATTTGTTTATTATAAATTTCAACTTCCAGGTATATAAGAATGTGACTTTCAAGTGTTTTCTAATGGTGGCTCTGCATTGTGGTATTGGACTGCTCTAACAACAATTGATGGACAGAATGCAGAACAATGTCATACATTCACCCCAGTACAGAGATCTGGGCCTAAATCCATCGTTTTTTTGCTCACCATGCCATTCCAGTTTGAACCCAGCCATATGCAAATCAGTCTTGACCCTGTGCCTCATGGGAACAGTCCAGCCCGAACTGCCAAGCCAGGTCCTCCCTGGACTGGAAACAAGCATCCTAGGACCGGTTTCGGCAGGGTATGCCCAGACGTGGGTCCCTTGCTCACTTTGCCACTGGATTCAAGCTAGCCTGGCTGATGACGGCTGAATAGCCAGAAACCGGTCCCAGGATGCTTGTTTCCGGTCCAGGGAAGACATGGCTTGGCAGTTCGGGCTGGACTGTTCCCATGAGGCACAGGGTCAGACTGATTTGCATATGGCCATGTCTGAACTGGGGTGGTGGAGTGAGCTAAAGAATGATGATGAATTAAACCCAGATCAGTTGACTGGGGGTGAGTGTTTGATTAGCTCAAGCGCTCCGTCCATCATCCACTTTGGTATCGCTTTGTTCGCCATTAGTTGGCAGGGTATGCCCAGACGTAGGTCCCTTGCTCACTTTGCCACTGGATTCAAGCTAGCCTGGCTGATGACGGCTGAATAGCCAGAAACCGGTCTCAGGATGCTTGTTTCCGGTCCAGGGAAGACATGGCTTGGCAGTTCGGGCTGGACTGTTCCCATGAGGCACAGGCTCAGACTGATTTGCATATGGCCATGTCTGAACTGGGGTGGTGGAGTGAGCTAAAGAATGATGATGGATTAAACCCAGATCAGTTGACTGGGGGTGAGTGTTTGATTAGCTCAAGCGCTCCGTCCATCATCCACTTTGGTATCGCTTTGTTCACCCTAAGTTGGCAGGGTATGCCCAGACGTGGGTCCCTTGCTCACTTTGCCACTGGATTCAAGCTAGCCTGGCTGATGACGGCTGAATAGCCAGAAACCGGTCCCAGGATGCTTGTTTTCGGTCCAGGGAAGACATGGCTTGGCAGTTCGGGCTGGACTGTTCCCATGAGGGACAGGGTCAGACTGATTTGCATATGGCCATGTCTGAACTGGGGTGGTGGAGTGAGCTAAAGAATGATGATGGATTAAACCCAGATCATTTGACTGGGGGTGAGTGTTTGATTAGCTCAAGCGCTCCGTCCATCATCCACTTTGGTATCGTATTGGACTGCTCTGCCAGTAGTAACCCTAACCTGTCCACCGTGGCTAGGAGACTGGCAAAGGGAGCAGCGGCAGCCGCTCCATTAGGGCAGAAAAGCACCGCCCCTTCTGCCACCACCAATACATAAAACGAGAATAAAACGGGTTTTAAACCCGTTTTATTATTGTTTTATCTTAAACCCCTGGACCCGCCCCCAGGACTCTGACGAGTCTTGGGGGCGGGTCCAGGTATGACACTGCTGGTGGGGGAGTGGTGGACACTCCTTTCACTGCGCATGAGGTGTTTGGCCGGCCGTCTCAGTCTGTCCAAACCCCTTATGCGCAGTGAAGCTCTCTCCAGCCTCAGCTGCATTGCTGAGGCTGTAGAAAGCACTCCCAGTCTGTCTGGGAGCCCAAGTTGCCGACAGTCAGGCCAATCCTGAAGCTGCTCTCATGCGAGAACAGCTTCAGTATTGGCCGCAACAGGAGACACAGGAGCCAGTGTGACAGCTGTCAAGTGTCACCTGGTGTCTAAAGAGCAGGTTATCCCTGATGCATTCTATCCGGTTGTTGCCGCTGACAACACAGAGAGTCACTGCAAGGTGGCTCAGGTTCCCTTTGAGTGGGGGGGGGGTCTCGGGTACTCTTCAAGTAGCTGTGAGGCCAGCCATGCCTGTTGACTGTTTGTTAGGGAACGATTTGGAAAGCTCACCTTGGGCTAAGGTGGAGCGGAGTGCGCATTTAGAAATGTTGGGCTTGCCTAATTGGGCATGTGTGACCACCCGGTCAATGGCAGCTAAAGGTGTTCAAGAGGACCTGGAGCCTGAGAGGGAGGCCCAGGTGCCTGCCGGAGAGAGAGGAGGCAGGGGGCGCGGGAAACCGGCCCCCGAAGTTCCCACGGTCCAGGAGGAGGCAGACCCTGAGGGGGATGCCCTGGAGCCTACAGGGGAACAGGTAGCTGAACTGGGGGACCTACCTGAGCTGACCCATTGGCAGCAAGAAGGAGGACCCTCCAGGGAAGAGTTCTGCAAGGAGCAGAACACATGCCCTTCTCTCGTGGGTCTGCGGCAACAGGCCACAGACCAGGCAGCAGGTGATCAGTCTGGATCACATTGGGTTTACTGGGAGAATGGTCTCCTGTATTCAGAGCCTAAGGTTGCTGAGCCTGGGTCAGCCCGTGTGCTGGAGGTACCCCAGCGCTTCAGAGCCTTCCTACTGGGGTTGGCTCATGATGTACCGTTAGCGGGACATCTGGGGCAGGACAAGACCTTTGACAGGCTTGTTACCCATTTCTATTGGCCCCAGATGTGCAGGAGTGCCGCCACTCACTGCAGGACATGCCAGACTTGCCAGGCAAGTGGAAAGAGTGGGAGGAAGCACAAGGCTCCTCTCCAGCCATTCCCTGTGGTCAGCACCCCCTTTGAATGGGTGGGTATTGACATTGTGGGGCCACTGGACCCCAAGACAGCCATGGGCAACAGATTTATCCTGGTCTTGGTGGACCATGCCACCCGGTACCCTGAAGCCATCCCTCTGAGGACAGTGACGGCCCCCGTGGTGGGACGGGCACTGATGGGAATTTTCTCACGTGTGGGATTCCCTCAAGAGGTGGTGTCTGACAGAGGTACCAACTTCGTGTCCAAGTACATGAAGTCCCTGTGGCAGGAGTGCGGTGTAACTTACAAGTTCACCACTCCTTACCACCCTCAAGGAAATGGTCTGGTTGAGAGATTCAACCAGACCCTCAAGGGCATGATTATGGGTCTGGAAGAACCCATGAGGCGTAAATGGGACGTCCTCTTACCATGCCTGTTGTTTACATACCGGGAGGTGCCACAGAAGTCTCTAGGGTTCAGTCCCTTTGAGCTCCTCTATGGACACCCGGTGCGAGGACCTCTGAGTTTGGTCAAGGAAGGCTGGGAGCAATCTCCCAGGAAACCTCCCCAGGATGTATACAGTTACATGCTGGCCTTCAGGAACCAGACTAGGCGTTTCAGAGAGCTTGCTGAGGCAAATCTGGAAGCCAGCCAGGAGGAGATGAAGCGGTGGTACGACCAGAATGCCACTCTGGTAGAGCTTCAGCCTGGTCAGAAAGTGTGGGTCATGGCCCCTGTGGAGCCCTGTGCGCTCCAGGACAGGTGGACCGGCCCTTTTACGGTGGTGGAGCGCAAGAGTCCAGTTACCTATTTGGTGGACTTGCAGTCTCCCAGGAACCCCTTGCGGGTCCTGCATGTGAACCGCCTGAAGCCCCACTTGGAGAGGTCCCAAGTGGGCATGCTCTTAGCTACAGATGATGGAATGGAGGAGGAGACCGAGCCTCTTCCTGACCTCCTGTCAGCCCGAGAGCAAGATGGATCAGTGGAGGGAGTAAACCTCTCTACCTCCCTGACACCTGAGCAGCAGGGTGACTGTCGCCAACTGTTGGGACAGTTCCCTGACCTGTTCGCCCTGGTTCCCAGTGTCACTCATTGGTGCGTCCATGATGTGGACACTGGGGACAGTCTTCCTGTGAAGCACAAGGCTTACAGGGTGACTGACAGGGTCAGAGCCTGCATCAAGGAGGAGGTCTCCAAGATGTTTGCGCTAGGGGTCATTGAGTCCTCTAACAGCCCTTGGGCCAGCCCAGTGGTCTTGGTTCCAAAGGCTGCCGCGCCTGGTGCCACACCAGAACTCCGGTTCTGTGTGGACTACAGGGGACTCAATTCCGTCACCAGGACTGACGCCCACCCCATCCCCAGAGCTGATGAGCTCATAGATCGGTTAGGGGCTGCGCGGTACCTCAGCACGTTTGACTTAACGTCTGGGTACTGGCAGATCGCCTTGACTGATGGGGCAAAGAGAGGTCAGCATTCTCCACACCAGATGGGCACTACCAGTTCCGGGTGATGCCCTTTGGGATGAAGAATGCCCCTGCCACCTTTCAGAGGTTGGTCAACCAGGTGTTGGTTGGACTGGAGGATTTCAGTGCCGCCTACCTGGATGACATCGCAGTGTTCAGTGCCAGTTGGGAGGAACATCTGCGTCACCTCTGGGAAGTGTTGATGGCGCTGCGGAGGGCAGGCCTCACAATCAAGGCGAGTAAGTGCCAGATTGGGCAGGGTTCTGTGGTGTACTTGGGACACCAGGTTGGGAGCGGCCAGGTGGCGCCCCTCCAACCGAAAATTGATACCATTCTGGCTTGGGAGCCCCCCAAGACCCAGACAGAGGTGAGAGCCTTCCTAGGACTCACCGGGTATTACCGGAGATTCGTCAAGGGGTATGGCAGCATTGTTGCCCCCTTGACAGAGCTGACTTCCAAGAAGCAGCCCAGGAAAGTGATTTGGACTGACGCCTGTCAAAAAGCTTTTGACACCTTGAAGACTGCCATGTGCACGGCGCCTGTGCTCCAGGCACCCAACTTCTCCAATGAGTTCATTGTTCAGACCGACGCTTCAGAGCATGGTGTAGGGGCTGTTCTATCACAGGTCAATGAGGAGGGCCTAGACCAACCTGTAGCCTTCATCAGTAGGAGGTTACTTCCCCGGGAACAGAGATGGAGTGCTATCGAGCGTGAGGCATTTGCTGTGGTCTGGGCACTGAAGAAGCTGAGACCATACCTGTTTGGGACTCACTTCCGGGTTCAGACAGACCACAGGCCCCTCAGATGGTTGATGCAGATGAGGGGTGAGAATCCCAAGCTGTTGAGGTGGTCCATTTCCCTACAGGGGATGGACTTTACGGTGGAACACCGCCCTGGTACAGAACACGCCAATGCTGATGGTCTGTCCAGATTTTTCTCGCCTTAGCGATGAGAACTCCCTAGGGGTAGGATAGTTCTCCCCACATTTCAGCTGGAGGGGACACGTGTTAGACCTGGCATCCTTGGCGTGGGTCTCCCTTCCATTTGTTCGTAATGCCTCCACTGTTGCCGATATGTTTTTGCTGGACTAGATGCTCATGGGCACTTTGCCGCTGCTAATCAGTGCCAAAGTGCAAGTGCTCCCTATCGTTACTTGATATATGTATTAGTGACTCCATGATTGGATGATTGGTTTACTTGTCAGTCCCTAGTACAGTGCACTCAGTGTGCCCCGGGCTTGTAAATCCAATGCCGCTGGTGGGCTTGCAGCACTGGTTGTGCCACCCACAGAAGCGGCTTGTAAAATGTGTCTCAGGCCTGCCATCGCAGAGCCTGTGTGCAGCCTAGGGCTGCCATGTCGACTTGGTGAGTACACCCACTTACCAGTCCCTAAACCTTCCCTTTACTGCATGTTGGTCACCCCTAAAGTAGGCCCTAGGGCAGGGTGCATTGTAAGTATAAGGTAGGACATGCCCTGGTGTGTGTGGCATGTCCTAATAGTGAATTACAGCCATTTTCGTTTTTCACTATTGCAAGGCTACCTGCTCCCCATAGGCCAGAATGGGCAGACTGACTATTACACCTTATAGTCAGAACTGACCCAGGGAACATGGTAGAAAAACGAATTTAGTATGCCTGAACTCAGGATGATAAAATACATCTTTTAGTGAAGTTGGTTTTAACATTCTGTGTTTGAAAATACCACTTTTAGAAAGTGGGTATTTTCTTGCCTAACTATCCAAGCCTGCCTCTGCTAGGTTGTGTATTCCTTGTCTGGAGATTGAGTGACAGGGGCTGGGGGTGGCTACAGGAGACAGGGTGAGTCAGCGCAGGGCTGAATAGAAAGATCTGCATCCAGAGTGGAGGGAGGAGTTGCACCTGGGTCTGAATAGGGCTGTGCCTGCCTTCCACAATGCTGGCTCCACCTCCTGCCGGGCGGCTGAGCACTCTGCCCCACATTCTGAAAGGAAAGAAGGAGTCAGAAAAACAAAGTGCTCCAGAACTGACCAGAACTGGTTTTGGACTAGGCAGAGGCCTCTCTGCCTCCAGAGAACAAAGAGAATCAGGGTATAAGAGGGGCACCCAGACCCCAGGAAAATTAGATCACTTTTGGGAACAAGAAGAAACCTTTGCTGAGGAGCGGAACCAAGAAGAAACTGAGGAGAGACTATCCCTAAGCCTGAAGTGCTGCTTGGGGGATTGGCCTGCAGTGGTTTGCCTGACTGCCAAAGAAAGGAGAAAGGAACTTTTGCTTTGTTGTGACTTTCATCAACTTGTGAAGGATCTCCAAGGGCTTGGAAGAGAGCTGGCCCCTGACCGAAGTCCCAGGACCATTGGACTTCACCCCCTTTGTGAATTGCTGCTGGAAACTCTGTTTCAGTGGCTACAGAGGTAGGGAGCTGTGACCGACTCTCACGACCGACTCGGTGTCCTGTAAGCACCGCATCGAAGCACCGTCTCGCCCTGCAACGCACGGCCCTGGTCTCACCGACTCCGTCAACGAGCCGCTGCCTGCACCGCATCGAGGGACAACGCGTCCTGCAACGCTCGCTACGCCGAATCGAACTGGTCCGACCGAAACGGTCACTGCTGCTGAGTTCGAGTCCTGTGACCGCACCGGAGTTGGGCACCGCTCGCACGCTTTGCGACGCACCGCCCGATTCGCACAGCTGTCCGGACTGATCGACGCCAGCTCCTGAATCCGGCTCCGTCGCCGCACCGCAACCTGCCAGCACCGCATCGAAGCACCGTCTCGCCCTGCAACGCACGGCCCTGATCTCACCGACTCCGTCTCGACGACGTCAACGAGCCGCTGCCTGCACCGCATCGAGGGACAACGCGTCCTGCAACGCTTCCATTTTTGCATCGCGACCGCGACGAACAGCCATCCGGCTCGCAAGCCCGTGCCTGCCGCTTCAAGTAAAAGGTACTGTGACCGAGTCTGTCTACGCTGTGTTGGCCCGTCTCGACGCGGTCAGCTGGATTTGTTAGACTCTGTTTGTTCTCGACATCGCCGTAGCCGGAGGAGGCTACCGACTCGCACAGAACCTTGAATTAAGCCTTTTTGATCAGATCTAAGCACTCTTGACAGTATTGTGGATTATTTTTGTCGTTTATGGTCTTGTGATAAATCTATATAAAGTATACCTATTTTTATAAATATACAACCTGTGTGGTGTCCATTTGTAGTGTTGTCACTTGATTACTGTATGTGTTCACAAATGCTTTACACACTGCCTCTGAACTAAGCCTGTCTGCTCGTGCCAAGCTACCAAGAGGGTGAGCAGGGGTTATTTCGGGAGTGTACCTACTTTCCCTGACTAGACTCAAGGGTCCCTATTTGGACAAGGGTACCTACCTCTGCCAACTAGAGACCCCCAAATCTAACATGTACCTAAACCCTCCCCACCACCCTTCTCCGGCCCGCTCCACCCTGCCTCCCCCCCACTTTGGCAGGGGACAGGCCATTACTGAAAGGTAGGGGCCCCTGTAGTGTCCTGCGGGACACGTTCTAGTGTTGCAGAGTGTGATGTACTACACTTCACAACCACCCATCACAGGCGTCACCAGTCAGGTGACCCTGCAAATAAAAGGGGCCGGGCACACGTGCCCAGGGCCAGTTACGAGTACAGTAGCCATGTGTCTGTGTGCATTAGTTATGTAGCATGTGGGCCCGGGGCCCACAACACTACAATGGCGACGAGGCGGGTCTGACCCCGGCATGCCTGCTGAAAGGCACTCTGAGTGAACGGAAACTGGCTGTCTCCTACCCCCATCAGTTCCAGTATAAGGGAGGAGAGGACGAGCATTCCCAACGAGGCACCAATACGTGGGACAGCGACTGCCTGATGCCACTTTGACACCACCAGTGAGAGTGCAGCCTAGGCGAGAAATAGCTTGCCACGTAAAAGCGATGCCTGCTGCCCCCGTGGTGAGTGCCAAAACCCCCAGCAAACACCTGAAGTCCCGGCAGAGCTCCTGTACACCGCGCCTCACCTGCTTTGGAGAAAACGCATTAATCTAGTAGCAGTCGTCTGCAGTGGGCCTCCAGCGTGGCAGGCAGTCGAGGTGGCATATACTGATTATCCGGCGCACTATGACTAGGTAGCAGCCCCAGTAGGCACACATGCTGCTACAAGGCCGCCCCCTGCTTTTGGCAAACCCACACCTGGAGCTCAGCAACGCCTGCGTGTGTGACGCCCTGACTCAGCCTACTGATTAACTGCAGCGCCACCTAGCGGTAAAGTACAGCGCCTGAAGGCTTTAACACATAACCGGCCTGCAGCACTTATAGTGATGAAGCTACAGTGGCCTTAAGTGATAGCAAATGCAACGCTGCCAGCAGTGGCAGAATTAGGCAGCAGCTCGTACCTGCTCTGAACAACCTGTGGCCCCACCAGTTGAAGGCTCCCAATGCCCCTCTGCGCAGCACCGCCAAAGTGATATCTCTTTGTGGGGCGCTGAAGTCCTCGATGTCCCACTAGGCCCGCAGCATCAGAGAAGCTGCCCCTTCCCGAGCCTATGAACAGCGCTGTACTGCCACCTAGTGGCCTCTGGGCTTTACTGCACCAGTGAAAGAAAAGGAACAACTCGCAAGGAAACGCTAGCAGCACTGCGAAGGCTGCCGTGGCATAAAGTGAAGGAAACGGAGCACTACTAATGTCACCTCAACTCTGCATCAGAAGTATGTGAGCTGCATGAGCCCCACAGCCACACTAAACAGTGGAGAGACAGGCAGTCAAGGGCCCAAGTCGGCAATGCCCCAATCAGTTAAGAACAGACACAATGAGAAGGGCCCCACAGAGCAGTCACCCTGCCTACAGCAGAATCAATCATGAACCCAAGTGGATACTGAGTCCCATGGCATGAACAGTGCAAATAGCCCTACAGGCTAAAGCTTCAGAAGCCAAGCTGTACT
Source organism: Calotriton arnoldi (assembly GCA_963921515.1). Lineage (NCBI taxonomy): Eukaryota > Metazoa > Chordata > Amphibia > Caudata > Salamandridae > Calotriton > Calotriton arnoldi. The sequence goes on along the minus strand of CAWUFW010005186.1, from coordinate 1,008,490 downwards.
GCAATGAGCAGAAAACATTATGGCCTGCAGCACGCCCCTCCCCTCCCCCTTCAGGGAACTTAAAGGCTCCAAATGAAAGGGCGAGACTACATGTTCTCAACAAAGAGCCCCAAGAAGCAAAACGCAGAAGAGCACAAGGGAAGGCATCGCCTAGCAAAGGGGGAAGAACGTTTCAACATACTCCGCTAGAGCCAGCATGCACTGCTGCCACCGCATGCAGTTTGAGATCTGTTTCCCCAGAAAAGGCTCACCGAGTATTAGCCTGAGAAGAAAAGGAAAAGTCTCCACGAAGGAGGAAAGGAGAGTGGCGCGACGCCACAGGGCAGACAACCACCATAGGCGCGCAAGAAGGAAAAGAGAAGAGCGACAGGGCAGAGGACTCATGCCAGCAATGGAGAAGGTGTTCATCAGCACAAGCCAGCCACCGGGGTGCAGAGACATCACTGGAGACAGCTTCGCAGGAGGACCAACCGTAAGCCGCTAACAAGCGCGATCTGCGTCCAGGCCCCATGCTTCACAGTGCGACCGTCTTCTCACCTGTCACTGTATGCTTGACATCGATGGCACCACATCTAGCAAGTGCACCTGCCAGAAGACAACCGTAGGTGGGCACAAAGTCCCTCGAGTTCTCCTCACTCCACAAGGTCACCGAAAGCAAGAGATCGCTGCCTGTTGCCCAACTGAAATAAAATTATCGTATCCATCACACAGGTGCATCATCACCAAGAACATCGGAGGAGCATTGGACCACCAGAGTGGATCCAAGCACTGGAGACAGCCGGAGTTCAACAAGGCACTCCTGGCGCTGTGGGACGCTAGCCATCCAGGAACCTTCTGTGTGCCCCCGTAAACCTGAAGCCTGCCGAAGAACAGCATACCCGACCATTGGACCATCCACCCTTGAGGTTACACCAGGGTTGGCCGTGGCCCTGTTGGGAGTTCTGCAGCGACCCCTCAGCGCGGCCTACTAAAGGCCCGCACAGCCCACGCGGTCACGTTGCAATCCAGGGGCAAGGGCTTCAACGGTGTTCCAGTGAGAGGGGAATCCGAATCGGAGAGATGTGTCGGCAGCAGCTCCACGACAGGCACTGGGAAGCATGGAGGTCACAGCTGAAGACTGGTCACCCAAAGACCATCTGAAGAAGGCATAGAACCTGAGTCCTGACAGCGAGAACACCCAGACTGAGACACCACCCTCTGCGGCTACATGAGCGACTTGGCTGTGGTCCTGTTGTCAGTTCCTCAGCGATGCCTTCGCGCGGCATACACAAAGCAGGCACAGTCCACACGGTCCCATGGCAGCCCAGCAAGAAGGCCCTCCAGGAAACTCCTGTGAGAGGGGAGTCCAGCCAGGAGAGGCAAGTCTGAAGCTGCTCGGCTATCGGGAACTGGAAGGCCCTCATCCACCAAGGTCATTCGGAGTTGCAGGTTGGCTGTCCACCGGAGCCTGAGCGCCTGCAAGATCCCCAAAGTGGACTCCACCACCGCTCCAGATGCACCGTTATTGGAACTGTATAAATAGACTCCAACACCGCGAGACCAGGCCAGTCTGAACTACATCGCCGAGGTGGACTAAAGCATCCTGACCAGGCGGTCCAGAGCTTCAGCACAGCCCGGTAGATGGCCTGAAGAGACTCACTGGTGCTGTATATTGTTTGGTTGATTTACTCATAGGTTGGTCTTTTGTTTGTTTCTTTTCATTAAAGTTTGGGAGGAATGTAGTGTCCTGCGGGACACGTTCTAGTGTTGCAGAGTGTGATGTACTACACTTTACAACCACCCATCACAGGCGTCACCAGACAGGTTACCCTGCAAATAAAAGGGCCGGGCACACATGCCCAGGGCCAGTTACGAGTACAGTAGCCATGTGTCTGTGTGCATTATTTATGTAGCATGTGGGTCTGGGGCCCACAACACCACAGCCCCCAAAACGTAAATGGTTTTGGTTTGTATTCCTTTTATACATGAGCTGATCAAGGGGACATGAGGAAATGCAGAGGGGTAAAAAGGACAAGCCTCAGACATCTGCTGTCACTCCTGTCACCAACAATAGCAAAGGCCGCCACCGAAGGGGGCCTAGAGGGCCGGCGCCATAACCGACACCAAGCCCCGGACGAAACCAGTTTTTCGCACCAAGGAGCAGGGAAGCTCCCGCGCCCACCCTCCCCCGCTGCGACCGCCAGAGAGGCGCCGGCCCCCCCGGCCAATGGGGGCCCGGGCGCGATACGAACCCCCCAATGGGGGAGAGGCCATGCAGAAGGCGGCACAGAACGGGGGGGGATATAAGCGCCGCTCCCCCAGGTAAGCTCCTATCTTTGGGGAGCGGGGGAGCAGCGCCGTCAAGAATCTTTAACCACCAGTACTGGAGTCGAGGCGAAGCCCTGGGAGAGCCATCGGGAGCAACCGCCGCCGAAGGCAAGGAAGGAAGGCGACGGAGAGCAGCCACCAATTCCGGTGCTTGGAGCAAAGCGGGGCCGGCCAGGAGAAGCACATCCGAACTCGCTGGTAATCAGCGGGGATCGGAGCCGCCGAGAGAACCCGGCGGCCTGGTATCAGGGGCATCGGAACCGTCCCGAGTTCACGCGGTCCCAAAGCCGGACTCTGCCCCTGAAAACGGGGGGGGGGCACGGACCCGCAAAAAACGAAGTTTAAGGTCTCCCCGCGGCTAAGGCTGCCCGCACTACGAACCCCAGCACCCCCCTCCGGGGACCGGAGCAAAGACTGACCTACCCGGTATCCAGAGAAGGACGGCAGCCCGGTCAGCCCCCCGCATCAACGTCGGGTTGCGGCACAAGGAGCAGCGGGACAAGGAGCGGCATCAGCGAGGGCCGCTGGAGCAGTGGGGCTTCACTTTCGTGCCTGTGCAAAAGCCTGGTGGCAGGGAGAGACACGGTGCGAGGCCCCGCACCCCGCCTGGACAGGAGCTGCTTGCAGTCACGCCGCTCCCGGGCTTTCCGCTGACTTACTACTAAGCCGGGAGTGCGCGCCAACGTGAGGGCAGAGCCGGCGCCGGAGCGAGCCTTAAAGGGGCAGGCGCATCGGTTTCAGTGCTCGAAAAAAAACCGAAAATGACAAAAAGGCTGCACAGCGAAGGGCAGGGTCGTGAGATGTAGACCTGCACCCCGCATTAAGAAGGTCACACGCGGAGCCACAACAAAGTTTGGTGCATACATTGGCGGCAGCACCCCGCATTACAGCACAGGAGGAAGACGCGGCAGGAGGAACACAGTTGGGGCAACTGCGGCTGGGGGGCAGATGGCAAAGAAGGGGAACAAGAGGCAGCAGAAGGAGCTCGATGACCTGCTGCGCCGGATCCGGGCGGCATCGGAAGTCCACGGGAACGACTGGCTGCAGCCCCATCTGCAGGAGGATGCAGGAGAAGGGCCAAGTCACCGGCAGCAGAGCGTGCCCAACGCACCGGCAGCCAAGCGGCAGAGGAGGGCTCCGGCCAAACTGGCGGATGCGGCGGCCCCCAAACAGGCCCCCAAGAGGAAGACCCAGCCACCTGTAGCCAGCACGGCGGCGGCGGGACCGAATGGGGGGACAACGGATACAGCGACAAACGGTGAGCATATCAGTGCAATTGTGCAGGAATGTATAAAAACTATGGCACCACTCATTATGGAAAGGTTAGCCAGGCAGGCTGGAGCACCAGGTGCACCGGCAGGGGAGGGGCAGGGAGACACGGGAGGGCCGGGAGAGGTAGACACCCAGGCAGAGGAAGTGGCATCGGGGTTACCATGGCACCTGATAGACCCTGGCCACGTACGCCGACAACGCTTAGGGCACCAAGTCACCTTAGGGGGTGGGGGCGAAGCAGGATCACCCACATTGGCTTGGGGATGCGCACCCCCGTCACCCACCCAGCCCCCCGCAACAGCGACTGACGCATATTCACGCCCCTCACCGGGCCCCGCGTCCTTAACCACCAGGGCCACAGGGCTAGCTAGCCTCATACCGCTGGCGGTCAAGGAAAGAATTTGGAGGAAAGAATTCATTGACATTTTCTCATTATTAGAGATACAGCTAGAGGGGCTTGACTTGACCACTTGCGATAAGAGGGATGAGGACAAAAGGGAAAGGAGAAAAGAGCGCAAGGAGAGAAATTTCGATAATTGGCTAGACGCGTTCCGGATAATGGCCTGCATTATAGTGGAAAAATTCCCGCGCTGCGCAGCTGACCTATGGCTGTACGAGTCCAACATCCACAATGCGCAGAGACAGTTCCCAGGCGAAGCATGGCTGGAATATGATAAGGGGTTCAGGCTAAAGATGCAAACACACCCAGAAATGGAGTGGAACGAGGAGGACGTATCTGGTTTCATTCACAAAATGATGGTTGCGAGGGAGGCCAAGTCATGGGGGGGTAGACACGAGCAGTCCTTTCGAGGGTCCGCCCACAAGGGGAAGGGGAGGCCATTTAATAAGCCCAAGCAAGTTAGCTCGTGGAGAGCACCTCACAACAGCGGGACACCAGCGATCTGTTGGAAGTTCGAATCAAACGAATGTACCTACGGGGCAGCGTGCAAGTTCCAGCATGCCTGCTCCTCTTGCGGGGGGGGTCACCCGGCAGCAGGGTGCAAGCGCAGAAAAGACCACAAGGGAGACAGGAAAGAGAAAAAGAAGCAATGATCTGGGGGTAGGGGGCGCAGGGGGAACAACGGGTTTACGTACCTACAGGCTGGCACGGTCCCCCATTAACACGCACCTGTTGCGCAAGCTAGCCAACAGCTACCATAACAAGACTGACGCCGACACCCTAGTCCACGGCTTTGAAGAAGGTTTCCCCATCCTGTTTACAGGCCACCGCCCACCAGGCAGTGTCAGAAACCTGAAATCAGCAATACAACACCCGGGGGTAGTAGCGGAAAAAATAGAGAAAGAGAGGGCCCTGGGGAGGATAGAGTGCCCCCTGCCCGATCACATGATCAAGGAACTGGTGATCTCCCCTTTAGGGGTAGTCCCCAAGAAGGAACAAGGGCAGTACCGATTAATCCATCACCTGTCATTCCCTGACGGCGCTTCCGTCAACGATGGGATTAGCACGGAGATATGTTCAGTGACCTACTCCACGATAGACGATGCCATCGACCTAGTTAGGACGACGGGCCCAGGGGCCCTTATGGCGAAAGCAGACATCGAGTCCACCTTCCGCCTACTCCCAGTCCACCCCTCCAGTTTTCATCTACTAGGTTTCCAATGGGAGGGCGAACTATACTTTGACAAAGCGATGCCCATGGGGTGCTCGGTGTCGTGTGCCTATTTTGAATTATTTAGCACCTTTATGGAATGGGCGCTGCACGTAAGACACCCGTCAGGCGGTAAGCTCCACTACCTGGACGATTTCCTATTCACGGGTCCCGGGGAATCCGACGAGTGCGGAGACACCTTGTCAGCATTTATGAAGTTGGCTGGGGAACTAGGGGTCCCACTCAGCAGAAAAAACAGTAGGCCCGGCGACAAAAATCACATTTTTGTGAATAGAGCTAGATTCCGTCGCCGGGACGTCCAGGCTCCCACCAGAAAAGGTAGAAGATTTCAGGGGGGAAATCAGGAGCCTCCGCGGATGGGAGAAAGCAACGCTGAGGGACCTCCAGAGACTCATAGGCAAGCTAAACTTTGCGGCTAGGGTAATCCCAGCCGGCAGGGCATTCGCCAGGCGTTTGACCCAATTGACATGTGGGCTCACCCATAGACACCACCATGTCAGGCTAGGAGCAGAAGTCAAGAAAGACCTAGCAATGTGGGACACGTTCCTGGCAGACTTTAACGGTGTACTCATCTGGAGGGAAGGCTGGGTGACCAGCAAACAAATCGCGCTATACACAGACGCGTCAGGTAGCACAGGCTTTGGGGCAATCCTGGGTAAGAAGTGGTGCGCAGGGCAATGGCCTGGCAGCTGGCACAAGACAGGCAGGACCAATAATATCACCTTTCTGGAGCTATTCCCCATCATAGTAGCACTCACAGTCTGGAAGCGCGAGTTGCAGAGCATGAAGCTGACACTATGGTCCGACAACAAGGGGGTAGTGCAAGCAGTTAATAAGGGGACAGCCAGGTGCCCAGACACACTTCGACTAATGCGCAGATTGGTTAAGTTACAGCTGGAAGGCAACATAGACCTGCGGGCGCGCCACGTACCAGGGGTGGACAACGAAGTGGCAGACGCCCTGTCCCGGGCACGGATGGAGAAGTTCAGGGAGTTGGCGCCCGGCGCAGAGCAGGAAATGACCCCTTTCCCGGGCCAGCTGTGGGACCTGGCGGGATAGATTTGTCAGAGCTGGTCAGCCAAGCCCTCACCCCGGAAGCCGCCAGGAGATACAAAACATATATCAGTACGGTAATGCGGGTGGGGGGGATCCAGTCACTGGGCAATAGGAGAGCCACCTGCAGGGCGGCAGAGCAGTTCATACAGTGGGCATTTGACGCCCAGAAGTCCAGATCATGGACACAAGCCCACCTGTCCGCCCTGGCATATTACGCCAAGCTAGAGACCGGGGAGGATCCCGTGGCCACACACTACACCAAGGCAGCAATGAAGGGGTGGAGGCGCGCGGAGGGCGCAAGAAGGGACTCCAGACGCCCAATAGACTATACAAAGCTGAGGGCCCTGTTGGGTGCACTACAGGGCACAGCAAAGGACAATTTTGAGCTCCTACTACTCAGGGCAGCTTTTTCCACCGCATTCTTTGGGGCATTCCGCATTAGCGAACTAGTAGCGCCCGCAAGGACAGGCCCAGCGGACTCCTGCCTACAGGCGGGCGATGTCACACCGAGGGCAGGGGAGATAGAGATACTACTAAGGCGTTCAAAGACAGACCAAACCGGGAAAGGGGCGGTGGTGAGGTTACGGTGCATTGAGGACAGGAACTGCTGCGCGGTGTGCTGTTTGCTCGCCTTCATGACAATACGGCCAGCCGGCGAGGGCCCCCTATTCAAGCACAGGGACGGGACACACCTTAGCAGATTCCAGTTCACCTCGATCATGCGCCTCACGCTCAGCGAGGCGGGGCTGCCACCGTCAGTTTTCGGGTCCCACTCATTCAGGATTGGGGCCGCCATGACAGCCGCACAGCATGGGATGTCTGAGGCTGGGATAAAGGCCGTGGGGAGATGGCGGTCTAAGGCATATCGGACATACGTAAGGCCCCAACTGGTATAAAAAAAAAAATTTTAAAAAAAGGAGAGACAAACCGCCGCGCCGGCCCAGCCAAACAAATAAGTGACATGTTCTCATTCCCCCGGCAGGACGGAGACCGCACTTGGTATGGGTGGTGGGTCACTCCTTCATAACCTGGATGCAATCCTGGTGGCGCCAAACGGGGTACAAGCAGGAAGGATGGCCAGCGGACACCTGCATAAGGTGGTTTGGCCAGCCGGGAATGAGATGGGAGCAGCTGCCGGCGAAACTGGCTGAACTACAAGCAGAGGCGGTTTGGTATCCGGACATTCTGGTCATACACCTAGGGGGGAACGATTTGGCCAGACAGGGGAGGCGCAATCTGCTTCAAGCCATACAGAAGGATTTGACTGAGGCAGGCAAGGCGTTTGGGGGCACCACCATCATTTGGTCAGAACTGATAAGCAGGAACGAATGGCGAGGGGCCCAATCACAGAGCGCTGTTGAGAACTCACGGAAAAAGCTGAACCTCACCGTGAGCAGAACCGGCCTGCAGCACTTATAGTGATGAAGCTACAGTGGCCTTAAGTGATAGCAAATGCAACGCTGCCAGCAGTGGCAGAATTAGGCAGCAGCTCGTACCTGCTCTGAACAACCTGTGGCCCCACCAGTTGAAGGCTCCCAATGCCCCTCTGCGCAGCACCGCCAAAGTGATATCTCTTTGTGGGGCGCTGAAGTCCTCGATGTCCCACTAGGCCCGCAGCATCAGAGAAGCTGCCCCTTCCCGAGCCTATGAACAGCGCTGTACTGCCACCTAGTGGCCTCTGGGCTTTACTGCACCAGTGAAAGAAAAGGAACAACTCGCAAGGAAACGCTAGCAGCACTGCGAAGGCTGCCGTGGCATAAAGTGAAGGAAACGGAGCACTACTAATGTCACCTCAACTCTGCCTCAGAAGTATGTGAGCTGCATGAGCCCCACAGCCACACTAAACAGTGGAGAGACAGGCAGTCAAGGGCCCAAGTCGGCAATGCCCCAATCAGTTAAGAACAGACACAATGAGAAGGGCCCCACAGAGCAGTCACCCTGCCTACAGCAGAATCAATCATGAACCCAAGTGGATACTGAGTCCCATGGCATGAACAGTGCAAATAGCCCTACAGGCTAAAGCTTCAGAAGCCAAGCTGTACTGCAATGAGCAGAAAACATTATGGCCTGCAGCACGCCCCTCCCCTCCCCTTCAGGGAACTTAAAGGCTCCAAATGAAAGGGCGAGACTACATGTTCTCAACAAAGAGCCCCAAGAAGCAAAACGCAGAAGAGCACAAGGGAAGGCATCGCCTAGCAAAGGGGGAAGAACGTTTCAACATACTCCGCTAGAGCCAGCATGCACTGCTGCCACCGCATGCAGTTTGAGATCTGTTTCCCCAGAAAAGGCTCACCGAGTATTAGCCTGAGAAGAAAAGGAAAAGTCTCAAGGTAGCTACCCCCACTCAAAGCACAAAAAAGGAAGGTGCAGAGCGCGCAACCCCCAGTGGCTGCCCGACACCACCGCCAGTGAGGAAATTACACTGCTCGCTCCTAGTGGTGAACGGACACCACCGCAAGATACAACAAAGGCACACCAAGTGCCAGAGCAAAGAAGCAAGCATATAGGGAGCCAGACAAGAGCATCCTCACTGACACAAAGCAAGAGCCTTTCAACAGAAACTGTTAAAGCCTGCAAGTTCTGCTGCCACCGCCGGCAGCCAGAGATCTGTTTCCCCTATGAAGGCTCACTGGGTATTGGCCTGAGAGAAGAGGCCACACAAGGAAGAAACACCCCCGGAGAGAGAGACCTCCCCCGAAGAGAAGGAGCAATGCTGAAGCTATCAGGGAGAACCGCCACATTTCCCCTGCACTAGCGAAGCCCCGCAGTGGGCAAAAAGACAGCACAGAGTGTCCTCCCTCACACTACCTCAAGATGGAGTCGCCAGAGGCCCAGCACAGGCAAGAGGAGAGTCGCACACTCCACGTGGTAAGCTGCCACCGCAACATGTGCTTAAACGACAGGCAACACGTGGCCGGATGCACATTCGAACCACAAGCAAGGAGCACGTCACTCGAAGTGACCAACCCTGCCAAGCATGCCTGAACGGAGGCAGGATCAAGCACCACAAGGGCGCAGCCTCGAGGCGCAAGCACGACACCCTCGAGTGAAGAGCAGAGGAGCATCGCGAAAATCCCTGAGGAGGGATGGTGCCTGCGAAAGGTCCTCAACAAGAAGAAGCAAGCCCTACCGACAGGACAGACCTGCGACCAGTCCGCAGAAAAGGAAAGACCGTCCCAAGAACCGGACATGACCAGTGAAATGTCCATGTGGCACAAACATGAGACACGTGGCAGGACACCACGTCCGAGTGATAAACCTGGTCAGAAGAAGGAGAAGAGCATGGCATGACGCCACTCCACGAAGGAGGAAAGGAGAGTGGCGCGACGCCACAGGGCAGACAACCACCATAGGCGCGCAAGAAGGAAAAGAGAAGAGCGACAGGGCAGAGGACTCATGCCAGCAATGGAGAAGGTGTTCATCAGCACAAGCCAGCCACCGGGGTGCAGAGACATCACTGGAGACAGCTTCGCAGGAGGACCAACCGTAAGCCGCTAACAAGCGCGATCTGCGTCCAGGCCCCATGCTTCACAGTGCGACCGTCTTCTCACCTGTCACTGTATGCTTGACATCGATGGCACCACATCTAGCAAGTGCACCTGCCAGAAGACAACCGTAGGTGGGCACAAAGTCCCTCGAGTTCTCCTCACTCCACAAGGTCACCGAAAGCAAGAGATCGCTGCCTGTTGCCCAACTGAAATAAAATTATCGTATCCATCACACAGGTGCATCATCACCAAGAACATCGGAGGAGCATTGGACCACCAGAGTGGATCCAAGCACTGGAGACAGCCGGAGTTCAACAAGGCACTCCTGGCGCTGTGGGACGCTAGCCATCCAGGAACCTTCTGTGTGCCCCCGTAAACCTGAAGCCTGCCGAAGAACAGCATACCCGACCATTGGACCATCCACCCTTGAGGTTACACCAGGGTTGGCCGTGGCCCTGTTGGGAGTTCTGCAGCGACCCCTCAGCGCGGCCTACTAAAGGCCCGCACAGCCCACGCGGTCACGTTGCAATCCAGGGGCAAGGGCTTCAACGGAGTTCCAGTGAGAGGGGAATCCGAATCGGAGAGATGTGTCGGCAGCAGCTCCACGACAGGCACTGGGAAGCATGGAGGTCACAGCTGAAGACTGGTCACCCAAAGACCATCTGAAGAAGGCATAGAACCTGAGTCCTGACAGCGAGAACACCCAGACTGAGACATCACCCTCTGCGGCTACATGAGCGACTTGGCTGTGGTCCTGTTGTCAGTTCCTCAGCGATGCCTTCGCGCGGCATACACAAAGCAGGCACAGTCCACACGGTCCCATGGCAGCCCAGCAAGAAGGCCCTCCAGGAAACTCCTGTGAGAGGGAGTCCAGCCAGGAGAGGCAAGTCTGAAGCTGCTCGGCTATCGGGAACTGGAAGGCCCTCATCCACCAAGGTCATTCGGAGTTGCAGGTTGGCTGTCCACCGGAGCCTGAGCGCCTGCAAGATCCCCAAAGTGGACTCCACCACCGCTCCAGATGCACCGTTATTGGAACTGTATAAATAGACTCCAACACCGCGAGACCAGGCCAGTCTGAACTACATCGCCGAGGTGGACTAAAGCATCCTGACCAGGCGGTCCAGAGCTCCAGCACATCCCGGTAGATGGCCTGAAGAGACTCACTGGTGCTGTATATTGTTTGGTTGATTTACTCATAGGTTGGTCTTTTGTTTGTTTCTTTTCATTAAAGTTTGGGAGGAATGTAGTGTCCTGCGGGACACGTTCTAGTGTTGCAGAGTGTGATGTACTACACTTTACAACCACCCATCACAGGCGTCACCAGACAGGTTACCCTGCAAATAAAAGGGGCCGGGCACACGTGCCCAGGGCCAGTTACGAGTACAGTAGCCATGTGTCTGTGTGCATTATTTATGTAGCATGTGGGTCTGGGGCCCACAACACCACAGCCCCCAAAACGTAAATGGTTTTGGTTTGTATTCCTTTTATACATGAGCTGATCAAGGGGACATGAGGAAATGCAGAGGGGTAAAAAGGACAAGCCTCAGACATCTGCTGTCACTCCTGTCACCAACAATGGCTCTTGGGAGCTATCCCTTCCTTACAGAAGATCAAAAGGACTTCTGAAATTACTAAAAGAGGGTTGGAGCAGTGCTATTCACTTGTCAGATATGGAAGAGGCGGTAGATATGGAAGATGCCATTGAGAAAACTCTAGCCCTAGTCAGCACAGCAGCAGAAGCCACATTCACTATGCATCAGTCACATCACACTTTCCCATCAGTGTAGGAGTACGTGAATGCGAAGTTGTGCAGAGTATCTTTTTGTTGCAACTATTGAAAAGATCAATAGGAAACTCTGCAACTATCCAAAGCTTGTGCCGTTTTCCACTCTGCTAGTTGTGCTTGAAAACTATACCTTTTGTGACAATGTATCTCTCACATACTATTTAAGACCAACAAAAAGGCTACACATAAGACACATAGCATATACTATACTTCTAACATAAGTATTATTTTCCTCTGATGTGCTGTTTTGGATGGAAACTCCACCGAAGGTAAACTTGCAGTCAAAATCTGCAACCATTTACCATTGTGCTTAGAGTAGCTCTGGAAATGGTGCAGAAGCAAAAGTGCATTGGGAAGCTTCGTAACCTTGGCGAAGGGCAACATTTAGAATCTCTGCAATATTTTAGTCCCAAAAATATATTTTTAGTCCCCTTTGAAAGAGTAGAACTAAAAAAAAAAAAACTATTGTGGGTGTTAATTCCCTTTTATTTAATTGTGGGTTTTTGGGACTTCCCTTAATCCTTTGGAAGAACAAAGTTTTCGTAAGTGTTCAACGCTCATTATCCAGCTGAAGAAATGGAAATCCACTGATGAAACACTCGAGATGAGAGGGTTGAAAATGACAGCCGGGTAGATAATCCTTTTCTGATCCCTACTGATCGTTTAAGCCTCGTTCATAGCATTTCCGATCTGTGGATCTGTGGCGAGGGGGCTCATCTAAAAACACTGGGATGCACCGCCTTCTGTCTGCAAGACTTTGTCAATATCAAGACTCTCCCTGCCAGATTGCAGCTCAGTTCTTCGGCTGCCACTCAACCCGAAGTGACAGAACAGATGATATGTTGACGTAGGAATCAATATGTTAAATGTTATGACAATCCTGAAACATTATACGGGTGGTTTTGGCGCTCCACCAAACAGGCACTGGCAAAGGCAATAGGCCTGGAATACATTTTGCGCCCCTTCTATCATATTTAAAAATGCCTCCTGCAGTAAATAACAAAACAAAAACGATTGTTTTCTGTATATAATGCATCTATTAGGTAAAGGATTTAATAATTGATGATTCAGTGTGGTTTTGAGATGTAAACCCTTAGTAATTGTAATGCAAGCATTCTGTAGGAGGTTAGATGATACACCAAACATCCAAAAGATTGATCTGAGAGAGACAAACAGCCCGATTGAGAGTTTGGTGAGTCTGCTGCCTTCTGCCACGGGAGCAAAGGTAATAACCTCCAGTCTTTTGTGGACTACCACCTGACATATTTAGAGATCTCTGCTAGCCTGCCAGATATCTCTGTGCCTTCAAAGAAGCTACGATTTCAGCTGTTTTCAGCAGCCAAAATCTCTAGGTGAAGGGGAAAGAGATCTGCGATGTTCCTGCAGATCCCATAATTCCAATGGGGCCAATAAGTGCTGTTATTGGCCCCACTAGAATTCAGAGGCCAAGCACAATGAATCTCTCTCTTTTTACAATGATGCAGGGTGTACAATGAATCGGTTCTGCACTGGCCAATTTCCAACTGTCATTTCAAAAATCCAAAAAATGCCACTGATTGAGGTGAAGAACATGGAGTACATCATAGGTGGCATTCGGAGCTGACATAAAATGAAAAGTGATATAATGAGGCATAATAAGAAGAGATATAGGGGCATATTAGCAAGACCGGCGATAAAATTATCGCCGTTTTAGCGGCAGGAAACTGCCGCTAAAACGGCGATAATGGGCTTGCTAATATGCGTTATAGAATTCAATAGAAGCCCAAGTTAGATGTCCTGCACATCTAACCTGGGCTTCTATTGGAATTCTATAACGCATATTAGCAAGCCCATTATCGCCGCTTTAGCGGCAGTTTCCTGCCGCTAAAACGGCGATAATGTTATCGCCGGTCTTGCTAATATGCCCCATAGAGCTTATAAAAACACATTTACTCTGAGTGTGTGTCAGGATTGTGAGAAATTGGGATGTTGGATGACTGGGGCATGAGCTCTTGTCAAGCAGCAACCACGATCCTAGTTAGGGTAAGAAGCAGGCAAACCCTAAATTAACCTGTGCTTGCTCTCTGGTAGCTTGGCACAGAGCAGTCAGGCTTAACTTTAGAGGCAATGTGTAAAGTATTTGTGCCACACTTCAAACAGAAAAAAACAGTGAAAACACCAGGCAAAAAGATTCCACACCAAGTTAGAAAATAGAGCTTAATTTAATAAATTAAACGCGACCAAAATGACGAAAATTTTTGAACTTAAGATATAGAATTTCAAAGTTTTCAGGTAATAGTAGCGCCAAGAAGCAAACAGCCTTATTTGGGAAGTCTGGCTGCGCAGGATCAGGACAAAGTAAAAAGTTCAGGCTGACTGCAATAGAGCGCTGGCCGGCTGCAGGGACCCAGTTAGCCCGCTAAACCAAAGCACCTTAATCCTGGTTGCGGAGCGCTTGCATGGATCCTTGTCTAAGATGCATCACACAGCTGAGGTGATGCATTTATTCTGAAGTATGGCGAGGCTGCAGTGGGAGGTCCTGATGAGTCGACATCGAGGATCCTGTTGACAGGGCTTGCAATACAAAAGTCTGGTGTCGAGAATGTGAGACACAGCAGGGTCAATGCATCAGTTCTGATGAGCGGTGAAGCTGTGATGAAGAGATCTGTCGTCGTCGTTGAGGCTGCTGTCAACGAAGGAGGCGAGGTGCTTGCGCTGGGTAAAATGTCACATAGCGACAGTTCCAAAGGTGAGAGGCGACGGTGATGCAAGTCTTTTGCGATGGGTCCAGTGCACGCAACAGCAGCGATGCATTGGTCATGCTCGAAGATGTGCTGCTCAGCCAAGGAGATGCGCTGATTCTGCTCGGGGTTGCGTTGCTCAGTAGAGGATGCATCGGTTCCGCTGGAGATACACCTTAGGCCCACTTCCAAGGGCCCAGGACTAGGTTGGCACCACTTGGCATGGCAGATTCACAGATGCTTGCAGAGCTTAGGTGAAGAAGCAGCTTGGTCGGAAGTCTTTTATGTCCCTGAGTCTTCAGATCAGGAGACCAGCCAACTAGCCCTTGGAGTCACTCTGGGTTCTGGGGTCAAGTAATGCAGGTCCAGTTTTTCTCAACCAGGCAGTGGGGCAGCAGGACAGCAGATCAGCACAGCAAAGCAGGAGTCCAGCAAAGTGGCAGTCCTTCAGCAGCACAGCACTCTTCCTTCCTAGCAGAGTATCCACAGGTCCAGAAGTGTACTGAAGTGGTGGTGTCAGAGGCCCAGTACTTATACCCAGTTGTGCCTTTGAAGTCGGGGAGACTTCAAAGACATGCCTTTGAAGTGCACAGACGTTCTTCCTTCTTACCCTGGCTCCAGACTCACTACAGAGAGGGTATGCAGCTCTTTGTGTTGAGACAGGACACAGCCTATATAGATCTAAGTGAGGCTGGGTCCAGCTTCTTCTTCCCATCCTGCCAGGATGGCCCATCAAGTCCCACCTAAGCTCCCATTGTGTGTGTCTGTCTAGGGGAAGTACACAAAGCCCAACTGTGTCGAATATGTGACGTTACAACACATGCAATTACAACGCATGCATTTACAACGCAGTCTTTGCATCACAGCCACCATTACATTGCATGATTTTACAACGCATGCCATTACAACGCATTTTTAAAAACTACCATTACAACGCATTCCATTACAACGCATACCATTACAATGTATACCATTACAGCGCATAATACTTTTAGGGCAACAGTAGGGTAAGTGTTGGATAGTGTAGGGGTAAAAATTACTATTCCCACTCCAGTGAGTGCAACAGTAGGGTAAGTGTTGGATAGTGTAGGGGTAAAAATTACTCAGTGTTGGATAGTGAAGTGGTAAAAATTACTATTCCCACTCCAGTGAGTGCAACAGTAGGGAAAGTGTTGAATAGTGTAGGGGTAAAATTTACTATTCCCATGTACCCCAAAACCCATACCCACCCTAATACTAAACAAATCTCCATTACTTACCTTATAATGCATTGTAATGGCATGCATTGTAATGGTATGCGTTGTAATGGAATGCGTTCTAGTGACATGCATTGTAATGGCATGTGATGTAAAGGCAGTTGCGTTGTAACAGTTGCGTTGTAAAGGTAGGTCATTGTAATGACTGCATTGTAATGGATGTTTCCCACTGTCACATATCCCAGGCATGCGATCAGAGACAAGCAGCAGGTGTTAAATGGTTAAAGAAAGAAAATGCCAACTTTCTATAAAAGGCATTTTCAGAATTGCTATTTAAAATCCGACTTCACCATAAGTTTGGATCAGAATTGCAATTTAAAATCCAACTTCACCATCAGTTTGGATTTTAAAGTGTGATTCCAGAGACACCAAACTTGAAAAGTCTATCTCTTCAAAATTGGGAATTACACTTATAAAATGCAATAAGGTAATCCCAATGTTATCCTATAGAAGAGCTAGGCCTTGCAGCACTGAAGAAGGAATTTAAGGGTTTTTCACTACTAAGACATGTAAAACTTAAAGGTATGTGTCCTGCCTCTTAGATACATTGCACTCTGCCCTCTGTGTTGTCCAGGGCCTACCTTAGGGATGGCATATGAATAAATGGGAAGGTTTGGGCCTGGCAAGTGGTTTATTTTGCCAGGTCAACATGCAGGGTAACTTGCACACACAAGCTCTGCAATGGCAGTCCTGAGCAATGGTTAGAGGGCTACTCAAGTGGGTGGCGCAGACAGTGCTGCAGGTCCACTAGTAGCATTTAATTTCCAGGCCCTGGGTAAATGTAGTACCACTTTACTAGGTACTTATCAGTAAATTAAATAGTATTCCTTTATTACTTTATTTCAGCTGTATGCCATAAAAGCACATGAATAAAACATAAATAAAACATTTGGCATTTGCAGTATAAATGTGCAAAATCCAATCCAATAATATAACCAATGAAGCAACCTATAACTCCTTGCTATGAAGCAGGCTCCTACAGCGTAAGGATTTAAAGCAATTTGTCTGGGGGTGCCTGGTACCTCCCTAAGCTTGAATTAATTGTTGACATAATTGCAAATCCAGCTATCCTGAAGCTAAGTGAGTGTGGCTTTCTGGGCAATAAAATAGGTTATTCGCCTGCTAAAAGGTTAAAAGAATATAAAACTCTAAAATGAATCCTGTTATACAACAAGTGCTAGCTTTCCTATTCTCCAACGATTGTACAGCTGCCATGTTACTGTTCGCCACTATACAAGGTTGTTATGAGGAATACTTGACTTGTACCTTATTCTCCACACACTCATCAGAAAACGAGAGAGGGCAAAGATTGACAACCTGCATGTGTCGTTTCTCAGAATCCGGAGTGCTTCCTTTTGTTCCCTAACTCCCAATTTCTGACAGAGTGGAATAATCCTACACCTCCTTTGCGACACGTAGATTGGACAGAAGAAGATAATGTGCTCAATGGTTTCTTTTTGATCCCCACAGGCTGGGTAATGCAACTCCTTTGCCCATAGTACACGCTCCCACTTTGCAGTAAAAGCACGGACAGGGACAGGTAAAGTTGCATAACGGAACTGCAAGTAGAGACGCCTAGCTGGAGGAGGTTCTATCGCGTCCAGGAAGTCCTCTAGCTTAAAGGAATCCTTAGCTGTGAGATAGGCATTTGTTAGAGTTTCATGGCTCGAATGGCTATGCATGCGATTATCTCTATATTGCCAGTATGCAGTTTTAATATGTAATTTGGAACTAGCCCCGGCCTGGACCGGGGTCTTCCATAGACCCTCAAGGCTGATGGCTATTAACATACCCTTTACATGCTTTAGCCATGGAATTCTGCTAGAGCCCACTTGGGACAAGATTTCCTCTAACCCCTGTTGATAAGCAGATCGCTCTGGGCGACCCAGATCCTCCTCCAATAAAGTATGGGGTTCAGTGCCAATTTATCTGAGATATTTCTGGCCCCAAGGTCCAGTCTAAGTGGGAGCAAAGGAAAGCTTACTGGTAAACTGACCAGCTGTCGCATAAAGCGATTTTCCACCATTTCCAATGAGGTCGTACCCTGATGTCCCCACAGCTCGGCACCATAGGCCGCAGTCCCCAAAGCGTTAAGATTGTAAATTTTGCTGGTAGAATAGGGCGATACTGTGAATTGCGTGACATTTTGAGAATGCCTCCCACTACTTGCTCGGTTTTTAATTGTCGCTGTGTAATGTGAGCTTGCCACCCCAGGTGTTCTGTAAGTGTGAGGCCTAAGTACAAAAATGTACGGACACGTTCTAATAGGCCCCCTCCTAGAGTGAGATGTGTCGTGATCGAAGGCCCAGGATTAAGCACCATATACTTGGTTTTACTTACATTGATCTCCAATCCCCTCATCCTGCAGAAGCAATCAAACTGATCCAGAAGCCTCTGAAGTCCCTTCGGGGTTTTGGAGATCAGTAAAGTATCA
Organism: Calotriton arnoldi; assembly: GCA_963921515.1. NCBI lineage: Eukaryota > Metazoa > Chordata > Amphibia > Caudata > Salamandridae > Calotriton > Calotriton arnoldi. The sequence goes on along the minus strand of CAWUFW010005186.1, from coordinate 990,540 downwards.
TCAGCAAACATGAGGGCAGGGACCCTCATGTTTGCTAATCTAGGCGCGTCGTTTTCACATTGGTCCAGAAATTTAACTAGCCCGTTAATGTAGAGTGTAAACAGCTTGAGTGCCACCACGCACCCCTGCCTGACTCCTCTAGTTACGTGGAAGGGATCAGTTAGCTCTCCTGCTCTGCCGTGTCGTACCTGTGTAAAGTTGTTAGAATGTAGCCTGACTATGGTATCTAACAAATAGCTTGGCCCTCCCATTTCAGAGAGGACCTGCCAGAGGGTTAATCTTGGTACCAAGTCAAAGGCAGAGCACAGATCTACAAACACGACATAAAGTTGTCCTACTCCCAGTGCAACTGTTTTCCAGTGCAACATTTGTAGTCGAAACGCTTGATCAATTGTGCTTGTGGACTTTCTGAGGACTGCCTGTAGGGGTGTGAGAACCTCATTATCAGCAAGCCAATCCTGTAGTCTAACTAGGATCACTTTACTAAAAAGCTTTTGTGTACTGTCTATAAGACTTATTGGACGATAATTTGTCAGCGAGTCGCGTGAGCCCTTCTTAAAGATGGGAATTATTTCGGCCCCTGCCCAAGTATGTGGTATGGGGGCCCCCTTCAGGATTGCCGAGTACAGTACTGCAGAAATAGGCACTCCAGAGTTTAATCTCTCACAGGAATAGATCGCCAGGAATTTTGTCTATCTCTCGGGCTTTATTTCTGGACTCTTCCCCTTATTGCCAGGTTAATTTCCCCTACCCCCAACTGTCATCCCGTGTTAACTTGCTGGTCTCCCTTCTGCGTGTATAGACTGGTGAAGTGTACCACCCAGTCTTGAGCTGCGATATTGTTTTCTATGATGCTATATCCATCCCTGCTTCCTGTTGCTACCACGTTCCAAAAGGAACGTTGGTCTTTTATTTTGGTGACATCTAGGGGAGCCTCCCAAATTCCATGCTCCCATTCTTTTTTGGCCTTCATTGACACAATCTTATAGCTCCGCCTAGCAGCCTGGATCAGTAGTCTATCACTCTGTTTGATCGCAATGATCGGAGCGGACTTGGATTCTCGACGTGCTTTATTAAACCAAGATTTGAGGCGTGTCCTACCCACTGTACGCCCTGTTTTGGCTAGAAATAAGCTCCTCTGATTCGTATACATTCATGTGTGGGTTTCAATTATCTCCCCAAAAGACTCAGGAGTACTCCCTGAGCTGATGAATGGAACCATATCCTCCATACCTGCTACAACCGTCCTGTAGATCTCACTAATAGTCTCCTGGGAGTGTCCTATTGTGCTCCATTAGACTCTACGTCCATTGCTAGTTACTCTCAGTCTTCTATCCAAGGGCTCGCCAGATAAGTTATGTTGTGCACTAAATGACAGACTTACATTGAGAGTCAGAGCATTGTGATCGCTATCTGGTCGTGGTATGACTACCATATCCACAAAAAATGGCCATAGCTTAACGTCCAGCATTATGTAGTCAATTAAGCTGGTATGATTCACCCTGTTAAACGTGTGATTACCTGATTTATCAGAGTCTGACCTGCCATTACAGGCTCAAAGCCCCTGATTTAAAGTTAGGGCATTGTTAGAAATGGGATTTCTGGTTGGCTAAGGCTTGCGCCAAAGCCAGGCAGAAAGCACCACTCTAGTCAGGGCAAGGGAGTTACACGCTGAAGATAACCCCTGCTCACCCCCTTGGTAGCTTGGCACGAGCAGTCAGGCTTATCCCAGAGGCAATGTGAAACACACACACACAGCAGCAACCCACTAGGCACACCACAAAAGGAACTCCACTCAAGGTTATATATAAAAAATAGCCTTTGTATTATCATAAACACATTAGAAACATAATCACACATTTACACTGTGCCAACTGGCACTAGGCAATATTTACAGGGGATTATATACACATGACAGGGCCAATTGGGCCACTGTCAGAACCATCACAAGCACAAATAATAAATGTAGAACACAACCAGTAATGACTGGCGAATTACTGTACTCAGCATTATATCCTGCAACATAAATCATATTATGCACTCAGCATCACATTAGGCGTAAAACACTTTATGCGCCAACCTCATAAGCATAAACACATTATGCAATAAACCTCATAAGCATAAACACATTACGCAGTATGCAATAACCTCATAAGTATAAACACATTAGGCATTAGACCTCACCAGCATACACGTAGTATGCAATAACCTCATAAGCATAAACACATTACGCATTAGGCCTTACCAGCATACACGCAGTATGCAATAACCTCACATAGTCCCCCCCTGGCCAACTGGCCTTCTCAGAGGGCTCAAATGCCCTATGTCCAAAATGTCAGGGCTGGCTGCCAATGCAGCAGAATCCACAAGTGCGCCATTGCGCTGGGGCAGAGGAGTGTATCTCACTCCTGTCTCATCCAAAATGCCCCCAAAGAAATGATGGCCTAAACGTTGCAGCTGCCGCTAATTGCCGTGCAGCTGTGAAGGAAATTAGGCACTGGCACCGACTGTGCCCTGGGAGCCCGACTGGGACTCTATAAACAATTATGCCAAATCGTTGCAGCTGCCCACTGTCAGGTGGGGCAGCTGCGACCATAAGCACCGACAATGTGCCTCGATCGGCACTACCAGTGTGCAATTGTGAAGCCCCACTCCGGGACTTTGCAAAACAAATGGCCCCCAAAAAGGAACTCAGCCTTGGCACTTCAGTGCCCCGCGAGTCCCCTGCGTCGGGACTCTAGCAATCAAAGTGCCCCCTTCTCCGGGGCACCTCTGGTGCAGCTCTTGCACCAATAAAGCTTGGGATAGCCCTCCTCCCCGGGGCTCTTCCGATGTCGCTCACGGCACCCAAATAAGGCGCAGACTCAGCCCCCACTGGCAAAAGGAAGACACTGCCCCCTCTGAGCCCCACTCACCGGGGGTCTCCGTCGTGGCTCTCTGCGTCCTCTGTTCTCCTAGGGCAGGGGGGGAAGGCACCGACAATGTGCCTTGGCAGCCCCCCCTCTCCCGGGCCTTCTCCTGGTTATCGCCGTGCCTGGGACCCGCGCCAGAGTCTAGCTGGGAGCCTGCAAGGCTCCGGTCTTCATCAAGCACACGCGGGGCTCTCCTCGTCCACGAGAGCCCCGCCTACCGCCCGGCAGCAACTCCACCTGTCTTCCGGTGGCCTCTCCACCGGATTGGCCGCACGCCGTCCTCCACCAGCAGGCCCCGCCCTCAGTCAGGCAGCTTGCCTGGCTTCCGGGCCGCAGCGGTGATTCACTTCCCGATCTCGGGCTCGGCGGCAATACGGGGTAGGCTCTCATTTGAAATAAAGCACAATGCGGGGTGGGCACCCACTGTTTAGATATGTAAAGAGCGGGGTGGGCACCCGCCAACGAAGCATAAATGCGGGGTGGGCACCCGCCGTGCTTAAGCACCAAAATGCGGGGTGGGCACCCGCTTGAAAGCACAAAACGCGAGGTGGACACCCGCTGTCAGAAACGCATAAAGCGGGGTGGGCTCCCACTTCGATCCGCAAAATGCGGGGGAATCCCCACGTTGGGATTCCCTCCATAAGGGCTGCAGCTCCGCGCTGCGAAGCCCCCGCTCTCCTCTCTTTGGGAAATCAAAATATAGCGCTCTCGAGGCGCTATAGCGCTAGGAGCCACAGCTCCAACAGCAACAGTCCTTAGAGATCAAGGGGGCAAGGCTGGGCCCAGGGAGGCAAGCCATCATGGCGGTTCCTCCTGGGCCCCAGCAGCAGCACGCCGCAGCAAGTAAGGAACAGCACCTTTTCATGGGGTCACAGCCCCAGTATTTATACACAGAATCTCTTTGTCTGCAGGACAGGGCTTTTGGGGGAACCAGATGCAACTGGTTCAGGGGGGATTTGGAGCACTCTGTTGACAGGGCTCCTCTTCTCTATTGTTAGGTCGGGGCTCGTCATCAGACACACCACAGGGGAGCGGAGCCAGCATTCACTATGGCAGGCACAGATCTATTCAGGGTCAGGGGATTACTCCTCCCACTACTCCCAATGCAGATGTCCCATTCAGCCTAGTGCTGACCAGGGCCGGACTGGGAACAGAAACCGGCCCTGGCAAACTGCTCAGCCGTCCCCCCCTGGGGTGAGGGGGAGTGCAGCCGAGCAGTTTGCGAGGGCCGGTTTCGGCCGATTTTGTTACCGGGGGCCGATATTGCAGACCCCGGTAACAAAAACGGCCCCCCAGGGGCCTAAAACCGGCCCCCACCCTAGCGGCCTACCGGGGAAACGCCCGGTGCCCGCTATGGCCAGTCCGGCCCTGACTCACCCTGCCCCTCCTGGAGCCACACACACCTCCCCGCCCCTGTCACTCAAAAGCCAGACATGCAATTCACATCAGGCAGGCAGACACATAGCACACAGAAATGCCAACTTCTAAAAGTGGCATTTCTAAAAGAGTTATATTAAATCTGCGCACACCATTGCGTAGCATTTATTATTACTATTTCAAACATACCAAACTCGACCACGCTGCTCCTCTCATCTCAGGGATTACCACTGAAACACTTATCAGGGAATCCGCAATGCATTCCTATGGGAGGGCAGGCCAATCTCACCATACATAACACAGAGAGCGCACACACTTTACACTGGACAGCAGTGCTAAAGTGCCCAGAGGCCTAAAACCACCAACACCATGTCAGAGAAAAAGGCTAGGGGAAAGGCAAAAAGTTTAGGGATGACCCTGCAAAAAGGGCCAAGTCCAACAGGCATTAATTTGGACTGCTAAAATGGACCATTTCTTGATTGGGGATATTTCCAATTCTGGTATAGACCAACTTGCATCCTCGTCTGCTGTCAGCACATTGCAATCTGTACTCAATGGTTCAAATGGACAGTTAAAGTCTCCCTCTACTATTCTCTTTATTGAAACTGGAAGCTAGGTGTTCATTCAGTCGGTCTACAACTATTGATTCTGTCCTATTTCTGATAGTTCTACAATAAACATAGTATATGTAATATGTCACAACCGGGTGTGTGGCCAGGCAAATGCATGCAATGTCAGGGGTATTCACTATTACCGCCTTCAAAAGGCCCACAATGGTGGTTTTTGCCCATTTCTTAAGACCCCCTGAAGGCCTTCCTGCCCCTGAGGATGTGGCTGCCTTGAAAAAATTCATGTAACCTGTGTGGTAAAGGGGCTGCAGAGACCATATTTCTTGAAAAAGGCAGACGTCATATTGATTAATAAAAACACACCATTCTGGTATGACAATTTGGATGCCAGACCAGCTAAATTTCAGGATAAAAATCTTATTGTCACAGGGTCCTCACCAGTGGGGGCCCTATGGAAACCAACATGCGATGGAAATGCGGGAGAAATCAGGGTAGGATCTAAAATTCTTGGTGAGGACAGATAGTTAACCTGGGTAGTGAAGGACGAGGCCGTCTAGGGCCACGTGGGTCTTTTACAACCACCTGCTATGCCTTCCCCAAAATGAAGAGTCGGTCAGACAGTAGAGAATACAAACTTACTTTTATTCAGCATATACTCTGCAGAGGAGCCCAGTCAGACCTTCACCCTGAGATGTCTGCCGAGGCGACTGACGCCCCAGGGTACGCTAATACATAATAAACCCCTCTGGAGACTTCGGCCACGCCTCTAATGGAAAGTTACCGACTTGAGCCGGGCATGAACAAAGGAGGCACAGAGAGATGAGCTAACACCTGCCAGATGGGTACACTATCAGTAGCCCAAGGCCACTGTGCCGAGTGTCAGAGTCTCCTAACGTGGGAGCAGAGCTACACATTGAGATTGGAATGTAAAGTAAGAACATCAGTTCATTAGCAAGTCGGGTTACAGCCTTGAACAGGAGGGAAAATAATAACGAAATACAGTGTGCTGCTAAGGCAAGCGGATTTGAAAAATAAGGCCTAGTACGAGCACAGCCCAAGCAGTCTTCTAGTGATTGCGAAATACAAAATGGAGTCACATGAGTTAAGTAAAGCTTACATGTTGCGAGGATAACTCAGTGGGTTGCATAACGTGAATACAAATGGCGTCTATTTAGCCACATATTGCTAACGTAATATAGCATAAACAAGTGCATTATGGGAAAGGGGAATTTCAAACCTAACAGACCCTCCTTTTAGCATATGTGGCTAAAAGCTTTATTGCTATCTGGCAGGGTCTTTACAATGCTAAGCGAGAAGAGAAGAATTACATAATCATTCATATTGCAAAACGAAATCAAAGCAAATGTGAGTATCAAAGAAACTTCATCTAGTACTCGAATATTCCCTCGTCTAGCAGCATAATTGACTGAATTTCTTGCATCATCATGGGGGAGTACTTATTATCCTGTTTGGGCAGTGTAATGCTGGGGGTGAGTTTACTCACACAATACGTACAACAGGCTGGGAGGCAATTGATGCACAAACAACAGGCAAAGATGACCCCTGCGATAGCTATCAGGACAAGAAATATCTTCCAACCCTATGAAGCCAGCAGACCCCAGAGCCACCCTGTGAGGGACCATGAACCATTGTCTTGATGAATCTCTGAGGCGAGTTTGTATAATTTCTGTATTGCAGAATATACAGTCGGTGCACTATCTGGTATATACACGCAGCAACTGCTGCCGATGACGCGGCAAGCTCCACCCCTGTCAGCTAGAATGATGTCTAAAACCATCCGATTTTGGAGCGAGACAAGTCTCGTGGCTTGGAGCTCGACTGTGATATTAGTTAGTATGCCAGCAGTGGTATTGATAACTCCCTCAACTACTCTTGCAAGCGACGAATATTACGGATATTGAAGATGGGTCCCCAGAACAGTACAATACCCTTCATGATATCAGTGAATTGTTGCAGGGAGGTATCTGTTTGATCTATTTCATCTGGATCAACAACTCTCTTAACTCAATGCAAATGAAGATCCCTGCGATGCAATTTATGATCTTTGTGATAATTGGACGGTGCAATATAAACGGGAGGCAGGAGGAAGGAGAGATAGCACCGGCCAGACCACCCTCTAGGAAGCCAAGTATAAGCTTGTTCCCCACAGATGAAATATACATTTGGAGGTGTCAGCAAGGGTGGACTACTGGTTGTGTTCAATCTATATGTGTGTCCCACTGAAACATTCCCTGACCCTTGAACACAAAAACTAGCTGTTGCATTTATCACAGGAACGGGCATAGCTTTATCTTCAGTAATATTTCGTTCCTGAAAACATTTAAAATAGTCAGTGACATTGAATCCTTGGAAGTCTAGTACTTCATTTTGCAACCAAGTGGCATTTTCATGGGTTGTAAATACATTCATACATGCATCAGGATGCAGGGTACCCTCCTTTCCATCTGCCCCAGGCGTATATATTTCCCTGATGTATCACTATATAGTCTAAAACCGCCTCATAATCAGCCTGTGTCATTTTCATCGCATCCGCATAATAAAGCATGTATACATAGAGAGCAGTTGAAACCAGGCTTCACAGCTACCTAGGTATGACAGGGGCAAGGATACCAATAAATCATTTTTATGCATGACTGAGGGGAGTAGCCCACACACCCAACACTTTGTGGCATTAGTAGTGCTGTGTACCTGGTGAAGCATCTGGATGAATGCATTCTGAGCGTAAGTTTGTCTATGTCTTCTCTATGCGGGGCTAATGTAATAAACGAGTGCTCAGCTGGAGCCGGGGTAGTCCCTATCAAAGTATGCACAGGGTGTTGTTCCTCTAGATACCAGACTACCCCAAATAGAGTTATCGTCACCAGGAGAATGAACACCACCACCACTATCCTACTTCCAGTAGACCAGCTGGACCACCCAGGACCATTCTGCTGCAGCGGAGAAGCCACTAGAGGCTGCTCCTCTCTCATGATTGCATGACCAAACGGGTACATAAAAATACTTCTAGAAATTGGAGCCACAAATACAACCAACCAGAGGGGTATTCTTCTTTCCTGTGTCCGTTATGAGCCTCACAGGCAGGCTCCTATTGTTCATCAAACACTCCCACAGTGGAGCTGCATGTTTGCAGCCCTTGCTGGAAAACAATTGCGGCCCTTACTGAGAAACAAATCCTTCTTCTTTCAGGATAGGGCAACCTCCCTCCTGGGCAACTACCCTCAACGATCCTGTCCAGTGTCCAGGGCAGTGCACCAGTGTTCTTCACTCTAGTCTAAAGTAGGCACCAGAGACACAGCACCTACACCCTAAGCTCAAGTCCTTTCCTAGCTCCTGGAGTGCCCTGCTGGCGCACTGTCCTTCTGTTGGGGCCGCAGATTGTACCTGGTATGCCCAGGCACCTCCTCATCAACAAACAGAGGCAAGAATTCAGACTCAGTTGGCTATCGGGACTCAGGTGTTTGTACACTAGGAGCTGGAGCATCCGGGCGGCCCTTATCTCAGGGGGAATCGCCTCGTCCGTCTGCGCCCCTCTCAACCGGGCGTCAGAGAAAGGAATGAAGCGAGCGAGGCACCAGCTCACCTTCCTGGTCGGCGATCCCTTCTCGAACCCAGGCGTCATACGGAAGTGGTAGGGGTACCTTTTTTACATGGGAGGCATGCACCCAGTGCTTCCGACCTTCTAGCTTGACAGCCGTGCGGGTGGCCAGCAACACCTGGGCAGGTCCTTTCCACCTTGGCTCCAGACAGGTTTTACGCTGGAAATGTCAAACCATCACATAATCCCCGGGCTGTACTCTATGCCCGGACCCCTCTGGTACTGGTTTCAGAGTGGTGTGTATCTGTTGGGGAACAAAACGAAGGTCTTTAGACAATTGATACAAGTAGTCTATCAAAAGAGGGTACTCTATCTCGGAGAAACGTTTGGGTCTTGGGACGCCCCAGACATTAGCAGGGCGCCCGAAGACAACTTCATATGGTGACAACCCTGTCCTAGAATGCGCCGTTACTCTCGTAGACAACAATGCTAAGGGAAACGCATCTGGTCATTGCAATCCTGTACTTTCATGAATTTTTGCTAACTTTAGCTTGAGAGTACCATTGTACTTCTCAACAAGGCCTGCTGATTGAGGGTGGTTTGCTGCATGGAATTTCTGTGAAATCTGCAAGCCCTTGCACACCAGATCAATAACTTTGGCATTGAAATGGCTCCCATTGTCACTCCAGATCACGCGTGGCAATCCGTAGCGTGGGAAGTACTCTTTTAAAAGTGCCTTAGCCGTTGCCATGGCCGTGTTCTCCTTAGTGGGGTAAGCCTCAATCCATTTACTGAATGCACAAACTACCACTAGTACATATTTCAAATTATTTACTCGTTCCATTTCGATGAAATCCATTTAGAGAACCTCGAAAGGGAAGGAAGGCGGTGCAAAATTACCAGCAGGTGTAGGGGTGCCCTTCCCAGGATTGTGTTTTAGACAGATAATACAGTGCTTCACCAAGTGTGTGGCAACCTTATGGATGTTATCATTCTGCCATACTGGGTCTAGTAGCTTGCATATTCCTTTGGCACTAATGTGCGCCGGGCCACGGTGACTACAGGGAGAACAAAAACATTAGGCAACAACCGTCTCTGCTTTCCTGACAAGTCAGTCCAACACCCATCCTCGTCCAAGCGTCCTGTCCTCTCCTCCCACATTTTGAGTTCATCTACAGTCGCCTCTCTCTGTATTTCCTTCACACTTTCTACTGAATCCTCGAACATCCCATTGTCTGGAACCCATCTAGCAGGACCTGCCACAAACATCTTGTTCATCTTTGATCTAGCTGTCGCCTTAGCTGTCTGGTCTGCCAACGCATTACCCCTTCCAACATCATCTGTGATAGATTTGTGAGCACTGCATTTTATTATAGCCAGCTTATTAGGAAGTGTCAATGCTGATAACAATCTAAGTATCAGTGGATCATGCTGTATTCTCTGCCCATGCGAGGTCAGGAAACCTCTCTCTGCCCAGAGGTGCCCAAAATTATGGGCCACCCCGAACGCATACTGGCTGTCGGTGTAGACATTAACAGCCAGTCCCTCACTCAATTCACAGGCCTTTAGGAGGGCAACTAACTCTGCAGCTTGGGCCGACTGGTATGGAATGCGAGATGTCTCAACTACAGTGTGTAACGTGGTGATTGCATAGGCTGCAGTAGTAGTGCCATCCGGCAATTTGAAACAAGAGCCATCGACATATAGTTCCCCTTGGGGGTCAGATAAGGGAACATCAGTCAGGTCTACCCGTCCCTTCGTTTCCTCCTCGGTCCGAAATAAACAATCATGGACATCATTGTCCTTTGCTTCCGAAGGGAGGGGTAGTAACATGGCTAGGTTCAGGGTAGCGCATCTTTTGATGGTAATGTGCGGAGCAAATAATGTTAGCTCATATCCAGTGAGACACGCACTGGTGAGGTGCTGCGTCTTTGTCTTGTTCAACAGCGTGTCCACAGCATGAAGTACCATAACTGTGAGGTCAGTATCAAGGAGGAGCCCTGCCGATTGTCTGATAGATACCGCCGCCGCCGCCGCGGCAGCTCTCAGACAGCTCGGGAGCGCTCTGGCGACATTATCAAGGATAGCGGAGAAATAAGCGCAGGGTCTCTGCTTACCACCGAAACCCTGTGTTAGAACAGAAAGTGCACAACCGTCCGCCTCATGTACATAGAGCACAAAAGGCTTCTGGTAGTCAGGAGTACCAAGCACAGGAGCAGAACAAAGCGCAACCTTTAATTGTTCAAAAGCTTGCTGGCATGCAGGTGTCCAAGGTAGGGGTTCATGCACGTCCTTGGTGGTGAGGTAAAGAAGGGGTTTTGTTAGTAAGGAAAAATTCAGGATCCAGTGCCAACAATAGGAAGTTATCCCCAGGAACGCACGTACCTCACGTTGGGTCTTAGGAACAGACATATTAGTGATAGCAGCTATGCGTTCAGGTGTTAGTTTGCGACCCTCCTTCGATAGTAGGTGACCTAAGTAGGTGACCTCCTGTCGACAATATTGGAATTTAGATCGGGACACTTTGTGGCCATGATGTGCCAAATGCAGTAGTAATTTAACTGTGGCTTCTTGACATCCTTTCTCAGTGTCCGAGGCCACAGGGAGATCGTCAACGTATTGCAGCAACACATTACCAGGAGGAAATTCCAAAGAATCCAATTGTGTTTTCAAAGCCTGACTATAAATACTTGGGCTTTCTGTATAGCCTTGTGGAGCACGATGGTGGATTGGAATGCTAAAGAAAGCATTTTTCAAATCTATCACTGAAAAGAATTTGGCTGACGGGGGAATCATAGTCAGGATCGTGGTAATGTCAGGGACCACAGGATACTGGGGAACCACAATTTTATTGACCTCTCTAAGGTCAATGACGAAACGATAAACATCAGGGTGGACATCAGAAGAGTCCAAGGGTGCCTTTTTTAGGATAGGGAGAATAGGGCTATTGCACATATTCGCTGCTGTCTCTTCAACCACACCAGACTTAATCAACTCCTGTATTATTTGCAACAAAGCCCTTTCTCCTGCCTGGGATATCTTGTATTGGGGAATTCGGGGCAATCTGGCATTATCCTTGATCTGTATAGAGACTGGCGGGATCTGAAGCAACCCCACAGCAGTATCACCTGTAGCCCATAGTGTGTGTGGCACATCTCGGAACTCGGGAGGAAGGGGGGCCTCTTTGGCGAGGCATTGCTTAGCATGGGCCACTTGCGGGCCAAGAGACATGTAAACACCATCAGGGGAACAATAAATTGTCGCATGCAACCTTTTTAACAGATCCAGTCCTAGTAAGTTCTCTCCACAATTTGACGTCAGAAGAAATGGTGAATCAACCGTGAATGGGCCAATAGTCAAAGCAAGAGGCTTGGAAATGGGGCTAACAACCGGTACGCCTGAGAAACCCACTGAAACATTATTTTGGCCAGACAGAGCTGCCCCCGGGACCAGTGAACGGGAAACTGAGCTATTCATAGCCCCTGTATCAACTAAAAAAAATTTGGTAGTACCTTGTAAATCTGCAGTAACGTAAGGTCCAGCCTGATCTACAGGCACCGGAACTGGTCTCTTGCTCTGCCCTTGGCTGTCCTAACTGTGACACAACCCCGTCACTTCGTCCATATCATAATCCTCATGGTAGTATTGTCTTCCCCGAGGGTCGTCAAACTAGTTTCCGCGCTGTCTATTGTAAGACATGTCCTCAGACTGCATCCCCCTCGGCCTCCTTCTCCACGTCCTCGTCCTCCGAAACCCCGACCTTTCGGAGCCCCACCTCTCTGCAACAATTCCGGGTACTCATTCCGCCGATGTCCCTCCTTCTTACAGTACACACATTGGTTGGGTCCCACAGGTGCACCCGAACCACCACCCCTTTTAGATCGAGGTGGCCGTGGGCCTGAACCCGAAGCACATCCTCTTCCTCCTCCTCTTGCAACTTGCTGCATCAACACCCTCGTCTTTAAATCTTTCGACTTCTTCTCTACCTTTTCCTTGTCCTCATCCTCTCTATGCTCATAATACTGTGCCATACTCAATATGACCGATGGAGAGGAGGTCGTCCAGGTACTTTCCGTTGCCTGCAACCTAGTTGCAATCTCAGGGAGCAAATTAGTGACAAATCTGTTCACAAATGGACACCACCCTCTTGTGACAAATCCTGACTACTAAAATCTAGAAACACCCCTTCAAATCTGGTAAAGAAATCCGACACACTCTCGTCATTCTTCTGATGACACGCAGTCAACTTATCCCAATCCACTCTCTTCAGTGGGATAAGGGAGTGCATGTAGGAGATAATACGCCCCGGCAAAGCCAATAGCTCTGCCTTGGGCTTCTCCCCGGGTTTGCGCTCCTTATCCCATGCCTTGATCTCGTCCCATGTGCCACCCAGCTCCAAAGCATGGTCCTGCGTATGGACCTGTCTCCATATATCCACCGGTACCAACAAGCCGAAAAACAACTCCTATGTCCGCTAGCGTCATTACTGTGGAGGAGGCCGCCTCTGTCAATTCTTTATAATATGCAGTGGGATTTTTCCGTGGATCTGGCAACTGGCTCTTTAGGGAAAGGACCTCGTTCCATTTCCAAGGAGTGTAGATCCATTGCTCTTGAAACCGAGCGTCGACTCGCGGTCTTATTACAGTATCCGTGGAGTCGAGCAGTTCCGGTATTTCAGGATGATAAATAGGATGGACTTCCCTCATGGGGTGCTGTGTCCCTAACATCGGAACCTTTTGGAGTAACCTGCCTCGGTAACCCACTAGTGTAGTCGCATTGCTAAAACTTCATTCGGGGCCATGTCTGTAACATATTCTCTGTCTCGTATGTCATAGATAATCTGCGGTGCGGTACCCTGGAAACACTGTTCCCACAGTTCTATCAGCGTGGCTGACATATGCTTGAGGGCATGCTGCTGTATGAAGGGCTCATAATCTTTCATAACACTCCACACATCCTCCACACTCTAGATCGGGTGCCGGGCCCATTGAGCTGCCTGATTCACCACCATCTGCTTCTCCTCAGTACCCACAGCAGAGCGCACTAACACTTTCTCCATGCGGTCTCGTGCTGCTGTCCAGTTGGCTCCAGGAATTCCACGTGCAGGCGTTTCAGCATTCAATAGTGTTTGGGGCGTCACACTCACAGGGGAAGGGACAGATGAAGAGACAGGTACCATCATGTAGGGAGACAGAGCTGTAGGGGGGAAAGGGGGTGTAGTGGGCGAGACAGAGCCAAGGGACGGGGCAGGAGAGTAAAGAGACAGGACAGGGGAAGTGACACCGCCCGCTCCTGTGGCTGGCGGGAATACAAGGGAGGCAAGTGGGCTGGGGCTGAGGCAGTAGTACTAGAAACGGCCGCATCAGGGGGACCAGCCCCAAGAGTCGAGGACTGGGATGTGGGGACTGTAGGGTATATCCGCTGTGGGGCATAGGGTGGTGGGGGGCGAGAATCCAAGAGTTCCTCAACAAGCTCATCCCCCTCCTCCCTAGCAACATAACACTTGTCAGTCTGAAGTCGGAATTTTCTATCTGCGCACTCCATGCCTTTTTCTGTCTTTTCTCTTTCATAGGCTACTGCCTTCTGCGTAATAGTTTGTGTCTGTTTCCTTCGAGCCTCTTTCTCTGCTCGCATGCGTCACTGCTTTGCTTCTTTCTGCCACACTCTCAAAGAATTAAACATGGACTGCCTACTCCTTTTAGCAAACAATTTGTCCTGCAGGAAATTGATTTTTTGTTCATCAAACGAGCCAGTAAGTGGCCATTGCAGCTCAGCATTGTCCCTCGTATATTTATTCCACAATGTGTTAAACATAATAGGGCCAATACCATGCTTGACATATATGTCAAAATTTGAGGTACCCTCCGTAGGTGCAGGCTGGCTCTCTTCCAACTGAGCATCGGTAGAGCAACATCGACATCCGAAACATCCTAACTTACTTAGACAAGGCATCTTAATATCACACACAAACACTGTCCCTTAACGGACAAACAACACCAACAACTGCAATAAAGAAAAAATAAAATCACTCAAAACTTCAAAACCAACTGTGAGAGCTCACCTGGGTTTACTGCAGGGACGGCATGGATGAACACGAGGCTAGGCCCCAACTTCCCTCACCCAACTCCTTCACCCAACTTAGTCAAAGCAAATGAGGGAAGGTGGGGAAGAAGGGAAACAAAACAAGGAAAGGAAGAAGGGGTAGTCATCCGCTGGATCTTCTGAGAGAGAGTCTCCTAGAATCCTAAAAGAGAAAGCACAAGGTGAGTTCTAAGTGTTCATACAAGCAAGCTAGCTAAATACCCCACTTATTTTTAAGGGATACCTTGAATGGAAGAAACTATCATGCGTGAAGAGACAGCTCCTAGGGACGCCAGAATGCCCCGCTACCTAGAAGGACGGACAAGGTTCAATTAAGTAATTGGACTGCAGCAATTAGCATATGATACTAAGAAGACAAAACAGCGAGTACTAACCTAGGTTAAAATCACCATAGGTATGGAAGACCCCAAGTAAGACAAAAATACATCCGTACTCCTATACGCAGGGAAAAAACAAAAAACTAATTTCCCTTCGCAGGAGGAGGTACGGGGACATACGATAAAAATAAAAATAAACAGGGGTCTAATTATGCAAACAACAATAATGAAGAGATGGACTCCTTAATAATGCCAATATCTCTTCCTTTCTTTTATAGAGACTGGAAAACACAAGAATCGCCAGAAATGCTGCAGAGGGACGCAAGACCATCAGATAAGTACTATTCCAAAACATAAAGTTGTTGAAATACAACAAAAAAAAAAATCAAAGATGTTGATGCTTTAAAGCCCTATGCTGCTTCCTCTGTCTTACAGGACCAGACTGCCAAGGGTTAACACCAGTAACTATGGGACAACATCAAAGAAGAGCAGCAAGCTCCGGAAGAAGACCCGAGGACCCAGGAAGCGGAAGAGCCCTTCCGGAGACCAAAAGCAGGCAGACGACCAACACGAAAATTAAAAGGTTCAGGACAGCAGTAGGTAAGTATGCTCAGGAAATGCGGCGGGAAGCCAGGTGGGATCCGAACTGGAACGCGAATCGCGTTTCCAGTGTGGATCCCGCCGTTAAATACCCCTTAGGCGCCACCCCGGGCCGCCAACAGGGAATGGCGGGCGGGGCTCTCTGCTCCGTGTGCGAGCCTTGGTGCTGTTAAAGGCCCCGCACGCCACGGAGCCTGACACCAACTGTCCGGAGAGCAGAGTCGCTATTCACTCAACCAAGCATTTCTCCAGCACCATCATCGGCGTCGGTCCACAGACCACACAGCACCCAGACACACGAACAAATCACAAGTCAGCCCAAAGGCTGCATCACATTCAAGACAACGGTCCAGAGACCGTACCAGGTTCAGAAAGACAGGCTTCAGCCCCAGACCTTTTCGAATGTATGTCAATTGCCAGTTGGCCTGGCTGATTGTTCGCGAACAGCCTCAGACCTTTTTTTCAGAACGCAAGTCGAATTACCGAGTGGTCCGTCAGACTGCTCGCAAACCCTCTGTGTCCTTTACAAGGGTCCGCAAACCCACCAAGTACAAACCAAGACGGTATTAAAACCGTACCAAGACACAGCCCGTCGACTCGTGTCGTTCAAACAAGGCAGTTCAGAAACTGCAGACAAGACAGTCCGGAGACTGCATCAGGACACAGCCCAAAGGCTCGTGCTGACCAAGAATGGCGCCATTTTCCCAAGAACCAAGTCACTCACCTGGTGCACACAGGCCGAGTCAAGTTATTCTCCACTGCCGACTCTTCAGACCAAACGGTCAACTCCAAGGTTTCGCCTTCTCAGGACCCCAGCCGGTGACCACTAGCCAAGGATCCGCCCAATCGGAAGGGCGGGGCAGCTGCGAGAACCAAGCTCGGTGTTGTATATATGGGGCCCGATCTGCCCGACCGACCAGACACCACCCCGGCCCCTACAACCAGATTACGGGTGAGGGGATCACTTCGCGGGGTCCCTGTTCAGGCGCAACTGAAGAACGGGCCCTCTAGGGCCACGTGGGTCTTTTACAACCACCTGCTATGCCTTCCCCAAAATGAAGAGTCGGTCAGACAGTA
This sequence comes from Calotriton arnoldi, assembly GCA_963921515.1. NCBI lineage: Eukaryota > Metazoa > Chordata > Amphibia > Caudata > Salamandridae > Calotriton > Calotriton arnoldi. The sequence continues at coordinate 974,030 of CAWUFW010005186.1, read as the reverse complement.
GAGAATACAAACTTACTTTTATTCAGCATATACTCTGCAGAGGAGCCCAGGCAGACCTTCACCCCAAGATGTCTGCCGAGGGGACTGACGCCCCAGGGTACGCTAATACATAATAAACCCCTCTGGAGACTTCGGCCACGCCTCTAATGGAAAATTACAGACTTGAGCCGGGCATGAACAAAGGAGGCACAGAGTGATGAGCTAACACCTGCCAGATGGGTAAACTATCAGAAGCCCAAGGCCACTGTGCCGAGTCTCAGCGTCTCCTAACGTGGGAGCAGAACTAAACATTGAGATTGGAATGTAAAGAAAGAACATCAGTTCATTAGCAAGTCTGGTTACAGCCTTGAACAGGAAGGAAAATAATAACGAAATACAGTGTGCTGCTGAGGCAAGCGGATTTGAAAAATAAGGCCTAGTACGAGCACAGTCCAAGCAGTCTTCTAGTGATTGCGAAATACAAAATGGAGTCACACGAGTTAACTAAAGCTTACATGTTGCGAGGATAACTCAGTGGGTTGCATAACGTGAATACAAATGGCGTCTATTTAGCCACATATTGCTAACCTAATATAGCATAAACAAGTGCATTACGGGAAAGGGGAATTTCAAACCTAACAGTAGTTTGAATACTATGGTTACTAAGGGTCATCCATGTAAGTGGAAAATCAACCAACCCTTTACATTCATCATGGCATGCAACAGCTTGCCGTTATCTGCACAATGCTAGAGGAGAGTCAATCATTATTGTCCAGCCCAGAAATTAAATATTGCAATTGGGGATGAACCAATATTAATATGTTTAGGGGGAGAGAGCATCAGTACTTTAGTACTGGTTAGCAGTGGTAAGGTGTGCAGAGTCCTAATACCAGCAAAAACGAGATCAGAAAAGTGGAGGAGGAGGGCAAAAAGATGGGGAGAAGACCACACTAAGGCTGTCAGGTCTAACAAGGATGATAACAGATAATGGATAACTAATGAAAACTAATTCAATGGCAAGTGTTTTATGAACATAAGATTGATGAAAACATGATGGGACCCGCCAGGATTCAATCCAGTGTCAGAGCGGTCAAACACAGATTCTTAGAATGACTTTATTAGTCCATCGATCTGGCATGTAAGGCTTTTTCACTGTAACTGAGCCAGTGGCGTCACTAGAGGGGTGCGGGGGGGTGCGGACCGCACCGGGTGACACCATCACATGGGGTGACACCTTTCCCAAATGAGACTATTTACTAAATAGTCTCATTTGGGAAAGGTGTCACCCCATGTGATGGTGTCCCGGGTGACAAATGAGACTATTTACTAAATAGTCTCATTTGGGAAAGGTGTCACCCCATGTGATGGTGTCCCGGGTGACACCATCACATGGGGTGACACTTTTCCCAAATGAGACTATTTACTAAATAGTCTCATTTGGGAAAGGTGTCACCCCATGTGATGGTGTCATGGGGTAAGTTACCGCACTGGGTGACACCAACCCTAGTGACGCCGCTGAACTGAGCGCATACTGTTCCCTCACTCTGCACGAGGAGACATTTAACAGCAAATGTTACTGTCTTTCTAAAAACATAGCTGATAGTGTTACTGGCGCAGCAAACAATTCAAGGGTCCTAATTCAAGAAATGAAACTAGGATCCCTACTTCCGAGTTTTGTATCGAAATACAGCCACAACTGGAGTGCAAAGGGAACCTCATTCCCTCCCCATCCACCCCCGGGCTCCAGTGCCATTGCACTTTCTGCACTACAACTAGCTATGCCCATGGTTTGTGTTCCCTAATAAAAAGCAGTCAGAGAAATGCAATCTGTATCACCCCCTTCAAAAAACACACGATTGGGAAATCCCTGTGGTGAAGGATTATATTTGCAATAGATCCATTGTAAAATACTTGTACCGACCCTCCCACTAAATTACAGCGGGATGTACAGGGCTGGGTGTGTAAGTTGTGTCAATGACAGCAGTAATACCCGAGGTTAAGAAAGGAATTCTCTGCTTTATTCTCCCAGACTGAGAGCTTTCTTGGCAGACAGCTCTCCGCACAACAAGGTGCGAGGAGTATGGGAGTTACTTGAAGCTGGCAAGTCATAAAGATTCTCTCTCGACATAATCTCATGTGCACTAAAACATGAGTCAACCAATTGTGCTGCTCTGCAAACAACGATTTTCATAGCAGCCTACTTATGCAAATAATGGGGCAGATTTACTAAGTTTTGGCGCAACACATAGCAGCAACCAAAGTTGCTTTGCTGCATTGTGTCAAAGAGTAGAAGAAAAACAGCGCCATATCTATTAGGATATGGCGCTGTTTTGCTTTCCACCAGGCCTGGCACACTATAGGCTTCGATGTGCCAATGCAAACACCTTTGAACCATAGTGCAAGGGTGTGTGTGTTATAATAGGGTTTGTACTGGAAGGCTACCCTTCCAGTACAAAAACTATGCTTTAGTACTTTTCTAACTGTGTATGAGTGCTGTACAGTGCAGCACACATGCAAAGTTGGGAAAAATTAGGAGAATTTTAAAATGTTCTCCACTTTAACGCCTGCCTCGAGGAGGAGTAACAATTTGACGCAAATCCCTGTCTACAATTGTTAATAAATAGAGATTTGCATCAAACCCCATGAGTCCTTGCTAGGTAATGTCCATGTAACACTAATTGTATGCCCAATGACGCAAAGCAGTGCAAAGTAGATTATAGGTCAACTTTGCCTTACTTTAGACAACTTTCCAATGCAAATCATAATTTGTTTTGGAAAGTAATTTCCACCACAACACTTCACACTGAGTTTGCATCATATTTGTCACACATACACAGCACAGATTGTTAGTAAATCAGGGCCAATATTTCACCACTCCGTAGAACAGCCTATAGGCTGCATCAAATAAAGCAAGCACTGCAAGCTCTAAGTGTAGAATCTGCCTTTACAAGTTAAGTGGGGCCCTATTATTCAGACCCCCCAGGATTTCGCGATTTGCAAAAAAATCGCAAAATCTGCAGTTTTGTAAAAATGCAGCGATTTTTACAAAAGTTCCCGCAAAATATGTAAAAAAATAAATAAATGGCGTTCACCCTCTCTTTATTGGCTCTGTGCTGCCACTAAGCCATTAAAGGGAGGGTGGGCAACAGGCAGGCAGCAGAGGTGATAAATTCCTCTGTCGCCTGCCTTTGAAATGCACCTCGCCCCCTCCTGAGCAATTAGCCTGCAGGCCGCCTCACACCTTTGTGTGCCCCCTGCGGACCCTGCAGGCCATTTGAAAGCACAAGTCTGCAGTATTTTTGTGGTGGTCACATATTTTGTCCACAGCAAAAATACAGCAAATTGTGAGGTTTTGGGCCGCAAATGTTGCTTTTTTTGGCTGCGAAATTTGCCACCCAAAGCCGCAAAATCCTGGGGGGTCTGATTATTCAGTGTGCCCAAGGGGAGCAACAGGCATGTGTGCCCACTTTGTGCACCCCGGGGCACTTTGGTATTACAGAAGGGGCCGCAGACGCTTGTACAGCCCTTTGTGTAATACAGCTAGCGCTGGCTCACATGTAGCGCTGTCGTTAAAGGGAGCTCCCTCATTTGCATGGGGCGTGTCCCCATGCAAAAGAGGGAATCACCTTGCATTTGCGCCCATGCCATATTATGAATGCAGGTGCAGAGACAAACATGCCTTAGGAGGCGCACTGAAAATGCACAACAAATAGGTGGCACACTTTCAGTGCACCTTCTAAAAGCAGCCCTATGGAGGGGAAAAAGGGGATTCTATGGACCCCCAGACATCCCCTTACAGGCGGGTGCAATCACTCACTGCACCCGCCTGCCAGGGGATCTCTCTCTCCTCTTGAAAATGCAGGCGGGTTGCCATTTGCACATTGAAACCCGGAGCAACTATGAAGCAGCCGCACCATATTTCACTTGAATATGCTGTCCCCAGGGCAGTGCAATTTCGCAGCTGCCCTGAGGGCAGGGTATTCACCATAATAGGGCTCACTTTCCCTGTTTGTGCCTGGTGCACTGTTTTAAGGTGTGCTGTGGCACAAACAAGGAAATTGTGCCCGTATGATAATACAGTCCCTGGTGTCTTAAGTAGTTGACAAACTGATATGGGCTATTTTACCAACGTAGATAGTGGTATGGTGCTTTGTAATGGGAACTTTAAAGTCATGTGCTGCTTTTGGCTCTAAATGTAACAGCATATCGAAATTATACAACAGAACATACCACAGTAACATACACAAAGCAACATAGCAACACATTTTAACATAACAGGAAGTGCACATCACAACAAATTAGTGAAAACAAAATGCAACACAACTACTGCAATATAACACAACAAAATCACACTGCAATAAAGAGTACAAAACACTTCTGCGTGAATAAACAACACAACACATCACATCAAAATACCACACAATAAATGTCTGCAAACGTTCTTGTCACACATTACCATTACAGAGTCCTATTTTCATGATATAGTGGGAAAGGTGTTTGAAGCAAGCACTGCCTTAAGGTACCACCAAGGACATGAAACAACAATAGTCAAAAATGTTTTGTGAGCCTACCCTGTGTGTGACGGAAGACCACATTCCACGCTGCCGCTACTCCATCTTTTACATGTCAGGGATACAAACAACCCCGAGGGGAGATCTGTTTGCACCATTCATTGTGCACAATGGCATTTCCTGTTGCAGCGTTCGGGCCTTCAGTGCAGCTCACTGTCTGGAATCTCAGTGCGGCTTTCTGAGCAATGTAAACATCCCTCGCGACACCACAGAAGATAAAAGACCAATTCGTCAGTGCCACAGAGCCCAAGAGGACTTCTCTCAGTTCTTTACTGTAACTTTAGTGGAATGGTGCCCCCCTTCGAGCTAAAACAGCCTTTGAAAAAGTCTTTCAATATTTTTGTGGTGCCTTTATTTGGTCTTGCTAACACGCACCACCATCCCTCCCCGGTCCTAAACACGCAGGCTCTGTTGATCGTTATTTCTCAGTTGATGCAGAGAAAGCAAGTTTGTTTCATATTTATTCAGAGCATCCAACCTTACAGCGAAATCAGGGCTTTTGTAAACCCTTTCACCAAAAGATCCCAATTTCACCATTTATTAGAGCGAACAGCGTACCTCTACTTCAAACGAGCTCTTCTACGAGTGCAATCAATGAGGTCAGTGTAAGCGAAAAGAAATAGTAAATGACACAACTTTAGGTAACGCAAACATTTATATCTACACAAGATTACCCTGTCACACTAAAAGAAAAAAAAATACGCAAAGGCCGAAAAAACAGCTACATACAGAGATGGGTTTTCAGTCAGGTGATCCCTCTTGCCTAGCATGCATTAGTTCTCATGAGAATTACACACGCATTGCGAGACATGAAGTACATGACTACACTCTCGTCTATATGTCCCATCATTCATGATACTTTGTGAAAGGAGTGTCTTTAGAAAACATTTAATACTCCGTTCCCCAACGGGAACATTTTGTCACACAATTTAAAGAGCTCCTCAGAGCTCAGCAGCAGTTGTTCTTTTTGTGCTATTGTTAGACTGGCATTCTTTGGCGTGTTTCCCCTGTCTTTTTGCTTTCTGACCTCCCGGTTTTGACTCTGTTTTTGCTGCTTTAGTGTTTCTGCGCACTTTCTCACTGCTGTTCAGTGTTAAAGTGCTAGTGCTCCTGTTGTAAATTATGTTATGGATTGGTGTTTCCATGATTGGCATATTTGATTTACTGGTGAGGCCCTAGTAAAGTGCACTGAGTGTGCCGGGGCTGGTAAATCAGTCCCAGGATGCTTGTTTCCAGTCCAGAGAGGACCTGGCTTAGCAGTTCGGGCTGGACTGTTCCCACAAGGAACAGGGTCAAGACTGATTTGCATATGGCTGGGTCCAAACTGGGGTGGTGTGGTGAGCAAAAGAATGATGGATTAAACCCAGATCCTTGTGACTGGGGGTGAATGTTTGCATTGTCCAGCATTCCATCCATCAATTGTTTCTTTTGCATATGCCGCCCTAAGTGGGAAGGGTATGCCCAGACGTGGGTCCCGTGCTCACTACACCACTGGATTCAAGCTAGCCTGGCTGAAGAAGGGTGATGCCCTGAAACCGGTCCTAGGATGCTTGTTTCCGGTCCAGGGAGGACCTGGCTTGGCAGTTCGGGCTGGACTGTTCCCACAAGGAACAGGGTCAAGACTGATTTGCAATTGGCTGGGTCCAAACTGGGGTGGTGTGGTGAGCAAAAGAATGATGGATTTAACCCAGATCCTTGTGACTGGGGGTGAATGTTTGCATTGTCCAGCATTCCGTCCATCAATTGTTTCTTTTGCAATTGTCGCCCTAAGTGGGAAGGGTATGCCCAGACGTGGGTCCCGTGCTCACTACACCACTGGATTCAAGCTAGCCTGGCTGAAGAAGGGTGATGCCCTGAAACCGGTCCTAGGATGCTTGTTTCCGGTCCAGGGAGGACCTGGCTTGGCAGTTCGGGCTGGACTGTTCCCACAAGGAACAGGGTCAAGACTGATTTGCATATGGCTGGGTCCAAACTGGGGTGGTGTGGTGAGCAAAAGAATGATGGATTTAACCCAGATCCTTGTGACTGGGGGTGAATGTTTGCATTGTCCAGCATTCCGTCCATCAATTGTTTCTTTTGCAATTGTCGCCCTAAGTGGGAAGGGTATGCCCAGACGTGGGTCCCGTGCTCACTACACCACTGGATTCAAGCTAGCCTGGCTGAAGAAGGGTGATGCCCTGAAACCGGTCCTAGGATGCTTGTTTCCGGTCCAGGGAGGACCTGGCTTGGCAGTTCGGGCTGGACTGTTCCCACAAGGAACAGGGTCAAGACTGATTTGCATATGGCTGGGTCCAAACTGGGGTGGTGTGGTGAGCAAAAGAATGATGGATTTAACCCAGATCCTTGTGACTGGGGGTGAATGTTTGCATTGTCCAGCATTCCGTCCATCAATTGTTTCTTTTGCAATTGTCGCCCTAAGTGGGAAGGGTATGCCCAGACGTGGGTCCCGTGCTCACTACACCACTGGATTCAAGCTAGCCTGGCTGAAGAAGGGTGATGCCCTGAAACCGGTCCTAGGATGCTTGTTTCCGGTCCAGGGAGGACCTGGCTTGGCAGTTCGGGCTGGACTGTTCCCACAAGGAACAGGGTCAAGACTGATTTGCATATGGCTGGGTCCAAACTGGGGTGGTGTGGTGAGCAAAAGAATGATGGATTTAACCCAGATCCTTGTGACTGGGGGTGAATGTTTGCATTGTCCAGCATTCCGTCCATCAATTGTTTCTTTTGCAATTGTCGCCCTAAGTGGGAAGGGTATGCCCAGACGTGGGTCCCGTGCTCACTACACCACTGGATTCAAGCTAGCCTGGCTGAAGAAGGGTGATGCCCTGAAACCGGTCCTAGGATGCTTGTTTCCGGTCCAGGGAGGACCTGGCTTGGCAGTTCGGGCTGGACTGTTCCCACAAGGAACAGGGTCAAGACTGATTTGCATATGGCTGGGTCCAAACTGGGGTGGTGTGGTGAGCAAAAGAATGATGGATTTAACCCAGATCCTTGTGACTGGGGGTGAATGTTTGCATTGTCCAGCATTCCGTCCATCAATTGTTTCTTTTGCAGCAGAAGAAAAAGCAACCCGACGACGTCTATGATGCCACTCCTGACTCAGTGTCCTGAACGCACCACAGAGGGCACCGCCGCAACGCAACCCTGGTCTCACTGATGCCGCCACCGAGCCACTGCTTGCACCACGAGCTGTGGGCACCGCACTCCGCACTGCCTCGCTTCACGCCGTCGCCCTGGTATCCCCGACAATGCCGCTTCAGGCTGACATCGACGCCGCTGCTTGCACCGTGGTTCGAGGGCACCTCTCGTAAGTTACACAATGGACCGTCCTCATCCCGCACCGCAGCCTTGGCCTACCGATGCCGGCACCATCGACTCCAGTTCATCAGCCGACGACAGCACTTCAGCAATGACGACGCCGCTGCTTGCAACGTGACATGCCAGCACCGCGACGAGTACCGCATCACTTTGCACCGCAGCTCTGGTCTCACCAACGCCGCTGGACGACCGTCACCGAGCCGCTGCCTGCACCGAGACCTGAGGGCACAGCACACCACACCGCTGCACTTTGCGCTGCAGCACCCGACGCCTGTCGACGCCGGCGCTCCTGACTTCAACAGCGAGGAGTTCGATCTGCAACGCATATGACTTCAAGGGCCTGATGACTCCTGCACCGACATTCCAGAACCGTTGCCTGCGGACGCCGTGCTTTTGGAGCTCAACGAGAGGTTGCCGGCACCCTATATTTCTAAAGGGACTGTTTTGCGGGTCTTCCCGACACCGTAGCAGGCCCGCGACACCGCGGTCAGCCAGAACTGTTTGAATTTGTTGTTCACAACGCCGTGATAGCCCCAGATGGAGCTATCGACTTCAAGGAACTTTATTTCAAGTTTATTTTGATAACTGAAGATTTCTAAGTACGTATTGTGGATTTTTATAGTTTTTGGTCTTGTCTTAAGTATATAAAAATATTGGATATTTTTCTAAACTGGTGTGGTGTCCTTTTGTAGTGCTTTCACTGTGTTACTGTTGGTTATGTGCAAATGTTTTACACACTGCCTCTAAGATAAGCCTGACTGCTCGTGCCAAGCTACCAAGGGGGTGATCAGGGTTTTTTTTAGGAGTGTAACTCCCTTATCCTGACTAGAAGGAAGGGTCTCTACTTGGACAAGGTGCAAACCATTGCCAACTAGAGACCCCCATTTCCAACAGCTACCCAGTGTTAAAAGTTGTCAGTGGCTGAGAAAGTCTTGGACAATTAGGGCCATATTTATGAAATTTGTGGCTCAGGCCAGAGCAACAAGTTACCTTGATGCGTTGCCCTGCGTCACAAGAAAAGGGCAGGAATGCGCTCTGCAATATGCATGCTATGATCACTCTTATTGACAGTCACCTATGTGAGCTTTCCCAGTTCTCTTTTCTTATTATCATGCGTTAGTTAGAGGAAAAACAGATGGCAAAAAGAAGACAGAATTTATTTGGCAAACAACAGTACTCTTTGGGCCCTGTGCACAAATTTTAGGGTTTGCAATTTCCTGATTGCGATTCTTTGCGAATCGCAATTAGGAAATTGCAATTCCTAATGTATGAAACCCATTGATTTTCATTTAGAGTTTCCTAATGGGACAATTTGCGACCCATTTGGAAGTGCAGCCATAACAGGTATGGTGGGCTGCTGGGGTCAGCAGAGCACCATGTCTGTGATTGGTTTTTAATAAAGCAATCTTTTTTTTTTTAATGTAGCCCGTATTCCTTGAAGGAAAATGGGATGTGCTTCAAAACATAAAATTAAACGTTGAAGTTTCATTTATTAAGAGTAGGCGGTGCTCCCTTGGACTACTGCTGTTGTGTAGTTCCTATAGTACCCATGCAGGACCTGCGCGTTTGGATAACATAAACTGTGGGTTTGGTGTTAGACTGACTCTGTGCACCCCCACCGTGTATGTTAGCCGGATTTGCATTAGCTAGCTCACAGTGCCACTAGAATCTCCTCTTATCGGGGAGTGATTAGTTTCTGGCAACCTTAGATTATGACAACCCAAATTCCTCAGAATCGTGGAAACAATGTACTACCTTTCGCTCAGTCACTCGTGCTTACTTATTCGGTTTGTCTCAGAGAGTTACACAGAATAAACAGTCTGGGCGTTTCAATAATTTATTGAACAGTTGTTATTCTAGTGTAAAATATATGTGCTGCAGCAACCAGCAGACAATAGCAGAGATATATTATCAGCAGTACGATAAAAGTGAAGGGATAGAATAGTTCTACCATATTGCAATAATCATGAATACATACATGAATATAAAAGGCATTATGCAAGTGCGTGTACTCCTACGATGCCTAACTAGATGTACCTGAGTGTACCTAGCATATGTGTAGGTCTAAAAGCCTAAGAGCCAAGAATCCTTCTAGGATTTAGTCGAACCCCATTACCTGAATAGAGAGAGAGTATGGGACCCCGTCCTGGTCTCGAGTAGGACACCCCGCAAGGGCTGTGTTAGACCGCTGTCAGCTGGAGCGACTGCATTCTGGAGCCTCAGCGTCTCTGGTCAGTGTGTCAGCATGGAAGTCTCAGTTCCCTCTAACTTACCATGGCAAGATGTGGTGTATTTATACCCTAAAGTGTCTCGTCCCTCAGTATGGTTTGTATTGGTCTTTGTTAGACTTGAGGAAGACGTCAGGGGTGAACTTTGTACATACATATTATGCGGGAGATGTAGCTGGTGAATGCTCATGAATAATTTATGAGTACATTGTAGGCCTGTGTTCTGGAAAGTCCTTGCAGTGTTCTAACCACAGACTAGATAACATTCAACCCTCAGAGCTCGTTGTGTACTGTAGGGAACTAATGTAGGTGAAATATTATGCCTATATTAGGAGCCATGACTATAATAGGGCATGTACGAGTATGACCATAATAGGGCATACACGAGTATGACCATAATAGGGCATATACGAGTATGACCATAATAGGGCATATACGAGTATTTCTACATTATGGCATATATGAACGGGTCTACATTAGGGCCTATATATGACACATAACACCCACTCCACTTCCGAATTGGATGACAAAGATCATACTTAAAATCTGGATAATTTAAAAATACTCACTTAAAAACGACTAAAACATGGATTTTAAAAGGACTTTAAAAAAAATGTTAAAAAATGTTAAAAATGACTTCTTAGTTACCACTTGAAAAAGCCAATTCTGTCCCATTTATAAAAGTTGCATCACCATAAGCTGAAGAAGGCCATGCTTTTCCAAGCGAAAGTGTCAATTTAGGAAATGTTCCAAATTTTGTTCGTTTATTTATGAAACGAAGTGGAGAAGCCGAATTCTTTCCCAGGACGTGATGAGCCAATTCAAGATTAAGTGTCCTGGCTGGGAGATACAGCATTATCGGTGTTAGCTACTGCAGACGACAAATCCAACGCTTCACAGAGAACGTCAATCGCACATAGATGGAATTCGGCACTGCCAACAGTCGTTGCTGCGGCAGCTTGTGCGGCAGTTGTTACCTAGGTGCCTGTGGAGGAGCCACCTAACCCAGCAGGAGCAAACGGCACCTGTGGATTCTCAAGGAATGCATTCATCAGAATTGGAAGATGCTGGGGACAACGCAGAGCATGGGCCTTTAGGGGGTCCAGCATAGCATCTAGATCCAGTGGCGTATCTGATGGAAACGTTAGACAGAGATCCAACGTGCATTCTTCTCCGCAGAACAGGCATCGAAGAACAGGTAAGATGCAGTCCACCCAGACTGGTCTAAATGATAGAAACCAAGAGGCGTTCAGTTCTCCTAGGCAAGGTATGCCCAGAAGCTGCACCATGCGTTCACGATATTTCCGTTCCATGAGCGTGTTCGCCATTTCCTTGGAAATGGGGCCGTCCATTGCGTAGCCGTAATATTACAATCAGGACTCCTGCAATTAGGAACAGGATAAGCGGGAGACCTCCAAAGACGCTTCCCAATACGGAGTGTATAAAATTTGGGATTACTCCGAGGACTGTCTGAAAGGTGCTTAATAGTCCTGACCCTATGGTCTTAAATAGGTGTACAATACCGCTCGTATCAGACATGTTAAAGATACGACCCACCATTTCTGCGAAATGAAAGGGGCAGTTTGTACGTATAAGCGCTTGTATCTCAGTCGAGGTCCTTGCAACTTGAAGTTCAAAGATTTCTCGAGCGGAGATTAAGGGCATAGGTTGCTGTAAAAGCATGGCTTTCAGTCTGCTCAAAGTATCAAATTGTATAAAGGAAACATTCAACGAAGGCCATAACGGCGCCTCCCTGACGGTGTTCAGTGGTGGAAACAATACTTGCATACAGCAAGTAACCCTGGAGTTAACAGTGACCAGATAGGCGACGCCCGGAAGCATCCCATAGCAACCTTGATCATTTAGCATTAAGTTACTCCCATTCGAGAGCAGCTGGAAAACCGGCATGATCATGGCCGCTGGGGTCCCTGACATGTGACAAGGTAAGTTCGCTACCGAACCACTACATGCTCCATGTAGAGAAATATCCTGGCACATGAGAGAACCGCTTAAAGCGTTCTTGAAGTTTGTACCACTCAGATACACTTCCCGTTCCCCATTCCGGCATCGATATCTATATGGTAACTCCCAAGTCTCCTTGATGTATCCCTTACCCATCTTTTCATATTTTCCTGCCTGCCTTTGCTCAAGGCAATATTGAAACTGAAACGTAGTGACCGGCAGATTGATCTGGCCATGAATTAGCCATTTGGTTGATGGTGATTCGGCTACAGTGAATGGTAACCTTTCCAGTCTCTAGCCAATCAAGGCACAACTTCCCAACACTATAGGATGTCACTACCCCTGGTTGTTGTCTTTGTACATAGCGAGGATCTGGCATATGGATACTAAATCTCTCGGGTGTACCTAGGAATCTCTGTTGACAAGTGTTCGTGTCAATGGGCCAAATCAGCCATCCTGTCCAATTGGGATCTGACCTGTTGTACTGGAGAATGTCATCTAATCCTACCCCATGTGTAGTTGAATTCTGCCCCCCACCCATCTGTGATGGTGTTGGAAACCCCGGTGTGTTCATTTCCTTGTTCTTGGCTAGTCCAAGACAGGATGTCTGTTGCACAGTTTCATTCAGAAATATTATCTGCTGTGGAATGAGGCATGCTCTAAAAAGCACTTCTGTTCACTGGACTTGCCAGTCCCTAGAACCCCAGATTGATTTTGAATTTATAGTGTCTTTCCATAGGTCAAAACCCTGTGTAGACAACTGGGCCATAAAGGAAGCAGAGTAAATCTGTTTGGTGTTAGTCAACATAATTTTCTATGCTGATGTTGTTGCCACTTTGTAATAAAAAGACTTCGGGTCAGATGTATTAAACCCTGAAAAGTATGTGAATTTCTGTGCAAAAGTTTGCGAACTACCTTTTGGAGGTGTTGGGCAGTGTTCCCACTGGTGGTATTCAAATACATTTCTAGGTGTTATAGATTTGTGCAAGAAATGATGACCATAATGTTGGTAACAGTACAATGTATCATAGTCTGAAGTACCTTCTAACATTTTATTGTTCGGAAATGCTGCAGTTTTTTCTAAATCAGACATTAAGGGCCAGATGTATCAAAGGGTTTTGCCCATTCTGTGTCTATAGGGAAATGTGTTGATACATATGGCCCTAAATTATTTATAGTTTCAGTGTCCCAATCATCAGAAAATGTACTGGAGGTAATGATATCACTTAAAGAAATTTTAAATACATTTTTAAGCTTTAAAAGTTCAGTCGGACCGAATATATCATAATCAATCTTGTCCCATACTATACCGTCCAGTATAGGAACTGCTGTGATGTTCACTGAAGACAAGTCTCTTGGTTCACGATGTGAAGACTGGTGTGGTTTTAAAATCAAATTGACTCTTTGGGCTGTCGAGCTCTGCTGGAAGTATCGTCCATTAATAAGCATACTAAAAATTACTATTAAACCTAGCCAGAAAATAAAAAATAAAATCCCAGTGATATACCATAGTTCAATCCAAGGTGACAATAGGTAAGTCTTTCTAAAAAAGTTCAAAAAGTCAGTGAGTTTCTGTTTGTGTGATTTTTTGGCTGGCGTTGTTTACGGCTCGCTTGGATCCAGTGAAAACGTATCAAAGTTCATGAAATAGCCAGAAGCAGTTCGATCAATTGTTGGAATTGCATCGGGATTTGTTGAAATCGGATTTTGCTCTCGACGAGGCATGTTGACGTAGATGTCGGAAGTCGGTCTGATTGCAACTTGGGTGTTAAGTTGATTTTCATTTTGAAGATGAATTTCTTGTTGAAGTGGAACAAGTTCCATAGTATGGTTGCTTAGTCCTTCATTCCGTACAGGTGGTTCTTTAAACGTGATGAGTCTTTCTGTTTGAACTTCTTGGATTGTAGCGAGAGGAGGGCGTCTGCTACTGTGGAGTCCACGCGGCCTACTGTTTAGTATCGGCCACATAGTGTGGTTTGATTAGGTCGATTGAGACAAATCTTTTCTTCTTTTGTCCGGCAAGGGGCGGCAGAAGTACAGTTCTTGTGCCTTGGATTGCTAGGACCGGTACAGGCTTTCTGTAGGATGGCCCAAATTCTTTCTTGTCTGCAATCTTCTCTCTTACCAGATCCCCGACTTTTGGGATCCAGACAGGTCTTGCCGTTACTGCCTTGACTTCCTCAGTGGCGGTCTGTTTTAAGTGGACGTTGCTTTGTTGTGTCCAGGATACATTTAGATCCTGTAAAACAGCCAAATGATCATGGATATCAAATTGTTTTTCATCCGCCACTGTGCCTTCACAATCAAGATCAGGTACCGACATTCTTGTCCCAAATAGGACCTCTTAAGGAGTGACACCCCCTAGAGAGCTTCTTGGCTGGTTGTTTATTGCTCGTTGGACCCCATAAAGGTGATCGACCCATCTACCGCCTTTGCCTAATACCCTAGCTGTTAAAGATTGCTTTAAGTCCTGGTTTTTCCTCTCCACAACAGAATTTCCCTCAGGATGGTATGGAGAGGAGTACCGCAGTGCTAAGTCCATTCCTTCCTGGCCTCTTTGTAAGCCCGAGAGCTAAATGCCGGGCCACGGTCAGAATGTAACGTGCCAACTGCGTATGTGCCGATAAAGACTCGCAAATCTTTTATAACAGTTCGAGCGTCAGCACAGTGCTGAGGCCAAACCCATAGGAATCTAGAGCAGGAATCCACTGCAACCATGATATATTTCTTGGCCCCATCTGATTGTAGGGGTCCGCAGTGGTCCAAATACACACATGCGAGTGGTTTGTCTGATTTTAGCAATGGTGTCTGTGCTGGGCGTGTTACGGTGGAGCCTTTCATCTGCTGGCAGATGTCGCACTTTAAGACATAGTCTTTGGTCTGCTTTGTTAACCCTGGCCACCAGTAGCGCTGTTTCAGTAAAGAAATAGTCGCTGTGATGCCTGTATGCACAGAATCCAAACCCTCATGTGCTGCTAGAATTAAGCCTTGCCTACGATCCATGTTTGGAATTACTCTATCCCCCACTCAAGGAATCTGAGCATATGGAATGTTTTGTGCATCTAACTTGTAGGAGTACTTCAGTGGAAATTTCTTAGGTACTGCTGTGCTGCCTTTGCATGAAGCATTGACAGCTACCAAAATCTCGCCGTCTATTCTCGTTTTTGAACGAGTAACTGCAGCTACAGCGGCTGTGCGTACAGCCCCCTTCGCGGCTTCATCAGCCAATGAATTCTCTTCAACGTGAACGCCATCACGCTGATGACTCAGTGTGTGTATCACGTGAGCCCTTGGTAGTTTGTTTCTCAACTCCATTACCTGCTCCCTTAGCATTTTATGCTTAATTGTGCCACCTTTTGCGTCTTTAAACCTGTTTTGTTCCCAATGATGTAAATATTCATTGTACGACTGTACACAGTAAAAGGAATCACACACAATTAGTGTGGGGAATTCGTGTTCCGTATTTACAAGTGCCAGTATCAGTGCTTTTAATTCTGCCAACTGAGCCGTGCAGTCTCCTAGAGATTGCGATTTAGTGCTTCTGGAATGGAACTTTCCATCGCGCATGCGACCTTTAACCATTGCACACGCTGCGCTGTAAGTTTGCTTACTCCCAATGGCTAGTTGAGCAGATCCGTCAGTGTAAATAATGTATTCATACAGATCTAGAGGCAAAATCTCATTTGGTAGAGGATATTCTTGTCCGTATTGCAGAAATGCTTGTGTTTTTAAACTTGGATCAAATCTGTATTCAACATCCGTTGCAGTAAGAGAATTAGCCCATTGTATCCATCTGGGATGTAAGGCTTTTGCATTTGGAATGCTAGCCTTGGTAACAGCCTCTAAGGCTGGTACTGGGGTTATGACAATTATGCGTTTACCCTGAGCCAAAGCTCTTTCTCTTGCTACAGCGGTCTGCACTGCTGTCAGGATTTTTTCTGTTGAAGTGAAACGCATCTCTGCGTTTGTGTACAGGTGTGATTTGTATGCAATTGGTACTGTTTCGCCTTCATTGAAAGTTAAATAAGTGTACCCACATTGACCCGCTATTACTCCGATCACTAAGTTGCGTACGTTTAAGCGTGTCTGTAAATGTTTAGAAGCTATCATGTCTTCCTGTAGTGAACGTAGGATGTTTGTATGTTCCTGTGTCCATTGTCTGATTGAAAAATCAGGTTTTATTAAGTCGTAGAAAGGTTTTACTCTTTCTGCGTAATCCAAAATGTATGTTCAACCAAAATTTAGGAATCCCAGTATTGATTGTAAATTGTTTAATGATTTTGGAGGTTGGAGCAGCGCACACTTTTCTAAAAAGTTAGCTGCTAGGCTTTTTCCTTCACTTGACAGCTCATACCCTAAAAAAGGACATTGAGGTGGGCAATTTTTGATTTTTTGAAATTAAATTTATAGCCCTCAGAGGGGAAGCCCATGATAATGGTGCTCACCCTGGTCAAGTGCCTCGGTAAGTCATCGTCCGTCAGATAAATATCATCCACATAGGACAATGCTTCTTCATTCAAATTTTGGAGTAACTCTGTTACCCTTGCTGAAAACAACCCCGGGCTATTCTTATACACTTGGGGGAGTCGACAAAATTGCTGATGGGACCCCAGCGCTGAGAATGCGGTCAGATACCTGCTTTCAGGCGCTATATTTTGGCAGAAAAATCCATTCGAGATATCAAGTGTTGTTTTGTATTTTTGTCGCACAATGTTATTCATTAATGCGGCACTGTGTGCATTTTGAACTGCAAATGTCTTTGTGCAGGTGTTTAAATGTCTGTAATCTAAAACTAGACGATATGTGTTGTCAGGTTTGGCTACGGGGAACAAAGGGTTGTTCATAGGTGAAGTGCAATTTTCTATCACCCCCTGGTATTCAAGTTGATCTAGGATCTCCCTGAATTGTTTTTTAGCTTCCTGCTTTATTGGATATTGCCTTTGAGCATTTAGGGAAACTTTTAACGGGATCACGTGGTGGGTTGAATCTTCATCCCAACCAACATGATTTTTGTACAATGCTGGAGCTAGGGCAACCGCCCACTCCTGCGCATATGCATGTTTTAAATGTATGGGAACGAGGTCAGAAAATGCTGGAAAAATTACCTTTTCTCCCTTTGGGCACTCCATGACAAATGCTGGCGGCCAGTCTTGCTCTGCTAATAGGTTGTCATATCCAGATGACAAATTTTCCCAAAATAGACCTTTAACTTTCCTGGGCTTGTCCCCCTCCATCCGTAGTGTTATCTCATGTAACTTATGTGGGACACTTACCCGAGTATCAGGTGTTTCCACCGTGATATACTCACTCAACTCCGCTGTCACCAGAAATTCCTTCAGGTTCTGGCGAGCTATTGTTACTTCTGCCGTGCTGTCTAGCATCGTCAGAGCCCATTCCCCGTTCAGAAGCTGTGTCCTCAGAAATCTGGGCATGTCTGATCTTGAGACCTGCTACCTTTTTCTTTTTGAACTGAGGTTTTTGTTTTTGTTTATCTTCTTTTTTAGGTGCGTAGTCCGCAGCGCGTTGCGTGTCTCTGTACGCTCCTCTTGTCTGTGTTCTGACCGTCCTTCCCTCTCGGAGTTTCTTGACGAACCCTGAAAGGAACGAGAGGAACGTGTATCAGTATCCTGATACCTGTTAGGTTTTTTAATATTATGCCTATTCCTGAGGTTATACCTCCTTTCAGAGGGCTCCTGTTGAGGAGACCTACCTCTGGATTGAGATCTGTTGTCTTTAGACTTTTGTTGTTTTTTATTTTCCCACTTCTTTTTAGAAGAAGTAGGTGTCAGCTTCGTAGTGTCCTTTTCAGGACTGCCCAGTTGTGGTTTTAATGCTTTCCCACCTAAACTGTCTCTGCCTAATTCTGCATATGCAGTTTCAATGATTTTGGGTAGTTCGTGTTGTTGATCCACTGGACTGTACTCCCTTAGGCGTTGGCGGATCGCCACTGAAGCTGTTTCCCCCTTAATGTTAGCTAATATTATGGCTGATACCTGATCAAAGTTATTTAGTAACTTCATCCCTAAGTTTAAGGGCAGGCTCTGCTCCGTACTCATTTATTTTGTATCTGTCTCAATACGTCTGGCACTACTGCTAAGGACGGGATACCATGTGTTCTGGTATATATGGCAGCAAAGACTGAACTCCAAGAGGTGCAATCCTCTATTTGTGGTGTGATCCCCATGGGCAAGCAGATTGTTAGAATTCTGTGTTTTTCATAGGTGGTAGTATTCGGGAATACTGCCTCAAGCTGAGTTATTTTCTGAGCTGTCCAGAATGGGATTTGTTCGCGTTTTGCGGGCATTTTGCCGATTACCGCGTGTAATGTTTGAGGAGTAATTTTATTTCCTGTACCCTGAGCTGGAGTACTATTTGTTGCACCTGGTGCAGGTTGGATTGTTAAGGTCCTCATGACGAATTGTGTTAGGTTTCTGTAGATTTTAATTAAATCTCTGTGTTGTATGAGTAATTCTGGCTGTGGCATTGTTCCAATGTCAGGGTGCAGTGTGTAAGCCGCTAGTATTGGCCATGTGGCCCCGTCTCCTCCAAGCGGGCCTAATCTTACTATTCCTCGTACGTGGGGTAGGGCGCCATTAAATCAGTAATAATGTTCCTGGTAAGTGAGTGGAATCTCTATGTCCTCAAACGGACCATATTCCCATGGTGCATTTCCTTTTATATAGTAGTGAAATGTCTTTGTTATGGCATTCGCTGCTGGGAATGTAACCCATGAGTAGAACACCTCTGTTTTGTTTGATTCGTGTGCCTCAATCACGAAAAATACCATGCCACCCTTAGCCTGTAAACCATTTTCTAATAGTCTTAAGGTGACTGTCATTCTGAATTTTGGTGCAATCTGTATTGCATCCGGAGGATCTTCTCCTTCTTCTAAGAAATTCAGGTCAACTCTGTCGTCCCCTGCCTCGGAATCAGGCATCTTTAGGGGAAGAAGTGTTCAAAGGGAACTAAGATGAGGTGTTATGCACAATTTAGGAACTAAATGTCCTTCAAGCTTGATTAACCAACAGCCGATAAATAGGATATCTCGCCTACTCAGCTGTGGCGGAGTTTATGCCCACCCACTCCAGACGTCTCTGGTGTTTTGTGAGTAGGTTCTCTGAGAATAGCACGACTGAACTACTCAGATTCTACTGTTAAATAAGTACCCAACCAACGTTGGTGGCGCCATGTTGTCTAGTTCCTATAGTACCCCTGCAGGACCTGCGCATTTAGATAACATAAACTGTGGGTTTGGTGTTAGACTGACTCTGTGCACCCCCACCGTGTATGTTAGCCGGATTTGCATTAGCTAGCTCACAGTGCCACTAGAATCTCCTCTTATCGGGGGGAGATTAGTTTCTGGCAACCTTAGATCATGACAACCCAAATTCCTCAGAATCGTGGAAACAATGTACTACCCTTCGCTCAGTCACTCGTGCTTACTTATTCGGTTTGTCTCAGAGAGTTACACAGAATAAACAGTCTGGGCGTTTCAATAAGTATTTATTGAACAGTTGTTATTCTAGTGTAAAATATATGTGCTGCAGCAACCAGCAGACAATAGCAGAGATATATTATCAGCAGTACGATAAAAGTGAAGGGATAGAACAGTTCTACCATATTGCAATAATCATGAATACATACATGAATATAAAAAGCATTATGAAAGTGCGCGTACTCCTACGATGCCTAACTAGATGTACCTGAGTGTACCTAGCATATGTGTAGGTCAAAAAGCCTAAGAGCCAAGAATCCTTCTAGGATTTAGTCGAACCCCATTACCTGAATAGAGAGAGTATGGGACCCCGTCCTGGTCTCGAGTTGGACACCCCGCAAGGGCTGTGTTAGACCGCTGTCAGCTGGAGCGACTGCATTCAGGAGCCTCAGCGTCTGTGGTCAGTGTGTCAGCTTGGAAGTCTCAGTTCCCTCTATCTTACCATGGCAAGATGTGGTGTATTTATACCCTAAAGTGTCTCGTCCCTCAGTATGGTTTGTATTGGTCTTTGTTAGACATGAGGAAGACGTCAGGGGTGAACTTTGTACATACATATTATGCGGGAGATGTAGCTGGTGAATGCTCATGCATAATTTATGAGTACATTGTAGGCCTGTGTTCTGGAAAGACCTTGCAGTGTTCTAACCACAGACTAGATAACATTCAACCCTCAGAGCTCGTTGTGTACTGTAGGGAACTAATGTAGGTGAAAGATCATGCCTATATTAGGAGCCATGACTATAATAGGGCATGTATGAGTATGACCATAATAGGGCATACACGAGTATGACCATAATAGGGCATATACGAGTATGACCATAATAGGGCATATACGAGTATGACCATAATAGGGCATATACGAGTATTTCTACATTATGGCATATATGAACGGGTCTACATTAGGGCCAATATACGAAACATAACACTGCCTGCTCTTAAAAAATATTGTTTCAACATTTACAGAGGGGAAAGGGTCCCCTGGGTACCCCTTCCCATTTGCAAAATATTACCACCATATTTGGCGTGGTGGTAAAAAATAAATGTTTTGCGACCATAATTCGGTCACAAAACATTCATATATGCCACTGCAATGCGGTATTAGGAAGGGACACTCTAAACACACCCCTTCCAAATACCACATAGTAAACACAAATTGTGATTTGGTAACATGTTACTTAATCACAATTTGTGTTTTGTACATATGAAAAAGCATTTTTGTGGTTGGTAATGGCCCGTTTCTACATAGCGGGCCATTTTCAACCGCAAAAATGCTTTCATACATATGCCCCAATGTTTTCTCTGCATCATGAGTGAGAACATCAATCATTGTTGACTAATGAAAGGATCTGGATCTGTAAGTCAGGTTTCGTGCGCAATTGCGTGCGATGCCCCCTGTAGGTTGGGGCAGCCTTAAGGAGACCTAGGAGATCTGCACATTGCATAGGAGATGTATGTGTGTACTCATCTATGTCTATACTTGGATACAGAGATATGTGCACACATAGGTACAAGATCAGATTTAACCATTTTAAGCATACAACACTGCTTTGCAGTAAAAAGTATCTGGACAAATAATGTGTGTGGCAAGGTGCAGTGTCTGCTTGTTTTTTTGCAGCACCTACTGGCACATTCAACAGCCATCTGATAAAGCCCAATGGGTCGGGCAAAGACAAATAGAGATGGAGTACATGCCCCATCCGGCACACACCTAGAGACACCAGTCATCCAACGTTAAGGGGCCCTTGCTGGTCACAGCCTTGGACTTTGCCCAACTGGAAAATTTTGATATCTATTTCAAAGACTAAAGGGGTTATTACAACAGCGGGCAGTCAGACCGCTGCCCGCTATCGTGGCAGTCAGGAGATTGTCCGACAAGCAGGCGGTGGTCTGACCACTGCATTAGGATGCGACCGCCGGGCTGGCAGTCAGAAAGTGCTCTTTTACACAGCGGCTTGTGCTGAAGGCCAGGAAAAGGGCTGCAGCACAAGCGCCGTGCAAAGGAGCACTTCCTGCACATTGATGCACCCTGTGCCATGCACCATGATATGTTCTGTTATGAAGATTTATACAGTGCAAAACTACTCATAAAAGTGTCCCGGGCATGGATGTGCATGGGAGCACTACATGTGCCCCCTGAGCCGCTTTACAGTGGACAACAATGGATGGGGGCCCTGTTTGGAACCCCGAAAATCAGTTTCTGACAGCTTTTTCATGGCGGTCTTTCAGATATGAAAATGTTGTTGGAAAGGGATATCATAATCCCGACGGCGGTGCCTGTATCGGCAATGCCTCCATTCGGAATTACGATGTCGACTGCTGCCCTTTTGGGATCACTGATCCTGGCGGAGGTGGTGGTCTTCCCCCTGACCGCTATGGGTCTGACCGCCAGTATTGAGTGGAGAGGTGTGGTGCAGCGGCCAGGGCAGCTGACTTCGGAGCACAGGGTTCACGGTTCGATCCCCTGCTCCGGCGGCAGCTCAGCTCAGCACCGTGTGACTCTGGGCAATAGCTCACTTAATTTCCACGACGGCCCCCAGCGCCTTGAGACCCCTAAGGGTGAGTAGTTCGCGCTTTACAAATACGGATTTATTGTAATCCAACGGTCGGACCAAGGGGCTGTCGGCGGTCGGACCACCACCGACAGCCTGTCAGTGGCTGTCCGACCGCCATTGTAATGAGTCCCTAAATGTTGGACCTGGCCCTTTCTGCAGGGTCACCCTCAAACATTTTGCCTTCCTCCTCCCATTTTTGCTGAATTCTTTTTTGTAGACTTTAGTACTCTGGGCACTTTACACTGCCAAACAGTGCTAAACTGCATGTGCTCTTTCCCTAAAATATGCTAACATTGGCATATTGACAATTGGCATATTTAATTTACTTATAAGTCCCTAGTTAAGTGCACTAGATGTGGCCAGGGCCCGTAAATTAAATGCTACTAGCGGGCCTGCAGCACTTATTGTGCCACCCGCTTATGTAGCCCTCTTACCATGCCTCATGCCTGCCATTGCAGAGCCTGTGTGTGCAGTATACACACCCATTTTTGCCTGGTAAGATAAACCTCTTGCCTGCCAGGTGTAAACCTTCCCTTTTATACATATAAGTCACCCCTAAGATAGGCCCAGGGTAACCCACAGGGCAGGTTGCAATGTTTTTAAAAGGCAGGACACGGACCTTTAAGTTTTACATGTCTTGGTAGTCAAAAACTCCCAAATTCGTTTATCACTACTGCAAGGCCTATCTCTCCAACGGATAACATTGGGATTACATTATTACATTTTATGAGTGTAATTCCCAATTGTGAAAAGATACGCTTTCCAAGTTTGGTGTTTCTGGAATCACAATCACAAAAGCTCAACTCGGACAAGACCGAAGTACCCATCCTGGGACCCACCCCTTCAGCTTGGGATGACTACTGGTGGCCTGCCACTCTGGTATCTCCCCCACCCCGACGGACCACACACGCAACGTCTGCATCAAACTGGACTCATCGCTCACTATGAACCACCAAATCAATACAGTTTCCTTAGCCTACTTCTACACGCTCCTCCTGCTTCGAAAGACGTTCAGATGGATTCTCACAGAATCCAGAAAGATGTTCACCCACACACTCATCACCACTAGACTCAAGTACGACAACCCACTCAACGCCGGCGTCACCCAGAAACAGCTCAAGAAACTTCAGAACATCCAAAACACCGCAGCCAGACTGGTACTCGACATCCTCTGCCGCAGCCACATCATGCAACACCTCAGACAACTCCACTGGCTCCCAGTCAACAAGATAATCACTTTTTCAAGCTCCTCACTAATGCCTATAAAGCTCTACATGACGAAAGACCAGCATACCTGAACCACCGCCTCACATTCTACATACCCGCCAGACAACTCCGATCCTCCCAATTCGCCCATGCCTCCGTCCGCAGGATTCACAAGACCAGACTCGGAGGAAGGCATTCGCCTACCTCGCCACCAAGACCTGGAACACCCTGCCCCTCCACCTCAGGCAGTCTGCATTGCTGACACAATTCAGGAAGGACCTCAGGACC
Source organism: Calotriton arnoldi (assembly GCA_963921515.1). NCBI lineage: Eukaryota > Metazoa > Chordata > Amphibia > Caudata > Salamandridae > Calotriton > Calotriton arnoldi. The sequence goes on along the minus strand of CAWUFW010005186.1, from coordinate 950,431 downwards.
TGGCTCTTTGAATGATCCTCCACCCAGTCCTTCCAGCAGCCCTCCTTCCCCAGCACCTTGAGACCCTCACGGGTGAGTAGTCGTGCTATACAAGACCATGATTGATTGATTGATTGACAATTTAAAATCACAATTTATAGTGAAGTCGGATTTAAAAATTCCGAAAATGTCAGAAAATTGGCATTTCCTTACTTTAGCCATTTGGGGACTGCAGCCTGCCTCAGATACACATCTGGGAAGGGTGACAGCTAGGCTTGGTGTATTCCCCCTAGAAAGCCACACACAATGGGAGCTTAGGTGTGACTTAATGAGCCATCCTGTGAGGTTGGAAGGGAGGAGCTGGGCACAGCTTCACGCTTTAGGTTGTGTCCTGTCCCCACACAAAAGGCTACATACCCCCCTGTAGTGATTCTGGATCCAGAGCATGAAGGGAGGACCTCTGTGTATTTCAAAGACCTGTCTTTGAAGTCTCCCCACTTCAGAGGCACAACTTGGTAGAAGTACTGGATCTCTGACACCCCCACTCAGTATCCTTCTGTACCTGTGAAGACTCTGCCGGGAAGAAAAACTGCTGTGCTGCTGAAGGGCTGCCACTCTGCTGGATTGTTGCTGTGCTGGACTCCTGCCTTGTTATGCTACCCTGCTGACAGCTGTTTCTCTGCCTAGGTGAGAAGGGCTGGACCTGCATCACTTGAACCCAGAGTGTCTCTGAGGGCTTGCTGGTGTGCCTCCTGATCTGAAGTCTCAGGGACATAAATGACTTCCAACTCTTCTGCTGCTGCACCTGGATTCTGCCATCTGTGAGTCTTCCTGCCAAGTGGTGCCACCCCCAACCTGGTCCCTTGGAAGTGAAACCCATGCAACTGCTTTCGAACCGATGCAACAGCACCGTTGAGTGAATCGGAACCAGCACAGCACCTTTGATTGCCTGACCAGAACTGGCACATCGACCCCTGTTGCATGGATCAGAAGCAACACATAGTTGCCTTTGCCTGGCTTGGAGACACCACTACGTTTTCAGAACCAACACTGCACAACGCTCTTGTCTTTGCATCTCTGTCGACATTGGCTTCGACGATGACGATGAGAACTCTGCCTCACAGCACATGCACCCATTGGAGAGGACGTATCATTGCAGTTGCGCAGATCACAACAGCGCATCACCGCCTTTGATAGGATTGACATCAACTGCATCTTGCATCTTCCCTGACGTCAACGTAACCAGGATCAAGGTACTTTTGTTCAGTGGGCCTAAGTGGATACCTGTATCTGGCCCGTGCTCCAACGCGGTCGGCCTGAACCTTTAACTTTGTCCCTGTCCAGCGAGACCAGATGTCCCAAATTGGTGCTTTTTGCTTTTTTATAGTGCTATTTTACAGGTTATTCTTTAAAAAATCATAAATCAAGTTCTATTTATTTGATTTTTGTCACTGTGGTCTTGTTTTATTTCTTAAATTAAGTTCAATTTTTATAACCTGGTGTGGAACCTTTTTGTGTAGTGATTTCACAATTTTACTGTTTGAAGTATTGCACAGATATTTTACACATTCCCTCCAAGTTAAGCCTGACTGCTCTGTGCCAAGCTACCAGAGAGTGAGCACAGTTTATTTATGGTGTGCATCTGACTTACCCTGACTAGGATTGTGGCTCCTGCTTGGACATGGTTCATACCTCTGCCAACCAGAAACCCAGTTTCTAACACTGGTGATTATGGGTGAGGATAGGACTTGTATGTGCAGTGACATACAGCAACTTGGTGTACACTTATAAGACAAATTCGAGTCACTTCTCCCTGATTGGCCTTTTTTGCTTTTTCAAAATTTATTTTTACTCTACCTGGCAGTTGTGTCTGTGACCCCTACCTGCAAAGATGGAGTTTGAGCTGGCCAACCTAGAGAGCTACTCTGTGGCCCACCTCAAGGAGTTTTGTCAGAACAAGGGATTGCCTGCTAAGAGGAGCATTACAAAAGCAGAGCTCCAAAAGACCTTGAGAGCATGGCAGAGGCCCACCAGACCTCAGCAGATGAGAAGGAAGAGTTGGATGATGAGGAGGAGCTGGATGAAGATGAGAAGGAAGAGTTGGATGATGAGGAGGAGCTGGATGATGAGGAGGAGCTGGATGATCAGGAGGAGTTGGACCATTACCCACAGAAGTCTCTTGGACAGCTACCTATTGATGAGGGGGATAACATACTCCAAGGATTGGATATTCCTCCCAGGGGAGGAAGCAGTGTGTATTTTAGGGTCCTGCCCACAGAGGAGCTGGAGAACAGATGGGGCGAGAGGAAGCTCAAGTTGGAGCTGGCCAAGTTGAAGTTGGAGAAGGAAAAAGCCTTAGAGGAAAAAAAGGCTGTCCATAGAAACAGAGCAAAATAAACTGGCCATGGAAACAGAGCAGAAGAAATTGGCTATAGAGGAAAGGAAACTAATGTTAGATAATGAACTGAGTGTGAAGGAGATGGACATCCAGGCCAGGCAGGCTGAATCCAGCAGTGATAGTTGCAGCATTTCCCCAGTGCCCTCTGGAGACAAGAGGGTTCACATTCTCAACGGTCTGGTGCCTGACTTTTTGGTGGGAGATGACATAGAAAGATAATTTGAGGCTTATGAGATTGCCCTGCAGATACACATGATCCCTGAGGGGGATTGAGGGGCTAGCCTGTGGAGGTACGTTCCTAGTGAGAGGAAGGGACACTGTACTGACCCTATATGCGGGTGACAGGATGAGGTATCCCTCATGAAAGAAGCCCTGATCAGAAAATATGGTTGAACCCCAGAGAAGTATAGGCAAAAGTTCAGGGAGAGTCAGAATCTATCCCAACAGACCTGGGTGGATTGTGTTGATTCTTACTGCAAGGCACTGGATGGTTGGATGAAGGGCAGTGAAGTCAAGGCTTATCAGGAGATGTATAACTTGATTGTAAAGGAGCACATGTTCAGTCTTTGTTTTCCAGATCTGATATAACAGTTTATTGACAGTAAGCTCTCTGACCCCAAGCAGCTTGCTAGGGAGGAGGACCGATGGTGCAGAAAACCCACATGCCTAGTAATACTAGGAAGTGCAGGCAGTGGGTCACTATCAATGGCCAGGCCCAAACCTTCTTTATTGATACATATAAGTCACCCCTAATGTAGGTCTTGGACAGCCCAAGGGCATGGTACAGTGTACTTAAAAAGTAGGGCATAAACATTTAAGTTCTACATGTCCTGGTAGTGAACAACTCTTAAATCCGTTTTTTACTACTGCAAGGCCTATCTCTCTCATAGGATAACATTGGGATTACTTTATTAAGTGCAATTTTCAATTCGGAAGAGATGGGACCCCCAAGTTTGGTGTCTCTGAAATCACAATTTAAAACCACAACTTATGGTGAAGTCAGATTTTAAATTGTAATTCTTAAAATGCCACTTTTAGAAAGTTAGAAAGGTCAAAGTGCCTACAAGGGATTCATTTGGGAAATATGGTTTTCAATAGCTTTATCTTATATATATATATAGTGACATCCAATGACACTTTTCAGAGTAACTCAAGTTGATTTCAACAGAAAAAATAAACAAATAAATTGCAACCGGTGTATCAAAAGAGAAAAAGATTTTTTAATTTATATTTCAAACAACATAATAATAAAGCTACAGAAACAACAGCAGATAATTTAAACATACATTGTTATTACCCAAGCCCACAAGGGTTGATTGGGTTGCCCATTTTTCTTCGTCACTTTTAGAAAGTTGGCATTTTTTTACCTTAGCCATTTGGTACCTTCTGCCTGTCTCTAAATACACATCTGGGGTTGGTGACAGCTGGGCTGTGTGCATTCCCTCTAGACAGGTACACACAAAGGGAGCTTAGGTGTGACTTAATGGGCCAACCACATCCTAATGGGCCATGCTGGACAGGATAGGAGGGAGGAGCTGACACTTACACCTGAATTGGCTGTGCCCTGTCCCCTCACAAACAGCTGCATACCTCCCTGTAGTCAGTATGGAGCCAGGAACGGAAGAGCAGTGACTCTGTGCATTTCAAAGGCATCTCTCTGAAGTCTCCCCCACTTCAAAGGCACAACTGGGTATAAGTACTGGGACCCCTGGCACCACCAACTCAGCACACTTCTGGACCTTGGAATACTCTGCTAGGTAGAAGGACTGCTGTGCTGCTGAAAGGACTGCTACTCTGCTAGACTGCTACTCTGTTGGACTCCTGCTCTGATGTGCTGATCTGCTGCCTGCTGCCCTCCTTTCCTGGGAGTGGGAAGGACTGGACCTGCATCTCTCCAAACCAGAACCAACGTGACTGCAAGGGCTTGCTGGCTTGCCTCCTTTTTTTGAAGTCTCACAGACATCAAAGAATTTTATATGACCCGCTACAGCACTTGGACCCTGCCATCTGTGAGTCTTGCCATGCCAAGTGATGCTAAGCCAGTCCTGGAACCTTGGAAGAGGGTATAAAGTGCTACTCCAGTAAAAATACATGCATCAATGCTTTTGCACCACTCGGAACCAGCGCATCTCCACCAACAATGCTGCATCGCCGCCACTGCGAGGATCGAGTACATCACATCGCCGACTGTGTGGCGCATCGCCTCCATTTTGGACTCATCTTCTACTTTGCACAGCTCGGATGCGACGCATCGCCCTCATCTTGTGATTCAACGACAACGCATCACCTCTTTGTTTCACTCATCTTGGCTCCGTCAATGATGCAACTAAGGTAATTTGCAGTGGGCCAAGGCTGGTACCTGTATCTGACCTGCGCTCCATTGCGGACGACCTGAATTTTTGGATTTGTCCCGGTCTAGCACGAACAGATAACCCTGGTTGGCGCTTTATGCTTTTAAGCACTACATTTGAGTTTAATCTTTAAAAATGTATAACTCCTGTTATACTTATTGGATTTTTGTCATTTTGACATTAATCCTATGGTCTGCTTTGCATTAAAACTCACACAAAGTAGAATCCTCCTTCTCCTTTGAATCTTCCTCAGTGAGGATATCCAGTCCTTCATTAACATGGTTACTTTCTCCTGCCATATTCCACACTCAGTTTGTGTGTTTAAATCATTCACTACACCAGCCAGCTGATACAATGATGCACCAAATGTTAAAGGGGTTGGGTGCAGCAGTGCTACTGTTGTAACATTCCTTCTCTCTTTACAAAAGTTCCAAGCACAGAGTGGCGCTGTGAAGGCAAAATGCAGGGCTGTTGTTTTTTACATAAAGCTCCTAGGTGCCAACTCATCTGACTTTATTCTAGATAGGCCCTGTCACCATTTTATATAATGTAGGTTGCCATTTTAGATCATGGAGGTCGCCATATTTCTCCATTATGCAGAATCATTTTCATGTCTGCCATTTGATGTAGGTGTCGTCTGACCTTAATCTTTCTAAGAAATGTGAACGTGTCAGGTTGTCATAATGATGACATAGATATAACACCTGATGCAACATATGTCTGGGTAAAGTATCTGCATGTCACCATGTCTAGGTCAAATAAGATCAAAGTCTAGACATATAGACAAAATAATATAGTCTGAATTGACATCCTCTTATGTCAGAAATTCCAATCTCCGATAATATTTAATATGTAAGGATCACCATTTTATCAGTTAGTAGAGAGATTATCACCTGAGATTCTGCAGGAAGACAGTGTCACCTACTGCTTGCGCACTTTGAAGATGCGATATCTCACCCAGTGCTGATAGAGCCAAGTTCCAGACAGAGGCTGCTACTGCAGCGTGTGTGTGCACTTTGTAGGGAACACTTCCTTCACATCTCCGCTAATAACAACAGCATTAGCAGTGCATCGCTATTCCCTAAGAAACTCTAGACTGCAGGTTGCTCTGCTTTTCATGCTCTCTCAGTGTAGCGTATACAAGTAGGTTTTTAGGGTGTTAGATTTGAGATGACATTTTAACCATGTTAGAAATGTTCATTTTATTTTCATTATTCCCAATGTGCCTTCTTGCTGTTTTTTATATCCTCTGTAGTACTTTTTAGATGTATTGGGAAACAGGTTATTTCTGTCATAATAAACACTTTTCTTTAAAGTGAATATTATTCTTAGTGCAGTAAGTGTGTGACATTGTGAATAATGAAATAGGTTTATTTCTGTTACCACAGTGCCCCTGATCCCTTTATAGGGATTGCTAGTAACCCAAAAGCAATGACTCAATTTCAACAATGCATTGGATGGGGTTTTGCGGGACTATAATAAAAAGTCTTTCACATTGAGCGCTGGTGCATTGAACTAAGTTCACTGGTATCATCCATGTGGGTGGGAAAGCAAACCTTGTTGAACTATGCCAAAGTTGTGGTTTATGCAACAGTTGGCGCCCAACATAGGATCTGTATGTTACAGTCACCTTGAGTCGTTTTTCACGATTCACTCACATGTGAACCATTATTACATAATTACGGAGATGTCTGTAGTAATCATGGTTACCTCCTGCTGGGGATAAAGAAGCACCTATTTCCATAGGTTTGGCAAGCTTGACTTATAAAAGGTTATTCCCCATTCTGTGGTTTTTCTAATTCTTTGATTCTATATTCAATTGAGTCCATTCACTTTGGCAGCACCTATTGTGATAGGGACCAATTACAGGAAAGCAGTTACTCAACATCTCAAATTTCAAGGTGTTCCCATGAGGAGGAGAGCACTTACCTTTGTAATAGCTGCATACATGGCGTATCCCTTTTATACATTTTACTCATGGGTGGTGTTTGAGCCTATCGATACTGCCTCAGGTAGTTTCATGCCTACACAGTGGGAGACCTGCAGGGACATAATAGGGCTTCCCGAGATTTGGAAATCCCTCCAACCTACAAGGAACACCAGAACTGGTCAATTGCCCACACGCACAGAAATGTCTGTTTGGGGCCACTGAGCAACAAAGAGGCCACATGGCCATTTTTTGCTGCTACATGCCTGTCCCTCCTCCCAAACACCTAACACTTGCTGAGGTGGTCAGGATTTTAAAATATACTGTTGCCATGTACAGGTGACTTGTACAGTTTGTACAACGTACTTTGAGCTCCAAACCTACTCTAGTACCAGGACATATTGCTCCTACCCAAGTGCAAACCATTAGTGCGCAGGCTTATAACGCTATCATGGGAAGGCACCCATGAAGTATGATGAAATGGACTTCTGGATTGCTCACAAGACCAAGCAGTTAGTTGCAGTGTATCCATACACTACACCCCAAGACAAGACAAATAGAATACTGACTATGTGTCTTCCTCTTGAGATGTTGCCACCCGTAGAGTAACGTAACACCTGGGGACGAATCTTTGCATGCATTTACACTTATACACATGGCACACCTTCATTGGCAGATCTCCCTCATGTACTTAGGCAGGTATAAAATGAGCATGGAGCTAATGGGGTACCTTTCCATAATTGCGGAAGTTTATACCTCTGTGGGGAGAGATACCTTGGGTACTCGACCTGTTAAACAACATTTAAAACCTAAGGTGGACACCGAAGTTTCCGTTAAAGTGAAATCTGCAACAGAGGTTAAGAAAAACAGAGGACAAAGAAAAAGACAGACTGAATATTCTTCTCAGGAATCCAGTAGATGTGGTTACCATTTAAGGGATCGTTAAAAAATTAAAAAACCTGAAATGTATCAGTATTCTGATAGACACTCTTCACATTCTTTTCAGGACACTGATGGTAATAGAAAAGAGGGGGGGACCTAAGAAAAGAGGAGTATAGTATGTAGGAAAGGTGTATAGTAGGAGTACAGTTGGAAAGGTGAAGCAGGACACGAGACTGACGTCAGCAAAGAGAGGGAGGAGAAAGGATTGGACTCTAAAACCCAGTAAAGAAGAAGAAAGTAGGAGGACTTTGTAGAAAAATGCAGATACAGCTGAGTTCCCCAGTGAAACAGGACTTGGGCGAGAGTGCTTCTAGACAGTGCAGCAGAAGTCACAATAGTGCATCAGATGCTTCAGAGATTTCTGGGTGCCAATCCAACTGATGAATATATACAAGTCAAGACTGCAGATAGACATTTAAATCCTCCTAATAGGATTTACAATTTAGGCATACAAATTGAAGTGGATATACCATGTACCATTAAAGCAGTCTTCTGGTCACAATTGTCCGATGATTAAGATATCATCCTTGCAGAAGAAGACTGGTCTCCCATGTTTATTAGGGAGGTGCACAGGGGGGATGAAGTCATAAGGGTAGATTTTTCTCCCGTACTACCTAAAGATCTCAAGGAAATTTATACCAGTGAATGGGCTGCAAGACAGGCTCTAGCCTTATACCGAAATCAAGCCAGTTGGACAAACACTCAAATCCAAATATCATTCCCTTACACAGTCAACCTTAACCACAAGCACAATACTCTTTAAAGTCAGACACAGAACTGCTTTAAAAGCAATATTAGCTCAACTGAAATATCAGGGCATAATAGTGCCTTGTCTTTCACCAATGAACGCGCCCCTTGTAGGAAGCTGACTCTGTATATACTATACCAAAATGAGGTATAGTGTGCACAGAGTCCAGTGGAACCCCAAAGGTAGGCAGAGGTAAAGGTAGATAGCACCTTATTCTCTATTTGTGGTAGTGTGGGCTAGCAGTAAGGCTTTATCAGAGGGTAGTGTTGTACACACTCATGCAGCAAATGATGTCACACACTCAAAAACCGAACTCAGACCAATTTGTTTGTATAAAAAATATTATCTAGTTATATTTATTTTCTACAACCAAGCAAGCCTGGTACAGGTAAGTGTAAATGGTACTTTTCAAGGCAGGTTGAACAATACAAGCAAGCTGAATGAAAATGTCTCTGTTAAAGGTTTGTAAATCTTTTCAATACAGTGGAAATTACTGTTAGATTACTTTTGATTACTTTACAGATTACTTTATGGATTACTTTTTCTACTCAGTGTGATATGCCTAGATATCACACTAGGGGGATATTCTCAAGAACGTGCGATAATCATCGCAAAAATGGGTTAACGCAATTTCACATAGCGCCGTCGATCGCAGGAAAATAATTCCGTGTCAACGCCCCATTCTCAACACGGCGGTAACATGCGATAGTGACCTGATAACGCCTCAAATGTCCGCGATAAAATCCCCGGGACGGCGATCAAAATCTAAAGCCGAACGTGAAAAAAGTTGCGATGGGCCCAACTGCGAAAAGAAAACACAGCGACAAGCTGCGCCAGGCCTGCAAGTCCCACAAGTCAGGCGGGACAAACCACCACAAAAGCGCCAACAAAAAACACAAACAAAACACAAACAACTGCGAAGCACCATGGAGGTAGCCGGAGCAAGTACAGAGGACAACCAGAACCCCACAAGCCCCAAGGAGGACCAGCCTGGGACTCGGGGTCAGGGAAGGGCAAGGAGAAGAAGAAGAGGAAGACGCCTTACAGTACGCAGGAAAACCAGATCCCCATTACGGAGGTCATAGAACACCACCACCAACTGTGAATCACCTCCACTGTGTCATTGGCAACTAAAAATACAATATGGCAGTCCATATTGGCCAAGGTGAATGCAGTCGGAGTGAAGAGAAGGGAAGTGGACGACTGCAAGAAGCGCTGGACTGATGTGAAGTGCAAAACCAAGCTGAAACCAGCAGCCAACCTGAAAGCAGCAATGCAGACTGGAGGAGGGAGTCCAGCGACACACCAGGAGCTGGATGAGATGGAGGGAATGGTGACCCGAGTCAGCATTGGGGAGACGGTGGCAGGAGTTGGGGGACCGGACACTGCACAACATGACCTGAGCCAACAGCAACAGGGTGAGTAACGACCAGGGACTGGGGGGACGAGGGGAGATGGGCACAATGGCACACATGCACAATTAAGTATAGCACATATGCGGACAAACCATGCCCAAGAGTCACAACTCCGACCAAGAGCCCAAGTTACCCAAGTCTGCAACATCTCAGCACTGTATTAGCACAGAAGTCAAAGACACACCGCCTGAAAGGGATAAGGGCCAGCAAAATCAGAGCTGAAGGGGCAACACACCCACAATGCTGCACACACACATAAGAATCAGAGCACCTCAACATTGATAACAATGTGGTACGAACTGCAACACTTGCACAACCGAACAGAGGACACAACTGCCGCCGCTTGTGTGTAGAAAATGGTCACTTGCATTTGGCATAGCAGGAAACTGTGAGATGACAATGTACAAGTACAACCTCACATCCCTGATCGTGTAGAAATGTCAACTGTCCCGCATCACATAGGCATCTCCTCACAAACAGTCACAATGTACATTGTCATGCAGTCTGCAAGTAAACTTGTCCAATGCGTCAACATACATGTGAACACAATGTCAATCTGCATCTCCCCTTCACATAGCAAAGGGAGAATCAACACCTCCTGCAGAGCAGACCCAACAACTCAGCACTGATGATGAAGAGGACCTCCCCAATATCGACACCGACTCCACACAGAACAATTTTCAAGGAAAAACAGTCAATGTATTCCAATGGAGAACATGTGGTTATCGGTTAACAGGTAAGTACTTGGTTGTGGGAGTTGGTATTCTGGGATTAGAACCAGGGTTCCCCCAGGGTCAAGGATGCACTCTCAAAGCACACTCAGCAGCACTAGGGCAGCCGAGTGCAGAGTGCTGAAGCCCAATGCTATCCAATGAGGGATAGGGGGCCTCCGGCTGGTGGCTGCTCACAAGCAGGCCACGAGGTTATGGGAGCAAAGCTCCTGCTGTTAGGCTCAGGGCAAAGGGGGATCCGAGTTAGCACACAAGGTGCACCCGCAGCGGCGCAGGGGCGGCTGGGTGCAGGGTGCTGTTTTGGCATCGGGTGCCGTGTTGTTTTCAATGGGAGTTGCCCGGTTTGGTTTTTGTCTGCATACTCGGACCAGGAAGACTTCCGGGAGGAACAAACAGCTGGGCAGGTAAGTTGGAGGGATCGGGAACGTAGGTGCACCTCGGGTTCTCTTCTCCAGGGAGCAGAGCAGCTGGATGCAGGGGTGTCTTTTGCGGTCGGATTTCCCCTTACTGGGCCAATCGCGGTTGTGGGGGTCTCCGTGCAGAGGCTGCAGGTGATGTTGGGAGTCCTGGAGGGGTCAACCCATGGTGGACTCGGACTCTGGAGTGCTGGGAGACCTCGCTGGGACCGGTGGGCCACTGGAACTCGGGCCATAGGCGACCAGTGCAGTGGTGGTTCCAGGCATCGGGTTTCTTTGTCCTCAGCAGGCTCGGAGTCTTTCTTGGCTGTTTCACAGGAGATCCGGTCTTTGTTAAAGGCAGTCAGTCCTCTCAGGGGTTCTGGGGGTCGCTGGCTGCAGGACAAGGCGACTTTTGGTGCAGGATCTCTGTATACTGCAGACTTACCAGTAGGGCTGGGGCCAAGTCAGTTCTTCTCTGCAGGCTCCTCTGCTGGGTGTCTTCTTTCGTCCTTCTTCTTTGTAGGTTGCGGGAATCTGTCTTCTTGGTTCAGGGCTGCCCCCTAAATACTGTATTTAGGGGGCATTTTAGGGGTCTCGAGATCAGTAGCCAATGGGCTACTGACATTAGGGTGACTACACCCTTGGCGTGTTCAACCCACGTGGGGGAGTGGGCACAATCCCTAATCCTGATTGAAGAGTGCCTGCCATCTGCAAGATGGCGGGTACTGAAGAGTGGGCTTCACCTCGTCTCTCCCACCTGAAGGGTGGTGTTGGCAGAGGTGGGCACACCTTCTCTGCTGTGCTAATTTTTCCCGCCTGTCTTCCCACCGAAAAGGAAGGGAGACAGGAAGGGAGCCTGCTCCTGATAGCAGGGGAGGCTGGGGGTCGCATTACAAAGGCGGCAAGGCCTTTGAAGCTCCCCTGCCACAGATGGCTCTTCCTGGCCTGGGGGAGGTGCGACCACCTCTGCCCATGAAAGGCATTGTTTCTGGGCTCAGGGAACAAAGGCTCCCACCCCAGGGGTCCAGAAACATGTCTCGTGGTGGCAGGCTGGTGTGTACCAGTCAGGGAATCCACCAGAGGCTGGTCATTTTTCAGGGGGCATCTCTAAGATGCCCTCTGAGCACATTTTTCATTAAATTCCAAACTGGCATCAGTGTGGGTTTAATGTGCTGAGAAGTTTTGATACCAAACTTCCCAGTTTTCAGTAAGGCCATTATGGTGCTGTGGAGTTCGTAATGAAAAACTCCCAGCACCATATACTCTTAATGGCATTACTGCACTTACAATGTCTAAGAATTGGTCTAGACACTGTAGGGATACAGGGCTCATGCACCTGTACCCTCACCACTGGTATAGTGCACCCAGCTAGAGGGGTGGCTGACCTATGACAGGGCAGTGGGTTGTAGGCATGGCACACAGGGATGTGTGCCATGTCGACTCTTCACTTTGTTCTGCACCAAATCAAGCAGCCTGCAATGACAGTGTGTGTGTGTAAAGGTAGTAGGCCTCTAAGGGTGGCACAATAAGTGCTGCAGCCCTTAGAGGCTTTCCCTGGCCACAGTGCCCTTGGTACCCATGGTACCTTTTACAAGGGACTGACATGTGGCCAAAGAGGTGCCAATTGGGGGTACAAGGTACAGTTTTGGGAAAGAACACAGGCCCTGGGAACCTGATTGGCAGTTGCATCAGGTTCCCAGGGTATCAGTTGTCTGGCAAAAAGTGGGGGGGTTACTGCATCAGAAACCCAGCTTCATACATCCCTTTTTTGCATCTCCAAACCAGACTGCTCTGATAGGATAGTATTAGTCTATAGGAATCTGAATTTGCATACGCAAACCTATGTAGTACAAAATTAAGGGTGGGTGGAACTTGTAGAGTTTCACTCTCTGGAATTCCGTGGAGTTACATAAAAACTTGAGATTTCATTGAGTTCCCTGACCTGGCAGAATTCGGCACATCACGTTGATTTTTAGCGCTGGGTGCTTGAAGCAAGCTGTAAAAGCAGCACGAACAACACCACGCAGCACGCCAGAGGATGCTGCTTCTTTCTGCCGCTTGAGTAGATTTTCTACTCGAGCCTCAGCTTTCTCAACGCGAACAGTTGTGACCTGCTGCGATTTCCCACAATGAGAATATCTCGTTGGGTGTCGTTCTAGTGCCCGAAAACCAAGCTAGGGGATTCAAATTCTTGCTCGCGCTTGCCAACTTAACATTGTGTTGGTGGAGTATTGACGGAACTCCACATTACAAGCACAATGAAGAGTTGGCAAAACTCCACGAACTCAGCCAGCGGAGCATAGTCTATTGCTCACATAGAAAGAATTTAATGGCCTGTAAGTGTCTAGAACGCAACTGAAGAAGAGAATATAATGAAGTAGAAAAATAACTCTATAAACAAAGTCTTACGCTCTATAAACGGCTCTTATTTAATACTAAAAGAGCATTCTTCGCAAACCAAATTAAACTGGCTAAATCATCAACCAAAGAGCTCTTCAGGACTGTAGCCATATTGGCCGCTCCCAGCCTTCCTAAAATTCAGAGTAGTCAAGAGCTGTGTGAGGAAATCGCCACTTTCTTCTCACAGAAGGTGGAGGTTATTTTCTCATCTTTTAGACTCTTCCCGTTGGGAGGGACGGATGCTCTAACCATGGAGGCTCAAATAGCAATAGGAACTGACCTACTGCCTATTCTGGACAAGTTTTCCCCATTGTCCACAAAACATACTATAAACTTCATCGCCGCTATTAGATCAGGCTCTCCCTATGACCCCTGTCCAGTCTCTGTGATTAAACTAGCCTGTGAGCCTATTGCTATTTCACTTACTTCCGTATTGAATGCCATATTCACGTCAGGGCATTATCCAGTAACATGGAAGATAGCATCAATTCTCCCACTGTTAGAAAAACAAAACCTGGACCCTAAGGATCCCAATAACTTCCGGCCAATCTCTCGCCTTCCACTCCCGACGATATTGGTAGAGAAGACCATGAATATACAGCCGAGTGCCTTCCTCCAGACAAATAATATTTTAGATCCTACCCAGTATGGGTTTAGGGAAGGACACAGTACAGAGTCTTCCCTTATAAAATCTACTGAAGAAATAAGGGAAGCCCTGGATCAGGGAGGAAATGCAGCACTAATTATGCTGGACCTTTCTGCTGCTTTCGATATGTCCACCATGATCTTTTGATGGACCATTTGTCTGCCTGTGGGGTTCAAGGCCCAGCCTGGAAGCTACTGAAATCCTTTCTGACTGAAATAACTCAAATTGTGGTCCTGGACAATTTCCGTTCGAAACCTTTTTCCTTACCTTGTGGAGTGCCACAAGGGTCTTCCCTCAGTCCCACACTTTTTAACGTGTACGTGTCTCCCCTGGCAGACCTGGTTAGATCCTTCCGGTTTCAGCTCACTTCTTATGTGGATGACACTCAAATTGTGGTGTTTCTGCTGCCGGGGCAGGAGTCAGAGAAGGGGAAGAGGTTCCATGACTGTATGAATTCAGTCAAGATGTGGATGAGCCAGAACTGCCGGAAGTTAAACTCGGGAAAGACCGAGGTGATTATTTTTGGAAATAATGCCAATTTTTTGACCCCAGACTGGTGACCGGAAGAACTAGGCTCACTCCCAAAACCCACTAGTAAAGTAAAAAACCTGGGAGTTATAGTGGACAATAAACTCACTTTTGGGGACCAGATAAATGCGGTTGCATCTGCCAGCTTCCACCTCCTTAGAATGATCAAGAAAATTATGCTATTTCTGCCGGAGGACTGTCAGCGTGTAGTTATAACATTCCTTATTCTGTCAAAGCTGGACTACTGCAACAGCCTTTACTTGAACATTCAAAAGCGACATTTGAACGAACTCCAACTTCTGCAAAGTGCAGCAGCTAGACTGCTTACCGGTACACCAAAATTTGTATCTGTCACCAAGGAAATCAAAGGGCTGCACTGGCTCCCAGTCAGGTGATGGGTGCATTTTAAATCCTTGTGCACAGTTCTTAAAGCCCTCCAAGGAACAGGACCAGAATATCTGAAACATTGATTTCAATGGTTCGTCCTTAAAAGAGCCCTTCGCTCTTTAGGAGCAAAGAGGGTGGTAGTACCCTCTTTTAAAAAAGTCAACTGTGGAGGGAGAAGTTTCGTTACCTGTGCCGCAAGGGCCTGAAACGATCTCCCTCTCCATATTAGAAATACCACAGATTTAATGGCGTTTAGGAAAGGTTTGAAAACATGGCTTTTCAGCATGTAGGTTCCCCATCCTCCAGTCAGAGAGCAGTAGCTAGCGCCAGGACACCCTTGGGTAACCGCTACACTTTAGAAATATAAATAACATAACATAAACTGGTGCGGAATAAATACAAAACAACTCTGGATATTTTGAATGGGTTTTTTAGTAAAAAATATAGCACCTGAATGTGACTAATCACCTTTAGTTTCAACAGGGTGCAGTTCTCATTTCAACGTATGCCTTTAGGCTATAAGAATAGTACTGGCTTATTAAAATGTAAAATTGTAAGTCCGTTTTTATATAGCGCAGCTACTCACCCTTACGGGTCTCAAGGCGCTGGGGGCCGGAGTGGAAATTAAGTGAGCTATTGCCCAGAGTCACATGGTGCTGAGCTGAGCTGCCGCCGGAGCCGGGGATCGAACCGTGAACCCTGTGCTCCGAAGTCAGCTGCCCTGGCCGCTGCACCACACCTCTCCACATTATTAACATCACATAGTTACAAAATCAATTTTAAGAAATCCAAAATTGCCTACATGATCGTGACCTTCCTAGGATACAAGTTATCCAGTGGGAGCCAGGGTTTAGCCCTGGACTTCCTTCAGAAGTGTGCGACTGTCCTTTAGAAGTGTGCTACCTTTCAGCCTCCGAAACATTGAAAAAGTTGCAATCCCTGCTGTGATTTCTCCACTTTGGCCATACTTACTTTCCTCATTATACTGAGCAAGTTAGGCCCTTGTATGACTTGATTCCTCACATGTTTTCCTCCAAACAATGACTGAGCTCCCACACTGATATCTTGTGTGCTCTACAAGCAGACATGCTCGAGACTAAGGGCCTTATTACAAGTTTGGCGGTCTGACCACCATAGGACCACGCCCGTCCCTGCCAGCAGCCCACGGCACTGGTGGTCCAAAGACCGCTGTATTATAAGTTGACCATGGGGCCGACGGTGTGGAGGTTGGGATCTTGCAGTGATTCCTGTGTGTGCATTTTGACTGCAGATGAGTCGGATGCACAGGTATGCATGATATATGTGGAAAAATACCATATACCCATTACAGGGTTCAGACCATATGTGGGCAGTCCTGGCAATGGATGTATGGTTCGAATAGAACTCACCTGAAGAGCGCCGCAAACAGGGTCGTAATCCTTCAGGTGAAAATCCTGCTGTGAGGGAACACACGTTGGAATCTGCCTGGAAGAAGAAAGGGGTGAGTTCTCATCCGAAATCCTTCATCACGCCACCTTGAAGCAGGCGGTCAGACCGCCCCAGTCTGCTTGTGGAACAGACAACTTGTAATGCAGACGGCGGTGTAGCTCCCCTGTACCGCAGTATGGCGGCTGCCTTTCCCCAACTGCGAACCTGGCGGTCTGCTGGTGGTCTTCTCAAAGCTGATCCCCCCAACTTGTAATACAGCAGTCGGACCGCTGAGCTTGCAGCGCTCGGGCCGCCACCACCGATACAGTGGTCCTCGGGACCGCCAAACTCGTAAGAAGGCCATAATATATTTACAGATTCGAGATAATAAAACTAAAGTAGTTATCAGGGCCATACCCGTCACTATGTTTATACCTATGTGACCTACAACAAAGCACAAACCATGCTTATTGCTTACAAGTTCCCCTTGTATTCTTTAGCTGAAGCACGCTTCTCTTCGATTGAAAACATTCTTACAGCTGTCCAAACCACTATTTTGAAGGAGCACCCTTTGGCGAAGGGAAAACATATTGTTGTTTCTCCCGTACCTACACTAGAAGTGGGGCAAGCATTCCTAATGTTCGTGCACTACACCAAAGATGAGTGCAATGGGCCTCTTCTTTAAGTGTAGTGGATGTAAATTTTCAGTATGACCCCACTCTTTGTACGCAAGCTTTTCTTCAATATGAACAACACATTGCTCCAACTAACATGGCCACTGAGTCTTACCAGGGCGTATTCTATATGGATGGCTCTGCCCAACCGGCGGTAGGAACAAAATAGAAGTACTCCGTAGCTTACACAGAAGTGCAAGGTGTAGTGAAGGATGGCAATTTCCTTCGCTGGTGCACCCACACTAAAATCTTAGGTAAAAGCACTGCACAACATGCAGAATTAGATGCCCTGTTACTTGCACCATAGAAAGCTGACTTCTCAGTTCCCACACTTATTGTATCTGACGTATCCTTTTGTGTGCAGGGTTACAATGTCGATTTGCAGCATTGGCGTTTGAATAGATTCAAGGATTCAAAGAAAAAATCTATAAAAAATAAACAGCTTTGGGGAAAGGTAGCTGTCTTACAAGACAAGCTTCCACTAGCCCATGTGAGGCACACTTTGGGCCATCAGTGTGATAGCACTCACAAAAAAGGTAACTGTGCAGCTGACCTATCGGCAAAGGCTGCAGTTCAGACTGCTAGAGTAGCAGTCCTAACCAAATCTCAAAGAAAGATCGACACAGATATCTTAGCAGCTATAAATGCAACCAATCAAGGTGGGAAACCTCCTGCAGGCTTTCATCGCAAACACTCCTACACCCTTAATTCACATAACATACATGCACAGCCATTACCACAGCACTAGATCACACACACAGAAGTTGCCACAGCACTAGGTTTCATGCACAGCACTAGCTACAGCACCAGATTGCACCAACAGCACTCGCCACAGCACCAGACTGCACACAGAGCAATTGCCACAGCACTAGGTAGCACGCACAGCAGTAGCCACAGCACTAGGAGGCACGCACAGCACCAGCTACAGGACCAGATTGCACCCTCAGCACCAGATTGCACCCACATCATCTGATAGAGCACCAGATTGCACCCACTACAGCACCAGATTCCATTTGCCACAGCACCAAATTGAACGCACACAGTTGCCACAGCATTAGATTGCACCCACAGCAGCAGATTGCACCCAAAACGTTTGCCACAGCACCAGCTATAAACCCACAGCACTTGCCTTGGCATTGGATTGCATCCACATCACCAGATATAATCCCACATCACCAGGTATAACCCCACAACACCAGATAGAACCCCACGGCACAATATATAAACCCACTGCACCAGATAAAGATCCACAGCACTTGATATAATCCCACAGCACAAGAAATATATCCACTGCACCAGATATAGATCCACTGCACCAGTTATAAACCCACAGCACCAGATATAAACCCACGGCACCAGCCATAAACCCACGGCACCAGCCATAAACCCACAGCACAAGACATAAACCTACAGCACAAGATAAAGATCCAGAGCACTAGACAAAGCTCCACAGCAACAGATACAACACCATAGCACAAGATATAAACACACAACAACAGATTACACCCACATTTCCTACATCCATAACATCTATTTTCCTCCTTTATGTCTTTTCTTCCTCCACCCTTTCATCTCTTTCCCCCTTTTATGTGTTCCATTCCTCCACCCCGCCATCTGCATTGTATGTATTTTTCATCCACCCGTGTCATCTCTTTTCCATTGTATGTATTTTCTTCCCCATGTCAGTCTGTCATCTCTTTTCTCCATTATGTCTTTTCCACCTCCATTTATTTTGTTACATGATCCAGATCTGCCATTTTCCTACCTTTTGGGTGGTAAGGAAGGGCAGTGGCTGTTTTACACTCTCAAACATAGACGGGAGGCTGCAGAGGTACGTGAAGCATGATGCTGCAGTGAAGCTGACCTGCCACTGCCCCTGCACGGTGCTGACGTTGCAGCGCGCAGTGACGTCATCTCAATACTGGTAGCGCAATCTTGAAATATTTTTCAAGGGCAAGTCAAAAATCCAGCGGGGGAAGCACCCCCTTGCCTCCCCTGTGGACACCCGTGGGCATAGAGGCACAGGACATGGGGACAGGCATCCTGGCACACAGAGAGCCATTGTGGTACTAAGAGAGCTGTTGTGAGATCGGAGAGCAGCTGTGTGTCACCAGAAAGTGACACTGAGACTCTGGATAGGAATTTCTTAACTACAGGTTGTGGGGCACTTGATCACTGCTCAATCCTAGGGGGGGTTGTGACACTAGAGTGAGTGTCTTGCACAAAGTGTGGCATTAGGTCAGTGACATCACTCGAGGGGCATAGAGAGGCGTGCTTTCACATCTGATAGGGCACTGTGATTACAAGCAGATGGGCCACCGTGACACCACTGGAGTTGAAATTCGTGAGACACCCCAGAGAGCAGCACTGGAGACGGTTTCGCAGACAGGGCACCAGGCCAATCACCGGATCACCAGGACAAGTCATGAAAGAATCAGTGTGACTGCGGTCGAGCCATGCTCACCCTGGACCCCATACATTATAAATTTACATTTTACAGTTAGAACAATACTTGTAATGACACTGCTATTAGCAGCAATACTATGCAGATAATAATGTGATTCTATGTATCGCAGCATAACTCACGTCTGCCATTCTAAGTGCTGCAAATGGCCCTATTATGAAAAGAGCATATGAGAGTCTGGGGGCCAAGATCTGAAGGGGGATGTAGGGTGCAGGAGATGGACAGTGTGTAGCACACAGAGGGTGTTTAAACGTGTGAAGTACATGT
Source organism: Calotriton arnoldi (assembly GCA_963921515.1). Taxonomy (NCBI): domain Eukaryota; kingdom Metazoa; phylum Chordata; class Amphibia; order Caudata; family Salamandridae; genus Calotriton; species Calotriton arnoldi. The sequence goes on along the minus strand of CAWUFW010005186.1, from coordinate 930,769 downwards.
GTTCAGTCAGTGAAGGAAGTGTAGATGTGCAGGGGTACAGGTGTGTGTGTCCATCTCTGGGTACAGAAGTACCAGGATGTGTTGTGTGCTGGCTGCTGAACACAAACCTGCACACAGCACCATCTAGTGGGAACAGTTGAAATATGCGGGTTCTAAAAAAAGATCAATTCACACCACATGCGTGGGATGCGAGGGAGGGAACTAGCAGTTCTCCTCCCATCCTGTACGTTGTAGCAGTTGTATAATAATGGTTCCACCCTAAACCGAGGACATGCACAGAAACTAACGCGCTGCAACTCCAGCTGAAACTCCATCCGTGCAACACCACCCTCACTCCCTGGCATGCTATGCCTCTCAGCTGATGCCACAGGCAGCCACGAGGAGAAGGAAGCTTGGAAAATAGAGTCTACCGGCAGCCGCAAGTAAGTGAGCTAAATATAAAAACATGGGTCCTCCTTTGTAAGAAAAATATATAGTGCCATCCTCCTTTATTCACCCGTCCTCTTGCTACTGTGGATGGCGCTAGTGCAGTTCCTGAATGGACTTCTCAGAGCACCTCCCTTTTCAGTCTGAGATCTTACTCTTGACAAGTTTGCGACCAGTTCCAGAAGGGCATGGAAACTCTCCCACACATTCTACAAGTTGAAATGGAGCAGGTTGATTGTGGCTGACAGATGGTCTACATACTGATGGTCATGAGCGTGTACGACGGGCGGTGGACCGGAATTCCGCTGCTCATGGAACTTCGTGGAATCTCGTGGAGTTTTTAGGTAAATCTGTGGAATTCCGTGGAGTTAAACTCTGTCAGTTCTGCCCACCCCTAGTCAAAAGACCTTCGCCAACTCCCCTCACTATCTCCAACATCTTCTTCCGGGTGATTTATTTGGACCACATCAGTCCCCTTCATTCAATCAACCGATATAAGTGCATATTGGTGACAATCGATTTGTGTTCTTTATTCCTATGGGTTTGGCCACAGGGAAATGCTTTAGCAGTAGTAAAGGATTTACAATGTCCGGTAGAGATTGGGGCAGTTCCTTCATTTCATTCAGATAACAGTCCTGCGTTTGCCTCCAAGGCTTATATGAATTCAATGTCTGCTTTGGGAGTTTGTCTGCAATTAAGCAAACCATGCAAAGATTAATCAAACGGCATGATTAAACAAGCCTTGACTGTTAGGGTACTAAGTTCAGGTCTTAGTTAGTACCATAATCTGTATGGAGTACAGAGTGCATTGAATAACTTGCCTAGACGAGTATTGGGAGGATGCACTCCATACAAGGTTCTCTTCGGTGTTCCTATGTATGTGCCTGGTTTAGATAATCCAGGGAAGGTGGTCAATGAAGAATAGTTTGACTCAGAGAAACATTTAAATGTTTTGCAGAGTATCCAAGAAATCAGAGACAAGCTGTCTAACATGAATCACTCTGACGCCACCACCTGTGGTTATTTCAAATGTGGATGGGTGGGTTCCCAAAGTCGGGGACCAAGTTCGTGAAAAAATCCACGATAAGCAAGCTTTTGTACCTGCCTACAGAGCAGAGCAGAGCAGAGGTAATAGAACTATTATTCTGCCTCCTTTGTCTGGCTCAAGGAGAAATAGACAGGTGTCCATTGATCATGTAAAGAAGCACTATGTGTCCAGTCCTCTACAGCAGGCCCTCGCAGACACGAAGAAGAATTCAGATTAGTGCCTATCAACCTCTCCCTATTCTGAATAACATACCCCATGAACCAAGTAGTGACATTATTAGCTTTAGTTCCCAGATTGGGATATTTGAGAACAACACTGGATGCAGAACACTGAGCTCTACAAACACACCTGATGCTGCCAGTCTAACAGTGGTTACTGTCCAACACAACTCCATGGTGTACTGTGAAATTCCACCTGACCCTACTTCATTTCAACTGGTCCCCTTTCAAGAGCCTAGAGATACCAATGACATTGAGAATGACTCTGGACAGAGGACTTTTCAACCACGTCTACAGTAACTCACTGCCAGAGACTGCTTCATGCTTATCAATGGTTTTGTGTTTTAAGGAACAAGGGTCCCTAACAAAAAGCATATGCGAAAATTCATAAATATAGAGATGCAATTATGTCTATACTTTGACTGTCCAACTGGACATCATTTTCTAATGAGAAGGTAAAAAGGAAAACATACAAGTGGGGACATGTGTAACATTAGAACGGAAAAAAGGCTCAGGCAATACAAGAAGGCGTGGCCAGAAAGGATTATAGCTATTAAGCCAACATCAAATATGTGAAAACACTCTAGCACACATTAATACAAGATATACATTTATGTCAGAGTGCATAAAGTCAACGACGTTTCGATTCCTTTAACTAAATACTGGGATCATCATCAGGACAGAGCAAATGGGTGCCTGAGGCAGTTGCCTGTCAAACGAGACTCTAGAAGAAGGGAGAGAAAAGGCGAAAGAGGGGGAGAAGAAGGAGAAAGGCGCAGGATTAAAAAATTGCAGAATTGGAAATTCACGATGAGAGTAATGCATGTGGATGGTTGAGGAATGCTCCATTTAAGTGGCTAATGACTCTGTATAGTCAAGTGTTACCCATCCGAGCATGCGGTGGTACAAGGGTATGATATACACTCGGGGAGGTGAGAGATTTGAATCCAAGGAATTAGAAATTCACGATAAGAGTAATGCACGTGGATGGTGAGGCATGCTCGATATAAGTGGGTAATGACTTTGTACAGTTGAGTGTTACCCATCCGGGCATGCGGCGGTAAAAGGCTATAGTATCTATTCCGGGTGCCGCTAGAGTCCATGCAATAATGCAAGAAAGTTGTGAGAGTGAAGTGTTGGGGGTTTACCTGGGACTCAGTTCAGCGGATTGAGTGCTTTCCTACCATAACCAGCCCCATACTGCCAGTGAGCCATTTCCTCCATGATGAAACATGCCATAGGGCTCATGGTAATCAAACAGCAAGGAAGATCAACGCAGGAAACTAGACCACGTTTCCTTTAATATAGAATTTAAGAGAATAGCCCAAACTAGATATTGGTGCTTAATTGTCATGCATGAACAGGTTAGCATGGCACAGTTTTGAGAGCAAATGTTGGCAAAACAATAGTGTGTTACATAGTAAACCTAATTCAGTGACTATGTATTTTTTTAAAACACAATTCTGTTATTCAAGGACATTACTATTATTTGATTCAAAGATGTATGAGATATGATACATCATACTGATTGCTTGTTTTTGGTTTACCCTGTCTTTGAGCTAGAAGCACTTGACTTTTCACTAGTGGTAGAGCAAGGATACCTTAGGCCCATGTATCATTGTTTTATGCAAGAGTTATAGCATGGAAACCGTGATTTTGGATTATGCATTTCGCATAATGATTTCTGTTTTCCTTATTATTGTGCTATTTGTGGCATTTTTTGCTTCAGGAGCACCTGGTATAAATAGAAATATTTATGTGGGAACTCTGAAACTGAATGCGTGCTGCGGCTTCATGCAATGCACTGGCAAGGTTACGCGAGAGTACAACAAAAGTGTATGGTCCTGACATTGAACTAGTATCCTGTGTGCGTTTGCTATGCTAAATCATGCATCATATGCAGATTTCATGCAGCCAAGTGGACACTAGCAATTTGTGTATAAATCATAATTCTCATGAAAATTAGATGCACTGAGCAAGGAAACAAAATAGGCATTATCACCCAACCTTGGCCATGAATCGTAATGCAATCAGAAAAAATGAGCCATTTAGCCCCTGGCTAAGCAGGAGAAGAGAACCATAATCGGTGTCAAAGAAAGGTGTAATAGAAGGACATTTCCCCAAACCCATGATTTGGTATTTAAAAAAACTAAAAATGTACTCCTCTTACTCTGGAGTCGGTGCCACTACATCTGCTGCACTATTGATAAATATGATCCTGGATATAATTGGGATATAGTATGGCATTTAAAATGCTGGCTCTATTGCCTCTGCTCCCGCCACAATGATGATAGCTATGTTTTTGAGGGAAAGTAAAGCCATTATGGTATTTATGACTGCTTACTGTTTAGAACAGATCATATAATGAATATTAAATGGCTCCCTACATCAATGTCTGACATCAGTAGCACCGGTAGTGATACAGCAGGAATTAGATTCCTGTGTGTATAGCAAACACAACCCAGCTAAAGCAAAATTGCCCCTACTTTTCCAAATTTGCAAAGATTATTTGATATTTGATATTTAAGAGTTTATATAGCGCCCGAATCACCCAGACAGGGGTATCTCCGCGCTGGGGCAGCATGCTGCAGCCAGACAAGCACACCTTAAAAGAGATAGATTTTTAACAGCTTCCTGAAATGTAGGAAGTTCTGGCATTCGCGCAGTTGGTAGAGAAGTTCGTTCCAGAGAGTAGGGGCACGGTGCGTAAAGGCCCTGGCACCCATGCAAGCTTTTTTAATTCTCGGGGTACAGAGACGTGACTTGGATCCTGACCGAAGAGACCTAGAGGGTGTGTACCTTGATAGCTTGTTGGACAGGTAAGGAGGTCCCAGCCCATTAAGAGCTTTGAAAACGGTACAACATATCTTAAATTTCACTCGTTTTCTCACAGGGAGCCAGTGGAGTTTGTTTAGAAGCGGTATCGAGGCAGTTCTGGGAGGGGCATTTGCAACTAATCGGGCCGCGGTGTTCTGGACTTCTTGCAATTTGTCCAAGGAGGCCTCGTTGGCAGAAGCCAACAATGCATTGCAGTAGTCCAGTCGGCTTAACACTAGAGCTTGCATCAGTGTTTTTCGTGTGGAGGGTGGTAGTAGAGGGAGCACTCTTCTAAGGAGACTAAGTATGTGGAAGCATGTTCCTGCAGTAGTGGTAGCATGTGCTTCTAGCGTAAGTTTCTGGTCAATGCGGATTCCCAGATTCTTGACCACTGTTTTCGGGGAGGGTGCCGGGCCCAGTTCCTCCGGCCACCAACTAGGTGACCAGCTTCTTGACGCACCTCCAAACAACATAATTTTCGATTTCTCGGCATTCAGTTGGAGGAGGTTGGCTCTCATCCATGTGGCAATGGTCTTCAAGCCTTCTGAAAAGATAAGTTGGGTGTTATGGCTGGATTTATCAAAGGAGAGTAAGAGCTGGGTGTCGTCCGCTTAGGAGATGGGACTAAACCCTAGAGTCTTCATTAGTTTGTCCAAGGGAGTGACATATACGTTAAAAAGGGTAGGGCTCAAACATGAGCCCTGCGGTACTCCCTTGGTTACTTTGGTGGTCTTGGATCTGAAAGTGCCCATAGTGACTGTTTGAGTTCTATCTGTGAGGAAGTCTGACAGCCATTTCAACGCAACCCCTTGAACCCCGATGTCCTGAAGTCTCTCCAGTAGGATTTGGTGCGAGATGGTGTCAAATGCCGCCGATGGGTCAAGCAGCACTAGGAGTGCTGCCTGACCCTTGTCCAGTGCCATTCTGATGTTATCAGTTACCTCTATCAAGGCAGACTCGGTACTGTGCTTGGCCCGGAAGCCTGACTGGGAGACATCCAGGCAATGCGCGGATTCTACAAACTCGGATAAGTGCCTGTTAATATGTTTTTCTAGTAGCTTGCTTTGCAGGGGGAGCAGAGAAATGGGGCGGTAGTTGGACAGTTCATCTATAGGAGCTTTGAGGTTTTTCCAGATTGGAACAACTTGTGCAGCTTTCCATTCGGGAGGGAGTCTACCATCCCTCAAGGAACTATTGAGGTTGGTGCAGATAGGACTAGCGAGTTGTTTAGCAAGCCGGGAGGTGATCTTAGCCGGGATTACATCTAAAGGGGACCCTGATTTGACCTTAGTTAGCAGAGACTCTATCTCTTCGGGGCTAAGTAGTGGAAAGTTATGCAGTTGCGCGGTGATGGCTGAAGTTCCTAGGCGTTCTCTGGAGGAGTTATAATAGACACCACTAGCTGCGGTTATTTTGTGGTAGATAGTGTCAATTTTCTGGATGAAATAGGCCGCTACGTTGTCACATAGAATTTGAGAAGGGGCCTCTACGGTATCGCATGCCTTGGGGTGTGTAAAGGACTTCAGAATTTGGTATAGAGTCCTTGAGTTGTTACCGGCCTACTCTAGTTGGTTGGCGATATGCATTTTGCGTGCGGACTTCAAATTTTTATGGTACAAGGATAATGCAGCTTTGAATCTCTCTTTATCCTGTGTACTATGTGAGTGTCGCCATTTTCGTTCTAATTTTTTACATTGGCTTTTTTCTGTTCGCAGGAGCGGGGAATACCAACTGGTTTGAGAGTGTTTGGGAAGGTGGGTCTGTTGTTTCAGAGGCGCTACGTGATCAACAGTCGATTGCAAGATGGAATTAAAGTGGGCTAGCTGTTCTTCTACACTACCTGTATCTGTATCACTGTTCCAGGAGCAAAAAGGAGTCTGAAACTGGTCAGGGTTAAGTTTGTGCCATTGTCTATGCCAACGCGTGGCGTGGGTCTTGGGGGTTGAGCAATTTCTAGAATTCATAATTTGAAAGTCTATCAAGGAATGGTCTGTCCAAGTTAGAGGGCGAGTTTCCCCACAGGTGATGTTGGAGGAATTAGTTAAAATTAGGTCTAGGGTATGTCCTGCTAGGTGCGTGGGGGCATGATTGATCTTCAAGAGGTTGAGGTTGGCCAGATCTGCCAGACAAGACGAGGCGTCAGTGTTGGCGGCATTTTCACTGTGGATGTTAAAATCACCCAAAAGTAAAACGTTTTGGGTAGAGATAACGTATGGGGAGATAAATTCCATCAGTAAAATTATTGAATTTATACTTTTGTCAGTGGCCAATGGATCCTTTGAAGATATTTGGCCTTCAAAGTTCATGAAAAAAACAATTCCTTTTTTTAGACTAAAGAAATACTATTACTTTTTAATGCCTCACTCAGAGTGAGGCAAGTTCTTTCATTATGGAAAAAAGCTGCGATGAAACCACTCCAATTCTCAGCTTCACCCACACCAGGCCAATTTACATCTAGGCCACAGCATGGAATTAGTGGTGGTCTCCATACTGAAAGATCTCAGACGAATGATGGATTGCAGGAGATCAGGAGTATTAGCCTGAGCCTCTCGCAGCATTTGGCGCTATATATCATGGCATCCATATTCCAGACTGAATGATATCAGCATAAGCGATTTAGTCTTGGCCTGGTTTGAAGATTCTTTAGCCGGCTGTAAGCATATGGCCTGCCTACTCTCTTACCCTTCATCTCCTAGGAAAATTCTTTATGATGTACATAGGGAGGGAGTCTATTTTCTCCCCTCTTCCTTTTAATAACTATGTTTCTCTGCTCACTATTTATTTCATCAAATGGACACCAACTTCTTAATGTATGCCGACACACAACGGATCTTGAGTATATCTCCTACTTCTCATTCCCTCCCCTTGCAGTATTGAGTGGCAGATTGCCTAACGGCCACTAGATGGTGAATGTCATCCAAATTATTAAAACTAAATTCATGTGTGAGAAATTGGGTTATTGGGTGAATGGGTGTTAACCCTGCTCAAGCAACAGCCACAATCCCTGTCAGGGTGCACCACTAACGTCACCAAAACAAACCTGTGCTTAACCCTCTGGCAGCATGGCACAAAAGCTGTCAGGATTAAATTAGATGCAATGTGTAAAATATTTATTAAGCAACACAAACTACAATCAAGTGAAAACACAACACAAGAAGAATCCCACATCAATTTAGAAAAATAGATTACATTCTAATAAATTATTTGACACCAAAAAGACAGAACTCCAATCAGTAGTACTGGAGTTATTAATTTTGTAACTTTAAGGGAAAAACAAGCAACTAAGAGATCGAAGCACCAACTGCGGACATCTAGTCGCCTGAGAACTGGTCAAAGTCGTAAAATATGTCCGACAACGATGGAGCGTGAGTAGGATAGTATGTAAAAGGGCCATGGCTGATATTTTGGTTTGCCATTTGAGACAGTTTAGCTGTCAGGCCAGACTATTGTTTTTCCAAAACTAAATATATAGCATGCATCCATTGAGGGGCTTTTAGGCAGTGGGCTTCATTCATTGGCCTGTTAAATTGTCATCCACATTTTGCTTCCACCCATCACTGCATTCAAAATCGGGCAATTGTTCAGCCTACTTTGCCCACTGCCTCCCTTATGATGTACTTTTACTTCTATTTAAGTTTTGAAAAATTTTGTTTGGGCAAGGACGGTGTGGTCAGTTGTTTACGCCTTTACTGTTATCTTTGTGAAAAAAGAAAAATAATTACACACTATAAACACTCCAAAAAATGTAAACAACATTTAAAAAATATTTCAATTTTCCCAATAATATGTGCTATAAATAATATTCAGTTGTTCCGTAGAATCATAGTTCATACTCAAAGTTTAGAGATGGCAAGCATTTTTTAGTGAGACCTACAACACCAAATCTGATCATTATTACTTGTTGGGACATTTATCTGCATGACCAGGAAGCCAAACCTGTTCCCTTGGGAGACCGACAACGCAGAGTATGACCCATCCCATTCATCAAGACATTTATCTGTCAATACAGAAGATCTAGAAAACCTTTTTCCCGAGAGATCTTCAAAATGGTCGATGACCTCATCTGCGTTCTTTGTCTGGACGCCAAAAGAGCAAACATGGCTGTAGCTTTACCGAGATAACACTTATTAACTGTCATTGTCTGTATGACATTAATACAAAACTTTATTACCATTAGGTATACAATGCCAGCATGTTGTCGACAGGAACATGAGGGAACATTCTTCCAAGAACCAATTATTTCCTTTCAGGAAATACTAATACATAGAGAATTGTATGTGGATAAAAGTGGTGATATTGAAAACAATCTTTTCTTGAAGGTCGACTGTAGCCTTTAGTTAATACAAGATAGGAAATAATTAGGATAGAGGATAAAAGTTTGAAACAGTCTTTTCATGAAACCCTGTGTGTTGTCATTTGGATAATACAATAGTTGTCTAATTCAGAGGGCGTGCAAATGAAGTTTCACTCTCATCTCATGAAAGGGCTTGACGTTTGAATGTTCTGAAGTGTACCACCCCATTACAAAGTTCCTCCGCAGAATTGGATGATGAGCACTTGATGTAGCGCCTGGTGGGCAAAATAATTTTGTGTTTGCAAAGCCATTGGTGTAGAAAACCCCACGCTTTGTGACCGCAAAACGCAGAGTCGTGATTCACCAAAGGTACATTCCAAGCCACAAAGGGATTTCTGACTCAGTCCGAATCATTGGAAAAAGTGGGCAGGAAATGGGCTTCCCCTTTCCTATTGTATCACAATGACACGTATCAATGCTTCAACTACAGCAGCGTTTGCAAACTGAAATACCAGTACCCCAATGGAGGAGGTATCGTATATGCAAAGCGTTAGCCATCCACGAGAGACAGCTTCCACTCTGTGAAACTCTTTAGGGAACAGGGGCTGCAATGCAGGCATTGTGCAAATGTGAATGCAAAGATGGAACCCTGCCATTCCGCGAGGCCTCCATTCCCGCATTACAGCCCTTTGGTGGGATTCACAAAAGAAATCTTGCCTCATTAATATACACGAGGCAGGGTTCTGGTGAAGCCCACTGAATGGGCATGTTGTGCAGCAACTGATTGATACATCCTTCGCAGCACAAAGTGAAGGTCAGACCCCAAAGCACTCCCTGTGCAAAAAAGCAACTGTTTTGTGACCCAAACTTTAGCACATCAGGTCCTTGTTGCCTAAATCTTGCTGACGGGAGGGGGGTGATGTAAAACAAGTCTTATGCATCGAAAGGCAAAAGCTCACTCTTGAGAAGACTGATCTCTTTCCATTTAGACATTTCTTCCCAGTGATGGAGCAGAGTAAATGAAAAATGTTAACCCCTAACAAATTTTATAAATAATTAATAAAATGTTCGTTTAAATGTATTAACCAACAATGTATGTGAGGGAAGGGTAACAAGCAAGTATGTGTGCTGAATAATCTATTTACAAATGTCTGTGTGTCTAATTATAACATAAAAATAATTGCGTACTAATTAAATAATAAATGCATGATTCATGCTTCATAGAAAATAAAACGTGACGTTGCAAAAACAATAGTGATGGTAAGTAAGGAACAGCTTAAATGTTGCTTTCTGCTAGGTAATAACTAATTGGGGTACGTAGATGACGGGAAGGAAACGAAAAGGCTATGTTTCTCTATTTTAATTATGTTTTGTTTATTTCTAAATAGTGCTTCTAAGTCTAATCGAGTGGCGATATAAAATGGCTGCCGTTTATTAGAGTACGCATGCGCTGAGAATACACATGACAAGGGAGAAAAAGTTGGAGAAAGACTGACCACGTGATGGTGCTGAAAGGCTAGGATGCAAGAATGGTCAAGGCTGATGTGACCTATTTGAACTGATAATGTGCCGTGGTGATCAGCAGAGAATCATGGGAAACAGTTTTAAGAGAAAGGACAATGCCTGCAGAGTTCTTGAATGTATCGAAAGAAGTTACAAATGTACTGATCGAAGCGGATGGAAACATGTCATGAACTGTGAGAAAGGAAATGAACATATGCATTCCAGAAGAACAAGCTGGATCCGGGAGAATTTGATTAAAAATGAATAATGAACTGAGTGGACCAATGAATGAAAAGCGCGTTATTAATGTTGCAACAATTTAGTTAGCAAAGTTAGAATTAGGGTATAAGTAGGCCTACTCTTAGTGGGAGGGGTAGTTGTTTTGTGCCTTCCAGTACTTGGAGTTCCAGATCGATCCATTTACTGAGCGGGAATTGCTGAAAGACTGTTAGATGAGAAGAGTTGCGGTAGCTGATGCGGACGAGCTGAAGTTTCTGTTGCTGTTTTATTTTTCCAGTTGAGTATGAGAATCAGGTTATTTTTCAACTTTAAACTTAGGTTAGAAATCATTAGGCTAAATTAGGAAGATAGGCAGGTTAATTAGGATTTTCCTCATGACAAAATTTCCTTTCTGCAATAAAATTGATTTTGCTTAATAAATATTTGATTTAATAATGTATGAATAATTGAATAATAAAGTCTAAATTCTTTTCCATGCCTTTAAAATTATATACATTTTGAAATTCTTAAATCAAACGACTCAGTGATTATTTACTAAATGGTTGTGGAATTAGTACTTAGTTATTGTGATTTAGCTGGTCTTGATCACTATCAACTGATTTTCACTAGATGATCCATCGACAAACAATGAGCAGGAATATCTTAAGAAATAACTAAGAAAACGATAGGTTATGGTAATAAGGTATCCCGGCTCCTTCCAGCGGTACATTATCAAATTTCCTTTAGTTTTCTTTCTCCTAGGAGTATAGATTCGTAAAAGTGTAGAGGAAATCCAGGTGAGTGTGTGTGTGTGTGTTGTTAGGCGATGTCAATGGGCCCCATCGTCATGTGGATGTGAGAAATATAAGTCGCGCCTGGATGACCGATAAGTGACCTAGGAGAAATAGTTTTCATTGTATCCGCTGCATCAGATTTTTTGGTAGCAGAGTTATGGTTTCTATAGATTAGTTTAGTGATTATTGATTATTGATTATTTGATGACTAACACTATATGTTGAGTCGCGTTATGTTATATGTAAGTTTTCACGCTTCTGGGATGTAGGAAGTGGAACACGTGTGGCAAGAGAAGTCACATGGAATTTGGTACATGGTCTGAATTCATTTTGGTAATAACACAGGTTGTGTTATGTTAGGGATTTTCTGTACGAAAGGTGTGTAACTGGGATAGCAAATCACGTTTTCTTGTGAAACTCTGGCCTTAATTCTCAGGAGCATAGTCTCCACATGTGTCTTATCCTTGGAGAAACGGGTTTACTGTTTGCTTGAAAGAAGGGTAAGGTAGAGGGAAGTGCTACTTTATCGGCGAAAGTTAATAATTCTGTGGTAGGGTAGAGGTAAGCGCTGCCTACTGGAAATACGGGATTCTTGTGTAAAAGGACAAAGCTGTCACTTTTGTTTAGCGAATCAGACTATGGAATTGTTTTAAATGTTGTAACTAACGAAGAAACATTGAAAAGAAAATTGCCGATAATTTTTGTAAAGGAGGGGTAAAGACAGGAGTGACATAGACAGTGCCGCGCTAGGATTGGATAGTGCGCTAGTCACGTGAACGCAAAGACAGGAGTGACGTAGAAAAGTGCCGCGCTAGGATTGGTTGGTGCGCGGAAGAAGGAAATCGTTCTGATTGGTGTGTTGGTGTGAATCGCGCTGTGAGTGGTTGAAGTTCCGTACACGGAACAGTGCTGAATTTGGATTGTTTTGAAGAGAAAAACCAATCGAAAACATGCCGTATTATGAGTATGAAAGGGAGAGAACGTCATGGACGACAAAAATTAAGAATTTCTTTAAGAAAGACAAAAAGGTTGTAACTAGAGAGGGACAAGTAATTCCTCCGCCGAAATCAGCAGCTTCACATATGATGCTGAAATATGGATATCATACATGCATATGGTTAGAAAATTGGGCAAAGTATACGAAGAATGATGGAGCATTAGCTTTCCCTGAGAATGGTTCATTTAGTGTAGCGGTTTTGCGGAACTTGAGAGAAAAGATGACAAATTTAGAACCTAGACCGACACAGTTTGAAGTGTTGACGGAATGGGAAGATGAGATGTATGAGCGAGAGAGATTCAGAGGTTTGAGGGATCATGAGTTTATGCCTGGAAGAATGTGGGGAATAAATCATGAGGATAGAATAAAACGATGGAGATGTGCTAACATGACGGGAGGAAGAGACTAAGAGAAAACGTACTGAGAAAAAGAAACATATGGAGAGGGAAAAATATATGCATGAGAGTGAAACGGATGATGAATTGCTGGAAGATATTCTAAATAGAAATCCCCCTCCGTATCAGCAGAGTTCTACAGTGGTGACACCTAATGCGCCGCAAATAGAGACTGTGCGAAATAAAAGTCCAGTAAAAAGAATTGAAATAAATAGGTCACAAGATCAAATGAGAACTTCACAAAATGAAGGAGTAGAAAGTGACAATGCAACTGAATTAGCAAGAACAACAAAAGAGCTGACTGAGAAAATTAGGGAATTAACGAAAAACATGGAAGCTGTAACTGTACCCGTAACAATAGGTCCAGTAATACCAGTTTTTGAGAATCAGAAAATTGATGAACGCTCTTTAGTGATTCCTATGAATTCACAATTTCAGAGAGAAAAAGAAAGGATGGAACCAAGTGCAAGTACAAGTAATTTGGCTAGTACCTACAGACCAAGTCCACCTACAAATTTGACAGTGAATGAGTGTAATGGTAGGAAAATGCCTATGGTAACAGAATCTGCAACAGTGACACCTGAAAAGAGTGGTAATTGGATAGAACTAAATAATACGCCTAAAGGTCCGACTCCTGATGAGTTAAATGAGTGGATGAAGGCATTTAAAATAAAAGAACCAGAAGAAAAACCATTAGATGTAATTAGGTTAAAGATTGACATGGAAGAGTTAATTTTAGGAACGATTGGTACAGAAAAGCTGAAAAATTACCAGGATGATGAGATTATGTTTCTGTGCAAAAGTATTACATGGAGAGCTAAAAATTTACATGACAAACTGGAAGAGATAGCAAGTGAAATTGGAGTAGATTTTGCGAAAGTGAAAACATTGCAAAAACCGTACAGAGTAGACTTTTGTGAGAAAGATATTGAAAATTTGAACACAGCAGGAAGGCTGACACAGATAAAAGAGTTAATTGTTTTACTGAGAAAATGGGGTGATGTGGACAGATGGAAAGTTAGATGGACGAAAAAGTATGAGAAAACTGCAGACAAAGCTTCCTTGGCTTTTATGATAACTGAGAAGGAACCAGTTGCAAGAGAATACCCTATGAGAGAAACTCCAGGTGGTAGTTATGTGCATGTTCCATGGACTAGACAGGATATATTGTCATTTACAAACGAATTCCCGAAGCTGAGAGAGAAACCAGTTGAATGGTACCAACAAGTGGAGAGGTTTGTGAAGGTTTCAAAGGTGTTGTGGATAGATTTAGATGGATTGTTTGACATAGTGGTGCCAACTGATTTGTGGTCTGAATGTAAAATTACAGTTGACTGGCCAACTACAGAATATCCAAGAGATCCCAAGACAGGAGCTCCAGGTCCTGAGGTGATGAGGAAATATGATAAGGTGATTACCTTTTTGAAAAATAAGATTCCTCCTAAAGAAACAGATTGGGTAAAAATAGACAGAACTACACAGGAAAGTAAGGAGTCCGTACATGCCTATTATGAAAGATTGTTGTTGGTTTTCAAGCAGTATAGTGAGTATGAGGAGTTGAGTGAAAAAGATATGAGTCATTTTGTATACAGATTTGTGTTTGGACTGAAACCAGAGATTAGTGAAATGATTAAACAACATATGATTAACTGGCAAAACGGCACTGTAGATGAGGTACTGAGGTATGCTAAGTATTGTAGTGATGATATTGAGAGTAGACAGCGTAAATTGAAAGAGAAGGCAATGTGGGCACAGGTAAAAGTGGCAGAGAAACAAGAAGCTCAATTGAATAATAGTGGGAATGAAACAGGACAGAATAAATCCCGACCTAATAAAGGTAAAGGGAAAGGTCAAATGAGTCTAGAAGAGGCAAAGAAAAAATGGCCATGTCATAATTGCGGAAAATTAGGGCATTGGAGAAACGAGTGTAAGTTCCCACCTAAACCTAATCCGGAAAATCAATCATTAAATCCACAGGTGCAGAATGAGGTAGTTGTTTAACAAGGTCAGGTGCCACAACCACCACTTCCCAACAATGTTAACCAGCAAAGATACAGTACAGAAACAGGATTCTACGGAGGAGAGCAGGTAACACAGTTGCCGCGAGCAGCTAACATTTCTCAGTATTGGTTGCGTCAGAGTGAGGATGAGTCGGATGAAAGTTTCTGACGGTGCCTAGGAGAGGGAAAAGAGTGCGTACTTGGCGCAACTCTAGAGGTAGATCAGTCTGGTCCCTTTGTGGATGGAGAAGTGAATGGTGCAAATGTAACATTCCTTGTCGATACTGGAGCTACCCGTTCTACTGTTAGGTCAGTGGAAATTCCAAACCTTCCTCTCTCAGGTGAATATATCCAAGTAGTTGGAGTAGCGAATCAGCAGATTAAAACACCACTTACTGAATTAGTGGAAGTAAAAATTGGTTCTTTTAGCAAAATGCATTAATTCGTAGTGTGTGATTGTAGTCCCGTAAATCTTTTAGGTCGTGACCTTTTGTGTAAGATGAACTGCACAATTTATTGTACGCCAGATGGAATTGGATTTCAGACCCCAGATGAAGATGTATTGTATAAAGTGACATTGATGAATCAGGAACCTGAAATGAATGGTTTGTTTCCTGCATTTGATGCAGAAAAACTTCCAAAAGAACTGAAAGAGACAGTGAAGGAGAATGTGTGGGATTTTACAGGAGAAGATATAGGATTGATGAAAGAAGTAGATCCCGTAAAAGTAACAGTAAAAGAAGGAACAACTTACCCAAATACGCCACAGTATAAATTGACTCCAGAAATAATTGAAGGAATAACTCCTGTAATAAATAAAATGATTGAACAGGGAATTCTAAAAGAGATAATGAGCAGTCCATGTAATTCACCTATAATGGGACTGAAAAAGCCAAACGGAACATATAGAATAGTACAGGATTTGAGAAAGGTCAATAAAATAGTCGTGCCTTGTTGTCCAATAGTGCCAAACCCTGCAGTAATTCTATACCAAATTCCACATGAAGCTGAGTGGTACACCGTGATAGATTTGTGTCACGCATTTTTCTCTATTCCTTTACATCCAGATAGCCAGCCATTATTTGCGTTCCGGTTCGGAGAGCGTATTTTGGCATGGTGCCGAATTCCTCAGGGGTATACAGAAAGCCCCTCAATCTTTAATCAGATTTTAAAGAAGTCCCTGGAAAATTTGAAAATGCCAGAAAAATCAGTGATGGTGCAGTATATCGATGACCTGTTGGTGGCATCGAAAACAAAAGAAGCATGTGTCAGTGATACAATTGCTTTACTGAACCATCTAGAGAAAAGAGGACATAAAGTGTCCCCTTCAAAATTGCAGTTTTGTCAAAAAGAAGTCCAATATTTAGGGCATAAAATTGAGAAAGGAGTGCGAAAGATAACGACTGAGAGAATAAAAATGATTCAAGGAATGAGAGCACCAATGACGCAAAGAGAGGTAAGAATGTTTCTGGGAATGGTTGGATATTGCCGACAATAGATAAGTGGTTTTTCCTTGATTGCTAAGCCATTACAAAAACTGACCAAGAAGGATGTAAGAGACCATTTTGAATTAAATGACGAAGAAATGAAATCTTTCAAAGAGTTGAAAAAGAAATTGTGTGAGGCCCCTGCTTTGGGAATGCCTGACTACAAAAAGGATTTTGAATTGTACTGCAGTGAAAGAGATGGATGTGCATTTTCAGTACTGGTACAAAAACATGGAACAATGAAGAGACCAATTGCTTATTTTTCAGCTGTTTTAGATCCTATAGCAAAAGCGTTGCCTGGATGTCTGAAAGCTGTTGCTGCTACTTGTGTAAGTCTGGAACAAAGTGAAGGTATAGTGATGGGGTATCCACTGAGAGTATATGTTCCCCATTCAGTGGAAATTCTTTTGACAAGAACAAAAACACAGTACATGACACATAGTCGGCTGACTAAGTACGAAAAAGTAATATTGAGTGCAGAAAATGTGACCATAGATAGATGCATGAATGTGAATCCTTCGACATCATTGCCAGATGAAGAGAGTATAATAAATCTGTGCTCATTAGATTGCAGCGGGTCCAGAACGCGGCAGCCCGTGCTATTTTTGCCCTTCCTAAATTCTGTCATGCTTCTAATCTTCTTCGGCGCCTGCACTGGCTGCCCCTTGAACAGCGTATTTGTTTCAAGATGCTTTGTATCACGCATAAGATACTGACAGGAAGTGCCCCAGATATCCTTGGCGACCTTTGCACTCTGTATACCCCCTCGCGTGCCCTACGTTCGGCGAACCAGAATCTTGCATGCATCCCTCAAATACGTAGAGCTAGATCGGGTGGCCGCTCCTTTAGACGCCTGGCCCCCACTCTCTGGAACGCTCTCCCTCTATACATCCGCAGTAACCCTGACCATCAGGCTTTCAGACGCCTTGTGAAGACTTGGCTCTTCTCCCAGGTCTAACTCCATTCTGTCCTGTCACTTGTTCACTCCCAGACATATTTCCCTTTGTCTTGACTCCTGCTTAGACTGGCCTTAGCGCTGGGACGCCTCTTTGCCGAGGCAGCCATGCGCTTTATAAGTATTTTAATCTAATCTTAATCTAATCTATAATTGAACAAAATGAAGTAGATCATGATTGTCTGAATGTGCTGGAATATTGCACAAAACCAAGAGCTGACATAAAAGATGAGCCTTTAAAAGAATCAGATTATGTCATGTTTGTGGATGGCTCATGTTTGAGAACGAGAGAAGGAGTTTTAAGCGCAGCTTACGCAGTGTGCACAGTGGCGACTGTGATGGAAGAGTCTTGTCTGAAAGGAATAAGGTCTGCCCAAGTTGCAGAACTGATTGCTTTGATTCAAGCATGTAAGTTGGGAAGAAATGTACGAGTTACGATTGTGACCGATAGCCAGTACGGTTTCGGTATAGTGCATGATTTCGGTCAGATTTGGTCACAAAGAGGTTTCTTGACATCTGCAGGAACACCTATCAGAAATGGAGATTTTGTAAAGAAACTGCTTGAGGCGATACAGCTGCCTAGGCAGATAGCTGTAGTAAAATGCAAAGCACATAAGAAAAATGAAGATTACATAACTGTCGGAAATAATTACGCCGACGAGATAGCCAGATATTGTGCAGAGAACATGGTATCCCTGAATAAGAATCGCGAAAGGGAACATATCTCTTCTCCTTTGCTTTTTACTAACACTATCGAGACATGGGATGAGGTGAGACAGTTACAGGAAGTTGCAAATGATGAGGAAAAAGATTACTGGATAAAAGCAGGATGTAGAAGACAAGAAAACAATGGTGTGTGGGTTTACAGAGATGAAAGACCAGTTATGCCTGATAGCATGATTTCAGACATGGCACGGATGTACCATGGACAAGCTCATATTGGGAGAGATGCAATGATCAGACATTTTAGACAAACATGGTATAACCCAAAATTCAGAGCAATAGCCGAAAGTCTTTGTCAAAGATGTCTTATTTGTCAACAGTTTAATCCAGGAAGAAAAACAATAGTGAGTCTAGGAACAATAGGACGAGAAGGAGGTCCGTTCACTAGAATGCAATTGGATTTCATTGAGATGCCCCCTTGTAACAGACTAAAATATGTTCTAGTGGTCGTCTGTTTGTTTTCTCGTTGGGTGGAGGCATACCCGACAAGAAGGAATGATGGAATAACAGTAGCAAAGCTTATGCTGTGAGAATTCATTCCAAGGTATGGTTTTCCAGTCACGATTGAGACAGATAGAGGAACACATTTTCAAAATGAGTTGATTCAATTAATTTGTGAAGCATTAAGTATTAAACAAAAACTGCATTGTGCATACAGACCAGAAGCTTCTGGGGTAGTAGAGCAAATAAATGGAACAATTAAGAACAGGTTAGGAAAAATGTGTCAAGCTACAGGACTCAAATGGCCCGATGCACTGCCCCTTGTCCTGATGACCATCAGAAGTATTCCTGAAAAGAAAACTGGACTTAGTCCTCATGAAGTGATCATGGGACGAGCAATGAGACAAGCACAAGTACCTGTCAACAAGTTACTGACTATAACTGATGATCTAGTACTGGATTATTGCAAAGAACTGGCTGATGTGGTGCGTTCTGTGTTTCATCAGGTTGGACCGGATGCGACCACTCTTGAAAGAAAACCAGCCCACGACTTGAATCCAGGAGACTGGGTCCGCATAAAAGTCCACAGGAGAAGAAACTGTCTAGTTCCTCGCTGGGACGAGCCACGACAGGTAATCCTGGTGACAACGACTGCAATTAAGTGTGCAGGAGTGAAGAACTGGGTCCATGCCAGTCACACAATAAGAGTTCCAGAACCTGAAGATCGACATGTGAGTCGACATCTGGAAGTGTGGGATGACAGTTCAGCGTCTGAGACAGAAAGAAGAAGAAAAAGGGTGCCAGAACTTGAAGATCGACCTGAAAGTCGACATCTGGAAAACCCAACTACAAGTACCTCTATAGAAGAAGAGGAAGAAGAAGAAGAAGAAGGAGAAATTGCAGAAATTCCAGAACTTGAAGATCGACCTGTAAGTCGACATCTGGAAATATCTGACACGAGTTCAGGATCTGATGATTCAGTTGAAAACTGTGAAGAATTTCGAAGAAAAACTTGGAAATTTGAACCCACTAGAGAAGAAAATGAACAAGAAAATGATCTAAATGAGCAACCAAGTACAAGTTGTGGTGGAAATCCTTCAAAAGTAATATTAATAGACAAAGAAGCGAAAGAAACAATTAGAAAGCTAGAAAATCGAGAAGAACCCCGAGGAGCAATAGGGACAGATAACAAAATAAAAGAACAGGGAAAATTAGAAGCAGAGAGTGAGATAAACACCAATTCGGAAGAACCTCGAGGAGGGACAGAAATAGGTGAACAAAAGAAGGAGAAAACAGAACCACAAGTAAAAGAAAGTGAGATCATAAGTTTCAAAATAAGAGACAATTCTGAGAAGATTGAAACAGAATCTGAAGAAAGCGGAGAAGAAGAGAAAACAAGAACGGAATCAAGAAAAAGAAACTGGAAATCAGAAAGAGGAGAAAAAGAAGGTGAAGCCAAAAGGCCAAGAAAAGGAGACAATTGGCCCAGCAACTATATAAGAAAATTGAGATACAGAATAATCAGAACAGGAGAAAAAAGTGCTGAACAGGTGAATGAAATAACAAGTCAAAGAGAACAAGAAAAGCCAAGTGGAAAACGATTGCAAAAATCTAAAAGAATAAAGAAAGTGAATTCAAAATACAAGTCACCTGAGTGGTTGTACATAGCTCTAACTGATTACAAAGAGGAAAGAAGCACTCACGAGAACCCGAAACTACGAAACCGAATGGGTAAAGGTGAGGTGCAACAAACTTGAAGTGAAGACTTAAAGTTCTTCTGCCGGATGTGACAGTTTTACTGGATGTGACAATTTTACTGGTTATGACAAATCACCGGATGTGACAACGAAAGAATTCTGAAAAGAATTAAAAGAAAGTACCAAGCAAAGACTTTTGAATGCAGAGTGGCATCTAAGTCATTTCTGAGGTGTAGTGACACAATTTTCTGAGATTTAACAAAAGATAAAAACAAAAATGGAGTATACTAGAGATAGAAGAGATAAATGTGAATTTTTAAAAAGATGGTGTAAAATGTGCTGCTTTTGTACAGGATTATTAATGACAGTATGGATAGTTTTAGCAATCACAATTCCTATTAGTATAGCTGTAGTAGAAGCAAAGAATGATACTAAACAAGAAAAAAAAACTAATATTAGAGAACCCGTTATTTTAAGAAGTAGTGCAGAATTTCATAAGGATAAGTCAGTAGCAGATTTTTCAAAAAATGTTTTTACAAAATTGTTGTACGAGTATGTAGACACAATGGATGTGAGAGATTGTTATGTTTGTATGCAGTTGCCTGCATCAGTGTCAGAAGGTGTGACTTATCATCACCTACCTCTAACTTATGGAATAACATGTAGTGTCATAGCAAGTTTATTTTATAAAACAGGTAGATTAGAATTTTATTACACTGATGTAGATAAGATTTTTGCAAATATTCCTGTAGTTTCAGACCTAAACAAAGTAAAACAAGCAAAAGTTTTAGGAGAATTCTTTTTAGAGCATAGAATTTTAACATTAGAAGAAATAGCAAAAAACAACCTTACCTGTGAGTTAAAGAAAGAAGAAAAGGTATTTTTAGAAATGGTTGAAGAAAGAAGAATGAAATTTCAAAAAGAAGCAATAAAAGAGAAAAGAACACATCTATGGACGTATGAGGAAGAGAATCTTGAAGGGAAAAAGATAAATGCAGCAATGACATTAGATTGGCCGCAAACAGGAAAGTTGTGTATTAGGAGAAATAAGACAGTCTATGACAATTATTTTGTAGGTTCAAGTATCTGCCATGACAATTATCAAATTTTGGGAGGTTGGGGATTCAAAGGTGGAAAGGATCCAATATTTCCGGGTATCTATTATATTTGTGGGAATAGAGCTTATTACAGGTTACCGGACCATTGGTATGGAACTTGTTATGTAGGCCTGGTCTTTCCAAAAATCTTTCATATGGATAGAGAAGAAAAAGGAACATACAAGATGATTAATAGCTTTACACGTAGAAAGAGGGAAAGTTTTTCAGAAATTGTAGGTGATATTTTTGGAGCATTAATACCAGCAGTGGGAATATCTTTGAATGCATTTAAAATTCGGAAATTATCCACGGTAGTAGATCGTTTGTCTACAGATACTGCGGGAGGGTTCTTGATGGTAAATACCGAAATGGTTGCCATAAGAGATATGGTGATGCAAAATCGGCTTGCCCTTGACATTCTTTTGGCAAAAGAGGGTGGAGTCTGTGGAATGCTGAAAGTCCAACATTGTTGCACTTACATTCCTGATAAGAGTGAAAATATACAAAAGTATATCACAAATATTACAAATTTGCACAAAGAATTAGTACCACTGGAGGTTGAAAGTGTCCTTGGAAAACTTGGTAAAGGGTTTTCTTCAGTAGCAAATTGGTTAACAAGAATGAGTAGATTAGTGATAGGGAAAGTTATAATAATAGCAACTGTAGCAATATTGTTAGCTATGATGTTGAAAATTGTAATAACATTTATAAAAAGAAAAAGAAGACAAAATAAGATAAAAAGAAATAACAGAATAATGAAGGAGAGAGAGAGAGAAATGGGTGAAATTGAGTTAGAGAAAATGAAAGAAAGTATGTACAAAGAGACAAGAAGACAAGATGAAATGGAAACAGATGTATAACTAATAAAAAGCAAAAGGATGAAAGACATATGCTGCCTGAATAAGAAGTATAACTTGGGTTTTATGTGGTGATTTAAAAATCACCAAAGGGGGGAGTTGATGGAGCAGAGTAAATGAAAAATGTTAACACCTAACAAATTTTATAAATAATTAATAAAAATGTTCGTTTAAATGTATTAACCAACAATGTATGTGAGGGAAGGGTAACACGCAAGTATGTGTGCTGAATAATCTATTTACAAATGTCTGTGGGGCCGATTCCGATCTCGGCCGGTAGGGCTCCGAATAGGATTCGGCTTTACCGGATCCGATTCGGAGCCCTTTTTCCCGACCGAATCGTACGCGGGTCCGGCCGAGCGAGTACGATGCGAATTCGCCGACCGACTCGTCCGGGCGACCCGACCGCTCCGACCGACTCGTACCCGGATCGTACCGCTCCGACCGACTCGCTCGGACCCGATTCGCACCGCGCAATGGAGACGTTTTCCGGCCGGGTAAGTACGATGCGCACCTCGACCGCTCCGACCGACTCGCGCCGTCCGACTCGAACTCGCTGTCGGAGCCGTACTTTGGGGGTCCGTGTCGGACCCCCTGTACGCGTACCCGCGCGTGGCGCACACAGGGGGACCCATGGGTCCCCCTACCTGTGCGTGTACGCCGCGGGCGCTTCGCGGCGTACTCGCTGTAGGGGGCGCCCTTGTCCGCCTCGCACCCATTGAGGCAATGGGAGCCCGCGTACGCGTTGTACGACCGGCTCCCATTGAGTTCAATGGGAGTCCGACCGACTCGTGTCCGGTGGCATACGAATGCATCGGATTCGTTCGGTCGGACTGCACGGGTCCGATTCGGTCGGAAATCTCTCCGAGGCCGGCTCGGTCGGAGAAATTACCGACACGAATCGGAATCGGCCCCTGTGTGTCTAATTATAACATAAAAATAATTGCGTACTAATTAAATAATAAATGCATGATTCATGCTTCATAGAAAATAAAACGTGACGTTGCAAAAACAATAGTGATGGTAAGTAAGGAACAGCTTAAATGTTGCTTTCTGCTAGGTAATAACTAATTGGGGTACGTAGATGACGGGAGGGAAACGAAAAGGCTATGTTTCTCTATTTTAATTATGTTTTGTTTATTTCTAAATAGTGCTTCTAAGTCTAATCGAGTGGCGATATAAAATGGCTGCCGTTTATTAGAGTACGCATGCGCTGAGAATACACATGACAAGGGAGAAAAAGTTGGAGAAAGACTGACCACGTGATGGTGCTGAAAGGCTAGGATGCAAGAATGGTCAAGGCTGATGTGACCTATTTGAACTGATAATGTGCCGTGATGATCAGCAGAGAATCGTGGGAAACAGTTTTAAGAGAAAGGACAATGCCTGCAGAGTTCTTGAATGTATCGAAAGAAGTTACAAATGTACTGATCGAAGCGGATGGAAACATGTCATGAACTGTGAGAAAGGAAATGAACATATGCATTCCAGAAGAACAAGCTGGATCCGGGAGAATTTGATTAAAACTGAATAATGAACTGAGTGGACCAATGAATGAAAAGCGCGTTATTAATGTTGCAACAATTTAGTTAGCAAAGTTAGAATTAGGGTATAAGTAGGCCTACTCTTAGTGGGAGGGGTAGTTGTTTTGTGCCTTCCAGTACTTGGAGTTCCAGATTGATCCATTTACTGAGCGGGAGATGCTGAAAGACTGTTAGATGAGACGAGTTGCGGTAGCTGATGCTGACGAGCTGAAGTTTCTGTTGCTGTTTTATTTTTCCAGTTGAGTATGAGAATCAGGTTATTTTTCAACTTTAAACTTAGGTTAGAAATCATTAGGCTAAATTAGGAAGATAGGCAGGTTAATTAGGATTTTCCTCATGACAAAATTTCCTTTCTGCAATAAAATTGATTTTGCTTAATAAATATTTGATTTAATAATGTATGAATAATTGAATAATAAAGTCTAAATTCTTTTCCATGCCTTTAAAATTATATAAATTTTGAAATTCTTAAATCAAACGACTCAGTGATTATTTACTAAATGGTTGTGGAATTAGTACTTAGTTATTGTGATTTAGCTGGTCTTGATCACTATCAACTGATTTTCACTAGATGATCCATCGACAAACAATGAGCAGGAATATCTTAAGAAATAACTAAGAAAACGATAGGTTATGGTAATAAGGTATCCCGGCTCCTTCCAGCGGTACATTATCAAATTTCCTTTAGTTTTTCTTTCTCCTAGGAGTATAGATTCGTAAAAGTGTAGAGGAAATCCAGGTGAGTGTGTGTGTGTGTGTTTGTTAGGCGATGTCAATGGGCCCCATCGTCATGTGGATGTGAGAAATATAAGTCGCGCCTGGATGACCGATAAGTGACCTAGGAGAAATAGTTTTCATTGTATCCGCTGCATCACCAGGCAGCATATACCAATATTGTAGGGGGAGTCTATAAAAATGTGCAACAAACTCTATGCGGGATACGGGAATTTCCTATTTTGGGTGCCAGTGGCATTTCTTAATGACAAAACGTAGACATGCCGCACCTGGGTGGGAAGCTGTCAGTATTATAGGTGGCTTGTAAGCGAGTAATCATGCCATGTTTCTAAACTCACATGTTATTTGCCACGTGCAATGACACATGACGACATGCTCTAAAATGTCAGAAACATAATATGACTAATCTGTACAACTGAACAGAATGATATAAATAGATGCAAGGAACACCTGCATACAATACCCAAAGTAAGGTATTAGGCTAAATCAATAACAGAAGATGAGCTGTCATCAGCATGTCAAGAGATTTCATTATTGTGTGACTATCATAAGGTTTCAGTACAGTCATGTGTGTCTTCACCAGCTCATGACTGCATCATCGAAAGTCTCACACACAGAGGGATACCCTCACACACTCTGCTATTGCCATATGCTAGCCACATTCCACACAATATGTCAGAAGTGCGAGTTAAGGTTAACTTACTACCTTAATTCTGCGATTCTTGTCTTTGATGAATCGTTTGTAGGCATTAATTACCTCTCATCAACCTTTACTCACTCTTAGCAAATTTTATTGCGGTGGAAAAAAAACAAAAAACAATTGTACATGATGGCACACCAATAATTATACTAATAGATAATTGGCCATTGGCATGAGTAAACTCGCAGCCACCAATTCACCAGTGATGAAGCATGGCATGATATGCAGCGGGTGAAGTGACTTCTCCAGATTTCTTTGGATACCTGCATGGTGTAAAAGGATACCACAGGTGGAACCTATTTTTATAAGACCTAGGCACTTGTGTATAATATGTTTCTTTAGGGAGAACATGCATAGGTCGTATTCCCTCTCTCTTCCCCTTTGTGGAATCATTATAAACGCAGCCAACCAAATGTTCTTGGCAATACATTACATGTAGCTCCTAGAAGCAGATGATTGAAATGTGGGTCTCTAGTTGGCAGAGGTAGGTACCTTTGTCCAAATAGGGACCCTTGCTTCTAGTCAGGGTAAGGGGGATACACACTTTAGATAACCCCTGCTCACCTCCTTGGTAGCTTGGCATGAGCAGACAGGCTTATCCCAAAGGCAATGTGTAAAGTATTTGTACCAACACTCACAGTAACACAGTGAAAACACCACAACTGAACACCACACCAGTTTAGAAAAATAAATATCTTTATCTAAACTTAACAAGACCTAAACGACAAAAATCCAACATACACAGTTACAAATATGACTTTAAAAATGGATTCAATAACTTGTACCATAGAAAACTATGGATGTGTGACATTTACACAAATTACCTATAGTTGCGTCAAAATTCACAATGCCAAACAGCTTCAGAGTCGGAAACAAAGAGACCTTGGGGAGGCGATGCGACAGTCCCGCTGCACGCAGAGGAAGGGTTGCGTCGAATCCGGTCTGTATGGGGAGTGATGCGTTGATTCCTCGTGATGGTTCCGGTCTGCAGGTGATGCATCAGGAAAACTTGCTGCACAGGTGCGATGCGTAGAAATCCGGGATTCGTCGGTGATCGATGCGGCGGCGTTGAGCGGTGCTGCGTCGGTTTTCTTCAGCCACGATCCCTCGATGTGTCAATTCTTGCAGCGGCGACAGGCGCTGCGTCGGTTTTTGCAGCGGCACAGCGATGCGTGGAAATTCTTCTTGTGCCATAGAGATGCGTTGTAAAAACAGCCGCAAGAAGTGCGATGTGTCGATTTTTGCAGTTCTTCAAGTTCTTTCTTTCTTCCAGCTCCCAAACAGCAGCAACAACCTACAGAGGTCCAAAACTGGCACAGGCACAATTTTGCAGGTTAGAGCTCATAGAAGCAGAATTCAGGGGAGCTGGGGGTGAAGTCTTTGTGTCCCTGAGGCTTCAAAACAGGAGGCCAGCACACACAGGCCCTTTGAGACCTCCTTCAAGCAGGGGACACAGCACACAGCAAAGTCCTTCTCCTTTCCTTGGCAGAAACAGCAACTGCAGGCAAACCCCTCACAGCACACAGCACAGGGGCAGTACTTCTCCTCAGTCTCTCCAGGTCTTCTCCTTGGCAAAGGGACCTCTCGAATTTCAGGAATGATCTAAAGTTCTGGGGTCTGGGTCCCAATACTTACACAGCACAATCCTTTGTTCTCTGGTGGCAGAGAAGCCCTGTGCCCAGTCAAAGTCAGTTCTGCCCTCTCTGGTGTAGCTTCCTGGCAAAAGGAAGACAAGGCCCATTCAGGTGAAAGAAAATCTCCTCCCCCTACTCTAAATGCAGCCCAGGTCTATTCATCCAACCCCTGACTCATCCAGACTCGCTGGAGCCACTACACATCCCCAGCCCCTGTCACTCCAAAGCCAGACAGTCAATAAACATCCTAGCAGAGACACACTGGATAGCTAAGCAAGAAAATACCTACTTTCTAAAAGTGGTATTTTCAAAGACAGAATGTAAAAATCACCCTTACTAAAAGATGCATTTTAACATTCTGAGTACAGGCATACTAAACTTTATTTTCCTTCCTTGTTCCCAGGGGTAGTTATGCTTATAAGATGTTATAAGCAAACTCCCCATTCCATCCTATGGGAACAGATAGCCTTGCAATAGTGAAAAACGAAATTGGCAGTATTTCACTATCAGGACATGCCACACACACCAGGGCATGTCCTACCTTTCACATACACTGCACCTTGCCCATAGGGGTACCTTGGGCCTACCTTAGGGGTGACTAACATGTAAGAAAAGGGAAGGTTAGGGTGCACTTGCCAGGTCGACATGGCAGTTTAAAACTGCACGCAGACACTGCAGTGGCAGGCCTGAGATACCTTTTCAGGGCTACTCATGTGCGTGGCACAATTAGTGCTGCAGGCCCACTAGTAGCAGTTGACTTACAGGCCCTGGCACACATAGTGCACATTACTAGGGGCTTACCAGTAGATCAAATATGCCAATCAGGGAAACACCAATCCATAAACGAAATTTATACAGAGAGCATACTCACATTAGCACTGATTAGCAGTGGTAAAGTGCCCAGAGTCCTAAAGCCAACAACAGCAGGTCAGGAAAAAATAGGAAGAAGAAGCAAAACGTTTGGGGATAACCCTGCAAAAAGGGCCATTTCCAACACCTCCTAACTGCTTATAAAGGAGGAGGAAGAGCACACTCCTCTCTGCAGGCACCAACATACTGTACACGTTTGAGGCTCAATGGACCTTAGCATGTGACAGTTGTTTGTTGCCAGCAAGTGTTACACAAGTCCCATTCCAGTATATAACGGTATCATGTCAGTAATAATTTAGCTATCGATTTGTTGAAGCTCTCTGAAGTTCTTTCACAATACTACACATCTTTCCGCTTCAACGATGGCTGTTGATGGCCAAAAGGCCCTTAGGCTGGAGTTTATGCACAATTGTACTTATACAGGCAAACCAGATGACAACATTTGTGTATTGAGTTGTCAGGGTCTCTGGGGTTCAGGAGAACTGTGCAATCCTTGTGACATAGTTCCTAGAACCACGTAAAACAATGCTACAGTGAGCTCATTGAATGGTCAAGAACAGAGTTTTCATGTTTTGACTTTGAGGGAGTAGCAAGGTTGAACAGTCAAAACCTACCCTTGATGGTTGGTGGAAGGTAGAAACCAAGATACATGAAACCCTAAATGCCCAGTCAGTACTATTACACTTCTGAAGAATATGTTGTAAGGTAAATAGCAGAGTAAAAGTAATAGCATTTCAGTTAATCAACAGTTTAAACGTAACTTCCGTAATAGTAATGACATCCTAATAATTCGTAATAAAGTGATGCATGTAGGTTCAGTGATCACTGCGACCTAAGTGCTGTGTGTCTATTTTTCATTTTCAGATAGGGGAGATTATTGTCTGCTTGTGAATACCATGACGGTAAAGACTGAAGATAGATTATATTCATGAACTCGATAATGTCCATATATGAAAGACTGGCAAAGTAGAATGGTTTTGACGGTCAAAATCTGTATTGCTGTACAGTGTGACAATCTGATTTGAACAACAGAATTGTACAGAAGGACTAAAGTACTGACAACTCAATGAATAGATCTTAGATCTTATGGATTAGACTGTTCCATTCCATCTGGTCATTCAAGCCAGTCTCCACGCTATGCGTGGATGTAGATACAGTGTGATTCATGCCATGGTGAGAATCTTTCATGGTTGCCTCAATGAGGTGATGCTTTTATTAGTTCAGGAAAAAACATACCAAGACATCAGTTTATGGGTGGATTCGGCTCAGTGATTACTAAAATAAAGGTTTGGGTAGATTTATTATGTTTTGCCGCAACGCAATGCGAAGTGACCTCATATGAGAGGGGAGGTAAAGAAGAGGAAAGGAAGGGGAAGCTGTGAGCGCCATTAATGATTATCATCCTGAGGAGCAGGTGGCAGGCTCAGACCTGTAATTAAGTTTCAGATTGATCCTGCACTTTATAGATTAGTTTCCCATACGAGGATGTCTTATGCATTTCTATGAGCCATTCATCATGGTTGGGAAGTAGGGAAGATCTCCAGTCTTGGAGGATGCAGATTTTTTATACGGGGAGCACTGTGGCCAAGATACGCCTCTCATGAGTGGCAAGAGTAGTAGGGGAGTCATCTGTATCATGTAAGATGATCAGTTGCCATGGGAGGGGCAATCAAAAGACAACGTCTCAACCGGTAATCATTTAAGGGGGGGGCAAGTACTAGGAGAGTAACAATCACTCAGGGAAGGGAAGAAAAGGAGACCACAGCAGTTTTAAGTAGGAAATAAATTCTTTTTTGTAAGTAGTTATATCGGCACTACAATACAGTTTATGCAAAGGTAACAGAACACACAATTGTGCACAGCACAGTGACACAAGAGAGTGAAGAACAGCGTGAGCGGCGCAAGGAATATATACAGAGATTGAAATAGTGGTCAACGAAACAATGAGGATTATATACAGAGTAATAATGCTCCACACACACTTCTTCGTTAGGGCTGTTTAAGTAGACCACAGTGACGGCAAATATCCGCTGAATAGTCGACGGCGTTTCGACCTGTTCAATTCCAGGTCATCATCAGGACAAAGTTACTTTATTCAGAGTAGTTCTGTGGTAGTAGTGTTGAAAAGATCCAGAAGATATTTGAGAAGGCGAATGTGTAGAGGTAAATCCTGGTTGGACCTCTAAATGGGGAGTACTGGGCGGTCCGTGTAAGTAGAGTGCAGCTGAATAAATCTGTGGGGTGCCTTAGTCCTAGAGGATCGGAACGTTAATGCAGTGGGGTCAGCGGCTCACCAGGAGGTTGAAGCATGTGCGGCTGGGTCGGCGGTATGGAGCCGAATGGATTTCAAGGGCGCCTTGGTCCAACAAAATCAGACCGTAACTTGATGATGAGAGGCCAAACGTCTTCAGGAGGAACAGATCGGGGATCGTGGCAGCACCATGCGGTAAGGACGGGCGAATGAAGCACCACGTCAGTCAGCCTGCCTTCTCAAATGTCTTCTGGATCTTTTCAACACTACTACCACAGCACTACTCTGAATAAAGTAACCTTGTCCTGATGATGACCTGGAAATGAACAGGTCGAAACGCCGTCGACTATTCAGGGTACATTTGGCGTCACTGTGGTCTACTTAAACAGCCCTAATGAAGAAGTCCTTACTCTGTATATAATCCTCATTGTTTCGTTGACCACTATTTCAATCTCTGTATATATTCCTTGCGCCGCTCACGCTGTTCCTCACTCTCTTGTGTCTCTGTGCGGTTCACTATCACCAGCACGCTCAGTGCACAATTGTGTGTTCTGGTTACCTTTGCATAAACTGTATTGTGGTGCTGATATAACTACTTACAAAGAAGAATGTATTTCCTACTTAAAACTGCTGTGGTCTCCTTTTCTTCCCTTCCCTGAGTGATTGTTACTCTCCTAGTACTTGCCCCCCCTTAAATGATTACCGGTTGAGACGTTGTCTTTTGGTTACAAACTCCACCCGGGTCTCAGCTGGGTTAACGGGTTTACTCCTGTTCTTCGATTCCATGGGAGGGGCAATGGCAACTGCAGGGCGTCGGTAATATTAGATTCCACCTCCCTCCAAAATGTCTGGATATGGGAGAAGTTGCATTGGATGCGAACTATAGCACAGCCCTCTGAACCACATGTCCAACAGTCAGAATGATGGAGGAGGCCTGATAAGCAGAGTTTTTGTGAGGTCCAGTACAAATCTTGTAAGGTTTTCAAAAGGCATAGCTTCATTCTAGCTTCCCAGACTCCCTTGTCCCGGTCTGTAATCAGGGCAGCTCGTTCAGGTTCAGTGTATTCAACCTGCAGTGTCCTCTGGTGGGAAATTAACACATTGTACAATCCAGACATCATGTCCTGGACTGACCCCATATGTGTCAAGTAACGCTGTAAGGGAAACCACACATGACTCATGGAGTGCGTCCCAGTTTGCTCCGCAGGCCATGATGCAATTGATCATATTTCTACCTTTGGTGGGCGGGTAGTTTGAATTCATCCTGTAGAGATTCAAAAGAGCGAATGTCCCCCTGTGAGATCAGTTGCTCAAAAGACAGTATTCCGACTCTGCGCCAAGGACCCCAGGATATAGTATCTCCACCTATCCTGAGTGCCGCTTTGTTCTAAATTGGTGCATGATGTTTTAGCCAAGTGTCAACACACAAGAGTTTGAGGGGCCGAAGCCTCGACTTCACCATAGAGTGAATGATCGGGTTTTGTGTCAGGGAGGAGGGGTTTTTGTAGCCATACAGTAGTTGTAACCATGGGGCAGCTGAGGTGAGGCGATTTTCAATGGCAACCCACATTGGCATGTCCACCACGGAATAGCTCGCGTCTCAGCCAATTGCAACAATTGTAAAGCTGTACAATAATGCTCCACACAAGGCAGGCTGAGGGCCCTTTTCCGCCAGTGAGCCATCAGCTTGGGGGCTTTAAACCGGGGTTTGGAGGTTCCCCACACAAAGGTTTTCAGATCGTTATCAATTTACTGCAAGAGGGATGGATTGACTGGGAGATGCAGCATAGCCAGAACATAAATATACCTGGGCGCACCCAACATTTTCACCACCTGTATCCGGCCCCATAGTGACAGGTGAAGGTGTGTCCATTTCACATAGTCCAGCCGGGTATTAGCCATCAGTGGGTCTATGTTGTCTGTCACTATTTGCTCCAAGCCTCTATTGATGTTAATGCCCAAATATTGGAGTCAGCCCGCTTTCCACTGGAAGGGGTAGTCAGCAACAGCTACTGCAATCATAATGCAGGACATGGGTAATGCTTTGCATTTTGTCCAGTTGGTCTTGTAGCCTGATATAGATGCAAAGTCTGAAATATGGGACAGAGGGGCAGGGAGAGAGAGACTAAGATTCGTGAGCGTCAATAGGATGTCATCCGCATACAATAGAATCTTGGAGGGGCAGGCGGAAGTGGGCATTCCGGATATAGAGGTTTTTGGTGTGGCTGCCATTAAGGGCTCCATTGTGAGCAGAAACAGTAGGGGGATAAAGGGCATCCCTGATGGGTGCCCCACTAGATAGGGAAGGTTTCCGATAAAAAGCCTCCAGAAATGATCTGGGCCACTGGGTTCCCATAAAGTCATTTGACCATTGCCCAATCCAAACGTCTTGAACGTATTGAAGAGGTAGGACCATTCAATCAGGTGAAGTGCCTTTTTGGCATCAAGGGAAAGGGCAAGGGCCTCTTCTGGCAAGTCGTTGGCATCCCAGAGAATGTGTCCTAGAGTATGAAGGTTATTGGGGGATGTGTGTTCTGGCACAAAGCCTACTTGGCTCTGGTGGACAAGAGTAGGAATAACATGTTTGAGACGGGAGGCCAGGATGCTGGCCAAGATCTTAATATTCACATTTAACTGGGGCATCATGTGGTAGCTACTGTAGAGGAGGGGGTCCTTTCCGGGCTTAGGGTGGACAGCAATTAGTGCTTTGTCCGATATTGCCGAAAGGCCGCCTACCTGCTCTGTCTCTTTGCACACATCGTACAGGTTATCCAGCATTTCTGCCTACATCCACCTGTAAAATTCCCATGGAAAGACATCCTCGCCAGGGGCCTTGTTGTAGGGGAGGTTAGAAATTCACTGAGAGATCTCTTCTTTGGTGATTTCCCCTTCTAGCAGAGCCCTACCATAGGCGTTAAGGCATGGTAGTTACAGTGCGTCACAAAAGAGGTATTCCTTTTCCATGTCCCCACCGGTTTCCGAGCTGTAGAGGGTTGAGTAGTACACTGCACATTCTGAGGCAATTTCCTGGGGCAAGCAGAGCAGGTGTCCCACTTCATTGCATATATCAGGAATCACCATAGCCACCTCCCGCTGTTTAAGTGGAGCAGATAAAAGTCTGTCACCTTTTTCTCCTTGTTCATAGTGCCACGTGTGCACTCTTTAAAGCATATATTCTTCCCTGGATGTGTATAGATTATTGAGCTCCACTTTTGAGGTTTCTAACTGTTGTCTAAGAGTATCCATGGTGTGTCACATGTACGTGCGATTTTGAATGGATATTCGCCTGTAGTCCGATCTGTCGTTCCCTCCAGTGTTTGTTGGCGATCGCTGCATCACGCATTGTCTGACCATGAATAATGGTTTTAGCTGTCACCCATTGGGTGATTCCTGGTTTTCCTCAAAATAAGTAATAAGTGGAGATATGGGATTTCAAGAGGTGCTTTTCCTTGGGCATTTTATAATATGTGATGTTAAGTCACCAAGGTTTGCAGACCAGTCTTATCGGGCCCCAGTCGATGGCCAAGTCGATCAGTGCATGGTCAGAAAGGGATTCCTCCCAGATGTCACAGTGCATTACAAAGGGTGTGAACTGATGAGAGGTTAGGAAGTCGTCCAGCCGGGATTGAGTCCCATCAACTGGCCACATGAATGGATGGAGTAGACGCCAAATTTCAATAAGACCTTGGTCATCCATGATGCCTCAGAAAATCGCCCTGTCCCTGTTATTAGACACATCAACTGGACCAGTATGGTCCAGAATGGCGACTGAGGCAAGATTCCAGTCACTAACCAAGATGACTATTTTTAGGGCCCAGTTCTGTTAGAAGCCTGTTGAGTCTAAGAAAAAAGTATTGTTTTCGCCCAGTAGGGGCCTAAACGGAACCCACGACTAGTACCCTGTCTTCAATATTTAACTTGGCAAGCACGTACCTGCCACCCTCATCAGTCTACATCTGTGGCACGGTCAAGGGAGTTTCTTTTGCAAAAGGAGTGCAGCCCCACATTTCCCAGGAGTATCGGCGGACCGGAGCCCACCAGAATTTGGCATGGCAATCCTACATCTGTGAATAACTGTGCCCACCCAGCCACATTTCAGTTTGTCGGTTTTGAAGGTGGAGAGGAGCGTCGCTTGCAAGAGGGCGATATCAGTCTGTTTATAAGCCAGGTACAAGAGTATTTTTTTCCTCTTCACGTAGTTTGTCAAGCCATTAACATTCAAGGATACAATCTGGAGAGTAGTGGCAGCCATCACAGTGAAGACCGTAGATGGGAAATAAGGTAGCCCCACCCCCAGAGCATTGAGCATGACCATCCTCTCAAAGCCTCCCACAAGTGGCACTCACAGCAATGCAGTGTTAGCAGACCTTAAGAGAAACAGGAGAATGCTGTAACCGATGCCACACAGTGAACATGAACTTCAGGCCATAAGCTGTGGGACCCCATTTGCACTGCTTGTAGCATGAGCATAGATGATCTCAGCTACCCGCTGCAATGTTCTGTCTACCATACCTCCTGCTGCTACTATTCTTGCCTTGCTCTGCCCACTTATAGTAGAACCCAGGCACCAGCACCATCAGTGTCTCAAAGGAGATGTCCTAATAGAAGATCACAGAGCAGTGCAGCTTTCCCTGGCCCATTGGCTGCTGCCTTTTATCTGTGATTTAACATCATGACACAATAGTTCTCTTAGTTGAGGTACAGTGGAGGATTCCCCATGTGCAAGACATAACTGTATTAAAGTCAGGAAGTGCTAGCCATCTTATGTGAGTGGGTTTCTCTTATAGTACAATGCAGTTTACAGGCCTGAGAAATAGTTTACATTGACAGATGCCACAGCAGTTGGAGGATGCTGGAGAGCAGGCAGATGATACTCTGGTGAGGGGTAGTGGATGTTCCAGTGAAGAGGACTGATCAGGGAGGCCTAGCTTCCTCTACTTTCTGACTTCTCAGCATATTGGGGGCTCACTGAAGGCAAACAGAGGCACTCACTATTTTAAAATGACACTTCCACAATACTTCTGTGAGCTCATCTAAAATGTCAGAGGCACTTTCAAACAGGCAGTGGTTGATGGAGGTTGACCTAAAAGAATAGATGGCTGAAGGTGGCTCACCCACCCACAGCCCCTCTCTCTATATTGTTGTATTCTTTTGATGATATTATCCTTGCCAGACAGCAAAAACATTTCTGTAGCCTGACCTAAATAAATGCATGAAAGAGAACAAACATGAAGACAAAGTAAAGGAAAATAGCAACAGGTACAAATGCAAAGTAACACTTTAGAGTGAATACAATATAAATGAATACAATTTAGCAGTTTGCTTCCTGTAAGTCATATTTCATGTTGTATTGCTGCTTTAAGTGATAGGTACACCAGCAAAAGAGTATTTCAGTTTGTGCAGCATAACAGAAACTACAAAAGCATAATTTTGGAAACATTGGGGATACTAGACAAATATCTATAGAGTAAAATAGTCAGCATGACAAAAGAATTTGGCATCTTACCTCTAAGGGCCTTTACTAGTAGATGGTCCTCATATTCTTTCCCAATGACAGAGTGTAAGCTGTGTGGATACAAAATTGAGGACATTGCCTTTATTTGTTTTTCCTTCCATATTATATATGCATATTATTTAGGCCCCCAGCTCAAACTGATTTATCCCCGGTGCCTTAAATTGGGCCTTGACAGATTTATGATTGCCCTTAGGATTCTTACCTCTGATACCTCTTAGATCATTATATTTACAACTAGTAGATACTTGCTTGCGGCCTGCTCTATTCATTCTAGATTACTTCCCCTTGAGACATAAAACTGCTCTTAAAAATCTCAATTACTGAGGCCAATGCAATGTTTTTTTGCAAACTAATATTTAAGCAATACTTGATGCATACTTCTTGGATGCATTAGAACAGTTTAAAAAAATATTTTTTTGTATTTTATTATGCTAGTGTTACTTGAACATAAAAGACCTTAAAAAAACAAGAGGCATTTGGAAAAACAGGAACAGTTTGTATAATTAAATATAGCGGCCAGGAGAACAGTCACAGGCACAGGGTCTGAGGACTGTCTCAATTCACAATCAGTCTGTAGCCTCCTTTTATACAGTTCATCGTAGTTAATAAAGGGTTTCCGGAGATCCATGTATTGGGAGGAATGTACGTTGCTGCCTTTGGAGTCATAAATTAATTGGCTAATGGAAAATACAGGTGAGCCTCAACCTTGCGTGGACCCAATGTGGCCAGTGGGTAACGTGTCTAGATGTCCGGCATGGGGAGTGCGTGATCACTGTGTGTGCTGTGTCCTGATTGGCTATGTTCCTAACTAATGTGGCATATGACTAATGGTGTTTTAGGAGTGTGCATACCCCCTCTGTCCATGTGCACTTTATTGGGGCCATTCTCCCTTGACCATTGTAGTGTCACTGTGACTATCTGTGTAATTGGTCTAAGGTTTCCTGTTTGTGCGATTGTCAGCCGGCTACATGCTACCCAACCTGTGGCCTATCAATGAGTGACCTAGGGCCTAGGTCTTAGTGCTTGCCTGACTATGTATTTGTGAGTCCGGGTTGATGTGGAGTTCACAACAGGAAACTTTGTTAATAAAGACGGGATTTCGTTCTCATAAATGAATGTATCGTTTTTCATATTAGCATCAACTTTTTCCATATTAACACTTGAATGGCTGATTCACTAATGCGCTTTATATATGTCTTTTGCTGTATCTGGACATTGTGATTATTGCCCTTTCCCAGCTGTCAACAATGAGTATTGGTTTTTATATTGTAATTTTATGACCTCCAGCCGAAATAAAGGTTTTACCGCTACTAGTCACCATTAAAATGAAGAATATTCTTCTCACATTAAGATTTAAGACATGTCAGGTTGATTAACGCTCTAAAGAAAGTTACTCGAAAAGCACAAAGGTATCCTGGTTATAGTAGTTTAAAGAGTTGAACTGAAAAACATGTCATTTATTTACTCAAAAGTGTAGTGTGAAGGGACCATTAGTCTCTAACCTTTGAAGATGATTTCTGTTTTAGAATGGAGTGTTTGAGTTTTTAGTGATTTCAGACTGGCTGTATTCTGGAGTTCTCAGGGGGTTCTGAGAAATACTTTGAAATTGATGTCTGTCACCTGTGTAACTTCAGAGGACCCAGGTTCCATGAAGCTTCTGAAAAGTGCGAAGTTTGTACTATTGAATCTTGACTCTCAACGTAGTGAAGTTGAGCCATCAAGGCTTACTCACTAAAGGTAGTGTGGAGCCTATTGCAGAGGATGTAAGCTATAATAATATTAAATGTCCAACCAGTTGTAATGTTTTTTTTATAAAAGAATAAGATTTTCAGTTCCAGCAAAAAATAATGGAACAGTAAGCACAGTGTGGAATTTTCATTTGAAGAATAAAATTAAATGTGCACTAAGTATTGTATCAAACAACAAGACCAAGGTGTTTAGCACACTCATGAGCAAAGTTAGAAGAAGAAATGAAGTTGCAAATCTACCCAAGTCTCATGAGTAGCAAAGAGTCCCATTGCCGAAGTATGCTAAACAGCAGACAAATGTTCATGGTGAATTCAACAGTGTGGATCTGTGCTCAGTGGCAAGTGAAGTCGCAGTCTGGTCATGCAGGGCTCACAATTCTATCTTGGCTCTGTTCGAGGAGTTTTTTGAGCGATCAGAGCAACCAGCAAAACAATCCAGCATCCCTGTCGAGTTCGATTTATGTCATTCAACGTCTGATCACATGGTATTGAGCATAGTTGCCTACCCCCCACTCAAAACTGATAGAGCGCCATGCTCTCGTAAAATTTGTAGGGGTGCATCATAATCACCGTTAGTTCGCACCCGCATATATTTAGGCATATATAAATGAGTGGCTAGTAAAATGTAATCTGAATTGCATTATTAGAGTGAATAAGAGAGTAGTCGTGTTATTATAATCATGCAAATGTAGTGCAGTATTGAAATGTGTTAAAATGATGCATAGATGATTTAGTTTATGTGCAGTTGAGATGCAGTAGTTAACGTGTATGATATTAAATTGCACATGTAGTTTATGTTTTGCTTATGGAATGTACGAGCCTATGCTTAAAGAAGTAATTAGGAATTGCGTGTTTAAATTGTGTAAAGGCCTGACTGCATATACGCCAAGGAAAGGCCTGTTCGTTCTTATGTTAGCTTATTTGGTAGGCAGAGAAGGTGTTCTCTTGGAAAGGCTCTCTGGGCACAGTTGGTAGATTCGTACAGAGGGAAAGTCTGTTGAAATGTATCTTCTGTTGCAGGTGCAAGGACACATGCCTCGTTAGCGAAAGACTGGCTCTTTGTTTTAGGAGTTAGGGTGGTGGGAGGCATTGAGATGGGAGTATACTGGAATGTAGGGATGATACTTTCAGCGGAGAAGGTGCCTGGGACTCAAGGTCATCGTAACCGTCCTGGATGAAGTAAGAGTTTCAATGGAAAAGTACGAGAAGGAAGACCTGGCCGAAGAGGCGTGACAAGGGCGTGTTCAATTGAATGTGGATTTTGTATTAGGGACAGTGCCCCGAGGGAGGAGCAAAGAGAAGAGGTAGAGGAGACCAGAGAGAAAGGCAGAGAGAGAGACTTTAGAAAGGAGCATCTTAGAACGAGCTCGAAATGCTAAGTGAGTGCACTTCTTAGGAAGTCTTCACAGCTGACACCTTTTCTTTTACTCTTGCCTGGGAAAATTGGTTAAGTAGGTATGTCACCTTAGTGATAGAGTAGGGACAGCTAATGGTTTTATGCTTATTTAGGTAAATGAAGAATAATATAGAGATTGGAGCAGTTATCGTTTGTTTAATACTTCTGGAGCTAACGATTCTTCTTATTCTGAGTCGGATGAGACTCCTGCGTAGGATGATGTTTGTATTAGTGCCCATCTATTTCTTTAACCTCGTGTTGAGGTGCTTGCATGTGCAGTTATTCTTGGCTGTAATAAACCCACAAAATTGAATTCGGAGTCAGTGGTCTTTTAAGGTAAACTGGATTCTAAATTGTTGCATAACCGAAATGGATGTTCTTCCCTTCACACTATTCAGCAGGTAAAAAGATCCTGGCGACCTGAGGATTCTTAGAGGTGATAAGATAAGAATCAGCGTTATCAGTTGGTAGCAGAGGATGGTTTCCTCTGATAGTAAGGGGAGATCTAGATTAGGATAAGAGATTATTTGCCCCATAGAGCCCGAGTGATGGTGATCCAGTGGATCGTAAGAGGAGGACGACGGCGGTCGAGGAAAACTGACGGAGAGTGACGGTGCGGCGGAAGTAGCAGTTCGTGGTAGAGTGAGTATGAACAGGGTGATGCTTGTTAGATTGCGGTGTTTAATTGTTGTGTGATGTCTTGCGGAGTTGGAATGAGAGTCGTGTGATTGAGGATCGGACCGTGAGCATGCACGGGCCGAGAGATTTGATTCGATATCCCGGGATAAAAGATTGTGGTGTAGAAGACACCCAGAGCTGAAATTGTTGACCAGAGGTTGTGGGGGTCATGAGACGTCGTTGATTAACCCACTGGAGATAGGAAGCATATGTGTGAGTGCGTGAATAACCGACGCTGGTCGTAGGTTGTTGTGTGCAGAACATTGAGCGTTTGGATCCTATTGATTGTATCAGAGGTGATTGTCCAGTCGTTCGCAGACAGACAGTTGCCAGATTGAGGTCAACAGTTTCGAGAGGTTGTTTGGTCATTGGTGGACCGACAGTCAGAGAGGTGATTGTCCGGTAGGACAGACAGTTACTTCAGAGTGTGAGTGGGACACGTGTGAGCGAGAAAGGGCGAATTGAGTAGGAGGGGAACTGCTGCGAGAGGAGGAAGAGTGATGTCAGACAGTGCCGCGCTGCGATAGGCCGGTTGGTGTGAGCCGCGCTGGCATTGGTGGATTGAAATCAGGAAGTAAAAAGGAAATTTGTGTGCGAACGGAAATCTGCTTCATCATGAAATGTTTTAAAGTTTTACGAGAACTCTGTAGAGGTGATAGACATGTGGTTACTCGGGGAGGAGAGGAAACCCCTCCCGAGGATACGCCAGCACATTACATGGCTAAGAATGTAGGATTACATACTATAATTTGGCTTGAGAATTGGCATAAAATGACAGAAGGAGAAGAAGAATTGACTTTCCCACGCTATGGTACTTTCAGGTTGGAAGTGTTATATCAGTTGAAATCTGTGATGTCTTCCTTGCGACCACTACCTAGACCTACACAGTTTGAGGCGCTACATGCATGGATTAGAGCAGCGTATGACAGGAAGAGAGACAAAAGCCAGGAAAGGGTGAAGAAGTCGATCAGGGCATTTCAAGATGCGAGATGGGATGCACTGGAGGAGAGTGGAAACAATTGAGGGAGACAGATTATATCCATTGATAGAGAAAACGGGAGGCACGCAGGAAAAGAGTGCAGAAGAAGATCACAGTGATACGGATGACAGCTTGTTAGACAGGTTGCTGTCAGAGAGACCACCTCCATTAAATCCAGAATATAGCGAAGGAAATTCGATTGTGGCAGGAGGGATGGGCGAGTCACAGAATCAGACAAATGTGAGAGTAGTGGGAAAAATCTCCACTGGAACGGAGGGAGTAGGAACCCAGTCTTCCATGAGGAATATGCGGTTGCCGGACTCCCTGACGGTACCTGTTACCATTGGTCCTATAGTATCGGTGTATGACCCAGATCGAGTAAGTGAAGGAAGTCTATTGCAGACAACAGGGAGAGAGGGGATCAGCGTTGGAGGGAATGGCGTAGAGGTGCAATTGGTACGATCTCCGAAGCCCATAGAAGCGAGCACGCCACTGCCAGCCACCGCAGACTCCTCTAGTGGACAGGTGGATGAGAGACCGGTAAGACCAGGGTCTTTGGTCGGGTCCAAGTCAGCTTTGAGAATGTGGGCACCACCTGTAAGGAATCAGACCGATATAATGCCAGGAGATATGGAACAAGATAAATTAGGAAACAGACCAGGTTCCAGGAATACGATGGAAGAGAGCAAGTCACGAGAGCAAAGCAGTGATTATGACGAGCGGAATGGTGCGGCTTGTCGAGAAGTGTTAAGGAGTGCCGTGAAGGCAAGGTTGCTGGATGTAGTGAGACTAAAGGCAGAGGTAGACGAAATGATTAGTGGGAACATGCCTTTGGAGAGGATAGAGATCTATGAGCCAGACGAGCTGCTTTTTGTAGCAAAGGACGTGACTCGTAAAGCAAGGGCCGCACGTGAGAAATTGACAGAATTGGCCAAGAAATATGAGGTGGATACGAATAAAACGAAATCGTTGCAAGGATCCCATAGGTTGCAGTATAGTGATCAAGAACTGGAGGAGAAAAGGGTCACAGGATTAAGGACGCATACTAGAGACCTGATTGTAGGGATGCGTATATGGATAATGCTAAATAAATGGGAGGAAAGGAGGTCGAAGAAGAAGATTGCCAAAAAGACAGTAGGAGAAACGCCGCCTCCGGGGGGAGGGATGATGGGCGTAGGGAACTATCCTTTACGGGAAGTACAGAATGGAGGGTACGTGCATGTTCCATGGAGTAGAGGTGACTTGGCTGCGTTTACAAATGATTTTCCTCGGCTGAGGGAAAAACCCGTAGAGTGGTACAAACAGGTCGAGCGTTTTGTTAAAATTTCAAAGGTATTGTGGATTGATTTGAACACCTTGTTTGATATAGTGGACAGCTTGTAAAATTGCAGTTGAGTGGCCGACCTTCGAACCTGAAAGGGATGCTGTTACAAATGGTCCGTCACCTATTGTCATGAAAAAGTTTGAGCAAGTGATTACATGGTTGAAGTTGAAGATCTCGCCTCAAGACATCGATTGGGTTAAGATAGATCGAACTGTGCAGGAACCGAAGGAGACAGTGCATGAGTATTATGAAAGACTCTTGCAAGCTTTTAAACAGTATAGCGGACTAGATGCCTTAGCCCCAAGGATATGGGACAGTTTGTCTCAAAGTTTGTCTTAGGATTGAGACCAGAGGTTAGCCTCATGATACAGTACCATTTGATCTGCTGGCAGAACAAGCCGGTAGATGAAATCTTGCGGTATGCGAGGTACTGTAGTGATGAAGTAGACTCGAAGCACCGGAAGCTAAAGGACAAACTGATGCTTGTTCAGATGCAAACAGCTCAGGTCCAGCCTAATGGAGGAACGCTAGGAAGAAGACAGGGAAACTACCAAGGGAACCAAAATGGGCAAGGTCAGGGAAAAGGGAAACCTATAGATCCCAAGACGGGGATGGATGTGGCGACATTGAAGACCACTGCGTGTCATCTTTGTCATCAGATTGGACATTGGAAGCGCGAGTGTCCCTTAAACCCAGCCAATCAGGTGCAGCAGGAGGTAGAAGTGGTTCAGGCACCCGTGCCGGAGGTAGTCAATACTGTGATAAGGCCCAGATCGACGAAAGGGGGGACGTATAACCCACAGGTGCAGGTCCCCCAGCCACGGAGAATTTCGCAAGGAATGCGGACCTACCAGCAGATACCCCTTTTCGAAGGGTATGATGAGTACAGTCCAGACCCGTTAGCCTGACGGTGCCTGAGGGGGGAGGAAGATTGCACACTTGGAGCAGTCTTGGAGGTAGACCAGAGAGGACCTTTTGTGGAGGCAGACATTG
Organism: Calotriton arnoldi; assembly: GCA_963921515.1. Lineage (NCBI taxonomy): Eukaryota > Metazoa > Chordata > Amphibia > Caudata > Salamandridae > Calotriton > Calotriton arnoldi. The sequence goes on along the minus strand of CAWUFW010005186.1, from coordinate 888,434 downwards.
ATGGTCATCCTACCACTCTTTTGGTTGACACTGGTGCTACCCGGTCTACTGTGAGATCAGCAGAAGTCCCCAACCTACCCCTCTCGGGACAATCGATCCAAGTTGTTGGAGTGGCGAACAAGAGGATAACTAGCCTGTTGACCGAACCGATTACAGTGAGGATAGGCTCTTTCCAAGCTAGTCACCAGTTCGTGGTGTGCAATACGAGTCCAGTTTGTCTTTTAGGAAGAGATCTATTGTGTAAATTGAACTGCACTATCTATTGCACACCTAGGGGAGTGGAGGTTCAGACGAAGGATGACGATGCCACCTTCAAGGTTGCCAATCAGCACTTGTGTATAGAAATGTATCCAGTGGTGACAGTGGAGGAACTTCCACTAGACTTGAGAGATTCTGTGTCACAAGAGGTGTGGGATTTCACAGGAGAAGAGATCGGACTGATCAAGGGTGTTGAACCTGTACAGATCCAGGTGAAGCAGAATGCTGAATTCCCTAGGACGCCCCAGTACAATCTGTCGCCTGAGACGATTGCAGGGATTAGGCCTGTAATCGAGTCTATGATCAAGCAAGGCATTCTGAAGGAGATAAGAGGTAGCCCATGTAATTCACCCATCATGGGACTACAGAAACCGAGCGGGAAGTTCAGTATCGTGCAAGACCTGCGAAAGGTCAACACGATAGTTATCCCATGTTGTCCAGTGGTACCGAATCCATCAGTGATACTGTTTCAGATCCCATGCGTAGCCGAGTGGCTTACTGTCATTGATTTGTGTCAAGCATTCTTCTCGATACCGCTCCACGAGGAAAGCCAATTTCTTTTTGCTTTCCGGCTGGAAAATCGTGTGTTAACGTGGTGTCGTATCCCTCAAGGGTATACAGAGAGTCCATCGATCTTTAATCAGATCTTGAAGAAGAATCTTGAGAGTCTCGTATTGCCACAGAACTCAGTTCTTGTGCAGTACATAGATGACATACTTGTGGCATCGGAAACAGAAGATGCTTGCAGGATAGACACGATAGCCCTACTGAACCATTTGGCAGAGAATGGACATAAGGTGTCCCCGAACAAATTGCAGTACTGTCTGAACAAAGTACAGTACTTGGGCCACAGATTAGAAAAAGGCAAGAGGAAGGTGCCACCAGATCGAATTGAGGCAATAATGAACATGGCAGTGCCCACCACTCAGAGGGAAGTCAGGATGTTTTTGGGAATGGTCGGCTATTGTCGACAGTGGATTCCCAATTTCTCCTTGAGAGCAAAGCCTTTACAGAGGCTCACGCGCAAGGATGTGAGTGATCCGGTACCATGGGACGAGGAGTGCTTGGTGTCATTCCTAAGACTGAGAGAAGATTTGTGCAGTGCACCAGCTTTGGGAATGCCCGATTACAACAAGGCTTTCTCACTGTTCTGTTGCGAGAGAGAGGGTTGTGCATTAGCAGTCTTAGCTCAGAATCATGGAGGTGTCCGTAGACCAGTTGCCTATTTTTCAGCTACTCTAGATCCAGTAGCTTCTGCGTTGCCCGGATGTCTAAGATCCGTTGCTGCAACAGGTGTCAGCATTGAAAGATGTGAAAGCATTGTAATGGGTCATCCTTTGACAGTTTATGTGCCACACTCTGTTGAATTGTTAATGACCAGAACTAAGACTCAGCACCTAACGAATAACAGGTTAACGAGGTATGAGCAAGTCATACTTGCCGCAGAGAATGTGACTCTGAAAAGGTGCTCCGTCTTAAACCCTGCGACATTGATGCCTATACCGAATAACGATGATGAAGATTGTGCGGACCATGATTGTCTTGATGTGACTGAACTGTGCACCAAACCGAGACCTGACATTGTCGATGAACCACTGACTGACCCAGATGAAATTTTCTTTGTCGATGGTTCATTCCTAAGAGACAGTGTCGGCCAACTAAGAGCAGCGTTTGCTGTATGTACCATTTCAGGAGTGGTTGAGGCTGTTTGCCTAGAAGGATTACACTCCATGCAGGTAGCTGAGATCATTGCCTTGACTCATGCCTGTTTGGCCGCTGATCAAATTTGAATCACGATCTACACGGACAGCCAGTATGGGTTCGGTGTGGTTCATGACTTCGGACAGTTATGGTCACAGAGGGGATTTTTGACATCATCTGGCTCACCCATTAGGAATGGAGAACATGTAAGACAACTGCTAGATGCATTGCAATGTCCGAAGGAAATCGCAGTTTTCAAGTGCACTGCGCATGGAAAGGGGGATGATTTTGTGTCTTTGGGAAATAATTACGCGGACGAAGTTGCCCGCTTCTGTGCAGAACAAGGATGCATATTTACAGAGGGTTACACAGGAGAGAGCCAAGAGAGAACCGAGCTCAACATGATGTTGGCCATGGCAGACACTTGGGAGGAACTCAAGCGACTGCAGGATGAAGTCTCAGACCAAGAACGGAATGGATGGGTCAGAGCAAGATGTGAAAGAGGGGATGTGGATGTTTGGGTTTCCAGTGATGGGAGAGCGGTATTGCCAGAGAGTCTTCTGAGTCCAATGGCGAGACTAATACATGGACCGATACATCTTGATAGAGATGCAATGATGCATGTGTTTAGACAGACGTGGTATAACCCACGATTTCGGGCGATTGCTGAAGCAGTTTGTCAGAGGTGTGTTACGTGTCAACAGATGAATGCTAGAAAGAAAACTGTGGTCACCTTGAGTCACATTGGAAGGTCAGGAGGACCCTTCAATAGGATGCAGCTAGATTTTGTAGAAATGCCCAAGTGCAATGGGTTGAGGTACATTTTGGTGGTGGTGTGTGTATTCTCACGGTGTGTGGAGGCTTACCCAACACGCAGGTGTGACACCCTCACAGTGGCTAAGGTATTGTTGAGGGAACTCATCCCGAGGTTTGGTTTTCCAACCTCTTTGGAATCGGATAGAGGAACACACTTCCACAGTGAAATCATGAAGCTGCTCTGTGCGGCATTGAATGTTGATCAAAGATTACATTGCAGTTATCGACCAGAGGCTTCTGGGATAGTGGAACAGGTTAATGGAACCTTGAAGGCAAGAATGGCAAAAATGTGTTCGTCAACGTCTCTGAAGTGGCCTGACGCCCTGCCGCTCGTGCTTATGAGTATTCGCAGTGTCCCCGACAGGAGAACTGGGTTGTCCCCCCATGAGATCTTGATGGGGAGGGCAATGCGGTTGCCAGCAGTACCAGCTACAGCTTTGATAAACATCACTGATGACTTGATTCTCGATTACTGTAAAGGACTATCTGATGTGGTCCGTTCTGTGCCCCAGCAGGTGCAAGATGCAGCTGTTCCGGCCTCGAGTGATCTGTGCCACGACCTGTGTCCAGGCGACTGGGTGCTTGTCCGAAAGCACGTGAGGAAGAGCTGTCTGGACGTTCGGTGGCGAGGCCCGTACCAGGTAATACTGGTAACGAACACAGCAGTGAAGTGTGGAGGATTGCCGAACTGGGTGCATGCTTCCCATACCCGCAGAGTTTCAGCACCCTCGGAAGAAACAGCTCCTCTCGTGAATGAAAATCCAGCTGATGTGGCAGGGCCACATGAGAGGACAAGTCAAGCTGTGAGGGCCGCTGATGCAGCTGGTTGTGCACCAGAGCAAGCTGAAGAGGGTTCCGACAACCTGAACCTCGACTTTGGCTTGGATGACGGAGGTGTTGCAGTGGGTGGAGTAGAGTCAAATTCAGCCGAAGAAGGAAGTGGTGCACAGGGTATAGAGGGGGAAAGCAGAAGAACGACCAGAACTGAGGAGGCATGGCCTGAGAGACAGAGGCGACTGAACCTGAGGTTGGCACCCGAAAGAGATCTTGCTCCAGTGTCCGAAACGTCTGAATCAGAAGCAAGTGATGGAGAGCAGACTCAAGAGGGTCGGAGGAGGTCGAAAAGAACGAGAGTACCTTGCCAGAGATACGCTACCCCGGAGTGGACTTACTTAGTGACTGATGCCAGGGGTAGTGAGTTCAGGGAGGCTGAGGTCCGTGCAGGTGGTCAGCAAGAGCCCGAACGTGGTGTTGAAGGTGGTGCTGTTAGTGCCAGGGCTCGAAGTCGAAGGAATACTGACCCTCACGGTTCCGAATCCCCCGCTTCTGAGTAAAATCCGAGAACTGGTTCTGCATCGACTCGAATTTACGCCATTTGGATTTGAGCCACCTTCACATGAAATGATAATTCTTTGCCTTGAACTTTTGTATCATGTTTTAGAAGAGCTTGCAGTTGATCTTATTGTGGATTGAGTATAAACTGTTGTAAATAAAAAGCCTAAAGAAGAAGATAACCTAGGTTCGAGTGGAAGAAGAATAAACTTAGGGACTTTCCGCTGAAGAGGAACGAGAGCTTAGGGAAGTCTTTTTCTGGACTATGTAAATAAGAAAACTGTAGTTGAAAAGGGGATTTCCAGAGGTTTCGGAGTGTTGCTCGAACTGGTTAAGCAAGTCACGTGCGGAGAAGACAGAGACTTTTTGAGTGTTCCTTGCTGAAACCAAGAACTTTGAGAACTTTCGAGATCATGGAGGCTGGAGATCCACATCGTAGATCCAAATTGATTGTAGGCACATTTATAGGGGGTGTGATAGTTTCTATAATCATAGTAGTTGTAGTTTCATATGTGGTTCCACATGAGCTAGCAGTAAAGGGGGTGCCAGGGACTCCTACACCCACTACACCTAGCAAAAAGGAGAGAAACATAGGAGCTGACAGAGCTTTGCTAATAGAAGAGAGTTGTAGATTGCATGTAGATTTGTCTAGAAGTGATTTTAAGCTTAATGCATATGCCAAGCTGCTATATGAGTATGTAGATGCGATGGACGCTAAAGATTGTTATGTGTGTATGCAGTTGCCAGCTTCAGTGGATGAGGGTATTAGATATCACCATCTTCCACTGACTTATGGAATTTCGTGTAGTTTGTTATTGAGTGTGTTTTATGGGAAGGGTCACTATGAGTACTTTTTTTCCAACTATGACGACGTGCTTTCAGAGGTTCCTGCCCATAAACATTTGAACAAGTATGATTATTACAAGGCGGAAGATAGGCTTGGAAAGTATTTCATACCGACTTCGACTTTAGATACAGCTTATGCCCATAGACACAATTTAACATGTGCATTAACAGAAGTAGAGAAGAAGTTTGTAGATCAGGTAGAAGATAGATATAGAATGTTAACAAAAACACGTCACACTGGAGATAGTCCTGTAGATTGGACAGACGAGGAGAGATTGCACCGAACAAAAGGAAGTTATGGTCCTATAGCATTGGATTTGGGCCAAAGGGGAAAGTTGTGTGTGAGACGTGTGCAGACTTATTATGATAAGGTCTCTGTGGGACAGAGCGAGTGTGATCATGTTTTCACTATGGAGGATTCAGCAAAGAATTTTCTGCAAGGTCCTGTACAAGTGATACCTACGGTGTATTTTGTGTGTGGAAGGAATGCTTATGTGAGGTTGCCAGCGAACTGGTATGGTACATGTTACTTGGGAATAATATTTCAAAGATTTACCATGCAGAGGATTTGGAGCTTTTGGAAGGTGGAAAGCATTCAAGAGTGAGGAGAGGTACGAGTGCAGGAGCTGTAGTAGGAGATATTTTTGGAGCAATGATACCAAGTTTGGGAGTGATCTTGAATAATGTGAAGATCCGGAGATTGGCGACTGTGGTGGATGAATTATCAATGAATACAGCAAAGTCGTTGATACTTGTGGATGGAGAGATGTTGTCGATAAGGACAATGGTTTTACAGAATCGTCTTGCTTTGGATGTCTTATTGGCAAAAGAGGGCGGAGTCTGTAAAATGTTGAAGGTTCAAGAGTGCTGCACTTGTATACCAGACCACAGCAAGGATCTGGAGAAATATATAAGTAACATCACTACGATCCATACGAAAATAGCGGATTTGGCTGAAGAGGGAGTTTGGGAGAAAGTTGGCAAAGGATTTGGTCAAGTGGGAAGCTGGTTTGAAAATTTGGGAAAGGGATTCCTTGGCTATGTTCTGAGACCTCTCATTATTGTGGTGGTTTGTGTGGTTTGTCTGTGGGGTTTGATCAGAGCATACAAGTGGTATCGAGCAGGCAGAGCTGAGAGGGCTTTGAGAGAAAATGAGACGAGAATGGCTAGACTGCAGGACAGTCACTATCGAAACATTAAGAGTTTGGAGAGATTCCGACAGGGGAGAATGGCAACAAGTTCTGTTTAGGTCGGTTCTTTCTCCAAGGGAGTTGAAAGGGTGTGATGACAGGAGTCATTAAAGGGGGGAACTGATAGAGCGCCATGCTCTCATAAAATTTGTAGGGGTGCATCATAATCACCGTTAGTTCGCACCCGCATATATTTAGGCATATATAAATGAGTGGCTAGTAAAATGTAATCTGAATTTCATTATTAGAGTGAATAAGAGAGTAGTCGTGTTATTATAATCATGCAAATGTAGTGCAGTATTGAAATGTGTTAAAATGATTCATAGATGATTTAGTTTATGTGCAGTTGAGATGCAGTAGTTAACGTGTATGATATTAAATTGCACGTGTAGTTTATGTTTTGCTTATGGAATGTACAAGCCTATGCTTAAAGAAGTAATTAGGAATTGCGTGTTTAAATTGTGTAAAGGCCTGACTGCATATACGCCAAGGAAAGGCCTGTTCGTTCTTATGTTAGCTTATTTGGTAGGCAGAGAAGGTGTTCTCTTGGAAAGGCTCTCTGGGCACAGTTGGTAGATTCGTACAGAGGGAAAGTCTGTTGAAATGTATCTTCTGTTGCAGGTGCAAGGACACATGCCTTGTAAGCGAAAGACTGGCTCTTTGTTTCAGGAGTTAGGGTGGTGGGAGGCATTGAGATGGGAGTATACTGGAATGTAGGGATGATACTTTCAGCGGAGATGGTGCCTGGGACTCAAGGTCATCGTAACCGTCCTGGATGAAGTAAGAGTTTCGATGGAAAAGTACGAGAAGGAAGACCTGGCCGAAGAGGCGTGACAAGGGCGTGTTCAATTGAATGTGGATTTTGTATTAGGGACAGTGCCCCGAGGGAGGAGCAAAGAGAAGAGGTAGAGGAGACCAGAGAGAAAGGCAGAGAGAGAGACTTTAGAAAGGAGCATCTTAGAACGAGCTCGAAATGCTAAGTGAGTGCACTTCTTAGGAAGTCTTCACAGCTGACACCTTTTCTTTTACTCTTGCCTGGGAAAATTTGTTAAGTAGGTATGTCACCTTAGTGATAGAGTAGGGACAGCTAATGGTTTTATGCTTATTTAGGTAAATGAAGAATAATATAGAGATTGGAGCAGTTATCGTTTGTTTAATACTTCTGGAGCTAACAATTCTTCTTATTCTGAGTTGGATGAGACTCCTGCGTAGGATGATGTTTGTATTAGTGCCCATCTATTTCTTTAACCTCGTGTTGAGGTGCTTGCATGTGCAGTTATTCTTGGCTGTAATAAACCCACAAAATTGAATTCGGAGTCAGTGGTCTTTTAAGGTAAACTGGATTCTAAATTGTTGCATAACCGAAATGGATTTTCTTCCCTTCACACTATTCAGCAGGTAAAAAGATCCTGGCGACCTGAGGATTCTTAGAGGTGATAAGATAAGAATCAGCGTTATCAATTCCAAACATCAGCAGAGATACCTAGCCAATTGCAGTCAAAGTTAACAACACTGTTTGCATGCTTGAGTTATTTCATCAGCAGGGTTTGCTTGAGGTGGTAATCCTTCTTTGTTCCATAACACATGCCAATCACACCCAGGTGTTTCCTGTTTGTCCGCTGTATGGGGTGGTAAATGAGGCCTACTACAAGCCTAATAGCATATAAGGGATGCGATTGCACACTAAACGACTAGCGTTGCATTGATTCTGGAATCACTGGTGTGAGCCTGTCCCTGGTCTTGCTTTGCCAATTCCACCATCACAGTGCAGGGGCTGATAAATACATAAACAATTAAAATGTAAGGTTACAAAAATATACATTGTAACCCACAAACGAAAAAAATAAAAAAATAGAAAATATACAAAGAAACAAATGTGCAGCAAGCAGGGAAAACAGGTCAAACAACTGCTACAATTGCAGGCGGCAAAAAATACCAATCCATGTACTGAGTTGGCCAGCCACTACCGTCTCTGTTTTTAACCCAAAAATGAGAAAATGGCTGTATTTAGTCGTGTATATGTTAGTCGTGCCACATTGCATGACTTGCTGAGACAGCAATTAGCACGCTTTTTTACACAGTAGCGTATGGTTCACATATGTTTCCTCACTAAAGCATAAAAAAAGCTAAATATCGGAATTAGTATCAGCAAAGTAGTGTGAATGCCCTTTTTTTCACCTTTATGCAGAGTGTTACGAATCGTGCATATTGTACCGACTTTAAATGAGAGACATCGAGGGACAGATTTACTAAGATTTTGCATCAGGGCTATGTCACTTTTGTGGTACAGCTCTGATGCATAATCCTTTTTGACATTTACTAAAGGCCTTATTACGAGTACGGCGGTACTCGTGGTGGCGGTCCGACCACTGCCACAGTGTGGGCCGACGAGGTGGAAATCGGACCATCACAGGACCGCTGTGTCTGCTGGGGACCTAGGATCCCACGGCGTTTGGGCAGCAGTTAGGGAGCTGCAATATGCTGGGGGTGTCACTGCAGCACCGCCGAGCATATTACGACTTACCTGTCCGCCACCCCTTTCATGGTGGTGAAAACGCCATAAAAAGGGTGGGGGAGAGGCAACAAAGGGGCCACTTATAGGGCCCCCTCAACTCCTCGGCCTGGGATTGCATGTGGGGGGTCAAATGTTGTGTCCCTTGGATTTGCACCCTCAGTTCCTTCACATGCAGGAACATGCAGTCAGTGCTCTCACAGCAGCGGGCTGCATAGTAGGCTCTCCTATGAGCCTAACAGCCCACCGCCGTAAGATCGCCTCAGCATCACCCGCCCGACCAGGATTAAACTCCTAATCCGGCGGGTGGGCACACCATGGCTTTTGCGGTCCTCCTGCGAACGGCGTTATGCATCACTACGCATGGCGTTGTGTGATTTAATAAATGCCAAGCAATGCATAGCTCTACCTTGCCTTACTTTGCATGAGGTAGGAATTACGTGGGTCGAGCATGGCCATTCCCATGCATCCAACCATGTATTTTGGCGCAAAGACTTGTAAAGCTGGGTTTGTGCTAAAAGGTATCCCTTATTGCACAAAAACACTCCTGCCTGCAATGCAGTCACCCCTGCACCGTGGTGCAAGGGTGCCTGAATTGGCGCTAGGCAGCACACAGTGCGACAGCGCAAGGAGAGAGCATAAACGCACGTAACTTAATACGTTTGGAGCATTTCTGATCTCCCTTTCACGCAACGTAGCACAGCACGGTCCCTTGCTGCACTGCATTGCGTGAAATAATTGTAAATGTGCACCTAAGTTTCTACAGAAAACCTTCATATCTGCACAAACAACCAGTTTAGTCGCTGACACCCAGATTCAATTTCTCCAACTGAGCCACACATTACTTCTGAATGAATGGCAATTGGGTAAGTGACACCTTCCTAGACTTCATTCATCTAGGGAATGTAGCCTAAGGAAAACAGGCTTGGCTGCAAGACAACCTGCACAGGAACAGAAGGGTTGTTCTTCAAATATCAGGCTCTCTGGGGAACATTTACAAAGATGTCACACAAAGCAACGCAGCAACCAAAGTTGCTGCTCTGCCATGCATGAGAGAGAGATGGCAGGACAGAGCCATATGTACTAAGATAGATATGGACAAATATGTCTGTGAAATGCCTAGCATAGGTTTTGTGCTGAAAGGATAACCTTCCAGTAAAATTGCTATACTTAGACAAACCTTAAAACGTTTCCCACGTGGATGTGTGCTGTATAGTGCAGCACAAATGCAAAGTCTGAAAAGCCTGGAGACATAAAACGTTTCTTCTTCTTTTTAACTACAGCCTCAAAGAGGCATGATGTTTGTCACAAGGCCCTGTCTACAAATGTTAGTATAAAAGGCTTTGCATCACAAACTGTGGGTGGCTCCATGGGAACACCTATGTTATCACCCAATGTACGCCCCCTTGACCCTAAGCAACACAAAGCAGCACTAGCACTGCTTTTCGTACTTTAGGGCTACTTACTAGCGCAAATATAGTTTTGTGCTGGAAAATATATCCCAAAGAAACATTTTCTGCCAAGTGACACAATACCAATGCAAAACATTAGTAAATCTGTCCCTCTATGTTCCCTCCAAACATCCATAGGTCCAAACCTTAGTGGCATTCTTCCCCCTTAGCTGGCCATCTGTATCGAAGAAAAAGGCTATAAATAGTTCAATATACCTTTCCGACATGTACACACAACATAAAAGGTTCATATTAAGCATGCAAGTATCCTGCAACAATATACATGGATTTGTTTTGTAGAACAACAACCAGCTCAGGGTTGTAACACTAAATAATTAACTGCTGATTATTTCTATTCACCCCATTAAAATACGAACAAAAGTAGAAATCACCCAAACGTCTTGCATATTGTAATACACCTCCATAGTTTGCCTTCAGCATAAATTACAGAGGTCCCTAGTTTATTTCCCATTTTCTAATGGAACTGTGCTTATTCTTGGACATCGATGCCCATTTGTCATTAGCCTGCCATCTACAACCAATGGGCAGACTAAATGAGCTAGCCAAGCTATTAAAAGACACTGTGAACTATCAAGCACCTACTATTATCTTTATTGTTGGTTGAATTTGCATTCCTCACTTCCCCATATATAAACTGTGGTATCTTCATTCAAAGATGGTGCCATTTGATGCACCCTCCTGCAGTTCAGTGCTCACAGTGCTAAAACATCAGGGCAATTGTGGGATATTTTAAGACCAGCTCAACAAACTCTAAAGAAAGGAAAGGAAAAGAATCCAAAGACATTAATTTGATACATGCTGTCATGCTGATCTTTCACTGCCAAGTGGGGACCAGAGATTGTTAGTAAACTACTTGTATGTCAAAGGAGCTACACAATTTCAACCATGCTTCCTAAATCCCACAAATACATTCATGGTCAATCCCATAGCAGCACAATTGTTGGACTTGCTAATAACACTGCTGGTGCATATTGTGTTTCATGTATCCCTCCTAAAATTTTAGAAAGAGAAGACCCAGGCCTAGGGGTTGGTACACTTCACTATGAGAGGGGTGTACTCTACCATATCCTCCTGCACAGTCTAGCACTCTGGTGAGTGATCAACATGCAGAAATCATTACAAAATTTGAGGACTTGTGACTGTCTAGCCTTGAATAATTTCAGGGAGGTAATGGAGTGAATCTTCATGGAAATCTGTCTGCATTCCCATCTGAGGATTCAGACTTTTGATCCACAGTGATTGCCAATTCTTTTAAGAAATGGATCCCCACAGAAGCCTGACCACATCTTGACAAGGCTGCAACATAGTCACAAACAATTAGAAAAAACGTCAGCACACACACAATGGCAAGCCACTCTTTTTCTATTCCAGCCTAGTTTTTTCTCTCTAGGGGCAAGCAAATGGCTGATAAAAGCGTAAGTTGCTGGGTCCTCATGGTGAATGAATTTGATATGCGACTGGAATCCTGGTGTCTAGAGAATGAGCCCCATAATACACTGAACATTCAGTACAATACATACAAGCTCACTATACATGTGTTCCTCCGCAAACAGAGCAAAGTAACCCAGTGTGCTTTGTCTTACTGTGGGTGGCTTGTCAATTTTTAAAAGATCGCATTTTACAGTTTGGAAAGAAACAGTGCCATATTGACAGCAGTTGGCATGTGGCTTAACTTGTTGAATACATCAGTTTGAGGTGGAACATGGCGTAAATCCCTGATGGAGGCTAGCAGATCTCTTTCGTAAGTGATTACATGCAAGCAGCAAGGATGGGTTACCAGTGGGTAGCGTATGTCTCTGGTTACTCATGGAGAACGCATTTGATCAGCAACCAGTCTAGGACCTCAAGACAGTGTTCCAGATGTAGAGTAATAAGTAGTATGCTTGTAGGAACAGAAGACTTCTAGTCAAAACACAGTAAGGATGAGGGAAAAGCGCCACTGAAAAAAGGTCAAAATCAGGATCAAATAAAATGTGATCCAGCTGGCCAGACTTGGTATACCACTCTACACCACTATTCAGACAGCAAGAATAAATTGCAAAGCATATGTCACAGCAGGACACGCCGCTAGCATAGTTATTCACATCAACACTTACGAAATCTGACGTCAGCCTTTACAAGTTGTTGCTGACACATGGAGTAAGTGATGTATAAAATTACTAACATTATTTTTGATAAAAATTAATGCTACATTCTTTTTAAGTTTAAAATAGGTTAATGAAATATTGTACAATAAAGTAAATATTTTAATATATTTTAACATATAGTTCCTATGGGCTTTGATTTTAGGCCTCTCCCTCCATTATTGTCTATGGGAAGGTGTTGCAGTACCAGTGATTGGCCATGTGTGCTGCTGGACATACTCAAGCTAGAGTACATTTACAACTGTTTTGGGCCCTTTTTGGCTGTAGTAATGATAGAAGGGTAGTGTGTGAATACCAATGGGCTTACTCTTTTGCGGGTGGGTGCATGTCAATCTATTAACCACTCCAAAACCTGCAGTTAACCCCTACATGCTACTCCCTAAACCCCTCCCATTTAGTAATAAGTATTACTAATTTTCCAGCCCCTTCCACCATCATATTTTCTACTCAAATATATGCATATGTGCTGTGAGATCTCCATAGTCGAGGCAAAGATCTTTTCACAGAAAAGATAAGAGATGTGGAGGCAGAGTCCTCCACACATAGGTTTGTGAATAGCATTTTTTTAGTAAGTTTAGTGAAAGTACTACAGTACTGTTAAACTACTACAAAATGCAGTTCATGTATAGAAACCATAATGTTTTCATTATCAGCAGTTCCTTCATACGTGTTGCCCTGACTTTGTCTTATAACTACGCTTTCTTAATGAAATATCAGTATGTGAGCAAAGGGAAGAGTACAAGTGAAATTTGAAAAGTCAAGGGATAACACAATTAAGCTACCAGGTCGGTCATCTACATATGTTGGAAAAATGCTGAGCAAAAATACATTTTCATTATACATCAAATGACCTGTGTCCAGTCTGGGGCGGCATACCAAAAATATAATTTAATATTAATAATATGTAAGAATATTTAATTTATTATTTACCACTGACTCATTGTCAGTGATATTGCTCTCCCACCCTCGCAGCTCCACCATTAAGTGAGGCCTGCCCCTGCACTCTCGAGTGTTGGTGATCGAGGCCCTCCTCCACCCGCAGGTTTCCCTGCGCCTCATCCCTGGTGGTCCAGTGGACCTCTGTCTCCTTCCTCTAACTCTGCTCTTTCACTCGTTTTTCTACCCTTTTTATCTTTCACCTTTCTGCACTTTTCTGCATCTCTGCTCTTTTGTGCCTTATTTCTGCTCATTTTCCCTTCCTCTCGCTCTGCCCTTTCACTTGTTTTCACTCGTTTTTCTACCCTCTTTTATCTTTCACCTTTCTGCACTTTTCTGCATCTCTGCTCTTTTGTGCCTTATTTCTGCTCATTTTCCCTTACTCTCGCTCTGCCCTTTCACTAGTTTTCACTCGTTTTTCTACCCTCTTTTATCTTTCACCTTTCTGCATCTCTGCTCTTTTGTGCCTTATTTCTGCCTATTTTCCCTTTTTCTTTATCCCTTATTTCCTCCCTTTACCTTTACCCGCCGCTGCTGCCCCCCGCGGCCCCTCCCCCCAGCGCGACCGGCCCAATCCAGCTCCCCTCCCGCTCCCGCCTCCCAGCTGTCCAGCCCTCCCCGACCCCTACTTAATGGCGGCCACTGCGGGGACAGGCGAGCAAGACCACTGACTCATTGTCAGTGAAATTGCTCTCCCACCCTCGCAGCTCCACCATTAAGTGAGGCCTGCCCCTGCACTCTCGAGTGTTGGTGATCGAGGCCCTCCTCCACCCGCAGGTTTCCCTGCGCCTCATCCCTGGTGGTCCAGTGGACCTCTGTCTCCTTCCTCTAACTCTGCTCTTTCACTCGTTTTTCTACCCTTTTTATCTTTCACCTTTCTGCACTTTTCTGCATCTCTGCTCTTTGGTGCCTTATTTCTGCTCATTTTCCCTTGCTCTCGCTCTGCCCTTTCACTTGTTTTCACTCGTTTTTCTACCCTCTTTTATCTTTCACCTTTCTGCACTTTTCTGCATATCTGCTCTTTTGTGCCTTATTTCTGCTCATTTTCCCTTCCTCTCGCTCTGCCCTTTCACTAGTTTTCACTCGTTTTTCTACCCTCTTTTATCTTTTACCTTTCTGCATCTCTGCTCTTTTGTGCCTTATTTCTGCCTATTTTCCCTTTTTTCTTTATCCCTTATTTCCTCCCTTTACCTTTCCCCGCCGCTGCTGCCCCCGCGGCCCCTCCCCCAGCGCAACCGGCCCAATCCAGCTCCCCTCCCCGCTCCCGCCTCCCAGCTGTCCAGCCCTCCCGACCCCTACTTAATGGCGGCCACTGCGGGGACAGGCGAGCAAGACCACTGACTCATTGTCAGTGAAATTGCTCTCCCACCCTCGCAGCTCCACCATTAAGTGAGGCCTGCCCCTGCACTCTCGAGTGTTGGTGATCGAGGCCCTCCTCCACCCGCAGGTTTCCTGCGCCTCATCCCTGGTGGTCCAGTGGACCTCTGTCTCCTTCCTCTAACTCTGCTCTTTCACTCGTTTTTCTACCCTTTTTTATCTTTCACCTTTCTGCACTTTTCTGCATCTCTGCTCTTTTGTGCCTTATTTCTGCTCATTTTCCCTTCCTCTCGCTCTGCCCTTTCACTTGTTTTCACTCGTTTTTCTACCCTCTTTTATCTTTCACCTTTCTGCACTTTTCTGCATCTCTGCTCTTTTGTGCCTTATTTCTGCTCATTTTCCCTTCCTCTCGCTCTGCCCTTTCACTAGTTTTCACTCGTTTTTCTACCCTCTTTTATCTTTCACCTTTCTGCATCTCTGCTCTTTTGTGCCTTATTTCTGCCTATTTTCCCTTTTTCTTTATCCCTTATTTCCTCCCTTTACCTTTACCCGCCGCTGCTGCCCCCGCGGCCCCTCCCCCCAGCGCGACCGGCCCAATCCAGCTCCCCTCCCGCTCCCGCCTCCCAGCTGTCCAGCCCTCCTCGACCCCTACTTAATGGCGGCCACTGCGGGGACAGGCGAGCAAGACCACTGACTCATTGTCAGTGAAATTGCTCTCCCACCCTCGCAGCTCCACCATTAAGTGAGGCCTGCCCCTGCCCCTGCACTCTCGAGTGTTGGTGATCGAGGCCCTCCTCCACCCGCAGGTTTCCCTGCGCCTCATCCCTGGTGGTCCAGTGGACCTCTGTCTCCTTCCTCTAACTCTGCTCTTTCACTCGTTTTTCTACCCTTTTTTATCTTTCACCTTTCTGCACTTTTCTGCATCTCTGCTCTTTGGTGCCTTATTTCTGCTCATTTTCCCTTGCTCTCGCTCTGCCCTTTCACTTGTTTTCACTCGTTTTTCTACCCTCTTTTATCTTTCACCTTTCTGCACTTTTCTGCATATCTGCTCTTTTGTGCCTTATTTCTGCTCATTTTCCCTTCCTCTCGCTCTGCCCTTTCACTAGTTTTCACTCGTTTTTCTACCCTCTTTTATCTTTTACCTTTCTGCATCTCTGCTCTTTTGTGCCTTATTTCTGCCTATTTTCCCTTTTTTCTTTATCCCTTATTTCCTCCCTTTACCTTTCCCCGCCGCTGCTGCCCCCGCGGCCCCTCCCCCCCAGCGCAACCGGCCCAATCCAGCTCCCCTCCCCGCTCCCGCCTCCCAGCTGTCCAGCCCTCCCCGACCCCTACTTAATGGCGGCCACTGCGGGGACAGGCGAGCAAGACCACTGACTCATTGTCAGTGAAATTGCTCTCCCACCCTCGCAGCTCCACCATTAAGTGAGGCCTGCCCCTGCACTCTCGAGTGTTGGTGATCGAGGCCCTCCTCCACCCGCAGGTTTCCCTGCGCCTCATCCCTGGTGGTCCAGTGGACCTCTGTCTCCTTCCTCTAACTCTGCTCTTTCACTCGTTTTTCTACCCTTTTTATCTTTCACCTTTCTGCA
The DNA here is from genome assembly GCA_963921515.1 of Calotriton arnoldi. Classification (NCBI taxonomy): domain Eukaryota; kingdom Metazoa; phylum Chordata; class Amphibia; order Caudata; family Salamandridae; genus Calotriton; species Calotriton arnoldi. Next base: position 872,324 of record CAWUFW010005186.1, on the reverse strand, counting down.
CTTTTCTGCATCTCTGCTCTTTTGTGCCTTATTTCTGCTCATTTTCCCTTCCTCTCGCTCTGCCCTTTCACTTGTTTTCACTCGTTTTTCTACCCTCTTTTATCTTTCACCTTTCTGCACTTTTCTGCATCTCTGCTCTTTTGTGCCTTATTTCTGCTCATTTTCCCTTCCTCTCGCTCTGCCCTTTCACTAGTTTTCACTCGCTTTTCTACCCTCTTTTATCTTTCACCTTTCTGCATCTCTGCTCTTTTGTGCCTTATTTCTGCCTATTTTCCCTTTTTTCTTTATCCCTTATTTCCTCCCTTTACCTTTCCCCGCCGCTGCTGCCCCCGCGGCCCCTCCCCCCAGCGCGACCGGCCCAATCCAGCTCCCCGCCCCGCTCCCGCCTCCCAGCTGTCCAGCCCTCCCCGACCCCTACTTAATGGCGGCCACTGCGGGGACAGGCGAGCAAGACCACTGACTCATTGTCAGTGAAATTGCTCTCCCACCCTCGCAGCTCCACCATTAAGTGAGGCCTGCCCCTACCCCTGCACTCTCGAGTGTTGGTGATCGAGGCCCTCCTCCACCCACAGGTTTCCCTGCGCCTCATCCCTGGTGGTCCAGTGGAACACTGTCTCCTTCCTCTAACTCTGCTCTTTCACTCGTTTTTCTACCCTTTTTTATCTTTCACCTTTCTGCACTTTTCTGCATCTCTGCTCTTTGGTGCCTTATTTCTGCTCATTTTCCCTTGCTCTCGCTCTGCCCTTTCACTTGTTTTCACTCGTTTTTCTACCCTCTTTTATCTTTCACCTTTCTGCACTTTTCTGCATATCTGCTCTTTTGTGCCTTATTTCTGCTCATTTTCCCTTCCTCTTGCTCTGCCCTTTCACTAGTTTTCACTCGTTTTTCTACCCTCTTTTATCTTTCACCTTTCTGCATCTCTGCTCTTTTGTACCTTATTTCTGCCTATTTTCCCTTTTTTCTTTATCCCTTATTTCCTCCCTTTACCTTTCCCCGCCGCTGCTGCCCCCGTGGCCCCTCTCCCCAGGGCAACCGGCCCAATCCAGCTCCCCTCCCCGCTCCCGCCTCCCAGCTGTCCAGCCCTCCCCGACCCCTACTTAATGGCGGCCACTGCGGGGACAGGCGAGCAAGACCACTGACTCATTGTCAGTGAAATTGCTCTCCCACCCTCGCAGCTCCACCATTAAGTGAGGCCTGCCCCTGCACTCTCGAGTGTTGGTGATCGAGGCCCTCCTCCACCCGCAGGTTTCCCTGCGCCTCATCCCTGGTGGTCCAGTGGACCTCTGTCTCCTTCCTCTAACTCTGCTCTTTCACTCGTTTTTCAACCTTTTTTTATCTTTCACCTTTCTGCACTTTTCTGCATCTCTGCTCTTTTGTGCCTTATTTCTGCTCATTTTCCCTTCCTCTCGCTGTGCCCTTTCACTTGTTTTCACTCGTTTTTCTACCCTCTTTTATCTTTCACCTTTCTGCACTTTTCTGCATCTCTGCTCTTTTGTGCCTTATTTCTGCTCATTTTCCCTTCCTCTCGCTCTGCCCTTTCACTAGTTTTCACTAGTTTTTCTACCCTCTTTTATCTTTCACCTTTCTGCATCTCTGCTCTTTTGTGCCTTATTTCTGCCTATTTTCCCTTTTTCCTTTATCCCTTATTTCCTCCCTTTACCTTTCCCCGCCGCTGCTGCCCCCACGGCCCCTCCCCCCCAGCGCGACAGGCCCAATCCAGCTCCCCTCCCCGCTCCCGCCTCCCAGCTGTCCAGCCCTCCCCGACCCCGTGGCCGCGGGCGCGCCGCTGGCGCGCCGAAGGCGCGTCAAAGGGAAGCCCGTCTGCGCCCGTCCGCGACCCGACCGCGACCAGCGCCAGGAACCCTGGACCTCCGCCCCGCCAACGCTACGACCCAGCAGCACTCCACGCACTCAATCCAGGCCGCAACAACAACTGCAAGCTAGCATCACCAGCCGACTCCCACGGACCCTTCAGCTGTCACCGCTGCCGGCACACCTGCAGCACCGCCAAGAACACGGATCCAGCACAACCCGCCCACAAGAACACAACCGAACCGAAGACCCTGCAATGCATCCTCCTCAACGTCCGATCCCTCCACAAACACGCCACAGAAATCTGGGACCTCCTCGACAGCACCACCCCGGACGTTCTTCACCGAAACCTGGACCAACACCACCTCGGGACCGGACATCGCCATCGCCATCCGCCAAGGATACAAGATCTCCAGGAAGGACCTCCCCACCCGCCCAGGAGGAGGAATCGCCATCGTCCACAAATCCAGCCTCCGCCTGAGCACACTCCCTGACGAGCCCACAGAACTGATGGAACACCTTCACTTCAAGATACTGGCCAGCCCCACCGCCACCCTCCGAAGAACCCTCATCTACCGACCCCCAGGACCCCGCGGACCCTTCGCCAACTCCATCACGGATATTATCTCCCCGCAGGCCATCGCATCCACCAACTACACCCTGCTGGGAGACCTCAACTTCCACCTCGACAACCAACTGGACCCCAACACCACATCCCTCCTGGACAGCCTCCACAACATTGGACTGCACCAGATCGTGACCGAGCCCACGCACTCAGCAGGACACACCCTCGACCCCCTCTTCACTACAGGAAACTCCATCACCTTCAGCCACACCACCGAACTCCCATGGACCGACCATCGTTGCGTCCACTTCACCTTCAGAACACCCACCATCCACAGACACCAGCACCTGCTTCCACGAAGAAACTGGACCAAATCACCGACGACCAGCTCACCTCCTCACTCAACAACTCCACCCCAACCATCGCGGAAAACGACGACCCCAACACCGCAGCCCAAACCCTGCATAGATGGATCTCGGACAGCACCAACACCATAGCCCCCTCAAGAAAAACAACAATACCCGCGCCAAGAAAGCCAGATGGTTTACCACCGAACTTCGAGAGTCCAGAAGCACATGCCGCCGCCTCGAAAAGGCCTGGAGGAACACCAAATCCACAGAAGCCCACGACAACTTCAGAGCCACCACCAACGCCCACCATCAACTCATCAGAGAAACGAGGAAAAAGCGATTGAAGACAGAATCTCCACCCACGCGCACAACAGCAAGGAACTCTTCAGCATCATCAAGGAGTTTGCCAAACCCACTAGCGAGTCTACCGACATCCCTCCCTCACAAGACCTCTGCGACAAACTCAGCACCTTTTTCCACCACAAAATCAAGAGCATCTACGACAACTTCGACGAGGACAACCAACACACTGAACCCTCACCAACCACCCCCGACACCCGGAAACCAGCGATTGACGACTGGACAGCCCTCACCACCGAAGACACACTGAAGACAATGAAGTCAATCCACTCAGGGGCCCCCACGGACCCCTGCCCCCACCACATCTTCAACAGAGCCGCCGACACCATCGCACCCATGCTCCGCCACACCATCAACCGCTCCCTGGCGACCGCCTCGTTCCCCGACGACTGGAAACACGCCAAGGTCAACCCCCTCCTAAAGAAACCCTCAGCGGACCCCACCGACCTCAAAAACTACAGACCCATCTCCCTGCTCCCGTTCCCAGCGAAAGTCATCGAGAAAGCCATCAACAGCCAACTCGCCACATTCATTGAAGAACACAACATCCTCGACTCCTCGCAATCCGGCTTCAGAAAAAACCACAGTACGGAAACTGCCCTCCTCGCTGCAACAGACGACATCCGCACCCTACTGGACAAAGGAGAAACAGTAGCCCTCATCCTCCTCGACCTATCAGCAGTGTTCGACACAGTCTCCCACCGCACCCTAATACGCAGACTCTACAACACAGGAATCCAGGACAAGGCCCTCGACTGGATCCGCTCCTTCCTCTCCGGCAGGACGCAGTGGGTCAGACTCCCCCCTTTCCTCTCGGACCCCACACCTACCACCTGCGGAGTCCCCCAGGGCTACATGGCTCATCCTCTCCCTATCCAACGAGCCCAACACCGCCAGACGCAACTTTCGAGAAGGCATGGAAGCCGTCGCCAAATGGATGAAAAACAGCTGCCTACAACTAAACACCAACAAAACAGAAGTACTCATCATGGGCCCAAACCCCGATGCCTGGAGCGACACCTGGTGGCCCCCGCCCTCGGAAACCCGCCAACCCCCACGGACCACGCACGCAACCTGGGAATCATCCTGGACTCCGAGCTCAAAATGGACCGCCAGATCAACTCTGTCTCGTCTTCCTGCTTCCACACCCTCCGCCTCCTTCGTAAGACCTTCAAATGGATCCCCCTCGAACACCGAAAGACCGTCACTCACGCCCTGGTCACCAGCAGACTCGACTATGGCAACGCACTCTACGCCGGAATAAACAAAAACCTCACCCGCAAGCTACAGAACATCCAGAACGCCGCCCTCCACGGCACCGGACCAGCATACCTGAACAGCCGACTCAAATTCCACGCACCCCAAAGGACCCTACGATCAGCCCAGCTCTCCTACGCCATGGTACCCTGCACCAGAAAGACCAGATCGGGAGGCCGCTCCGTCTCCTTCCTCGCGGCCAAAGCATGGAACGCCCTTCCGCTCCACCTCAGACAGACAACATCGCTCCCCATCTTCGCAAGAAACCTCAAAACCTGGCTCTTCGACAGACCCCTCCTTGATGGATGGAACCTGCCCCCCCCCCCACCCCTAGCGCCTTGAGACCCTTCCGGGTGAGTAGTCGCGCTTTAACAAACCCCTGATTGATTGATTGATTGATTATTTACCAAACTGTAAAATCACTTCGTAAAGCCATCAGTTATAAAGAAAACAGTGCCGTGGTTATTCACAGTAGAGAAACAATCAATAGGGAAATGGAGCGAGGTTAAGGCTTTTCTTTACCTATAACTTAATTTGCAGGATAAACAGGCCATAGAAATGGACACCGCAGAGACACAATGGAATACCTCGGACTGCTTTAATCACCAACAGTATATATAAGATTAAAAAATGTTTTCCTAAAAGTGTCAAGGTCAAGGAGGAATTGCTGACCATGTAAATAAAAAGGAAAAAGAGAAATTCCACTAGCAGACATCATACTGAATGAGATTGTATTATAAATGTTCACACTGATTTGAGAACATATGGAAGTATTTTAAAGCTCTCACCACCCTACATTATTTATCCTTACGGATAAGTTACTTTGTTTATGCATAACTTCAAAGATCTGCACACGACGGATGTTTTAGCAATGAGTATGATTAACAATTTTGAGATGAGTGATTTGGTCGCTCATAATTTTTAAACATAAACATGCATGAAAGAATACATAAATTGATGTTTATTATGTGAATGGGGTATGAAAAGTTTCTTTGGGCTAAAAATAACAAAGAAACCTTGGCAAAGCAGAGTTTGCTCTGATGATGGCACACATAGATATAACTATTCTAGGACAGGCAGTCTGCAATAGGATAACTGAAAAATGTAAATAAAAAGCGTTTTTGTAAGGCTTAATAAAGTCACAGCACATAAAAATATCGAATATGTCAAATAACTCCGTTTTGTGAGTTCGATTTCAGTCAATCAATCAATAAATCAATCAGTATTTGTTAAGTGTAACTACTCACCCGTGAAGGTCTCTCAAGTCGCTGGGGGGTGGGGCTGCAAGTCCGACTAGGCGTTGAGGTTCAGTCAAAGAGCCAGGTCTTGAGATCCTTTCTGAATTGGGTCAGCGACGGGGAAAGCCTGAGGTGGAGAGGAAGGGTGTTCCAGGTTTTGGCGGCGAGGTAGGAAAAGGATCTTTCTCCGGTCCTGGTCTTGTGGGTCTGAGGGACGGTGGCCAGGGCCAGTTGGGCAGAGCGGAGGTGTCTGGTGGGTATGTGGAATGCGAGGCGGTGGTTCAGGTATGCTGGTCCGGCGTCGTGGAAGGCTTTGTAGGTGTATGTGAGGAGCTTGAAAGTGACTCTTTTGTTGACTGGGAGCCAGTGGAGTTCTCGTAGGTGTTCAGAGATGTGGCTGTGGCGGGGGATGTTGAGGACCAGTCTGGCTGCGGCATTTTGAACATTCTGTAGGAGTTTCTGGGTGATGCCTGCGTAGAGTGCATTGCCGTAGTTGAGTCTGCTGCTGATGAGTGCGTGGGCTACTGTCTTTCTAGCCTCAGTGGGGTTCCATCTGAAGGCGTTTCGAAGCAGACGAAGAGTGTGGAAGCGTTGATCTGGCGCATCACAGTGAGCGAGGAGTCCAGTACGATGCTGAGGTTTCGTGCGTGGTCTGTGGATGTGGGGGGGGGTTCCTAACATGGCGGGCCACCAGGAGTCATCCCAAGTGGAGGTGTTGGGCCCCAGGATGAGGACTTCGGTCTTGTCTGAGTTGAGCTTGAGGCAGCTGCCTCTCATACAGGTGGCGACGGCCTTCATCCTGTCGTGGAAGTTGTTTCTGGCGATTGTGGGCACATTGGTGAGGGAGAGGATAAGATGGGTGTCATCAACATAGGAGACGATGTTGAGTCCATGGTTCATGATGATGGCTGTTAGCGGGGCCATGTAGATGTTGAAGAAGGTAACTTTTAGTTATTGCAATGCCTTTCACACAAGGAAGCTGCTGGTCAATTTGCAGCCAACCCTCTCTTTTTTATACAAGTAACATTTATAGCCTGAATTATTATTAATAGGGATGGGGCATGGCTTGACGCCCAAGGAAGATAGTGGAGTCCAAGTGACTCTTCTCGGGATTGTCTGAGCTCAATGCGGTGTTGTGGTGGCTTCCCGACTCAAGGACTCAAGTTCTTGGAGCGCAAAGTTCCAATTATTGCAGGGCACTTGTCTATCTAATTTTCGTCACCAAGGAGAAACACGCACCATATTTTTCAACGATAGCATGGCTCCTCACATCATTGCGCCCTCCATTTTGTTATGTCGAAATGGCATGAAAAGCAGAGCGCCGACTCCATAACCATTTCCAGGTGTGCATTCAATTACTTTTCTACTGGTTTCTTTTTGCAATTGCTCTATTTTGAAGGCACACGCCAGAGCACGCTGCCTTCCTGTGCAAACTTATATCTCTAATTGCACAAAATATTTCAGCTCCCTGACGTATTGAATAGTACTCATATAGTATTATATGGAGTCTGTTCTAGCTTACTCATGCTCTGCGCGAAAATTCCCATTGTTTAACCTCATTGTACTTGAGTTCTAAAGCTCAAACAAAATGGTAAAAAAAAAATGGTGAAACACTTCTATTTGTGTCATAAGCCACCTACCTGTATCCCAGATGATTTAAATAGGGCGGCGACACTAGCCCCGAATCCTCCCAAAACTTGCCCTCGGTTTGCAGAAGGAGACACTGCTCCTGTGAAAAATCCGAGGGGGATGGGGGTTGGGATGGAGAGAGCGTGTAGAGTCAAAGGTGCTGTTGCTAGTCTACTCAACAGCAACTCTGCAGCAGGCATTCACGCCAGTCTGATGAATGGTACCAGCAGATATGGTACCTGTGAACAAACAAATAATGAGGTTTTAGTCTAGTATCGACTCTATCTCTTAAGGTATCACCTCACAAAAGCTTTTCAAATCTCAACCAACCTTTAGTTTTTTGGTTGTTTTGTTTTCATTTAGATTGTCCGTAGACGCTCCTTTCTCAAAATTTTCGAAATTGTAGTGAGAATGATTTCTGCATCAAACCCACAAGCAAATTTGGACGTGATTAGCTTCACCCAAGTCCTCTCTGGCAGAGCCCTGCCAACAGCATTTACAAGTTGAACAAAGACGCTGGTTACTTTTGTTTGCAGCATGATGTTCGACTGAGCTCAGCGCGTAGAAAATCAAGTTTGTTAATGCATCTCTCCATATTTTCTTGATCTTTTTTCCTTCAAGGTGTGAGACTAATGCCGGACGTTCTTTGTGGTGAGGTCGAAGTTGGAGAATCAAGGGAGCTGGCAAGACAGAGTCTTGGAAGATTGGAAACAGGTAAGTGGCAGGTGAAGAGGCTAAGTGAAGGGGAGGAGTGTGGACGGTCTTTAAATAAGACTTCTTTAGAACGTTCCTAAAGGTCACATTCTAATTGTTTGTAACAAGGAACAGGTGCAGATAATTAATTTGTCTTCTAGAAGGTGCTTTAGAATGTTCACAAAGGTCGAATTCTAATTGCTTATAGCAAGGAACAGGTGCAGGGGATTCATCTAATGAGGGTCGGAAGGTTCATGTTGAGGTCATCTATGCCGGTTGCTTGATCAATCAATCAATCAGGAGTTTGTATAGTGCAGCTACTCACCCGTGAGGGTATCAAGGTGCTTGATGCTTATTCTGGTGGATTTTCTGGATGTTTCCATGGCGCCTGAAACTTGACCTTGCATATGCATGGTAAAACATTGGTAAAAGCTATTAAGCCTTTTCAAACAAACTGTGGGAACGCTAGCTGCAGCTAGCTACCACCAACAGCATGTAATATGGTCAAAAGTCAGGGTACAAGACGTTTGTTCATTCATAAGTGTTCATAAGTGTTGGGAAGAATGATATGAGTCATGCTGGTATATTGTGATAGTCAAGAGAGGTACTTTGTTATTTTTGCATAAAGGTCTCTCTGACTACTTTAATACACTACAAACTCCAAAGAAGAAATATCACCTGTGTGTTCCCCTTAACTTTCATATAAATTAGGGTTCCCATTTTTTCTTACATTCAACTCATTGATGGGACGATTGAAAAAAATCAAAACACCATTGGAGTGCTCCTCACACAACTTTATTAAGAACGCCTCTATATTTTCCCAGTTCTCCAAGATGGAAGATTCAACCGCATCTTTACACAGAGGCAATTCCTCTTCATCCAGTTCTGTTGTAGCACCTCTGACACTGGTTGCTGAGAAAGCGTCTACCAAATGACTTACAAAATCCACCATCCCCCACAAAATCTCTCTCTACTGTTTAAATGGATCTTTTGGAAGAAATGTGCGCTTTATGCCCACATATGGAAGAAATGAATGCTAAATTACAAAACCTTACGACAGATGATCTCAAATGGAAGAGAGGCTCTCCACAACTGAACGACATCACATCTTTTGATTACACTACCACCAAAGTGAACACCCTTCAGGCACAAGTTTCTACTTTACAGCAAAAGGTTGAAGACCTGGAAAACAGAAGGAATAATTTGCGTATTTATGTTGTGACTGAAGATACTGAGCCTATTTTGTTCTTTAAATCTTTCTTAAAAAGAAACTACTTAATATTCTAGAGGTGACCTCACTCAATATCCAGCATGCACACAGATTAGGGCATCAGCCTGCTTCCACCTCTAAAAGACCTTATATACTTTACTTCCTGCAGTATACCGATATACTTAAAATCCTTTCAGCAGCTAAATTGATGAAAGGAATTTCATGGCCTGGTAATGTTCTGTACTTTTCACAAGACTATTACTGCAGATAAATGTAAAGCCTTTCCCAGAATGAGACCAGCAGTTCGCTGTCTTGGAGCTCAATTTGGCTTATTCCATCATTGTTTATTTAAGTGACCGACAAGAATAAAACAACAACATACGATAATCCCGCCAGATTGAAGATTTTTCTTGAGATGTGCAGAGTAGAGAACATGGTCATCGGAAGTCCTTAAATCCTGACATTTTCATGCCACAATATTTAGCCATTTTATTTTTGATCTCAGTTACTGAACTTGACTTTTACTGGTTGACAATGTTGTTGTTTTGATATAAATATCCTGTGCTACAGAATGTTTATGCACCTTTCAATTTTATCTACTAACTTGTTTTTTCTCTTACAGGTATTGTATTCCTGTTTTTGCCTGTTTTTGTTCCCTGTTTCTTGTTCTACAGTCCTCCTTGTACCCATCCCCCTGGAGTCTGGACGTGCCATCTTTTCCATGTGGTTTCACATGCCCCATACTTCTATGAATTTTTAGATATGCTTTACTTTTTTACTAGTGCTACTATTCAATCACTGAGTTCATCCATCTCTTTTTCACTTTCTTTTCTATCTTCTCCCCTTTCCTTTTCAATTTACTACCTTTTTACTTCTTATGTATTTCTTCAACTTTTTTCCTTGTTTTACCAACTCTGTTTGGTGTTACATGGTTCTCGTTTTCTCTCCAATCCAATATGACTGATTTAACTTATTTCTTTACTGTCTTCTTATGTCTTCTTATGTCTTGGAATGTCAGAGGTCTAAATTCTCCAATTAAAAGACAACAAGCTTTGACTCATTTATGAAAACTTGCTGTACACATCGTGCTCATCCAGGAATCACATCTTACAATAAGTGAGTCTTTGAAATTGAAGAGGGGGTGGGTTGGGGAGGTGTTCTTTTCTCCAGGGAATGGTAGACAAAATGGACTTGTAACTTTAGGTCATAAATCACGTCATATTCAATTGATATCACAAGAGTCTGATGATGATGGACAATGGTTACTTACTAGATTATTGATTGATAAAGTTCCAGTCTCTCTCTTTAATGCTTATGGTCCCACTACTACTGATTGTCAATTTTGGTCTACTGTTACCCAAAAGCTGGGTCCAGATGATAATTTAATTTTGCTAGTAATTGTAACCGCATTGTTGACCCATTTATGAATCAAAATTCTATGGCTACTAATACACCAAAAAATCACAAAAAATATTTGCTCATGTCCTAAAACAGAGAATTTTAATTGACACATGGATGTTATTTAATCCTGCATTGAAAGAATACACATATTTTTCTCCAGTTCACCACACCCATTCAATAATAGATCACATATTTATCTCACATGATATTTCTCAGACATTACACTCAACAGATATAGGCTCCATTCTAATATCAGCTCATGCTCGTCTCTACACAACTAGATGTTCTTCCTAAATCCAACGGGCCCAAAACAACTCTCTTCTCTTAGATACATCGTTCACTTCATCTTTTACCTCTTTTTCCATGAATACTTCCATTTTAATCAAACAGATAACATTGCTTTTCACACCATCGAGGATGCTTTCATGGCCTCAGCTCACGACTTTATAATTAACTGCATATCCAAAAAGATAAAATATTCTCATACTCAAATTAAAGAAGCTTCTGCAAAAATTAAAAACCTAGAACACACTTATTATACTTACAAATCAAAAGAGTGTCTGCAAGAACTTATTAATGCTAAACTTCAATTTAATAAACTATCTACGGACAATGCATCAACATATCTACTAAAATCTAGTGCAATAATTAACTGCATATCCAAAAAGATAAAATATTCTCATACTCAAATTAAAGAAGCTTCTGCAAAAACTAAAAACCTAGAACACACTTATTATACTTACAAATCAAAAGAGTGTCTGCAAGAACTTATTAACGCTAAACTTCAATTTAATAAACTTTCTATGGACAATGCATCAACATATCTACTAAAATCTAGTGCAAAATTTTATGGAGGCCAAAATAAATCTAGAAAACTTCTAGCAAACTACCTCAAAATTAAAAAACCTTAAAATTGAATCAATCATAGATATACATCAGGTACCAAAACACAATGATTCAGAAAATTTAAATAAATGATTCCACTTTTATAAAGCACTGTACACGCTTAAGAATTCTCCCTCTGACTGTGAAATTATACATTACCTCTCCACTACCCAAAAATCTTTTAATATTCAGCTTGATCTTCAGCCATAAGAATCCAATGTTACACAGCTAGAACTTCATACTGCTTTAAACACACTTAAAAATGACAACGTTCTGGGTCCAGATGGTCTCACAGTTAAATTTGTTACACATTTTTCGAATTTACTTCTCCCTAAAGTATATACTCTTTTTTTATAAACATAATTTTATTAGCATTTTAATAAAACAAACACATGAATACAATTACAGTAAGTACTTACCCCAACCTCTCCTCCTTTAGTCCAGTCCCCCTTTACAGCATACATAGTCACATCTTATTTCGCAAAGTACCTTCTGTTTTACATATATTATTTTGCAAAATGCATTTTATTTCCAAATTTTAAAGGACTCTGTTAAATGAACCATACTTTTCCAATACGCAGTCATTTTCATTACATTACTATTCATTTTCATCCCCAGACTCATCAATCGTCTATACATTTTTAAAAGAATCCAATAATTGATCCCATGCTTGTACCTTTTCAATTGATCCTCTACCCTTCCTTACTTCACTGTCTAATACTGAGCTCTCATAACCTGTCCACCAGATCAGCTGCTCTATCTATTTTGCTACCCTGGGAGGCCTGGACACCTTCCAATTAATGGTCACCTCCCATCTAGCAAGTACCATGGCCAGGTCAATAAACCTTGTTGTACTTTTACACTTAGCTGGTCTTAGAAAGCCCCCCAGCAGATGGACCATAGAGGCACATGCAATTGATCTCTGTGTGGTACTTCATTAATGCAGGATATTACCTCCTTCCAATATTCCTCCAATGGCAAAAATGACCACACCATATGCAACATCACCACCTCTTGTTCCCCACACCTAGGGCATGCCACATTCATTTGATATATCTGCGCTATTTTCCGTGGAGTTAGATATGCCCTATGTAAAAAAAAATTAAAATCAATTGAAATTTTGCATTTCTAGACACAGTTCTAGTGTTTGCAAAAATCTTAGCCCCATCATGCTCTGGTATCAGTTGTGTCAAGTCCTTCTCCCTTTTTTCTCTTTGCCCCACAAGGGGTGTTATCATGTCACTGCTTAAAGCTTGATAGAGACACTACATCCCCTTCATGCAACCCATTGTGATACACATCATTTGACAAGTATGGTTCAATGGAGGTTCTAAGCCCAAACCCCAATGGCATTGCACCCTAGCAATCAAAGCTTGATGTTATAAAAATTGTCCTCGTGGTATCTCATAAGCTGCTGCTAATTCCTCAAATGGAAGCAGCAACCCACCTCTATACAGATCACCTACCCTATTTACCCCATAATTAGCCCAGTTTATGAAGCCCCTCAATCTTCCCTCCAGACTGATCTGCTCCAAACTTTTCAATGGTATATCAGGGGAGTACAGTCTTAGAATATGAGTTCTCTAAAGAGCTTGACGCCAACAATGTCTTACAGCTTTCAACTCAATGTGCATACCCCCCAGTGGACCTTTGACAGGGGTCAAGAGTATCCTGTAAAATACATCTAAAATTGGTGTCCTCTCCAGATTTACCTCGTCTGGATGTCTACATGTATAAATCCACTGTGTGAACCATTGTAAATGCGCCATGAGGTAATACGTTTCCATATCTGGTGCCGCTAATCCCCCTTGTGAAGTGGGCCTTTGTAGCTTAGCCATAGCCACCCTTTGCCTACCTGCTCCCCATATCAGAGTCACCAACAGAGAGTTAATTTCTTCAAAAACTTTATGAGGAATCAACACAGTGTTGTAAAAATATAAAGCAATTTGGGCAACACCACCATTTTCACTACCGCTATTTGTCCAACAACAGAAAGTGACAGTGTTCTCCACAAATCCACACAAGCCCGTCATCCTCTGACTGCCACACCAATATTGCCCACCAGCAAATCCACAGGAGTATGTTATAATCGAACCCCCAGGTATTTTAGACAAGTTCCCTGTAAGCCTGGGCGGAGTTCGCTATGCGTAACTCCGCGAAGTGCAAAAAAAACTTTGCCGCGCTACGCGGATCTCTACAAGCAGCGGGGTTTCTTTAGATAAATGCAGTTCACTGTGATTTTCAGTGCCGCACTGTGCAATCATCGTGAACGGCACCAAGCACAGCGCAAGCGGGCGCTGCTTCCTTTCTGCCGCTCGAGAAATCTGACCTCCCGCATTGAGAAATCTCGCCGGGAAGTGGATTTTCCACGCTCGCGCTCGCCAACTTGATGTTGACGATCGCGAATGAGGAAAAATCTCGCCAGGAGGTGGATGTTACTCGCTCGCGCTCGCCAACTTGACGTTGATGAACGTGAGCGAGTGAAAAAACTCCACTCCGCGTAAACTCGGCAAACTCCGTGAGCGGAGCGGAGTTCATCACCCAGACTTAGTTCCCTCCCAATTGAGCCCCCTCAAGTCAGCAGGCTATGGCACATCCCTCTGTAATGGGAACAAACATGATTTATTCCAGTTAATGCATAATCCGGATGCCTGCCCAAACTGATCTAGGAGGTTTATTGCATGATGTTGGACACCTTGCACCTCCAATTCCCTGTAAACCCAGCTCACAAGTGGTTCCATAGCAATAGCAAACAACAATGGCAAAAGCGGGCACCCTTGTCGAGCTCCTCTACCCACCACATATTTTTCTGAAATGTACCTTCCCATTTTAACTTGAGCAGTAGGTGCTGCATACAAACATTTTAACCATGTAACAGATAGGTTACAGAATCCCATCTATTCTAGTACTTCATAAAGGAAATCCTACCGAAGGCTATCGAAGGTCTTCTCAATTTCTATTTTTGCAATCACCCCTATTTCCCTTTCTTCTAATTCTGTTTCCATAATAGTCAGTACTCTCCGAATATTAAGAGTCATATTCTGACCCAGGATAAACCCAGACTGGTCTGTATGTGTTAGTTTTGGCATTAATGCGAAGTTATGTTATGTTAAAAAAGATTTGTAGAGCGCACTAACACCGATTGGTTTCTTGGCGCTGAGTTGCAAGGGATCGCTAGCCCGGGTGCAGTTTTAGCAGTATGCTTGGGTGAATAGCCAAGTTTTAAGGGACTTCCTGAAAATCAGCAGACTGGGACTTAATCTGATTTCCAGGGGGAGCGAATTCCACAATCTGGGGGCCAGCGTAGCAAACCTGCTGCCGCCTTGGCGCTTCAACTTGAAAGTTGGAACAGTCAGAAGTTGGAGCTGGGCGGAGCGGAGATCTCGGGGGGAATGTAGCGAGAGATCAGTTTGTTTAGGAATTTAGGACTCCTGCCGTTCAGGGCCTTGAACACCAGGCAGCCGATTTTAAAGGTGCAGCGCTGGGGTAGGGGGAGCCAAGGCAGTTTCTTGAGGAGGGGGGAAACGTGTTGCCACCTAGGTTGTCTATAGATCAGTCGGGCCGCTTGGTTCTGCACCATCTGGAGCCGTTTTGTGAGGCCAATTGGTAGCCCGAGATAGATTGCGTTGGCATAATCAAGTCGTTATTGTACCATGGCTATCAGGACCTGTATCAGAGCTGCTTGGGTCAGTAGCCTGCTTAACTTTCTGATTTTTCGCAGATGGAGAAAGCAAGTGGAGATCACTGTACCAACGTGAGTTTTCAGGGATAGGTCGCTACTTATATAGACGCCTAGGCTTTTGACTGAGGGGGGAAGGGACGGGAGGGGGACCGAGTTCACTTGGCCAGTACTGAGGGCCCCAGTGGATGTGGCCCGCCGCTAGTCAAGACCAATTCAGTTTTGCCAGGGTTTAATTTTAGGTGGTTGTGATCCATCCATTGGCGGATGAGTAACATAGTGGACTGAAAGTCAGATATTGACTGTGGGGAGTTGTTGATTGTAAACATAAGTTGGAGGTCATCAGCGTAGTTAAATGTGACCACTCTGTTTTCTTTCAGTTTTCTGATTAAGGGGAGAAGATAAAGATTGAACAGATGTGGGGAGAGCGAGGAGCCCTGGGGAACCCCGCACGAGGTGTTGATTTTAGGGGCTGTGAACTGGCCGATGCGGACTGCCTGCGAGCGGTTTTCCAGGAAGGAGCGAAACCATCTCAGGGCAGAGCCCTGGATGCCGGCCTCGCCGACACGGTCCACCAGTAGACTGTGGTCGACCGTGTCGAAGGCGGCCGAGAGATCTAACAGCACCAGGGCTTGAGGAGAACCTCTGTCTGCTTTTTCACGAAGAGAGTCCATGACTGCCAGTATCACTGATTCCGTCGAGTGAGCTGGACGGAAGCCAGCTTGACGAGGGTCAAGGAACTCAGTTTGTTCCAGGAAATTGGACAGGCATTTTTCCACATGGGCCTCTAGTACCTTGGCCAGGTAAGGTAACAGGGAGATAGGGCGGTAGTTTGCTAAAGTCTGGGGGTCGGTGTTCGGTTTCTTTAAAAGAGGAACCACTATAGCCTCCTTAAAGGCCGTAAGGACGCAGCCCTGGGACAGGGAATTGTTGAGGAGGGCAAGAACAGGATGGAGGAAAGCGGTGAAGGCCGCCTTTAAAATGTGAGGTGGGCAGTGGTCCAGAGGCGAACCAGATTTGACTTTTAGGAGGAGATCCCGCAGGGTCTCTGCGTCTATAAGTGGAAAAGAGTCGAGAGAGTGGGGGTTCCTAGGTGGGAGGTTGGAGATGTCTGGAGGTGGGGAGGGGGGAATGCTGGCTTTGATGATAGCGATTTTATCCACAAAGAATTTGTTCAGAGAGTCGCAGAGGGCTTGTGACGGTGGGGGTTTGCTAAGGACTCTCTGGGTTGGACAGTTCGTCCACTATGGCAAAAATGTCTTTAGCTTGGTTGCTAGAATTGATAATTCTTGAGGAGAAGTGGGCCGCCTTAGCGGTGGAGATTGCCTTTTTATAAACCTTCAAAGCCTGTGCGTAGGTGGATTTCCCTGTCTGTGTATAATCTCTCCTCCATTTCCTTTCTAGTTGGCGGAGGGTCAATTTTTGTTGTTTTAGTTCGGGGGAGAACCATCTCTGCGCCTCATGGCGGCGGGTGAGTCTGAATTGTTTGAGTGGGGCGTGTTCGTTGCTGGCTGCTAGGAGCCAAGCTGAGATATTCTCCTCGTAAGAATTAACATCGGAAATGGGGAGAGGGGTAGTATTAACTAGAGTGGCAATGAAGTCATTCTTGTCGGTAGTATTCCATTTCCTAGCCATTCTCCCCTTCTCGGTGGAAATGTTACCCGTAGTGGGGTGTGTTAGAACTGGGGGTCTCTAGTTGGCAATGGTTTGCACCTTTGTCCAAATAGGGACCCTTGCTTCTAGTCAGGATAAGGGGGATACACTCCTAAAATAACCCCTGCTCACCCCCTGGTAGCTTGGCACGAGCAGACAGGCTTATCTCAGAGGCAGTGTGTAAAGCATTTGTGAACACATACAGTAATACAGTGAAAACACTACAGATGGACACCACACAGGTTGTATGTAAAAATAAGTAATCTTTATATAGACTTAACACAAGACCCAATAGCAAAAATCCACAATACTGTAATCTAAAAATAGACTTAAAATGATAGAGACAGTTCACGTTATCTTCAAAAATAGGATAGTCAATCAAATAAAGCTTGTAGCAACAAATAACTCCACTTGGAGTTATCACGACGTCGTGACCGGTGGAAATCCCAAAGTACGGCGCCGACCGCGAGGTGCGCGGCGTCGGGCCCGGAGTCGAGCAGACCCACAAAGAACAGTACCTGGAATTCGATGAAAACAAAGACGGTGCACGGCGTCGGGGAGGTGATGCTTCGTTGGCGCCGGCGGCGTCGGTTCCTTACGACCCCAGGGGAGGTGATGTCTCGGTTCCTTACTGCAGCGCAGGGGAGGTGAGGCGTCGGTTCCTTACTGTGTCGGGGAGGTGACGTCACGGATGGCGGCGAGGCGTCGGTTCCTTACGATGGTGCGGCGTCGATGGATTCGGGGGTCACCCACGTCGAGGATCGGCTCCGCGATGATGAAGCCCTGGCGTCGGTGAAGTCGGGGCTGCGGTGCGAGTCGGGACGGTGCGTCGTGAGCGTCACGAGCGGTGTCCTCGGCTCCGGTGCAGGCAGCGGCCTCGATGACGGCTTCGGAGTCGATGTCGCACGGCGTCGGCAGGCGTCGGGCCTACGGTGCAAGTCGGGGCGGTGCGTCGTGCTCTTCACGAGCGGTGCCCACGGCTTCGGTGCAGGTTACGGCGTCGCTCGCCGGCGTCGGTGTTGCAATTTCCCTCTGTTAGCAGCTAAAACAGCAGTTCCAGATGCAGGCAAACAGAAGGGGTGAAGTCTTTGTGTCCCTGTGACTTCAGGCAGGAGGCAAGCTCAGTTCAAGCCCTTGGAGATTCTCTTCTTCAAGATGATAAGCACAGCAAAGTCTTTTCTCCTGTCCTTGGCAGAAAGCAACCACTGCAGGCCAACCCCAATCAGCAAAACAGCACAGGGGCAGTACTCCTCCTTCAGCTTCTCCGGTTCTTCTCCTTGGCAACAGGTTTCTTGATTTCCCAGAAGTGATCTAATTTCATGGGGTCTGGGCCCCAGTATTTATACACAGAAATCCTTTGTTCTCTGAAGGCAGAGAGGCCCATGCCTAGTCCAAACCAGTTCTGGTCAGTCTTGGAGCACTTTGTGTACATGACTCCTTCTTTCCTTTGAGAGTGAGGGGCAGAGCCATCAGACGCCCGGCAGGAGGTGGAGCCAGCATTGTGGAAGGCAGGCACAGCCCTATTCAGACCCAGGTGCAACTCCTCCCACCCATCCTCCTTCAGGCAGACCTATTCAGCCTAGTGCTGACTCACCCTGCCTCCTGGAATCCCCCAGCCCCTGTCACTCACAAACCCAGACATACAATACACAACCTGAGCAGAGGCAGCTGGATGGTTAGGCAAGAAAATACCTACTTTCTAAAAGTGGTATTTTCAAACACAGAATGTTAAAACCAACTTCACTAAAAGATGTATTTTATCATTCTGAGTTCAGGCATACTAAATTCGTTTTTCTACCATGTTCCCTGGGTCAGTTAGGATTATAAGGTGTAATAATCAAACTGCCCATTCTGGCCTATGGGGAACAGGTAGCCTTGCAATAGTGAAAAACGAAAATGGCTGTAATTCACTATTAGGACATGCCACACACACCAGGGCATGTCCTACCTTATACTTACAATGCACCCTGCCCTTGGGCCTACCTTAACCGTGTCTGATATGAAGATAAGGGAAGGTTTAGGGACTGGCAAGGGGGTGCACTTGCCAAGTCGACATGGCAGTCACAGACTGCACACAGGCTCTGCAATGGCAGGCCTGAGACACACTTTACAAGCTGCTTCTGTGGGTGGCACAACCAGTGCTGCAAGCCCACCAGCAGCATTTGATTTACAAGCCCTGGGCACCCATGGTGCACTGTACTAGGGTCTGACAAGTAAATCAAATAACCCAATCATGGAGTCACTAATCAACACATCAATTTACAGTAGGGAGCACTTGCACTGTGGCACTGAACAGCAGTGGCACAGTGCCCAAAAGCATCTAAAACCAGCAAAAACATAAGAGGCAACAGCAAAAAATGGAAGGGAGACCCACGCCAATGGTGCCAAGTCTAACACGTGTCCCCTCCAGCTGAAATGTGGGGAGAACTACCCTCCCTCCTGGGAGTTCTCATCACTAAGGCGGAAAAATCTGGACAGACCATCAGCATTGGCGTGTTCTGTACCAGGGCGGTGTTCCACCGTGAAGTCCATCCCCTGTAGGGAAATGGACCACCTCAACAGTTTTGGATTCTCACCCCTCATCTGCATTAACCATCTGAGGGGCCTGTGGTCTGTCTGAACCCGGAAGTGAGTCCCAAACAAGTATGGTCTCAACTTCTTCAGTGCCCAGACCACAGCAAATGCCTCACGCTCAATCGCACTCCACCTCTGTTCCCGGGGAGTAACCTCCTACTAATAAAGGCTACAGGTTGGTCTAGGCCCTCCTCATTCATCTGTGAAAGCACAGCCCCAACACCATGCTCTGAAGCATCTGTCTGCACAATGAATTCCCTTGAGAAGTTGGGCGCCTGAAGCACGGGCGCCGTGCACATGGCAGATTTCAGGGCATCAAAAGCCTTTTGGCAGGCATCAGTCCAGTTCACTTTCCTGGGCTGCTTCCTGGAAGTCAGCTCAGTCAAGGGTGCAACAATGTTGCCATACCCCTTGACAAACCTCCTGTAATACCCGGTGAGTCCTAAGAAGGCTCTCACCTCTGTCTGGGTTTTGGGGGTTCCCAAGCCAGGATGGTATCTATCTTGGGCTGTAGGGGCGCCACCTGGCCGCTCCCAACCTGGTGTCCCAAGTACACCACAGAACCCTGCCCGATCTGGCACTTACTCGCCTTGATCGTGAGGCCTGCCTTCCGCAGCGCCTTCAACACTTCCCAGAGGTGGTGCAGATGTTCCTCCCAAGTGGCACTGAACACTGCAATGTCATCCAGGTAGGCGGCACTGAAATCCTCCAGCCCAGCCAACACCTGGTTGACCAACCTCTGAAAGGTGGCAGGGGCATTCTTCATCCCAAAGGGCATCACCCGGAATTGGTAGTGCCCATCTGGTGTGGAGAATGCTGACCTCTCTTTGGCCCCATCAGTTAAGGCGATCTGCCAGTATCCAGACGTTAGATCAAACGTGCTGAGGTACCGGGCAGCCCCCAACCGATCAATGAGCTCATCAGCTCTGGGGATGGGGTGCGCGTCAGTCCTGGTGACTGAATTGAGTCCTCGGTAGTCCACACAGAACCGGAGTTCGGGTGTGGCACCAGGCGCGGCAGCCTTTGGGACCAAGACCACTGGGCTGGCCCAAGGGCTGTTAGAGGACTCAATCACCCCTAAGGCAAACATCTTGGAGACCTCCTCCTTGATGCAAGCTCTCACCCTGTCAGTCACTCTGTAAGTTTTGTGCTTCACAGGAGGACTGTCCCCAGTGTCCACATCATGGATGCACCATTCAGTGATACTGGGAGTCAGGGAGAACAGATCAGAAAACTGTCCCAACAGTTGGCGACAGTCATTCTGCTGCTCAGGGGTCAGGGTGGGAGAGAGGTTCACACCATCCACTGACCCATCTTGCTCTTTTGCATACAGGAGGTCAGGAAGAGGTTCAGTCTCTTCTTCCATTCCAGCATCTGTTGCTAAGAGCATGCCCACTTCAGACCTCTCAAAGTGGGGCTTCAGGCGGTTCACATGCAGGACCCGCAAGGGGTTCCTGGGAGACTGCAAGTCCACCAAGTAGGTGACATCACTCTTGCGCTCCACCACCTCAAATGGTCCGGTCCACTTATCTTGGAGCGCACAGGGCTCCACTGGGGCCATGACCCAAACCTTTTGTCCAGGCTGAAACTCGATCAGAGTGGCATTCTGATCATGCCAACGTTTCATCTCTTCCTGGCTGGCTTCCAGATTCGCCTCAGCGAGTTGTCTGAAACGCCGAGTCTGGTTCCGGAAGGCCAGCATGTAACTAAATACATCCTGGGGAGTTTTCCTGGGAGCTTTCTCCCAGCCTTCCTTGACCAGACTCAGAGGTCCTCTTACAGGATGGCCGTACAGCAGTTCAAAGGGACTGAACCCTAAGGACTTCTGGGGCACCTCTCTGTAAGCAAAGAGCAGGCATGGCAAGAGGACGTCCCACTTACGCCTCATGGGTTCTTCAAGACCCATAATCATGCCTTTAAGGGTCCGGTTGAATCTCTCAACCAGCCCATTACCTTGGGGGTGGTAAGGAGTGGTGAACTTATAGGTTACACCACACTCCTGCCACAGGGACTTCATATAATTGGAAATGAAGTTGGTACCACGGTCAGACACCACCTCCTTGGGGAACCCCACGCGGGAGAAAATCCCCATCAGTGCACGTCCCACCACGGGGGCCGTCACTGTCCGAAGAGGGATGGCTTCCGGGTACCGGGTGGCATGGTCCACCAAGACCAGGATGAACCTGTTGCCCATGGCTGTCTTGGGATCCAGAGGCCCCACAATGTCAATACCCACCCTCTCAAAGGGGGTGCTGACAACAGGGAAAGGTTGGAGAGGAGCCTTGCGCTTCCTCCCACTCTTACCACTTGCCTGGCAAGTCTGACAGGTCCTGCAATGAGTATCTGAACTCTTGCGCATTTGGGGCCAATGAAAGTGGGTGACAAGCCTTTGAAAGGTCTTGTCTTGCCCCAAATGTCCTGCTAAAGGCACATCATGAGCCAGACCCAGTAGGAAGGCTCTGAAGCGCTGGGGTACCACCAGCACACGGGCTGACCCAGGCTCAGCAACCTTAGGCTCACTATACAGGAGACCATTCTCCCAGTAGATCCAGTGTGATCCAGACTGATCACCTGCTGCCTGGCTTGCAGCCTGTTGCCGCAAGCCCTCAAGAGAAGGGCACTTCTTCTGCTCCTCGCAGAACTCTTCCCTGGAGGGGCCTCCTTCCTGCTGCCAATGGGTCAGCTCAGGCAGGTCCCCCAGTTCAGCCACTTGTTCCCCTGTAGGTTCCAGGGCATCCCCCTCAAGGTCTGCCTCCTCCTGGACCGTGGGAACTTCGGGGGCCGGTTTCCCGTGCCCCCTGCCTCCTCTGTTTAAGGCAGGCACCTGGGCCATTCTTCCAGGCTCCAGGTCCTCTTGAATACCCTTACCGGCTGCCATTGACCGAGTGGTCACACACGCCCACTCTGGCAGACCCAACATCTCCAAATGAGACCTCCGCTCCACCTTCGCCCAAGGGGAGCTCTCCAAATCATTGCCTAGCAGACAGTCAACAGGCATGGCTGGCCTCACAGCTACTTGAAGGATACCTGAGACCCCCCCCACTCAAAGGGAACCTGGGCCACCTTACAGTGGCTCTCTGAGTTGTCAGCGGCAACTACGGGGTAGAATACGTTGGGGACCACCTGCTCCTCAGACACCAGCCGACAACTGACAGCTGTCACACTGGCCCCGGTGTCTCTCAGAGCCTCCACCCTATGGCCATTGATGGTCACCCACTGCCTGTATTTTTTAGTGTTATCAGGCAGCTGGGTCCTAGGGACCATCTCACTGTCTCCTAAAGAGACCAGGGACATCTCTGCGGGACCCCACCCACCTTGGGCACCCAACTCCTCTCCCAGGGCTACACTAGCCATCTGCCGGGGTGGTGCACCAGTGGGTGCAGTGGTCACGGTATTGGGGCACTTGGGACTTCCTACAAAGTGACCCACCTGACCACAACTAAAACATGCCTTGGGCCCCTTCTGAACAGACTTATCTGTTGGGACCCATGGTCTTTTCTCAGTGGGAGGCTGGGAACCCTTACCTTGGTTCCCTTGGGGTTTACTTTGGGGCCCTTTTTGGAACTCCTTCTGTTTACCCTTGTCCCCCCACTCTTCTGCTGGGGACCCTGCCCACCTTTGGCGGAGTCTCCCACAAGACCCTTGTGGACCCGGGTACTGACCCAGCGGTCCGCCTCCTCAGCAAGCTTCCTAGGATTAGTCAGCTTACTGTCAACAAGGTGCTGGCGTAGCTCTGGAAAACAACTACTGGACAAGTGCTCCCATGCAATTAAATCATAGAACCCCTGCAAGTCATCTACTTTGCTACCCTTCACCCATCCATCCAATGCTCTGCAAAAATAAGACACATACTCCACCCAGGTACTAGACTCCAGCTTTTTGCAGTTCCTAAACTTCTGCCTATAAAGCTCTGGAGTTAACCCATACCTTGCCACTAAAGCTTCCTTCAGGTGGGCATAGGACATCTGATCCTCTGTGGGCAAGGCTAGCAAGGTTTCCCTTCCCTCACCTGTAAAGCGGCCCCACAACCCCGCTCCCCAATCCTTCTCAGGGACCCGGTGTGATGTCATGGCGATCTCATATGCTTTAAACCATTGCCCAATGTCCTCCCCCTTCATGAAATCTTTAATAACCTCCTTGGGGATGTACACTCTTCCTTCTACAGGCACTGGAGGTGTGCTGCCACCAGAGGGAGTGATTTCTAGGCTCCTAGCCTTTAGCTCTAGCTCCCTCACCACTCTCTCATGCTCTAAAAGCATCTTCCTTTCTTCCATGGCCAACCTCTTACTTTCTAACTCCAATTTCTTGTGCTCAAGGCTATCATGGCTTCCCTGTTTCAGTTTGGCCATCTCCATTTCATGCATCCTGCTTTTCTCCCTGTCCTCCAGCTCCTCTGGAGACAGGCCCTTTTGAGAAACACTGCTGCCCTCCCTGGAAGGCACTCTCCTCCCGGGTAAGCCTAATGGCCCCTCAAGCTGCTCATCTAAATTCTCTGCCTCCTCCACAGGCTCCTCGGGCTGCCCACCGGCATTCCGTGCTTCCAACCAGGCCCTCAGCGCCTTTTGAAGCTCCTCCTTCCTGGTGAGGCCTCTCATAGAGATTTTAAACTTTTTACAAACGGCTTTGAGCTCTGGCACAGTGTAGGTATCAACCCTATCTTCTTCAAATTCAATATCTGCAGGTGCAATGGATCCTCTTTTGCTCATTGTGAAAATTGGCAGTTCTCAACAAAAATAAAGGTTCCAAGGAAAAAAGTCCTATCAAAATGTATGTGGTCGCGTATTGGTCTGCACTCACTAGTAGTGTACACCAATCACTGTATATGAATCACAAATGCAAGTCCAAATCCTCACCGCTGACCACCAATGTTAGAACTGGGGGTCTCTAGTTGGCAATGGTTTGCACCTTTGTCCAAATAGGGACCCTTGCTTCTAGTCAGGATAAGGGGGATACACTCCTAAAATAACCCCTGCTCACCCCCTGGTAGCTTGGCACGAGCAGACAGGCTTATCTCAGAGGCAGTGTGTAAAGCATTTGTGAACACATACAGTAATACAGTGAAAACACTACAGATGGACACCACACAGGTTGTATGTAAAAATAAGTAATCTTTATATAGACTTAACACAAGACCCAATAGCAAAAATCCACAATACTGTAATCTAAAAATAGACTTAAAATGATAGAGACAGTTCACGTTATCTTCAAAAATAGGATAGTCAATCAAATAAAGCTTGTAGCAACAAATAACTCCACTTGGAGTTATCACGACGTCGTGACCGGTGGAAATCCCAAAGTACGGCGCCGACCGCGAGGTGCGCGGCGTCGGGCCCGGAGTCGAGCAGACCCACAAAGAACAGTACCTGGAATTCGATGAAAACAAAGACGGTGCACGGCGTCGGGGAGGTGATGCTTCGTTGGCGCCGGCGGCGTCGGTTCCTTACGACCCCAGGGGAGGTGATGTCTCGGTTCCTTACTGCAGCGCAGGGGAGGTGAGGCGTCGGTTCCTTACTGTGTCGGGGAGGTGACGTCACGGATGGCGGCGAGGCGTCGGTTCCTTACGATGGTGCGGCGTCGATGGATTCGGGGGTCACCCACGTCGAGGATCGGCTCCGCGATGATGAAGCCCTGGCGTCGGTGAAGTCGGGGCTGCGGTGCGAGTCGGGACGGTGCGTCGTGAGCGTCACGAGCGGTGTCCTCGGCTCCGGTGCAGGCAGCGGCCTCGATGACGGCTTCGGAGTCGATGTCGCACGGCGTCGGCAGGCGTCGGGCCTACGGTGCAAGTCGGGGCGGTGCGTCGTGCTCTTCACGAGCGGTGCCCACGGCTTCGGTGCAGGTTACGGCGTCGCTCGCCGGCGTCGGTGTTGCAATTTCCCTCTGTTAGCAGCTAAAACAGCAGTTCCAGATGCAGGCAAACAGAAGGGGTGAAGTCTTTGTGTCCCTGTGACTTCAGGCAGGAGGCAAGCTCAGTTCAAGCCCTTGGAGATTCTCTTCTTCAAGATGATAAGCACAGCAAAGTCTTTTCTCCTGTCCTTGGCAGAAAGCAACCACTGCAGGCCAACCCCAATCAGCAAAACAGCACAGGGGCAGTACTCCTCCTTCAGCTTCTCCGGTTCTTCTCCTTGGCAACAGGTTTCTTGATTTCCCAGAAGTGATCTAATTTCATGGGGTCTGGGCCCCAGTATTTATACACAGAAATCCTTTGTTCTCTGAAGGCAGAGAGGCCCATGCCTAGTCCAAACCAGTTCTGGTCAGTCTTGGAGCACTTTGTGTACATGACTCCTTCTTTCCTTTGAGAGTGAGGGGCAGAGCCATCAGACGCCCGGCAGGAGGTGGAGCCAGCATTGTGGAAGGCAGGCACAGCCCTATTCAGACCCAGGTGCAACTCCTCCCACCCATCCTCCTTCAGGCAGACCTATTCAGCCTAGTGCTGACTCACCCTGCCTCCTGGAATCCCCCAGCCCCTGTCACTCACAAACCCAGACATACAATACACAACCTGAGCAGAGGCAGCTGGATGGTTAGGCAAGAAAATACCTACTTTCTAAAAGTGGTATTTTCAAACACAGAATGTTAAAACCAACTTCACTAAAAGATGTATTTTATCATTCTGAGTTCAGGCATACTAAATTCGTTTTTCTACCATGTTCCCTGGGTCAGTTAGGATTATAAGGTGTAATAATCAAACTGCCCATTCTGGCCTATGGGGAACAGGTAGCCTTGCAATAGTGAAAAACGAAAATGGCTGTAATTCACTATTAGGACATGCCACACACACCAGGGCATGTCCTACCTTATACTTACAATGCACCCTGCCCTTGGGCCTACCTTAGGGGTGTCTGATATGAAGATAAGGGAAGGTTTAGGGACTGGCAAGGGGGTGCACTTGCCAAGTCGACATGGCAGTCACAGACTGCACACAGGCTCTGCAATGGCAGGCCTGAGACACACTTTACAAGCTGCTTCTGTGGGTGGCACAACCAGTGCTGCAAGCTCACCAGCAGCATTTGATTTACAAGCCCTGGGCACCCATGGTGCACTGTACTAGGGTCTGACAAGTAAATCAAATAACCCAATCATGGAGTCACTAATCAACACATCAATTTACAGTAGGGAGCACTTGCACTGTGGCACTGAACAGCAGTGGCACAGTGCCCAAAAGCATCTAAAACCAGCAAAAACATAAGAGGCAACAGCAAAAAATGGAAGGGAGACCCACGCCAATGGTGCCAAGTCTAACAGGGTGTTTTAAGGAAAATTTTACCAGGTGATGGTCTGACCAAATACAGGGTGTGATGGCTGAGACACCTACCCTCAGGTTGATGGACCAGAGTTGGTCCAGTGTGTGACCTTTCAAGTGAGTTGCTGAGAAAATGTGTTGGGTGAAATTCATGTTAGTGAGTAGTTCGGTCAATTCAAGGGAATGTGGCCCTCCTTGAGGGTCATTCGCCCAGTAGTTGAAGTCGCCTATCAAGAGGATTCTGGCATGGTCAGTTACTAGGTGCGCCATTTGTTCTCCCAAAGATTGGGGGAACAAGGGCATTTGCTGTGGAGGCCTATAGAGAAGGACGCAAATGAGCGGGGCAAGGTTGGAGTCGAGTTTGAGGACGACATTGTCCACAAAGGGAAGGCAGAGCGGGGTCAGGGCAGTGAATTTCAAGTTTTTGTGGATGATGGCCGCTACACCACCACCCTTTTTGCCTGGGGAGTGGTTAGTTTGTAGAATGTAGTAATCATTAGTTACAGCAGCTAGAATATCGGGCGAGGATTCAGACGTAAGCCAGGTTTCCGTGAGTAGAAGGATGTCAGGCTTTTCTGAGTGTAGAAGGGTGAAGATTTCTAGCTGGCGCTTAACTAGGGATCGAGTATTTAAATAAAATATTGATGTTGCCTTGCTCTCATTAATTATAAATCTTTGCCGGATGGGATGAGTTGCAGGCTGCTTGAGCTCAGGGAACAAGTGACGAGACTGCCAGATATTGTTATGAAGTAAGCATGAGGCAGTCCTGGGGTTAAGTGTGAGTGAGGCGGCATGAAGCGCTATGAGCTCCTGTGGAGTGTATTTTAAGATTTGGGCATAATGACTGGGCCCTGGGCGCATAAGAGCGCGGACGGGCGCAGACGGGCTTGCCTTTGGCACGCCTTTGGCGCGCCGCCGGCGCCAGCGCGTTGCTAAGATTCAACTCAATATTTTAAAATCCAGATTCAATGTAGAAATTCCACAGGGAGTCCATCCAACCCCAGAACTTTCCCTCTTGCCAATTGTTTTATGGCCACCTCCACTTCTTGAATAGTTACATCCACACCCAGATCTCTTGCCTCTTCCGCTGTAACCCTGTGCACTTCCACTGGCTCCAAGAACTCATTAATAAATTGGTTAGGCAGCACCAATGGCCTGTTATATAAACTCATATAATAATTTCTAAATCTACTGTTGATGGCTTCTTGTGCAGAAAAGTGTGTGCCATCCTCAGATTCTACCTCCAGTATCTGGGTGCCCCTATTCTTTGGCTTTGTGAGCCATGCCAACAAAGTACATGCCTTATCATGTTCCGCATGCCTATTTTTCATATATTCTCTATAATCAAAGTTACACAACCTTTCACTGTCTACTGCCACTTGCTCTCTAATTTCCTAAAGCTGCTGTTTCAACTCCAGCTTTCCTGGTCCTGCCAACTCTAATTCGCATAGCACTTGCTCATGTTTTTCAATCTCTTTCTTAAGGGTACGCCTAACTCCCACTATTGCTACTATGCAGCAACCTCGAATTACAACTTTAAATACATCCCACACGATCAAAGGAGATGCAGTCTATGCCTCATTTTTCTAGAAGTAGTTTTCCACTGCTACTCATATAACATTATGAAACACTGGGTCTTCTACGTCTCAACATTCGGACGCAAGTCCGGTATTTGTGACCGCTCTCTATTCCGTCCCAATGAAAGTAGAACAGGGTTATAGTCAGAGGTTATCCTACATAAGTACTCCACATTTTTGACCTCACGATGCACTGCTGGCAGACACAAAAAGTATCTAATCGCACATGAAGGTTATGTAACCCCCAAAAATATGAATAGTCCCTAATATCTGGATGAAACTGTCTCCATGAGTCCACTAAACCCCGTCTTTGCTGACAATTTCTAAATTGTCTAGCTACACAATGCACCGATTAATCCATCAGGGCTGGATGTGATCGATCACGGTCTGGATCAGTGGTACAGTAGAAGTCACCACCCAGGAGGATATTATGCATCATGTAAAGTGCTAATTTTCTTGCAGGACCCACCTTGATCCATATTTGGAGCATAGACCCCACAATGGTTAAGTTCCGACCAGCCAAACGCACAAACACCACCACATATCTTCCATCAGGGTCAATTATTTTGCTTGTTTTTTGGAAGGGTACACCATGTCAAATCCATATCAAAACCCCCCTTGTGAATGCAGAATATGTTGTGGCATACAACTGGCCCACCATCTCTTACATAATGCTGGATACTGAGATGAGTCTCTGGCAGGAATGCAAAATGCGCTGCCCGCCTTTTCAAATATGCATGATCTTTATAATGTTTAGTCATGTTATTCAATCCCTGCATATTCCAACTAATAAAATTGTATGACATGATTTTTTTTTTCTTTTTCCAATCATCACACATATACTTTGTATGATGGACTAATGGACTTCTTACACTACTTAACCGACATAACCAAAACCATATTCTCCAACTCCCCAACTCCAGGACAAGAAGAAACACACTCCCCAACCAAACTGAATAACTCCTGCCTTCCATACTCAAACTAAGGGGTTACGCCTGTACATCCACCCCATGCCACCTTTCACACCACCCACCTTACAATCAGAAGTAAAGTATATACTCTTATAACCTTTTTCTTACATCTACACAAATCTACTGGCTCCTTATTAGACGCCCTTATTTGCCTTATTCAGAAAGAAGGCAAAGATCCTCACTATTGTAAAAATTATAGACCTATCTCACTTGTTAACATTGATTATCAAATGTTCTCAAAAGCTTTAGTTTTACGATTAGAGTCCCTAAAATCCTTGGTAAAGGACAATTGGGCTTTGCTAGAGCTGTTCCAAAAGCCTCCACTGCTTATTCTCATTTACACTCCATTCCTGCTGATAGAGATGAAACAGGGACAGAGATATCTTGGGAAAATGATTTAGGAATTATGTGGCCTGTTTTATTTTGTAAAACAATTTGGAAAAAACTTAGAAAATCCGCCAGAAAAGCAAACACCACTAAAAAACGCTGTTCTATGTTTACAAAAGACTCTATCAATCGCCTGTAACTTTACACAAATTTTACCCACACCTTCCTGCTACCTGTTGGACATGTTCCTCAGAACATGCGGACTTTAGTCTTCACGTGCCCCTTCTTTCGTGATTTCCGGATACAAATTTGGAATCAGATTAACATGGTCTTCTATTCTAAAGTTCCCATCTCCATTACTAATATTAGCTTAGGAAGTATATCTAATGATTGGGTCACAGTTTCATTTGATTTATGATGACTGGATTTGCTACCAGCAGTTGCGTTTCAACAAATAACAAGCAATTACTATTCTCTCTTTTCAAGCATGGTGGTATGCAGTAATCCATAACCACAGGTTGGATACTCCATACATGCACCCTGAATCACTTGTTGTAAAACATTTAGCTTTGTGGTCCCCAATTACTAATTTTTTAGATAAATCTGCAAAATCATCCTTTGCACGCCCACCTAATGAACAAGAAGTTCTCCAACCTCATAGACTTTCCTATTAATGATAGTATCATTGCTTATTTCTCATCATTATTGTTTTCTACACATTACCACTTTATCTATGTAGTTATCAGATTACTTGTATTCTGAACCATGTATATCACCCCTTCCCCTCCCTATATAATGTATTATGTTAATAGTTTCAATTGTATGTTTATGCTGAATTGTAATGCATTATTTACATGTATTTTCCTTTATTCCTAATAAACTTACCTTTAAACTTAAAAAAATATATATTTATATTACATGGGATAGGAAGCATCACTTTATTGTGGCTAGAAGTGGACATGTTTTCTTAAAAGTAACATAAGAACTTTGAATGGTGAGGAAAGCTGACATGAGGCACAGGTCTGTGTGTGGGGGATATAGGAATGGGTCATTGGATTGATGGGTGGATAGATGAGTGGATGAGTGTCAGAGTTCATGGATGAAGGAATGGAGATTACAAGGATAGTTGAATGAGAGTGAGTGAATAAGCAGCGGGATGAAAGATTATGCATAACTGGACCAAATGCATAGTAAACTGTAAGATTATGTTGATGGGGATGGGTGGATTCTGATGCCCTATAATGGAAATCTTGGACATTTTTGTGCAGTAGACAGGACACTGTATGTGTAAAGTAGTTCCCTGCAAGTGATTAAGGAAACTGACTTTTCCTGAGTGGTATACCCTGATTGTTTCCTTTTTCAGGACCGTATTTTGATGGTATTAGGACTTTGTGCAATGTGACTTCTGCTGTTACAGTGCATGTGTTCTGCCCCTAAAACTGTACTATAAAATAAGCTTCACCCAATTGGTGTGTTTTCCTTTCCAGTGAAGCATTGCAAATTGTTGCAGAAATTACAAAGGTGTAGAAGTGAAATGTCATAGATGGGCTGCACCACACAAATATCCAACACAAATATATGGCTTCAGAGAGTATCATTGTGCTGTAGTTAGGATTAAGTTTAAAAGCACTACAGTAACTTGGCGGCAAACTGTAAAAAAAGAAAACAACTTCTTCAATGTTAGCTAAACTAACCTAAAGTGTCGCAAGCTGCTGCCTTATAAGGAGCAGAACTATGGGAGGCCGCCAATGTTGGGAAGTTGACTTTGGGTGAGAACAACTTAAGTTCATAAGGTCCTTGTTACACCTCCCTACAAGTACTCCTCTCATCTCTTTGTTTCATGATGTACTCCATAAAAGAGTAGAGCATGTGGCAATCTTGACACTCTTGCTTCATTGGGTGAGAATTTGGTCAACCCAAGAGCTTGCTCTTTAAAGGGAGGGTGTGAGGAAACTACTGAAGTAAGGCACGTTTTTCAGCTTCCTATTGTTTCAACACTTTTAATCTTGGCTTGCTAAACTAGGCCTAAGATCCTTTTGGAATGATCCTCAATCTGTGACAGAACTTTCAAAAAAGTGATTAAAACTGATTTATTGGGAATACGTGAGTGTTCATTAACATCTAAGCTCCACAATGGGGAGATTGTCAGCATAATGTTTGGCTATCAAACCTACTTCATAATTCGAAGCATTTCTGGATGATTTACAACCTCAGTTGGCCAAAACACTTTATATAAATTTTCACCATGACGCACTAGAAATCAGGTCTCATACATTGAGATGGAAAAACATTAAAGGTGACCCTAGTGACTGTAACTGTACTTTGTGCCATCTGCATGTTAAAGAAAATTTGGGGATTGTCATATTCTTTTGTGCTGCATACCCAAGTCCCAGAAAGAAACTGATCTGCCCCACCCCCAAACCACAACTCGGATTTTAGGAAAGATGTAGAATCAGTTAAGGTTCTAAAAAGTGACACATCTCTGCACATTTTACTGTTTACAGACATAAATTCACTGTGACATTATCTAGCTTAAATTTTATGGAGCTTCTAACTAATTGGCACCTTATTATGTAAACTTTTATCATGCTGCTATTAGGCGATTGGCCCAAAATGGTGCACTAACAAGGGAGGTCAAAGCACAGGATAAGTCCAACTACTGTAATAGATGAATGTACTATTATAAAAAGATAAATGGCAGCCTTTTCTACTTGGCTCACAAAATGGTTTTCAGAGTTTTACTATGGACGAACGATGGTTTTATTTGAGATTGGTATATTGTTCTTAAATACTACTGAAGCACTTTGTATGTAGGGAAAATACTATATATGTTTAATAGGGTGCCACATTAGCAATTTAGAGTTACCCCTAACTCAAATTCTGTGACATGATGAATATTGTTTTTGAGACTATGTGTTCTGTGGGGCTTATTTACAAGCCCATTGTGCCACCAGTGTGTCACATTTATTGACGTATCTGCAGTGCAATGGCCTTCCCCATATTTTATAGGCCATGTAAAGTCACCTTTTTTAGGTCCAAACCCAGCAGAAGAGAAAGCCAGTTTTGGACATAGGGGAGACATTGGGGAGTCACTAGTGGAAGGACTACAGCTCCTTCATTTGTAGTATGGTCAGAGCCATCTTATTTTAATACTCGTGGGAAGCATTTGCAAAAAGCAAAGACTAAAAGGGCAGCCAAAGGATGTGGGAGATTTGTGAGAAATAGTCAGGAATGGGTTAAGGGAATTCTCCAATCACTAGTTAATGCACATGATAAGACCAGACCCTCACCAGCACCTCCTCAAAGAATTCCTGGAAAAGGGAAGAAAACATCTTTAAAGAAGAAAACTCTGCCTGCCGGAAGAAGACTCAAGGACGCCTGACACCTTTGGCACCCAAGGATCGAAACTGCTCACCAAGGTTTAGGTAACTGAACTCCTGTTTTGCCTGTTTCGAGGACACAAAAAGGAGAAGGACGCCTGTCTCCTAGAGGGCTCAGTTAACCACTCAGGAATGCACCTGGAGAAGCCCTGGCTGGAGAGAGACCTGGTTCTAAAAGACAGCTTTATAGACTTGTGACCAGGAGAAATGTTTCCAGTAATAGGACAAAAGTGGGACTTTTTTCTCCTCTGGAGGACTGGGACATGATGTTAAGGTTTCCCAAGGGAGGGGTCAGCCAGTTTCGCCCAGCTCTGAGTTTTTGCTGCATTGATAATCAGTTTTTGGACAAAGATGAGAGCTTTATGGGTTCTGAGGAGACCCTGAATAGCTACCCCACCCAGGACTACTCCAAAGATCACAAGAGCTAAGCTCATCTTAATCTCTTGGCCCATAATACCTGAGATGATCTTACCCACTTTCTGCCAGAAAAGCTGGATTGAGGGACACTGCCAAAACATATGGGCCTCGTTTGCGTTGTTTCCTCCACATTTCGGGCACATCTTCAATACACCATTCCCCAACTTCGATAGTTTCTGTGGCGTCCAGTATGCCTTGTGGACAGTAAAAAGATGGTTCTTCCTTAATGGCGCAGATTTCACATATGACCACGAATGAGACATAGATACTTGCCCTAAGGATTCGAGGTCTTCGCCTGGCAGTTCCCTCCTCCAGATCTCTGTAAATGGGTTTTGAGTCTCTTCTCCATTTTGAATTAGCATCCAATACCACTCTGCAACTTCTTTCCGTGAAGTGGAGTGAAGGCAAATCTTGGAGGCCAAATCCATGTTCCCTTTACCCTCCTCCCCCAATGCTTTAACCCAGCTTAAAAGTTGATAGTATTTGAATTTTGAGACCGAGTTTTCAGAGATCTCTGAAAGACGTTGCCATGAGATTAATTTGTTATCAACAATAAGCTGCCCCCACCTGAGGATGCCACAGCCTCTTAGCGGGGCTGCGAGTGCATCCAATAGACAATCCGGAGTACCAGGAGAGTCCCAGATAGGCGCTACATCACAGTAGTAAGGTATTTGTAAAGCCGCTCTCACCTGATACCAGACCTTAGATGCCGCTAAAAGGACCTTTAACCTCTCCATCTTAAAGAATTTGGGATGACCAAACTTCAGAGGGAAGAAATCTACTTGATACGGAGAGCTCACCGTAAGGGCCCTAAAGAGTGGAGACAAACAGGAGCTTCCCAACAACAACTGTCGGAAGTTCTTCAGATGGAAAGCGCAGTAGTATTGGTAGAGATCTGGACTGGCGATCCCTCCCTGTTCTTTCTTCCTTCTGAACTTCTTCAAAGAGATTCTAGGTCTTTTATTTCCCCAAATAAAACTGGAAAACTCCCCCTGCACCTTCTTAAACCAGATCTTCTTAAATTCTAACGGGATGGCATTAAACAAGAAAGTAAACTTTGAGAGGATTGACATTTTTAGGAGATTTGATCTACCTAAGAAAGAAAGTGGGAGAGCCCCCCATGCACGTAGCTGTGATTTGACTCCCACTACTACTTTATCAAAATTCACCTGGACTATCTTCTCTACATTGTGTATTATTTGGACTCCCAAATATCTTATCTCCTCTTTCGTTAAATCACTCCTATAGGGGGTGTTCCATTTCATTAGTCCTGTATTTAGAGGAGTCAGTGCCATTGTCCATCCTGGAGATATATTCTTCTCTGGCCCCGGGATATTTCTATCCCTCCTCCCTTGTGGAGAGACCGGGTGCTCCACTGCCTCTCTCTGGTTTGGTCTGGCTTTGGCTTTCTGCACCCTGAGCATTTTGAAAAATGAGGACTAAAAAAAAAAATCAGTTTTTGGACATAGTAGCAAAAGTATTCTACTTCATGTAGCCCTTCAAAGCTACAACTTCCAGCCTTGCCTCAATGGTGGATCTTGACTACCAAAAAAGTCAATAAGTCTGAAGGTAAACCTCAAGGCAAGGCTGCACATCCATCAGAGCAACCTCAGTGACTAGGAAATCTACTTTAGTCCAATATGGAGATTTTGGAGCCAACAGCAATGGCAGAAGTTTGATGATGTGTTAGAAACCTCTCCGCCTTCAATTTTGGACCATGCCTCACTGGAAGACTATGACCTCCAAAACGTAGACTACGTTCGAAAGCAGAAACTACGACCGGTGAGACCCACTTATTTCACCAAGCCTCCGCTTCACCGCAGTTGGCCTGAAATCACACTTAGATCCCAGTCAACCAAAATCCCAACATTGCCATTGACACTTCACTTTTTCTAGTGCATTCTTGCCTTAAGACTTTAAAATTTCTTATCACCAAATCCCATCATACAATTTTGATAGTTTTGGTATCTTTTTTGCTCACTAGATTTCTCTAAATTGGCTTGGTAATTTAATTTTGTTGTTTTCTTGGCTGTAAAACTGCAAGTAGTGTCTAAACCTTTGCTTTTTTTGACCCCACTTTTAATTTTTTGAGGGAGGGAGGCAGTTGGACTTCTGTTATCTTTGCAGTATTGAGGTTGGTTTTGCAAGGAAAAGGCAGAGCATGGATGTTGGACCTAACATCCTTGGTGTGGTTTTGCAGCAACTTTTTGCTTTTAATCCTCTGTTTTTGATGAGTTTGTTTTTGCTGACCTTAGGACTCTGCCCACTTTACCACTGCTAGCCAGTGCCAAAGTGCCTGTGCTCTCTCTCTAAAACATTGAAACATTGGCTTTCACCCAATGGCACATTTATTTACTTGTAAGTCCCTGATAAACTGCTACTTCATGCACCCAGGACCTAAAAAATTAAATACTACTAGTGGATCCAAAGCAGTGATTGTTCCTCCCACTTAAGCCACCCTTTAAACATGTCTCAGGCCTGCCATTGCAGCAACCGTGCAGTTTGAAACTGCCATTTCTACTTGGCAAAATAAACCTTGTGCCAGGCCTAAACCTTTCCTTTTACTGCATATAAGTTATCTCTAAGGTAGACCCTAAACCGCCCATAGGGCAGGGTGCAGTGTATTTAAAAAGATAGACATGTACTTTTAACTTTTGCATTCCCTGGTAGAGAAAAACTCTTAAATTAGTTTTTCACTACTGCAAGGCCAGCCTATTACATTTAATACGTTATAACTTTCAATTGGGATCAGGTAGAGATGTCCAGTTTGGTGTCTAAGGAATTGTAATTTAGAACCTTCTTTAATGATAAAGCCGGATTTTAAGTCATAATTCTGAAAATGGCACTTTTAAAAAGTTGGGATTTTCTTGTCCCAACCATTTGGTGCCTGCAGCCTGGGTCACATGACTAGGTGTAGCTGGTAGTTGGTCTTTGTGTATTACTCCCAGACAGTGAGACAAAGGAGGAATAGGTGTTAGCAGGATGGACTATATCTGACTTGATAGGGGGCCGAGAAATCACCTACCACACTTGCACATCACCAAAACTCTGCCTCAGCACACTCACAAAGGGTTTCATACTAGTCTTTTGTGCCCACAGAGAAGCTGGGACCAGGGCAGGGAGGCAGGAAAGTCCAATCACTGCTGGGGGTGGAAATCTCCAGAATCCTACTTCACAGTGGGCACCAGGTATAAATAGTTGACCCTCAGAACCAACTCTTTAGTCACCCCTGGAACTATGGCGACTCAAAAAGACTGCTGTGCTGCTCTGCTGCCAGAAGGACTGCTATTCTGCTGCCCTGCTAATATGCTGCCCTGCTGCCTGCTGCCTTGCTGCCTCAGTGAAAAGGACTGGACCTGCAGCTTGAACGCAGGACCAACAGAGTGACTCCAAGGGCTATTTGGCTGGCTTTCTGATCAGAGCCTCAGGGACAGAGAGGGCTCAAACCACCTTGCAATCAGCACCTGGACTCTGCCTACATTGAGTCTTGCCCCCAGGTGGTGCTATGCCAGTCTGGATGCTTGGAAATGGGCCTGAAGGTGCTCTACCAGCCCAGCTGTGGTCTCTGCAGCAAAACTAACTTAGCCAGACGAATCCCCTTGTAGCTCTGCATCTAAACTTCTGCTGAAGAAGGGCCTCACATAGCAGCTCGCAGCTCCTCTGAACTGCAACTGCAGAATGCATTGCTTACACAGGACCTTGCATCACAAGCCTCCTTCGATGGCATCCTCTAAGATGACACAAGACCTCGCATCACAGGCCTCATCGATGGCTTCTTTAGAACCGCTGTTGCATGACACATCCTCGATGCCAGACCTCTCATCCTCGCCCGCAACTCATCAAAACTGTCGATTCATGACACATCCTCAACGCGGGATCTGGCAATCCTCTGCAACCAGAATTTTATGGTACTTTGTTTAAGGGGCCTAACTTGGTCCCTGTATCTGGCACATGCTCCATCACAGGTGGCCTGAACTTGTGACTTTGTCCCAGTTTGGCATGACTGGATAAGTTGGCGCTTTGTCTCTGGTTCTACTGATTGGATTTCTGTTGTTTTGGTCTCAAATAATTTAATACATTTTACTCTATTTATCTAAATTGGTGTCGGATTTTTCTAGTGATGTGTTTTTTTTACTTGATCACTGTTTGAAAGTGCTGCATAAATACTTTACACATTGACTCTAAGTTAAGCCTGACTGCTTTTGTTATTCTAACTGAGGTTTAAGTGCTCAGGGCTGCCCTTTAGGTGATTTTCAGGCTGTTGGTTAATGATTCCACCAGTCTCTTTGCAAGTGCCTTCTCCTGATTCTACACACTCTGTTTACCAGACACCCCTTCCAGTCTGTCTCCTAGATTTGATCTGCCAAGGAGAACACTGCAGCCGTCTTCAGGTTATTGGGTGCCCAGTCAGAGGGTATCTCACTTGGAAAAGGGCCATGGCTCCACAATCTCTCCAAGAAGCCAAGCGCAGTCCAACTTCAAGCATGGCTGCAAGCCCCATGGTCTCGCCAGAAGGGCTGTGCCTTAGCTATATTTAGGCCACTGGAACTTATCGCTCACTGGCGGCCTCATTTCCACTTGTCAGGAGCTCCCCTCACCTTCACATCTCCCAACAAGGAATCACCTCTCACCTTCATCTGCATACTCTGGACCTCAGTGGCCCGAGTTTGCCAACCTGGAAGACAAGAGCCTCCAGGACCTTGGGAGCATAGTGCTGCTGCACTAATGCTTTTTCTTTTCTTTGCTATTTAATACAGTTGGCATCTGCCTCACTATATGGTAGTTATGGGGTCTGGATGGCAGCAGAGTCATAATTTGTGAAGATATTGTCAGGGGCCCACAGAGCTTCAGCAATTCTCGTTTGCTTGGTAATATAGCTAGCCACACCCACTTGAATGCTTCATGTTAATTTGTATGCCATAGTTGTGGTTCTAAAGTGTTTTTATTTCAGTGTTCCACCTTAGTATTGACTCAAGAATATTGTTCAACAATAATATTGTTTTCAAAATACTGTGGTGTACAGAGAATCATTGGGCATAATGGGCTAGATGTACGACCTGACAAATAGCGCCTCGCAAATTGCGTCGCATTTGCGACTCGCAATTTGCGAGGCGCTATTTGGCATGTACAACAGTGTGTTTAACAATGTTTGCGATTCCCAATGGGGTCACAAATTGCGAAGCTCATGAATATTAATGAGCCTCTCGCAATTTGCGAGCCCATTGGGAATAAAACAGCTTTTTTTTTTTAAATGCAGCCCGTTTTCCTAAAAGGAAAACAGGATGCATTTTTTTTAAAAAAATGAAACGTTTTCGTTTCATTTTTTAAGGGCAGGCAGTGGTCCCAGTCAACTGACCTTTGCAGTCCACTTATTAGTCCTGGTTACTGGTCCTTGAGGACCCCACACAGGTCAAAGAAAGCAGAGGTTGCCCTCTTCTGATCTTCCCCAGGTCCTCTTGTGCTCTGAGGAGCTGGGGGCAAGGTGGCACATTTTTACAGTTCACCAGAAAGTGTGTTGGAGTAATTCCTAGACACTCCCTAACCGATAAGCAAAACGTTTCCAAAGGTAAACCTTCCTCCTTTGGCAGGACATCCTGTTTACCTTACTGCATGCTATCCCACAGTGCACCATTTTCAGGGAAAGTTAAGATAGCAGAAGCTTTCTGCCCTATGGGGAGGCTGGTGGCCCACCCATGAATATTTTTGAAAAAGTGATCAGTCCCCTTCTACTAAACCACACAAAACTGGTTCTGGGATCAGCTCCTTCTCCAATTGGAGAGAAGCTAGGCTGGCTATAGTTGGCCCTGGGACCCAAGGAGCTCACTTTCCTAGGTCTTACTTTATACTCAGTTGTGAAGGCTTCACCCTGCTTTCTTTCAAGTTAATGGAGCTACTGAACTCTCTTCAACTGCCTTTTCTGAGAGGGGAGCAGTCATATACCTTCAAACAGGTGTTCCTGCCAGAAAGGCCCAGACCTTTTTCTCTGCTCTAGGAGCAGTTTTCACACTTCATCGAGTGGAAAGCACTGACACGGAGGGGAACTGCAAGCAGGGAAATACTAATTAGCCAACATGAGCACCAGGCAAGGAAAGTCTTACTAAACATTTATTTCCCTATATATTTATCAAAAATATAACTTTAGCAAGGAAATGGCATTGAGGAAATATTCAAACAGTGGTTGATTGGACTCTGTAGTACATTCCAAAACAAAGTTACAAAAATGTGTACTTTACTTAAGTTTTTCTCATAGGAACAGTTACCGCCCTATACAATGAAAATAGCATTTTAGGGTCTAGTTACTGCAGGGACATACAT
Source organism: Calotriton arnoldi (assembly GCA_963921515.1). Taxonomy (NCBI): domain Eukaryota; kingdom Metazoa; phylum Chordata; class Amphibia; order Caudata; family Salamandridae; genus Calotriton; species Calotriton arnoldi. The sequence goes on along the minus strand of CAWUFW010005186.1, from coordinate 832,791 downwards.
TCAAACCTGAAAGTCTTACATGTTTCTCTTTTAAATACTAGGCACAGTACTTTGTGGGCTACAAGGCCTACCTAGGGGTGACTTACTTACAATTTTAAATAAGGTTGCTTCTAGTCAAAAAGAGTTATCCTGAAGGTTGAAGAGCTGCATCAGTCACTTTGCAGGTGTGGGCCTGAAGCCTGGTCTTCCTTTTCATCCTAGTGAATGGCACAATATGTGATTTAGTCCACTGGTGACAGTTGACCTTCCATGCCATGGGTGTACTTCCTGCATCGCTTATTATGGTCTTACTGGAAAGTTAAATTGTGGATTCACCAGTGTTACTGTGTCCTTTCTCTCCTCGAATGTGTTCAACAGATGTGTTGCTTCGTCACCAGAGTTCTGCGAGAACATATCTGCTTTTTCCAAGGAACAACTGATAAAATCTATGGAGAATTTGAAGTTAGGGATAATGTAACTGTCTGTTTCCAATTTACTCCCATAAATGGGTTCATGTCAGGCACAGCCCTCCCTCAGTTTAAATCAATTTCAATGGAGGAATCAGAGAAGGCAATAATTGCCTATAAGCCAGACTCGCCGATTGACCCGTGTCCCCTCAAACTATGGCAAACGTGGTGCGCATACTTAACCCTGTTATGGACGTGTTTTTTAATGATTCCCAGAATCAGGCAGTTTCCCACAGCGGTGGAAGCATGTGCAGGTCATCTCCCTGCTTAAAAAGCCAACCACGGTTCCTAGGGTATGGCTACTTTCAGAACCAATCATATTGCTTCCAGTCTGCACAAATATATTGGAGAAAAATATACTATAAACAGCTATGTGCCTATTTAGAAGCTAACATTCTTTTGCACTTCAAGCAATCAGGTTTCAGGGTCGAGCATGTCTGCTTTGCTTGAGATGACCGAACACATCAAATTAAGCTTAGATGAGGGACACTCTGCAGCAGTAGTCCCTCATCTAGGCAGAGTACGTTATCTCTCAGCAGCTTGCGACACTGTGTTACATTCCATTCCTCTAGACAGGCTGACTGAATATGGGATCCATGGCCCTTCCTGGCAGTGGATAAAACCTTTCTTGTCAGACAGATTTCAGACTGTCCACCTTCCACCTTATTCCTCAGCACCTAAGTCTTTGCAATATAGTGTCCCACAGGGCTAGGCACTGAGCCCTACGCAATTCAATATCTATCTTACTCCACTTGCGGACATTATTCGATCTGCCAGTGTGAAGATAATATCTTATGCAGGTTACACTCAGCTGATGTTCTCCTTCAAGGAGGTGAATGATAAGCTACAGGAGGCATTCAGATCTTGTCTTACCCAGGTTGCAGGCTGGATAAAGAACAACTGTTTAATACTAAATTATGTTAAAACAGAAATACTGTTTTTCAAAGCTTCCCCCTCTATATGGTCCAGCACCCGGTGGCCTTCAGAACTAGGAGCTCCGCCCCAGTGGATAAGTGTAAAATCTAGGTATAAAAATGGACATAGATCTCACTTTCCAGCCTCACGTTGAGGCAGCAGCAGGGTCCTGTTTTTTGCTGTTCTTTAATATTATGCCACAAAACACTTGAAAGACTACTAATCATTCATAGATTACTTCACATCTCGACTATGCTAACATGCTTTGTCTATGCCTGCCTGATTATCTGATACAAAATGTACAGATTGTAAAGAATGCAGTGGCAAGACTCCTGTCCAAGCAGCCTGGAAACCAATTGGTTACCATGCACATTAAGGCCCTGCATTAGATTCCAGTGTACAAATGCATTTTCTTCAAATTCCTGCTGTTAACTTAAAAGAGGCCCTAAATATACTAGGAAAAGGATTACTTCTTATCAGCTGACTAGATCTCTCCGATCTTCTGGTCAGCTTCTACTTTAAATGCTCAGAGTGAAATGTGCCCAAACTGGAGGACGCTCCTTCTCTGCGCTGGCCCCTAAACGATGGAACAGACTTCAACTGGTTATACGAAATTGTCAATTAGAACAGAATTTCCAATCCAAGCTAAAAACCTGGCTAGTTAAATTGCCGATGTGGTCTTCTTTGCTACTTAGTTCCGGGACACCCTTCAGGGCAGCTGAGTAGTCTACAAATGCTACATTAATTCATTCATTTTAGGAGCAAGCGCATATACACTCGGGACTGGACATCAATGCCCCAATGTGCAGTTAAAAACCAAGCAAAACCAGTCAGCAAAAAATGGGATTTTGATGACTAAAAAGTAGGGATTTGCTCACACTGCCTACCCACAAACTAAAACACAAGATGTAACTTAGCCATTTCTTTGGCAGCTGTCATTGTCTAAGCAGAAGTGGTGTGGAGAAGCCATTGATATTGGTGCGGTTAGTTCCAGACTCACATCCTACTGCTAAGCCCAGAAGTCTTGGAAGTAACAAATATTTTCCTTTGTTAAAGACTTTTCCCTTCCCACTGCTTGCACACACGCAGCTTTACTCACCCAGGAGCTCTGCTTCAAGCCGTCGGACTTCTTCCTATGCAAAATCAGCACCATCTAATCTAAATTTGAGCCTCAGCCCCTACAAACACCCTCCCGTTCATAGGTCTCCTCTGTAATGCTGTCAATGAGGCATTGCTTCCTAAATTTGCACCTTTATACATTGAGGCCTTCAACAGCATGATGGGTTCTATAAAATCTGCTCTGCAGATGACCCTTGCCTGCATCATATTTTCTCTCTTTGCCCCACTATCTTGAGCCGAGACTAGCCCCGTCCTTTTTAAGCTATCAGTGACCTTGGCAGAAGTTCCTATGGTATGGAAGCATGCCAACGTCATCCCCTGTGTAAAATCCCCAAAGCAGACTCTGAAGTCCTGTCAATAAGAGGACCAACTCCCTTTTACCTTTTCCAGTGAAAGTGTTAGTAAAACTAGTCAATATACAGCTTTCATCTTTTCTGGAAAAAAATAACCTCTTGGTTTCACTGCTGCCCACAGTACCGAAATAGATTTATTGGTAGTCACTGACAACATTCACAGTATGCTAGATCAAGGCTCATCTGCTGCATGAATTATTTTTGATCTCTCCACGGCCTTTGATATGGTCTCCCACAGTATACTCTTATAATGCTTGCATGAGTCAGGCATCTTCCTTGATGCCTTCAAATGAATCAGATCTTTTCTCTCTGACAGATGGCAATACTTCTTTCTCTCACCTTTTCTCTTAAAGTCTTTTCCAGTGCCTTTTTGGAGTACCCCAGGGTTCATCGTTGAGTCCCACGGTCTTTAATGTGTACATTCGCCTACATCTTCAGATCATACAGCTTCAAAATCATCTCTTACGCTGATGATACCAAGCTTATTATTTCAATCTTCAACAACATCATGGTCACCCAAACCAGCTTTAATGCCTTTGTGCTTTAAACTCTTGTACTGGAAGCAAAACAATTGCCTTAAGCATTATTGAGACAAAACCGAAGTGATGCTGTTCAGCACAACTACATATTGGGCTAAATGCTGGTGGGCCTCATAGCTGGGATCACCCTTGGTTCCACGAACACCACAAGAAATCTCTTATATTGTACTAGACAATAATTTGCCCATGGTCAACCAAATCAAGTCAGTCTCTACTTCTTGTTTTGACATTCTTAGAATGCTTTATAAAGACTTTCAATGAATCCCCATCGAATCACGTAGAACTGTAACTCAGGCCCTGGTTACCAGCTCTCTTGATTACAGCAAAGCACCATTATATGTTGGTCTCCCTGCTTACGTGATCAAAAGACTCCCAACTGTCCATAACATAGACGCTCTGCAGGTCCTTATTTCAAGGTCCTCCCCTGATTTCCTGTTCAAGAAAGGGACCTTTTCAAGCTTCTTTGCAAAGCTCATAAAGCACTGCACAACACCACAGTGTCTCTCTAAAAGAATGTCCTTTCATCAACCATCTGTGTTCTCTCGCTCTTTGACCCAACACCTGGCTGCTATTCCCCTCATTTGCCTCACCAGATTTGCAAGATCGTTTTTAGTTATCTGGCAGGTACTCACTGGAATAATCTTCCCTGGGATCGGTGACTGTCATCCCCCTCTCAGTTTCCTCAAAGAAACTAGAAACCTGGCTATTCTAGCCCTGGTTCCCCTTCAGTGCAGACACAGTGCAGTCTGGCATCTATTTCTCAGTGCTAAGCTACCATGTTAGGGTGAGGGAACGCTTTACAAATCCAGTTAACATAACCTAACATTATCTGACATAACATAATCTTACATACATACCCTAAGAAAACCTAACATAACCTAACATAACATAACCTAACATATGTTGAAAAATGGGTTCCACCCACCTAGTATGCCCAGCTTTTATGCATTTTGATCACTGTTTTTGGACTTTTTAGTATGGGTAAGTATCACTACTTGTGTCTCACCCACGAAAATCACATGCTAACTAGACTGCACGTGTTTACAGCCAGTGTCCACCTTTTAAGATAAGGCCACTGTGATGTAGCTAGGGTAAGGGGTAATTGGCAGGTTACATGTGAACACTGTGCACACACGTGTGCACACATGTATGGGCTGCGTGTGAGACTACCTTGCACAAGTAGCATGGCACAGAGAGGACTCTTAGAGTTAGATACTGACATGGAGTAGGCCTTACAATATTAGTGGAAACTCACAGGTAAATTCAGTATGGTGTACTGCATTGTCTGCAGTGACACTTATTATACAAATAGGGGGAAATCAGCCTTAGAGCGCAGTTTCTCTTCCCTTTGGCCTACCAAGTCCAGCAAGATATCAAACAGGGATGAAAAGTGTGTGCACAGTTCAAATGTGATAACCCAATCAGATCTATGTACATCGAAGGGTTAGTATAGAATTTTCATATTTCTCTGGCTCATCTCAGAATCAGACCCCAGGCCTTTTGTCACCCTGCTGGGTCAAGTTAATTACTCTACTCCCCAGCAGAGGTAACAAAGGCTTCCCCACACAAAAGGATTAAATAACAGTGCAACCCTCAGCTCCTGAGGATAAAGGGACGAGGAAGAAAATCTTTATCTGTTAATTAGCTGTCACACTGTACCAGTGCAGGGGACAGCCCAGGCCCACTGAACAAAGGAGCAAGCCCAGACAACTGGAGCCAACACAGGAGGGGGGCACATCTTTGAGGTTTTGGTGGGAAAGACCCTGGCAATTATGCCAGCTAGGAGCAGAGCTGAGACTCCTAGAGGATATGTGATCAGTGATTTCTGGACGGTGCCATCTTGATCTGTCCCAACATGCTATGCACAGGGCTTGAGATAGAGGTGGAGAAATGATGTGGCACCCTAGGATTGGCCAGGGGTGCCTGGTTCTAGAAACTTCCACCTCCATTTAAAAACTCTTGCACAAGGGAGAGATAGTGATTTTTGCTTTCCTTTTATTGGAACAGGACGGCAGCAGCAATGCATAATTGAAAGGACAAGCACACTGATGCCCTAAAGGACTAAGGGCTATGTCTACAGTTGACCCCAGGACTAGTGGGTCTCTCCAAGGGCCAGTGAGGTTGGCCCCTCTACACCACCTAAGGACTACTTTGGGGAAGATCTGAACTTCTGCCCCCCAAAAAGAGGAGAGGATTATCAGATACTAATAAAAGGAGGAAATTTGTGGAGGGAGCCACTGGAACCAACTCTGTGCAATTGACACCACCTTGGAGGCCAGGAGGCAGTTGAAGTTTGCCATCAGGAGTAAAATGAGCCCAGGGTCATCCAAATCAACCCAACGGAGCCCGAGATATGGCCTTTTTAAGGTTGGCAACCCTTTGACCTTTCCTGAGAAATGGAGCATGTGGAGCTTCACTGTATCTTCCAGGGCCCAGGGGTTGGTTTCATGATTCGCTCACTCATTTATTTCCAGAAAGGGGGAATGCATGGGCCCCTCCTCCTAGACTCTCTATTTGCCTGGGGTCCCCATCCCCATGGCCATATAAACTGTAAAGTGGGCCAGGACCCTATCCCCACCCATGCAGGAAAGAAAGGAAGGGGGAGGGCCATCAGCCCCCCCCCCAGTAATGTTGGGCTCCATGCCTGTGTCTTGGGGGAGTGGAAAAGAAACACACTGCCCACACAGAGCAGGCAGGGCGAACACAGTTGGCGGCTCCTGCGCTGCCAGAAAGACTTGTGGGGTGGCTGTGGGAGTTGCATCATCCCCCCAGAAGTAACTTTTGAAAACTGACCCTGCATTTGTAGGTTGTGCGCTTTTCAATTGGGAGTGCAACACAACACAACATAACATAACTCCCTGTAGACAGATGGACCACCTAAACAGTTTTGGATTTTCCCTCATTTTCTGTCGTTGGCATAGCTGCCACTCTGTCAAGATCAGCCCAAGCCACCAACCTTACCGATATGAAACCCTTCTTAACTGCTGACCCCATATGGGCGAGGACTACCCTAGTATACCCACAGATGCATCCCAGCAGGTGACGAGTTCCATTAGGGCCAACAAGGTGATGTTGTCCATCCTGCCCTCTACTTCAGATTTTTGTCCCCAACCTGGGGCCAGCTATGGCCAAAAGGCAAACCACCACCAGAGGCCACTGACTGCTGTCAGTCTTAGTGTTGTAGTCTACCCTTTTACATAGACTATCATTGGTGCTTTGTACATTTTGGCCCAATTTCCACTAAATTCATATAGCTGGATCTTCGTATTGAATTTTTGTTGTTTTTGACTTATATTACTCACAGAATGTTCTATTTATTTTAACAATAGTTGTATAATTGTATTGGGCTTTGTGTGACCTTTTCTACTGTGTATGCACTACTGAAATACTTTACACATTCCTCTGATTTAAGTTTGACTGCTTTGCAGCACATTACCTGGGACTGAGCACAGATTTATTTTATTCAGTTTGATGACATCTAGCATGTTGTGCCATTTTCTTGGAGGTGGATACTTGTCCACCCCAAATAATAATCCACTTTCCTACAGTTAGAAACCAGGCCATTACCCATCCTCTGATAGATGGACACTTCTATCCAGTGCCTTGGATAGTTCTCACTTCCAGAATGTGGCCTGGGAACTCTTGTGTGGTAGTCAGGAACTTCTAACATGGACAAACTGTTCCCCTCAAGGGGAAAGAAACTTCCTCTTTCAGGTCTCCTGTCTTCTTTCTCTGTGACAGCACAGGCAGCACCTCCATGAGAGAAGTGGCCTCACTAAGGCCAGTCTTGGGGTCTATTCTTGTAAGAGCAGGTAACCCCTCTCCCTCTGGTCCTCCGACTGCAGATGGAACCCTGCCTCCTACCCCATACTTTACCCTCAGTTCTCTGTACCCTTACCTTAGGGACTATACTTCCAGAAATCTGCGGTGAGCCAGAAATATGCAGTGCCTCCCATCCACTGTTGCACTACCCACCCCGTGGTAGTTTACTGCCAAGAATGCAGTCTATGGGCAAGCAGGGACATACACTAGCTCGCTCCACTCTGAGGAGACCATGGCCACAAGGAGGTCAGGCTCCCCCCAAAGACGTTCCTTCACCTGCTGATCTCTCCTCGCAGATAGTGTTATGTGGATACAAGGCTTTCCACCACCAAGGTTTGCTGGCACAAGTATCCCTCACAGCAGTGACAGGGATACATTCACTATAATCCACTGTAAGTGATTCTCACCATCATCTGGGATCACCACCTTACTTTCTAGGTCCACCTTCTAGCTAAGGGACCCTAGGGCATGATATATGTCCTCCTCTTGGTAATCCTCCTCTCTTACAGAGCGCCCACTTGTGAGTACCTTCTTCTTGGGACATGAGGAATCTCCTCTCTGAAGACTGCAGTTAAAGCCCCTGCCCTTCTCAAGGGTTCCCTTTCCCCCTGTTTTCCTGCCTTTCTGTTTCAAAGAAGTGACTTGGGACTCTTTCCCCTTATCAATATTTTGGGGCACGAGAGAGTTCTCCTTCTGTGAGTGCCTTGTTGCTCCCCCCATTTTCCAGTTGGGCCCTGCCGCCCCCCCCCCCCCTTTGACATCACCCCATTAGATTTCTTGGACACCCTAGTACATACCCACTCATTAGCTGTCCTTCAGTCAGATTCTACTAGATGCTGATGTAACTCTGAAGAACAATTACTCATGATGTGCTCTTTCATTGCCAAATGGTATAGCCCATCATAAGTATTTACTTCACTACCCTTCACCCAGATCAGGTCAAACCCACAGGCAAGTACTGTCAGTTCAGTCTAAGCTACAGCTGGTGCGGACATCTTAGTTTTGCTTATGTGCATGTATGGATGTCTGCTCAGTTTGATTGGAGTTAGCAGTGCTAATTTCGCCTGGTACTGTAATGTGTTAGCTAACCAGATTGGCTAGGGTGCCAATTACATCATATTAGAATTTCCAGGTTGGATGGAATAGTTTCTGTAAGAAATTGGACTACTGGTTGAGAGGGGTGGAAGCCTCACTGAGGCAACAACCACAATTCTTGTCAGGGTGAATGACAAAAGTCACTAAATTAACATGTGCCGAACCTTCTGGTAGTTTGACAGAAAGCAGTCAGGCTTAACCTAGAGGCAATATGTAAAGTATTTTTGCAGCACACAAACAGTAATAAAGTGAAAACACAACACAAGAAAAATCCCATAGAATTTAGAAAATAGGGTAAACATTAATGAATATAATGACACCAAAATTAAATAAATATAATCAGTAAAACTGGAGAATTGTTAAAGTTTTTTTAATGCAAAGTAGCACCTAAAAGATCAAAGTGCCAACCGCACGTATCTGGTCGTGCAAGACAGGGGCAAAGTCGAAAGTTAAGACTGACCGCAATGGAGCAGAGGCCGAATACACAAGGTGGATTGGGCCCAGTCTCAGCTTACCTTCGGACTTAGAAAACATCCTAAAGAAAAGATCAGGAGGAGGAGGAGTTGACACTGGTGTCCTGCTGGTTAAAGTCTCAGTCATCGATGGCATGCCAGTCACCATCGAGCCTGGTGAAAATGTTTCTCATTGTAGAGGAGGAGGAATGCAGCAGGAATTACCTTGAAGTCAGGCTGACCGGCAATGCAACTGGACAGATCAGCTGGTTGGTAGGTCCTGGTCTTCTGTCAGTTCTTGGGGCAATTTTTGGTGAAATTTTTTTTAGGTCCCAACTTTTAGGGTAAACCAGAAGCAGTCCCTCAAACACTACTTCCAAGAAAAAAATGGCAATTTGTGACAATCTTTTCTTCTGTAACTTTTTATCACAATGGCCAATTTACAAAAGCAATATGCCATTATGCCCTCTAGATCCTTCTGGTTGTGGGGATACATAGGGTTTGTAGATTCTCTTAGAACCCAAGGTACCCAGAGCCAACAACTGAGTTGCACCGTACAATGGTTTTTCATTGTGTACCAAATCTAGACCAAGTAATTTGGTGAAATATGTAGCGTGAAAAATGGGTATCATAGAAACCTATGTATTTATGAAATGGGCACAAGGTATGGGGTTTAGGAGCAGTAGGCATATGTACAGCTCTGAATTTGTGGGTACGCAAACTAGCACATGATTTGGAGGGTATTTTTTAAAATGTCTTCTTTCTTAAATGCTGGTTTACATTTGGAAGGCACAAATGCAGCACAATAAGATTGGTAATAACAAATGTTCTACTATGGTATGCTCCCACATGTCTTCCGATAAAAATGGTACCTCAGTTGTGTTTTGTGTGCATAGGCCTAGTGCCCTCATCAGCTAATGGGCCAAAACACAACATGGATGCATCACTTTTTTACACTGAAAACAGGCCATTTTTTTCCAATGTGGGTAGCTGTGGATTTGGGACCCTAGCTCAGCCAGCACATAGGGGAACCTAGCAACCTTGCAATTTTTTTACAACTAGACACCCGAAAGAATCAAAGGTGGGGTGACTTGTGTGACTCTCACTGGGTTTTTTACCCAGAATCCACTGCAAACCTCAAACTTTGACTAAAAAGACATCTTCCTCACATTCCTATGAACGAAAGTTCTGGAATCTGCGGGGAGCCACAAACTTCCTTCCATCCTGCATTTCCTGAAGTCTCTTGATAACAATGGTGCCTCACTTGTGTGGGCAGGCATAGTGCCCGATACAGGAAACGGCCCAAAAGTAACATGGATAGATCGCATTTTTCCACTCAAAACTGACCCCTTTTTGCAAAGTGGGTAGCAGTGGATTTTGGGTCTTAGCTCAGCAACATCTAGTGAAATATACAAACGTGCACATTTTTTAAAACTAGGCAACTACGGGAGTCCAGGGGTGCAAGACTTGCATGGCTCTCACTAGGTAATTTTACCCAGAAGCTCTCTCAAACATCAGACTTTGGTAAATAAAATAAAAATTCTCACATTTCTGTAACGTAAAGTTCTGGAATCTGGGGGAGCCACATATTTTCTGCCATCCTGAGTTTTCACATGTCCACGATAAGAAAGATATGCCACTTTTGTGGGTGGGCCAAGAGACCACAGCACAAAAGGCTCTAAAGCACTAAGTTGATAGATAAGCAATAGGGGTAGCTGCGGTATTTGGGGCCATGATGTGGTGCCACCCCTTCAAACCTACAAGCCACAGACATTTTTGAAAACTAGACTATCAAGGGATTCCAGGGTGGTGTGCCTTGCATGGATGCCATGAAGTTTTTCTTGCCCACAATACTCTGCAATACTCAAATTCTATCTGAAGTCACACATTTGCCTTACATTTCTGACATTGAAACTTCCAGAATCTGCAGGAATCCACCACAAAATTCCTACCACCCAGTGTTACGCTACATGTGCCGATCAAAACGATGTGCCACTCATGTGGCTGGGCCCAGTGCCTGCGATAGGAACGACCGAGGTCAATGGGAGCCCTTGCACAGGGGCACCCATTGACCTTAGTTTGATCCATTCCTGTTGTAGGCACTAAGCCTGGGTGGTGCCACATCACGGCCCCTAATAATTTTTAGAACTATCTGGGGCTGGTAGGTTAAATACCTTATCTACCCCCTAGGAGGGGCAGCATGTCTATTGGGCCCTGGGGAAAGGGGGAGCATAGGCCCATGCCAAGGCGGGCCTCCGCACAAAAATATAACATGAATGCAGTCGGCTAGTTGGCTTTTTGCCCCCTCAAGGCAGATTGGAGGTAATAGCCCTCGTCTGCCCCCTGGAGGGGGCAGAAGACTTCCTGCTTTGTTTTTGGGGTGGGGCATGGCCAGGCCCATGGTAGGCAGCCCCCTCATTGCTATATTTAAAAAGAAAATGCTTTCCCTGGCATCTAGTGGGCTTTCTACCCCCTCCCCAGAGAAAAAGGGGGGGTAGAAAGACTGATGCCCCTTTAAAATGGGGTGGGGGCATAGCTATGGGAAACAGCAAAAACCATGACTGCTGAACAACGCGTTGCCATTGCAAAGCGGGCGGAACAACGAATGCGTCTGAACCACGCATTCCATTTACAACGCAAGTCGTTACAACAACATGGTTAGGTAAAGTTGCATTGGACTTTAAAATCCAATGCTTTACCTACTGTTGAGGGGACTGGAGTCCAGTGCCTCCCCAAGGCAAGTCGTTGTAATGACTTGCGTTGTAAATGGAGTGAGTGGTTCAGACGCATTCGTTGTTCCGCCCGCGTTGTTGAGGAACGTGTGGGTAAGGAAAGCTTGGTTGTGTCATACAACTCATAGCCATGCCCATGGCAGTCAGATTGGCAGTAATTACCCCATCACCATGCCCCTCAGGCAGAAAGCCTGATGCCTCATTTAAATGAAGTGGGGGCATGGCCATGCCCATGGTGGGCAGTCCCCACCTTTATATTTAAAATAAATCCTTTCCCTGGCATCTAGTGGGCTTTCTGCCACCCCCAGGGGGCAGATTCATGGTAATTACCACCATCCTTCCGACCAGGGGGAAGAAAGAATGATGTATCATTTAAATGGAGTGGGGGCACTGTCATGCTTATGGTGGGCAGCCCGCACCCCTATATTTAAAAAATGTAAACCTTTCCATGGCATCTAGTGGGCTTCCTGCCCCCCCCGGGCAGATTTGGGGTAATTACTACCACCCGCCTCCCCAAGGGGGCTGACAGACTGATGCCCCATTTAAATGGATGGAGTGAGGGTCACCCCTCTATTTTTAAAGACTGTCCTTTCCCTGGTGTCTAGTGGACTTTCTGCCACCCCCTGGGGAGACTGATCAGGGTACGTATCTGCATCGGCCCTCCTGATGGGGGCAGGAAAACTGATATATTTACATATGGTGGGGGGAAACAAGCCCTTGCCTACGGAGCTGCTCCCCCTATCCCTGGTGCCTAGTGCCTGGATGCCTGCTTGGGAATCACTCTCCTGTGATGATCCCGAGCAGGGATTCACTGGGAAGAGGTAACATTGGTAGCCTTTCCAACAATACCTCTCCCACACCAATCAGTGCGGGGGCTGAGATATACCCTCCGAGCACTGATGCAGTGAAAGTAAAATGAGTCCATCAGCTTGTTTTATTTTCACCTTACTGTAATGACGTCAGCGCGTCCTGCGTGGCAATCATCAGTACAGTCTTCCCGAACTTTTCGAGCCTAAAATGAAATAAAGGAATCCTTCTTGTGCAGAGCACCAGAGGGTCCTTTATTTACCTACCCAGTGTGGGCCAATGGCCAACACAAGCACTGCGGAGGTAGTGCGGGTGTTAGCCATTGGCCAACACCCGCACCTAAGGGTGAACATAAAAGTTCATAGCAAATGCAACAGTAAAGACCCTTTACACGTTTACCCAATGCCTCAATTTTATACATTAACTGCTCTATGGTGCTGGTCTGCCTTTTATCCCACTCCACACAATAAGAAAATTAAAGAAAAAAGACCTTCAGCAGCAAGCAGAAGTGTTTTTCGTACTGAAATTACCATTATTCCCACATTAATTGCACTATTCACTGTATCAGTAAGCTCATATAAGTACCTGTTCAAAAGGACACTATTAGCACAGAACGAAAAATTCAACAGAAACAACCTAGGAAACACAGGATTGGTAAAAGAAAACACTATCAATGAATGAGAAACGCACAGGATTCCCGATGTCCACATTGCAGAGCTTTCAAAACTACTGCTTATCTTGTGGTGTGGATATAAAATAAATAAAGTGCTCACCCACTACAAGAGCGTTCAATCATGAGCCAGACTGTTTTCCACTTTGGTGACAGAAGGCAAGAGAGGGAGGAGGGATCGCTTTAAGAGGGTAGGGGAAAGGGAGCCACAGACGGCCGACAGCAGATGTTTCTTCACCAAGGATACTACACTCTAGATAGCCGATGTCGGATGACAGGAAAGAATGAAAGTAAAGAGCGTTCGCCATCTTAGAATGGAGCAGGTGATGGAAACATCAACCTAAGTATATGAACAGCAAAATGACACTGTCATAACAAGAATAAACGTATACAAAAATCACCATATAACATTTGTTCACTACATCTCCATGACAGACACTATGGGCCTGATTCACAGAACTAACTTACGTCAAAAACGTAAAGTTAGTACCTTTTGGTATTCACAGAATACACTTACTCATTTTGGTATTCACAGAATACACTTACTCATTTTGGTATTCACAGAATACACTTACTCATACTAACTTTATGTTCGCACTCGGGCCGGAGATTCCGGCCTGGTGGTGGAGATTCCGGCCGTTTGTGGAGATTCCGGCCCGGAGGTGGAGATTCCGGCCCGGAGGTGGAGATTCCGGCTGCTTGTGGAGATTCCGGCCGGAGATTCCGGCCGTTTGTGGAGATTCCGGCCATTTGTGGAGATTCCGGCCAGTTGTGGAGATTCCGGCCAGTGGCGGAATCTCCACAAACGGCCGGAATCTCCACAAACGGCCGGAATCTCCACCTCCGGGCCGGAATCTCCACAAACGGCCGGAATCTCCGGCCCGAGTGCGGACATAAAGTTAGTATGAGTAAGTGTATTCTGTGAATACCAAAATGAGTAAGTGTATTCTGTGAATACCAAAATGAGTAAGTGTATTCTGTGAACACCAAAAGGTACTAACTTTACGTTTTTGACGTAAGTTAGTTCTGTGAATCGGGCCCTATATAAACAGCTGTGCACTTTACAGAATACATTGACAATACTGCTCCTAAATGACACCAATTGTTTATATTAAAGAAAGAAGGCATTCAAGTTGCCCTGACTGCTGAGTCCCATGAGAAGTAGAGGCCAGGTCAGAGAAGCTGCTGGCACTACAGTAAGTCATGCACTGGAACACGGCGAGCAAGGAAGCTGCTGGGACTACCAGGAGCCATGAAGAGGAGGCGGCCAAGGAAGAGATACTGCTGAGAAGGCCGCGTGGTATTTAAAATCGGAAAAAGAAGGAATTTAAATGGAGCTTGTGAAAAGAGAAAATGAAAAAGAGAACTATATGATGGGTGGATGTGCATAATGTGTCCAAGCAAATTTGCTGTCACTCAAAGTGAGAGGAACCAATGGGTGAAATGGACGAACCTCCTGGCCCATGATGGATGCGGTGGTGGGTTAAAGCAAAATGAGAATGACGCTGCAAGAGACTAATGCTATGATTACTTACCGGTAATCCCCATTACTCTTAGTCCTACTCGTCCTCGACCCAGTCATCACTAATGAGGTATTCCACTTGACAGGAAACGCTTTTAGGCTCCACCCACCCTCCTGCCAGGGGCTATAAGTACATAGCCAACAGAAAGCACATTCTGACATACCAAGCAACAAAGGCCTGAACAGGGAGGGTGGGTGGGAAGTATGACTGGGTCGAGGACGAGTAGGACTAAGAGTAATGGGGATTACCGGTCAGTAATCATAGCATTACCTCTACGTCCCTCGTCCTCGACCCAGTCATCACTAATGAGGCATACCAAAGCAACCCCACAAGCAGGCCTTTGGCAAACCACACAGAGAACAGGGACCGAACACAAAAGTGGAGTGCAGCAAGTGAAAAAACTTTATTAAACACACAGAATCAGGGGGGGGGGGAACAACCCCCACAGCACACAACACACCACAACCAAAATTGGTTCGGACAGACAGAGCACAATTCAGACGATAGTGCCTCACAAAAGTAGAATCAGAAGCCCAAGTCCCAGCCCGACAGATCTCATCAAGGGAAACCTCATGAAAAGCAGCCCAGGAAGCAGAAACACCCCTATTGGAACGGGCCTGAACCCCAGAAGGGCAAGGCAAACCAGAGCCCTGATATGCCAGAGAAATAACAGCCTTGATCCAGCGACCCAGAGTAAGACGGGAGGCAGCCTTACCTCGACCAGCCAGACCAAAGGTCACAAAGAGAGAGTCGGAAGAACGAAACCCTGCAGAGCGTGCAACATAAATAGACAACGCACGCTTCACATCTAGAGAGTGAAGCAACAACTCAGCAGGCGAGGAAGGAGAAGGACAGAGAGAAGGAAGAATCAACTCCTGAGAGGAATGAAAATGAGAACGAATCTTTGGAACAAACCCAGGATCCAAAGAAAGGACCACCGCGTCATCCAAGAAACGCAAAAAGGGGGGAGAACAACGCAAGGCAGTGAGCTCACCCAACCGCCGAGCAGAAGTAATAGCAACCAAAAAAGCCACTTTAAAAGAGAGAAACTTAAGGTCAACAGACTCCAAGGGCTCAAAGGGAGAGGACTGCAGAGCACCCAGGACTAAGGAAAGATCCCAAGGAGGAACCGAAGAACGAGTAGAAGGAGAGGACAGAGAGAAACTCCGGAACAGCCGGGAAACCAACAACCCATCCGAAGACGGGAGCGAAGCCGGATCCCGGAATGCCCGAACAGCAGCCCACTGCCCCTTCAGAGTAGACAATGCATAGTGCTTCTGAAACCCATCCAGAAAAAACTGAAGGATAGAAGCGATAGGACAAGAGGTGGGAGACAGACCAAGCCCCGAACACCAGGAGGAGAAAGAAGCCCAATGATTTGAGTAGGAGGATAAAGTGGAACGCCTACGGGAGCCCTGTATCACAGTGATGAGGTGGTCAGGCAAACCCCGGACCCCAAGAGACAGCCGTTCAACCTCCAGACCGCCAGGGTGAGAGGGACCAGGACGGAGGGAGAGGGTGACCTCAGGGGAGATGGGTAGCGGGGAAGAATCCAAGGAGGACCCACCGCCAGGCTCAACAACAACGGGAACCAGGACCTCCGAGGCCAGTGAGGCAAGACAGCCACCACCTGGGCACCCACCCGCTGGACCTTCAGCAAGAAGGCCGGAATCAGGGGGAATGGGGGGAAGGCGTACAGCAACGAAGGGGGCCACCGGAGAGACAACGCCTCCACCCCCCAAGCACCCAACTCCGGAGTCCGGGAACAAAAGAGGGGAAGCTGCGCATTGGTCCTTGAGGCAAACAAGTCCAGCTGGGGAGTCCCGAACCTCCGACAGAGCCACCGGAAAATCCTGGGGGAGAGACACAGGGTCAGAGAAGACGGAAACCTGCGACTCAAGGCATCCGCCACCACATTGTCCACACCCTTGATATGCTGAGCAGAGATGGCCAGAAGATGACACTCCGCCCAACCCGCAATTGCACAGGCCACCAGATTCAATGAAGGACTGCGAGTACTGCCCTGGTGGTTGATGTAAGCCACAGTAACTGAGTTGTCGGACCGAACCAGGACATTGCACCCCAGCAGACGACCCTGGAAGAAACAAAGAGCACGGTCCACTGCAGACAGCTCCCTCCAATTGGAGGACCAGCGGGACTCCGACCGGAGCCAACGAGCCTGAACAGCCCACTGACCCAGAGTCGCCCCCCAACCTGATGCACTGGCATCCGTCGTCAACACCAAAGGAGGAGGCAGGTGAATCCACATTCCCTTGGAGAGATTGGAGGAATCCAGCCACCACTGGAGAGCGGACACAACCTCCAGAGACACCGGCACAGAGACAGCATAGTCCTGAACCGGAAAAGGCACCCAACGTTGAAGATGCCACAGCAGAGGCCGAAGATGAACCCTGGCCCAGGGCACCGTGAAGACAGTCGCAGCCATATGACCCTGAACCTCGAGCCACTGAAGGAGGGAGCCGCAGCCTGGGACAACAACCTCCGTAACAGGAACTGAAGCCGCAGAAGCCGGGAGTCCGGAAGGAACACCTTGCCCAGGATCGAATCGAAGACGGCCCCTATGAAAGACCGCCGAGTTGCAGGAAGCAGCTGGCATTTCCGAAAGTTCACGAGAAACCCATGCAGCTCTAGCGTACGGATGGTCAAGGACAGGTGCTGAGACAGGACCGTGGAGGAAGGAGCCTGGAGCAGCCAATCGTCCAAGTAAGGAAACACCGACACACCCAGGAGGTGAAGATGGGCCACCAAGGGAGCCACCACCTTGGTGAACACGCGGGGAGCGGACCGTAGACCAAACGGAAGGACACAGAACTGCCAATGATGACCCTCCAGGCAGAAGCGCAGGAACTTCTGATCCTCCAGAGCCACAGGCACATGAAGATAAGCATCCTGGAGATCCAGTGTAGCAAACACCCAGCCGGCCTGAATCAAAGGTATCACCCGTTGCAAGGTCTCCATCTTGAAGGGGATCTTCCGGACAAACAAGTTCAGACTCCGGAGATTGATGACAATCCTTAAACCTCCTGTGACCTTCGGAACAAGAAAGACAATGGAATAGGTCCCCAGACCCCACTCTAACCGGGGAACGGGCACAATCGCCTTCTTCAAGAGCAAAGTGCGAACACCGTCCACCAAAGACTGACGCCGAGACTGGTTCATGGGCGTCGGAGTCCGCACCACGCCCGAGGGAGGAGGAAGGGACAGAAACTCGATCCGATACCCCTGGACCAGGACATACAGCACCCACTGATCGGAGGTTGTCCGTCGCCAAGCAGGAAGAAACAACTGCAACCTCCCACCAACCGCTGGCGCAATACCAGCGTGACCAACCTCGGGGGCGGCATAGTCAGGAACGCTGCGGCCCCTGTCCAGCATCTCGAGGGGGCTTCTTCTGGAACTTCCGGGGGAAACCCCTACCAGCACCTCTTGGGCCCTTAAAGGAGGACTGCTGAAACCTGGAAGGCTGACGAAAGGTCTTGGCATGAGAGAAAGAAAAATCCTTACGAGAAGGCTGTCGACGGAAGGAAAAGGAATGCTTCCGCTCCTTGAACACCTTGTGAAGTTTATCCTCAAGGGCGTCCCCAAAAAGACGAGGGCCAGTAAAGGGCAAGCGCAAAGCCATGGATTTCTGCGCGGCGTCCGTATTCCAACCCTTCAGCAACAAGTTGCGACGAGCAGCAACAGAGGAACCACAGGACAAGGCAGAAGCACGCACAGAATCAAAGGCAATGTCCGAGAGAAATTCAGCCTGACGTTCCATGGACTCCAGCAAATCCGGACAACTGCCCCCTCCTGCATGGTGGAAAACAAAGTCTTAAAGTCAGTCAACAGTGATTGAGCGACATAAGCCCCATATACACCAGAACGGATAGCAAGGTGAGAGCCAGCATAAGATTTCCTCAACGCAGAGTCAATTTTCTTATCCACCCCATCACGTAGAATATTATCATCCGCCATAGAGGGACGACCCACCAAACTGGCGACAATGGAATCAACATGCACTGACTCAGGAAACGACTCCTCCATGTCCTGCAAAGGATACAGTTTGGACATAAAGCGTGGCAACATGATGTGATCCGGATCCTTCCATTCTTTCAAGAGGACATCCATCACAAAGGGATGAAGAGGAAGAGAAGTAGTAACAGGTTTCCGAAACTGCGGCAGAACAGCATCCGTGGAAGTACTGGCCACAGCATCATCAGGAAACCCCATGTTCACACGTACATGAGAAAGAAGGTCAGGCAATAACTAAGGTCAGGCAATAACTCCTTGGAAACATATTTGCCTTTGAGATCCACCGCACCCAAGGAAGAGGCATCAGAAGAATCCGAGGAAGAAATGTCAAAATACAGACCAACACCTCCAGCACAACGAACCCCAACAGACTTCTTGGAGGACCTCAGATCAGACAAAGTCTCCAAAATCAGGCGCTTCAACCTGCCGTCATCCAACCTGGCCCGCTTCACCTGAGGGACAGAATCCCCACTGTCCGCTGGGGAAGAAGAAGAGGAAACAGGAGACACATGCCTTCGCTTCTTTTGATGTTTCCCCATCACGAACACCAAAAAAACAGGACCCAGCGCACACAACCAACAGAGGTAGGAACAGACCAGAAAGTGACCCCCCCTCCATTTAAACAAAAAACAAGCCGGAAACTGCCCCCGAATCAACCGGCATGCCAAACAGCTGAGCACAACCCAGAAGCGAGGCGGGAGGGGGCGTGGCCAACCAAAGCCACAAAACTCCAGCAAACACGGCCGCCGAAGGCCGAAAGCACGCTGAGAGCTCAGCCCCGGCGTCTAGCACCCACGAGGATGCCGGGAACAAGATGCCAACCTGCCCAAAAGCCGCGGAGCACCCTGGAGCCCAACCCAGGCGCCCCGCACAGAACACGAGCAGCGGAGCACCCGGAGCCCAACCTGGGCGCTCCACAACGTTTGCGGCATAGTGGCACGAGAAGGAACCAAAACGGAGCACCCGGAGCCCAACCCGGGTGTTCCCCAACGAAGAGCTGTGCACGGAGCGTCCGGACCCCAAACCGGGCGCTCCATAATGCCCGAGCCAGAGCGGCACGAGAGGAAGAAGAAACGGAGCACTCGGAATCCAACCCGAGTGCTCTCAAAGACACGCTGCACACGGAGCGTCCGGAACCCAACCCGGACGCTCCACAGAAACCGGTGAAAGAGGCGCAGGCAGGCCCAAGGCAGGAGGAGCCTGACTGCGCAACCAAAGCCCATGGTGTGCTTCCCCAGCTCCTCGGAACACACTGGGCCCTAGAGCCTACCCCCATGCTCCAGATAGCAAGCTGCAGGGGCCAACTGGCGGGACCACAGCTACAGCCCAAAGGACGCGCCGCATAGGAGGACTCACCCGACATCAGGACTCCAGGAAACCAGCGCAGCCCAGCAGTACCGGTAACCAAAAATCCGAAGGAGTCCAGGAAGCCAAGCAGCCCGACTCAAACAGCTCCCACGAAGGTCCATGAGCACCCCCAGAGCCCAGCAAAGGAGGAAACCACAGGACAACACGAAGCAGGTAAGTGCCCAGCACCTACCCAAGCGTCCCCCGTCAGGTCCACCGACAGGAAACAAAACAGGATGTGCTTTCTGTTGGCTATGTACTTATAGCCCCTGGCAGGAGGGTGGGTGGAGCCTAAAAGCGTTTCCTGTTTTGTTTCCTGTCAAGTGGAATACCTCATTAGTGATGACTGGGTCGAGGACGAGGGACGTAGAGGTAATGGATGAACGTCTTGGCATATAAGCCCCTATCAGTAAGTATATTATACATATAAAATGTTACTAAAATCAAACGCTCTTGGGTAACGCCAGCGCTAAAAACAGACCAACATATGCCAAGAGCGAAACGGGCTATAGAGGAAACATGGCAGACCACAAATGTAGTGAGGACACACAAGAATGCATGAACATAAACAAAATACTGCTGCTTTCAAGTACAACCTGCAAGTTTGCAGTTATTAAGAGCAAAACTTTCAATGGACTACCGGTTAATTTTCCTTCAAAAACGTATTTAGTAGAAACTTAGAAACAATCCGCTTCAGAAGGTAACATTGTTTATCAGACAGACTTCGAGCCCGAAAGACGTTAGTGGTTTCATAACAAACAGACATTATTATGTCATTACAAACTAGCTTCTTCTCCCACGGAAGCCACTCGGTCACACTGTCATAGTTAGGGATAACATCATACAAATATTAAACACACACAATCTATATGAGCCCACAGATTCGATTTAATACAATAAATGAATCATTTTATGTTACTTGTATAGGGCTGAAGTGCAAAAAACTGCATTTGCTTGAATTGTGGAGTTTTACTCTCACACCAGCCTCTGCTCTGACAACCCTCCCGTCAGTTGTTTCCCCGGCATTAATAAGGACGGGTCACCAGGCCCTGTTGAAGTCTCTGTTTCAAGCGCTCCTTTTGAGATTGTCCTTACCAGGTCCTCAGCGCACCCCTGCTTTCTTCTGCGACACAGGGCATTGGCACCACAACTAACCCTGGGCGTAGTTCGCGTAGTAGCGCTACGTGTAGCTATGCGAAGTGCACTTCGCACTACGGGAGCTACGCGTAGCACTACGCGAACTGTGTAGTGCGGTAGGAAATGCTGTTCGCAATGATTGCACAGTGCCGGATGCTTGTCCGCACTGTGCAATCATTGCAAACGGCATCTTGCACAGTGCAAGCGGTCGTTTTCTGCCGCTCGAGTAGATTTGTACTCGAGCTGCAGTTTTCTCAACGCAGACTGGTAGTTTCTCATCGCGAGCGGTCGCGAGCATACGCGACCACTCGCAATGAGAAATCTGACCTCCCCGCGTTGAGAATGTCGCCGGGAGGTTTATTTTCCACGCTCGCGATCGGCAACTTGCTGTTGCCGATCGCGAACGAGGAAAAAGTCTCGCCGGGATGTCATTTTGCTCGCTTGCGGTTGCCAACTTGACGTTGAGGACCGCGAGCAAGCAAAAAATGCCCGCTACACGTTTTGCACTGTGCTACGTGCAATTCGCGTAGCGAGTAGTTGCGCAAACTAAGCGAGCGTGGCGTAGTTTTCCGCCCAGGCCTAACCACAACGCAGGGACACCGAAATGAGGCATAAAGACATAGTCAAATAGGCACGAACAATTACAAACATGGGTCAGAAAGATACAAAGGCCCTGAAATTTAGAGAGACAGAAAATGAGGTGAAAGACAGGCTTAAACAAGCATTTGCAATGCAACCAGTCTCGCTAGTGAAAGTTAGCGCTATTAGCATTGCAAATGGCAATGTTTGTTAGTTATGTTCTATTGTAAAAGTGATCCCAGCAGTAGCATAAGCAATAAAAGAAAATCCACGAAGCAAGGAAGGGGTGCAGTACCACAGGCTATTACCAGGAGTCCCTCTGGCGTTCTAAAGGGACCGCTATAAGCCACATAAGGTACTGCACCCTTAATGCGCCACACAGATTATTGGAGCTGGCTCACATTGCCTTCCAACTGGCAGCACAATGGCGGGAGGGAGGGGGCGGGGGAAAAAGAAAAGAAAGAAAAAACACACGCACCCAAAAAAAAAAACTTCTCGGGCATAAGCGACTGATTGCCTTTTTAGGTACAATTATGGCATGTACCACTATAACATCACAACTGGAATGAGGCACTAATGCAAGCATGATGCAAGCTGTCATTTCAGCAATGTTCCAGCCCTGCCTGTACTTCATAACAGTTGACCTTTCCTCATGACAAGAGACTACTACTTCCCAGCAAACAAGAAGTGACAAACACGTAACAGATGCTACAGAACCACTGACAGCAGGGAACATCCGGTGTCAACAAGTAACAAGAGCACTCCGCTCAGATCATGTGGCAAATTGGACAGAGAGGCGAAGGCACATACAGTTGGGAGTACGCGAACGCACACAGACACAGAAACTCATACACACAGACACACACTCACACATCTCTGTTTTCCTGGAGGTGCAGCATAGTGCTTACTACTGTGGCCACAAGAAAGTGCTGTAGCTCTGTGTCCCCACCTGCGAGGTCCCAAACTCCATGGCAGGGTGTGCAGTTAAATACAGAAGACCTTTAAATTCCAGCATACAAAGACTGGCGTGTTCATTAGACAAGGGGCAGCCTCCGTCGGCACAAGGTTGGGAGCAGCTGACTAGAAAGCTTTAAATAACAAGCCAGCGCTATGGATACAGATTGAGCAGCCCAAGAGAGCAAGCAAACCACGCTGCCACTGTGACCCGTTGTCTCCCTTCCCCATGTGTAGCCAATGATGGACGGTGCCGTGTGAGGAGGAAAGTGGAAGGAACAGGAGAGGAGGGAAGCAGCGATCAGATGTAGCCTAATGGCCAAAGTGGTGGACCTTGAAGCTAGGGAATCAGGTTTGAGTCTTGGCGTCGGCCCTGGCTGTAAATTGAATGTTTCTGTCTGTAATGCAGCTGGTGGTCATGTAAAGCACTCTGATACCTCCAGATCCAGTTCACTCTATATAACACTGCAAAACACGCATTTCCTCTCTGCTCTGTCGGTGCAACCACTCAGAGCTGAAGCAGGCAATGGGAGGGAAGTGGTGGCGAGAGGAGTGAGGGCACCCCAACGGGGGGATGAAAATGAATCAGCGGGCGTGGCGCTTGCCTAAACTCCGGGCTGTAAGCACAACACAGGTGGGTGGTGGTGGGGGGACGACACAGACGGGCGCCAAAGCTGAACCCGAACAGACACAAGCATGAAGCAATTAAAAAAGAGTTCACCCAAACAACAGATAAGCATTCAAAGCATAAGGAAACTGTACTTGGCCAGTGCTCCTCTGCAAAAAACGGAAGTGACGTATCACTGCCTAAACCAGTTGTGGGCAGTAAAGAAGAGTGACACTGGACTGAACCAATGGTAAGCAGCAGGAGGAAGAAAAGTCCTTTACTGAATACAACAGGACTTGCTGATAGCATCAGTGCACTGCCTAGGCTTGACCTAAAAATGAATGTGACATTGTGTAATGTAACTTGTACTCATGTAGAGCATTCCAATACCTTTGGGCCCAGTATGCACTATATAAAACTACAAAACAAATCTCTACCTTCTACGGTGTTAGTATCTTAGTGCCACTCTGAAACACACTTAAACAGCATACAGTGCCTTTTGTGCAACTTCTTGCTCGTCACCGCTCTGACATTAGGGCAGTGTTTGCACTTTGGCCCAAGATGAGAGACAGCCGAGCCAGGCCTGCAGGTGTTACACGACCCAATAAAAAACAACTGAAGGTGCAAGATCCATGGAAAACTGCATCCAGCACACCTCCAGTTTCGTTATTGGAGACCTCACTAGTTGCCGGATCCACTGGCCAGAGTAGGCCGGGCTTGAACTCAGCTGAGCTCACAATTATTTATTTATTATTGTAAAGGAACATGACATAGTGCTGATGACTGATCCCTGGAAAACAGTAAATACAGTAGCAACTAGAGGACTGTCACTACAGCAAGTGGGTCTCAGGCACTGCAGCTATGTTAAAAACTGCCTGCCTGCACCAGTAGTAGCTGAGCATACTGGATTCGTTTTATTAAAATAAATGCAATGCCTCATGATTACACATAATAAGAGGATCTCTATTTATGCATGACTACTGCATGTTGGTGCGGTGATACGCTCACAGCACTAAAATGCGTTAGTGATGCGTGGTACTTGGCAGGGCTGGCATTATGAATAGATGCAAAGTGGAAATCTGCCAGCGGTCGACTGGAAGACAATGGATTAACTGGTGGTATCAAAAGCACATTCAGATAAATGAGAGAAAGTAAATCACTTATTAATGCTGGTGAACAAAATAGGTCAAGAATGTTGCAAACATGTTACTTTGAAATTCAAAGAAAGTCTGCAGCAAAATAAAAACACCTGCCACCTTGCAAATACATCACAGTGAGTCAAGCTCCTGTGCACTCCATGTTCACATTCACCTCATCTAAAAGGATTATTTATGATTGAATTTGTTAAGCATAATGCTAACATGAAGGTGACATAGCTCTGTATGTTTACCAAGACAGAAAACCAGTGTTTCAATCAATGGCAGAATATATACATTCAGCTCCTGAAACAGAATACACCAAGCAATTCTAGGAAAATGACACGTCATTTGATAACAGATTTTCGGCCATATTATGATTTTGGCAGTCCTCCTGCAGCACCGCCACCGCTCCATCCACAGGAGGAATGCCAAGGTCCTGGTGCTCCTGCCCGCAGGATTTAGAGTTGAATCCATGTCGAGCAGGTGATGCTGCGGCAGTCTCACGGCTGTGGTATGTTAGGCTCATAGGAGAGCCTAACATGCAGACTGCCTCCATCAGAGTGCCAACTGCACGTTCCTGCATGGTGTGGCATGCACCATGTCGTGCATGCCACACCATGCAGGAACAGGGGTGCAATTCCAGGGGAACACAACATGTGCCCCCCTGCATGCACTCCCTGGCCCAGGAGCAGCAGTGGTCCCTGTTAGTGCCCCCTTAGTTGCCTCTCCATTTCATGACAGGTTCACTGTCATGAAACGGGCGGTGGACAGGCAACTCATAATATGTTTGGCAGTACCGCAGCAACACCACCAGCATATTACTGCCCATTTCCAGACTGCTGGGCAGCGGTATTCATGATCCAGGCAGAGCCTGAGGCCTCGCCTCAGGCTCTGCCCAACCGCCACACTCATAATATGGCAGGCGGGTCGCCAGTGTGGCTGTGGTCGGTCTGCCACCATGAGTACGGCCGTCAAGTGGTCCGCCGTACTCGTAATTGGGCCCTAAGTACGGGACACAATGCGTCCTATTAAATATTACATATTTGAAGAACTACACCTATTGGATAACCCGTAAAGATGGCACACAATCTCAACAAGGGACAATGCAAATTCAGGTAGCAAAAATCACGCAGCTCTTCATTGCTCAGCAAAGGATACAGACAGTTCACCTTACCAAAGACCTCATCAACAATGTTTTGGCCCTTTAAAACAAAACATATCATATAATGGAAGGGATCATATGGGACAATTATTATGTGCACTCCTGTTCTAGGCCACTGGATGCCATAAGAGTCATCAGTTAAAGCTGTCCTTTTTCAACCACCCATAAGCAGGGCAACCTAGTAAGTCCTAGTAAGTCGATGAAACCTTCATACCCTGTACAAACCCCAGGATAGGAGACAGCAAAGAGAGACTTACAAAAAATAAGAGAATTCCTCCTCCGAGATAGCTGACTACAGATGCTTCTTCTGCAAATAGCCACAAACTCACCCCTTTGCCTATGTCAACAAAAGGGATAGACAAGTCTAAATATACGATCGGTATCTGAAGCATACCTAAGACAACCAACCTATTCAAATTTCAACTTTGGATAATACCATAATATTAGTCAGAGAAATTGGGTTTTTGGTTGATTGGGGGGGTGAGGCTTGGTCAAGCACCAACCACACACCTTGTGAGGCACAAGCCAACTCTAAATTAACTTGTGCTGAACCTTCTGGTAGCTTGGCACAGAGCAGTCAGACTTAACTTAGAGGCAATGTGTAAAGTATTTGTGTAACACTTCAAACAGTAATAAAGTAAAAACACCACACAAAACGGATCCCACACCAAGTTATAAAAATAGTGCATTCATTAATAAATAACACATGGCCAAAATGACCAAAATCCAAATATTAGAACCAGAGATATTACATTTTAATAGTTTTAGTGAAGATAGCGCTAAAAAGCACGGAGAGGTAATTGTGGATATGTGGTCACGTCGGACTGGGACAAAGTCACAAGTTCACGCCCACCACGGTGGCACCGGCCAACTACACGGACCCAGTTAGGCCTGCTGAACAAAGTACCTTAAATCCTGGCTTGCGGAGCATTGAGAGGATTTGTGTTGCAGATGTGTAGCTGAAGAGTCGAAGCTATGTGTTGGTTCTGAAATGCATTGAGGCTGCGATGCGAGGGCCTGCGTCGTCTCCGAGGACCCAGCTAACAGGGATTGCGATGCAAAGTCTGTCATCAAGAATACAGTGCACAGTCAAGACAATGCGTCGATTCTGAAGAGCAGCGAGGTTGTGATGCGGATTCTGGCAGCATTGTCGAGGATCGACAAGGGATGCGAGGGCCTGTACCAAGGATGCATTGCATTGTCCAGGGGATGCGGCGGTTCCGAAGAGCTATGTGATGTGAGTCTCTGCGACTGGTCCAATTTATGCAGCAGAGGAGATGCATCTGTTCTGCTGGATGGATGCAGAGAGGATGGTAATTACCCTAAGCCCACTTCCAAGGGTCTCAGACCAGGGTGGCACCACTTGGCAGGGTAGACTTATAGATGGCAAAGTGCAGGTGCAAATTCAAGGGTGTTGGAAACTTGCTATGTCCCTGAAGCTTTAGATCAGGAGGCCAGTCAATTAGGTTTTGGAGTCACTCTGGCTTCTAGGTTCTGCAGATGCAGGTACAGTCCTTCTCACAAAGGCAGGAGGGCAGCAGGCAGCAGTTCAGCACAACAGGGCAGCAGTTCCTTCAGAGCAGGAGTCCAGCAGAGTGGCAGTCCTTGTAGCAGCACAAGAATCCTTCTTCCTGGCAGAGTATCCACAGATCCAGAATCATACTGAAGTGTTGGTTTCTCAGGTTCAGTATTTATACACAGTTGTCCCACTTTTTAAATACACTGCACACTGCCCTGGGCTGTCCAGGGTCTACCCTAGGGGTGACTTATATGTATTAAAAAGGAAGGTTTCGGCCTGGCAAAGGGTTTACTTTGCGAGGTCAAAATGGCAGTTTTAAATTGCACACACAGGCTCTGCAATGGCAGACCTGAGACATGTTTAAATGGCTACCCACGTGGGTGGCACAATCAGTGCTGCAGGCCCACTAGCAAGATTAGACCCAATATGGGCAGCCCAATTACACAGAACCTGGGGCCATTAACTAAGGTGAAAAACACAATGGTTAAGGGAAGAACGATATTTCATAAACAACAAAACATGAACAGAAAAAAGAGAAAAAGAAAACAAGGTACTCACAAAAGACATTGTCTTGCAAACTGATTTCACCATTTCATAACTCAGAAAAGGAAAGGGCCAGCACCAACACCAGCGATAAAGGCCAAAACATCATCCACCAATAAGAAACCTCAAACGTGCGACCCAAATTAAAAAAGGACTCCAAAAGTAAGAAAAAATCAATAAAAATTTCCACTCACTGATAGCATGTAGCACTCCGAGCTCAAAGAGATAGATTATTCTAAAAGCCCAGTACACTGCTACCGACACATGAAATCACCACAGTATTCCTCACAAAGGTGATAGTGGATATGAATTGACCAGATGTTCATGTATGCTTTGCTTCACCCCTTCTGCTAAGGAATATAGTCAATGTAAGAGGAAAACTTCCACACACAATGAATATTATCTCATTAACATAAAATGTACCACTAATTCTGGTGACAGCTTCAAATAGCCTTCCTCACCACCCAACAAGAAGATTTCAAATGCTACAATGAAAACGCATTTTTCTGTATTGCCAGTGCACACACATCATCTCCTGCAAACACCTTATTAAGGGTGAGCTGGCAGTAACCAAGATGGACTTCCCCTCTGGTGAAATTGCTTGGTAACACCTGCTGCTTTGATTGACAGACTCTGAAATCTTGCTCATTCAGCGTATAAAGGGGTGGTAAAAATCAAAGTAATTCCCGGAAATAAGATTCACCCAGTTGGATGACATGAGAGAAACCCTTATCAGTAAATATGTTTCCTGGCAATCCGCTGCACCAACCCGTCTGCCTGCCCCTGTTCTCTTGGAGGAAATCACTCCTTGCCTCTGGGCCCAGGCAGGCATAGACTTCAGTAGACTCTCTGACAGATGAAACATCCCTCACTGTGCTTCATAACTACTCAAAATCTTCTCATGGGCTTGGATATATGTATGTGGAGTTTTTCTAGATAAAATCTGGCATAAAGGCAGCATGGTGAACTCAGTAAATGGACTGCCTTCTCAGAGCTATACTCTTAATACCTAGCCTCCTTACAGGCTACCCACATTGAAATTACTCCCCACTGGCCTCAAGCCAACGGCGAGGCAGACAAATGTACGTTAAATCTAACCATCTACTTAGCATGTCCATCTGGACAGTGTTGAGCGGTTGAGCCATTCCTTCCTGGGGGAGTATATAAATGTAGCACACCAGAGAACTGGGCACTCTGCATCTTAACTTTGTGTGAGAAGAGTGACCGCATCCCAGAAGCACAGAAGGAATGAAGAGATAATGAGTACAAGATGAATTTCTTGTGCTACTCTCTTCCAGATCTGAGATGAGGTGCTCATGAAAAACCATTACCACCTGGAGTAAATTAGGAGTTCCTTTTGAAATGAGACCTTGCACTGTGTCTGATATGTGAGAAGTACTCCTCGTAAGAGCCAGGTATAGCAATGACACAGCAACCTTTGATTTTTTAAAGAAGTTCTAAGCACCCAGAAAATCTGACGGCATGACATACTCAGAACGTGATCACCCTTCTGATGTCTGGCCAGGTTATAGCAGAGCAGATGCTCCATCTCCACCATCTACATCTACACTCAAGGACAGAAGGAAAAACTTCTATCCCTGGTCAGTCTGAGGGTTCCCACTATTATGTGAGAGCTGGTCCATTGGAACGATCTATGGATTTTATATGCTTAATGGTATATGTTCACTGAATTTTGGTTCTTGCTCAGTGTTTGACTAAAAGTACTGTGAAGCAGCGTAATTAGGGCCCCACCCCATTTACGTCATGTATATACATTTATGCATTTATATACGACATTTATATACACGTGTGGTCTAACTTTATTAACGTGTGTGATATTTATGTTTGAATTAATGTTGTGCAACTACTAAAATCACTCAGCATTCACATGTAACAGAGTTGGGTTAATTCATAGACTGGTGTAACTATGTTATTATGCATATATTCATGTTTTACACTAATATATTCTAATGGATCAATAGTATTTAAACATATTTCAATTTTGATTTTTGAGCTAATTCAGCTTGACCCTTGGCTTTAAACTGAAATCCTTGCCTAACATTGCCAGTATTGTCTTTTCTGCAGGTGCGATATAATGCTTTTTGTTAGCTAGCGAAAGGCCTATTGTTGATGTGACATTTGATAGTGAGACCTGGGAGCAGAAAGTTGGCAACGAGCATGAAGCAGTGATGGTGAGAGAAAAGCCTCCTGTTCATGGCTTACTGGGAAGATGCAACATCCATGGCCGGTAGCTGCATACCTAGTTGTATAGAGGTGGGAAACTTAAGAAGTATATTGATTCTCCTAAAACGTCTGTTGGATTGGTTCTCAGTGGTTCACTGGATCTCCTCATTTACCCTGCAGCCTGTTTTTTTAAACCGAACTATACAAGAAGCCAATGGCACGGAATGCCCTACTGTCTTACAACAGTTATCATCCTAACTCACTCAGAAACAATCTCCCTTTTGGTCAGTTCCTGCACCTCAGGCACAATTGCTCTCATCTCCAGAGGTACAAGGAACATGCTAGTACCAGGTCTATCCAACTATTAGACAGACAATACCCTGCCTCGGTTATATGTGCGGTGGCCAAGAGAGCCAGGAACAATAACCGGGATGCCCTTTTGCATATTAGGCCTCCCAAATCAACAACAGAGAGACTAGTGTGCGCCAACACCTTCTGCAGCCTCCCCAGTTCAATCAAGAAATCAATATGCAGCAATTTGCATATCTTGAAGAAAGGAAACAACTCTATTCCACGTCCCTTGTTTGCGTTCAAACGCAGCAGCAGCCTAAAAGATAAGTTAGTTCACACAAGACCCCCGACTATTGCTGCAAACAGAAAAGACACACTCTGGGGCCTACTGCCAGTACAAGGACATTTCCCCTTTGGTTACTGTAGAGTCTGTGCCCTTACGGCACACACCACTGGCACACACCACTCACATTGACATTGCGAGGATTACCCCGTGGGTAATGAGGCAACATACAAACTGTAATAGCGAAAGACTCATCTACCTCATCACTTGCCCTTGTGGGCTCCGCTATGTTGGTATGACGACAAGAAAAATTAAAACTTGCATTACTGAACGCAAAAGCACAATCAGGTGTAAGAAACAGGGCACTAAACTGATCAATCATTTCATTGAGAAAAGAAATGCAGCTGACGAATTGCACTGGATATTATTGAACAAACCTACTGAACCATTACCAGTTGCAAACATCTCACAATACCTTTTCTTCATAGAACAAAAATGGATCTTTAGTTTACGTAGCCACATTAACAGGCTCAACGTCGAAATCCCATGGTCATTTATTTCCTGAATAGATTATTTCTACATCGAGGCTTAACACAAAGCATCTAAATAGACTAAGTGTTTTTCAATTACATATACACCCAAATGTCTTTGGTTGGTTTGAAGTATGTGACTAGCTAGGATCTAGGATAGTCGCACACCACCTTGTGACTATTTTTGACTCTTTTGACATACACCACAGCATATCTTGAAAATCAAAGGTGTTGACACATTGCATCATTTTTATTTTATTATATTTTTTCCTGAAGATTATTTTTTCACAATGCTAAATTCTTCCATCATTTTTCATGGCTACCACCCACCGCACATTGCTCGGTAATATACAACTCTTCACTCACCTGAATTGTATCAAGCAGCAGCCTTCCTTACACATGCGTGCTGCGTGTGAGATGTCTGGTGCTCAGTGGCACTTTTGAATACACTCCCCTGCATTCCAGCGTACTACATCACACATACGTGGCTACTGACGCGTCAGCACTGAACAGAACTTAGTGCAGGTAAGCACATTTCTCCCCCACTATTTAGCAACCATGTTGTGTGTTTCGAGACGATCTATCGGCCTCTTTTACGATGCCGCTAACACCTGCACCCTACAGCTGACTCTTTGGCATACATACTGGTGCACCTATTTAAAGTTACCACTCTTTTTAATTGATAAATCCTGATTGAAGGAGCAACTGCAATGAGCACAATACTTTCCATACGGTCTGACGGCTTCATTCCCCCGAACTACATGGCGAGCTACACTGCAGGCTGCGGGTTACTTTTATTATTTACATGCCTGTGCTAAGTTGAGAGTCTATATAATACTGGTTTTACCTCTTATGCTTGAGCTCTATTGGTTCCCTTATTGTCACACATATCGGCACACTGCTATAGTATACTGCAGCTTGCATACCTCTCATATTCACTGTTAGACTTGGCATCCTTGGCTTGGGTTCCACTGACTTTTTGCCTCTACCTCCTGTATTTTTGATGTTGTGCTGGATTTTGTTTTTGCTAGCTTAGATGCTTTGGCCACTTTGACACTGCTGATCAGTGTTAAAGTGCAAGTGCTCCCTAGGGAAATTGTTGATTATCCATGACTGGCATATTTGTTTTACTGGTAAGTCCCTAATAAAGTGAACTGAGTGTTCCAGGGGCTGTAAATCAAATGCTACTAGTGGGCCTGCAGCACTGACTGTGCTGCCCACATGAGTAGCCCTATAAAGGTATCTCAGACCTGCCACTGCAGTGTCTGAGCGCAGTTTTAAACTGCCAAGTCAACCTGACAAGTGCACCCACTTGCCAGGCCCCCACTTTCCCTTTTCTTACATGTAAGACACCCCTCAGATAGGCCCAAGGTACCCATTTGGGCAGGGTTCATTGTAGGTAAAAGGTAGGACATGTGCTGGTGTGTTTTACATGTCCTGATAGTGAAATACTGCCAATTTCGTTTTTCACTATTGAAAGGCTATCTGTCCCATAGGCTAACATGGGAGTTGCTTTGTAACATCTTACAAGTGTCAATTTCCATTGGGACAAGATAGAGAAATGGAGATTAGGCTCTCTGAACTCAGAATTTAATTACACATTTTTTTAGGAAGATGGCTTTTAAATTGTGTGTTTGAAAATGCCACTTTTAGAAACTGCCTCTGCCTGTTTGTGTAATGACTGTCTGGTTTTTGAGTGACAGGGGCTGGGGATGTGCATTTACTGTAGACAGCCACCGGGGGGAGGGTTGAGGTGTGTCCTGCCTTTCCTGGGTGACTCATAGATGGGCTGTAATAGACCTTGGCTGCATTTAGAGTGGTGGGAGGTGTTTCCCTTGCACCTGAATAGGCTGTGTCTCCTTTGCACAATGCTGTCTCCACCCCCTGTGGTCATGCTGCACCAGAGAGGACAGAACTGGTTGGACTGGGCTCAGAGACCCTTGCCACAAAGAGAACAAAGAGAAGACGGGGTATAGGTATTGGACATTAAACCCCAGAGAATTAGATCACTTCTGGACTCAAGAGGAACCTTTGCCAAGGAGAAGAGCTGGAGAGCTATGAGGAGAAGTACTGCCCCTTTGATGTGTGTTTTGCTGGGTTGGCCTGCAGTTGCTGCTTCTGCCAAGGAAAGGACAAAGACTGGAACTTTGCTGTGAACCTGCTTGCAGGAGAATCTCCAAGGGCTTGTGTGTGCTGGCCACCTGTTCTGAAGTCTCAGGGACACAAAGACTTCACCTGCAACCCACTGACCTTCACCTGGACTCCTGTGTGGACTCCTGTATTCAAAAGGGCACCAATTCCAGTTTCTGTGTGTTTAGTGCTGTAAAGCAAGAAAAACAACTCAGACGCCGTCAGTGCCGCCGCCAGTGACTCAGCCATCTGCACTGAAGTGAAGTGCACAACACACTGCCCCACCTGCAATGCATATCCAATGCCCTTCGATGCCCTTCCCGACACCAGTGCTTGCACTGATGCGTCACCACCAGCACCAGCTTCTCGTTATCATGGAGCCGATAACTGATGAGGGTGACTTCATGAACTCTTCGACTTCGCATCGCCTCACCGGAACCGATCCCTCACCACAGATGCCGACGACTTCCCCTGTCCTTGACACGGACATGACGTCTTGCCTCCCCCGTGGCAACCAGGGAACTGGCCTCGACCTCGACTCCGACGCCTCACCTCCACGACACCGTGCATCATCCATAGACTTTTTTTTCCAAGGTACGGTTGTTTGGGGGGTCTGTGTGACTCCGTGCCCGACGCCACGCACCTCATGATTGGCGCCGTACTGTGGATTTATGCCTGTCATGACGTCGTAATAGCCCCAGGTGGAGCTATTTGGTTTCTGCAAGTTCTATTTTTGCAATGGCTGTTCTAAAGTCATAAATTGCTACATGTATGTTGGATTTTTGTCATTTTGGTCTTGTTGAGCTTAGATAAAGATACCTTATTTTTTCTAAAATGGTGTGGTGTCCATTTGTGGTGTTTTCATTGTGTTACTGTGTGTTTTGAGTACACATACTTTACACATTGCCTTTGGGATAAGCCTGTTTGCTCATGCCAAGCTAGCAAGGGATGAGCAGGGGTTATGTAAAGTGTGTATCCCCCTTACCCCGACTAGAAGCAAGGGTCCCTACTTGGCCAAAGGTACATACCTCTGCCAATTAGAGACCCCCCATTTCTAACATGTGCTTTATGGCTCCCTTATTGGCACACATGTCGGTGCGCCGATATGGTATCTTGCAGCTTGCATAGCTCTCATATTCACTATCCTGCTCTCAGTTGAGTGTTTGTGGTATATACCGCCTTGTTTTTGGTCAAAGCCATTCTGATAGCTTAGCTGCTATGCCGCCTTTATTTAAACTTTATGGCTTCCACAATTTTCCATTTGCGGTCCAGTGTTTCCAATTGAGTAATGGTAAATTATATTATCAGTTTTTACCAGTCCTTACTTGATGGCTCAATTGTATTTGTGGTTGTTAATTGTTTTTGGCTTTAGTGCCGATTAACATATTTCACACCAGTGAAAACACATTTATTACCACTTTTAGGCAGGTGCACTCATAAGTACGTCTATATATAGATAGTGTGAGGTCTACATCTGCATATCAATCTAACCTTTGTTTTAAATGCTGATTTTCTGGCAGATCCCTTCTCTCTTTTTCTACCTTCCTTTGTTTGAAGTACCTAGAGTTTCTACCATTCTTATTCCTGCTCTTTTACAAAACTATAGGATAGAGAGCACCCAGAACCCAATACCAGGGCCCCCGAGCTTAAGCATCACACCCGACGACTGCGGGTAAGCCTTGTTCAAGCGTTTCATGTGCATGTATACCTGTTTTGATATATGAAGTACTCACCTTAGCAGTTGTACCTCACTCAATTAGTTCAAATGTATCCACTCTACACATGTCAAGAATAGGTTTAATTGCACAGATCACTGTGTTTGGGTGATAGGTGGCATAACTGAACCAACCGCCTCTTTTCATGAAACAGTAACCTAGATGTTTATATATTTTTCTACAGGTGACTGACAGTGGATCCCCTTGAATTTACCAGTGGATCACTGCAAGATTTTGTATTATATTATATTATCACTTTTGAGCTCATCTCTTTGAGCAGAAGCATATTTACTTTAGGTCCTGACGAATGCCGCAACACCTCATCTGAGGGTACAATGGCTGAAACATGCTGACCTTCTCCGGTGACACACCTCAGCAGGTTTAATTTACTCCTGTAGTATCCTTTGGTTTAATCCGGACCCAGGGACGCACGAATCAAGGTGTCCACGTACCCTGTAGCCAGTTTTAACCATCACCTTTTTGCATGCTCTGCTTAACACACCATATTCTAGCTCATTGTAGCGTACCCACCATACCTCTGAAAACATCAGCTGAGCTCCTGTTTCTCAGTGAAAGATTTGTAGCCCGCACCGTGACTAGACATCACGGTGCAAGGAAGTTCCTGATGATGTAGCAGGCCACCTATGGTAGGTGAGGGAAATCGTCCTTAAATGGAATATCCCTTCCCCGTTAGGTTACTCTTGATACTTTAATTTGTTTCTCTTTCTTACTTAGACATAGGTGTTTATTTGTGTGGTAGAGGTGTTAACGCCGATTCTTATCTAATTATCTATAAGAACCTTCTGGTCGCCAGGATCTTTTTACCTGTTGAATAGTGTAAAGGAGAGAATCTCATCTGGTTATATAACAGCATCCATTTTTGTCTGTAAGGACCACTGACTCCGAATTCAAGTTTATGAATTTATTATCGCCAAAAACAACTGGACATGCAAACACCTCAACACGAGGTTAAAGAAATAGATGGGCACTAATACAAATAATAATCTACGCAGGAGTCTCATCCGACTCAGAATAAAGAGAATCGATAGTTCCAGAAGGATCAACCAAGCTATGATTGCTCCAATTTCTACGTTGCTCTTCATTTATCTAAGCAAGCTTTAAATCAATTGCTGTCCCTACACTAACTCTTAGTGACATCCCTACATAACGATTTTCCCAGGCAAGAGTAAATAAAAGGTGTCAGCTGTGAAGACTTCCTCAGAAGTGCAATCACCTAGTACCTAAGCTCAGATTATTTTATGCTCCTTCATCAGGACACTCTCTGTCCTCCTCTCTGGTCTCCCCTACCTCTTCTCTGGCCTCCTCCCTCAGGGCACTATCCCTAATACAAAACCCTAATACAATTGTACATGCCTTTGTCACGCCTCCTTGGCCAGGTCTTCTTTCTTGTACTTTTCCATCGAAACGGTTACTTCATCCTGGACGGTTGCGATGACCTTGAGTCCCAGGCACCTTCTCCGCTGAAAGTATCATCCCTAAATTCCATTGCACTCCCTGTACCATGCCTCCCATCTCTCTAACTTTAGAAAACAAAGAGTTAGTCTTTTACTAACGAGACATGTGTCCTTGCACCTGCAACAAAAGATACGTTCAACAGAGACCTTCTACTGTGCTAATTAAATCTACCGTTTGTGCCCAGAGAGCCTTACCAAGAGAAACTTTTCTCTGCCTACAAAATAAGCTAACATAAGAATAAACCAGGCCTTTCCTAAGCATATAGGTAGTCAGGCCTTTACATATGACTTTTAAACACACATCTTACTTTTCTCTATAAGCATTTTCATTACAATACATATGCGAAAATGAATTTCATGTGCAACTTTAATATGGTGCACATTTAAACTATTGCAATTGAATTACACACAAACTGATTTGTCTATGCACTATTTTTCACACAATTCAATAAACATTACATTGCATAATTATCATAACCCAGTTATACTGCTGATTCACTTAATATCAGCGAACTATTCACTCTTTACTAAACATGCATGAATATATAACTAAGTATATACGGATATATGTCTGAGTATATGCGGGTGCGAACTACCAGTGATTATGATGCACCCCTACAAATTTCACAAGAATATGTCGCTCTATCAGTTCCCCCCTTTGATGACTCCTGTCATCACATTTCCTTCAACTCCCTTGGAGAAAGAACCGACCTAAACAGAACTTGTTGCCATTTTTCCTGGTCTTAGATTCTCCATTCTCTTGAGCCTCTGATATTGACTGTCCTGCAGTCTAGCCAGTCTCATCTCATTTTCCCTCAAAGCTCTCTTAACTCTGCCTGCTCGATACCACTTGTAGGCCTTGATCGAAATCCACAGACAAACCACACAAACCACCACGATAAGGAGGAGTCTCAGAACATACCCAAGGAATCCCTTTCCTAGATTTGCAAACCAGCTTCCCACTTGACCAAATCCCTTGCCAACTTTTTCCCAAACCCCCTCTTCGGTCAAATCCGCTATTCTTGTGTGGATGGTAGTGATATTACTTATATATTTCTCCAGATCTTTGCTACGGTCTGGTATATAAGTGCAGCACTCTTGAACCTTCAACAATTTACAGACTCCGCCCTCTTTTGCCAATAAGACATCCAAAGCAAGGCGATTCTGCAAAACCATTGCCCTTATTGACAACATCTCTCCTTCCACCAGTACCAATGACTTTGCTGTATTCATCGATAGTTCATCTACCACAGTCGCTAATCTCCGGAGTTTCACATCATTCAAAACTACTCCCAGACTGGGTATCATAGCTCCAAAGATATCCCCCACAATGATCCCTGCACTTGCAGCTCTTCTCGTTCTTGAATGCTTCCCACCTTCTAGAAGTTCCAAATCCTCTGTATGGTAAATCTTTGGAAATATTATTGCCAAATAACATGTTCCATACCAATTTGCAGGCAACCTCACATAAGCATTCTTCCCACACACAAAATACACCGTTGGTATCACTTGTACAGTACCTTGGAGAAAATCTTTTGCCACATCTGCCATGGTGAAAACGTGATCGCAAGTGCTTTGTCCCACTGCAACCTTTTCGTAGTAAGTCTGATAACGCCTTATGCACAGCTTACCCCTCTGCTCTTTGTCTAACGCTATAGGACCATAGCTTCCCTTTGTCTTATGCAATTTTTCCTCATCTGTCCAATCAGGTCTATTATGGCCCATGTCTCGTGACTGGGTCAGCTTTCTGTACCTGTCCTCTACCTGATCTACGAACTTTTTCTCTACATCTGACAATGAGCAGGTCAGATTATGTCTGTGAGCGAATGCTGTATCCAATTCCAAAGTCGGTATGAAGAACTTCCTGAGTCTATCCTCGGTCTTATAATAGTCATACTTATTCAAATGCTTGTAAGCTGGGACTTCAGGAAGCACTGCGTCGAAATTGGAAAAGAAATACTCAAACTGATCTCTCTCATAAAATATACTAAGCAAAAGACTACATGAATTCCATAAGTCAGTGGAAGATGGTGGTATCTAATACCCTCGTCCACTGAAGCGGGCAACTGCATACACACATAACAATCTTTCGCATCCATCGCATCAACATACTCATATAGCAGCCTGGCATATGCATTAAGCTTAAAATCACTCCTAGACAAATCTATATGTAACCTACGACTTTCTTCTAATAGCAAAGCTCTATCAGCTCCCATGTTTACCTCTTTTTGGCTAGGTGTAGTAGGTGTAGGTGTCCCTGGCACCCCCTTCACTTCTAGCTCATGCGAACCAGTATATGAGACTATGATTACTATGATTATAGAGACTATCACACCACTTATAAGTACGCCTACAATCCACTTAGATCTACGATTGGGATCTCCCGGCTCCATGGTTTCGAAAGTTCTCAAAAGTTCTTGGTTATAGCAATGAACCCTGAAAAAGTCTCTGTGTCCTTGGCTCGTGACTTGCTTAACCAGCTCGAGCAACCATGAAATCTCCGGATTTTCCCTTTTCGATCACAGTCTTATTTACACAGTCCAGAAAAAGACTTCCCTAGTTTTCGTTCCTCTTCTGTGGAAAGTCCCTAAGTTTATTCTTCTTCCACTCGGACCTAGGTTATCTTCTTCTTTTAGACTTTTATTTACAGTTTATAGTTGATCCACAATAAGATCCTCATTGAGCAGTTCCAGAACGTGATACAAAAGTTCAAGACGCAAAATTACCATTTCATGTGAAGACGGCTCAAACCCAAAAGACGGAAATTCGAGTCGATGCAGAACCAAGTGTCGAACTTCACTCAGAAGCGGGGGATTCGGAACTGTGAGGGTCAGTATTCCTTCTACCTCGAGCCCTGGCAACTGCAGCACCACCTTCACTATCACATTCGGGCTCCGACGGACCACCAGCACTGACCTCAGCCTTCCCGTGCTCACTACCCCCTGCATCAAACACTGTGTAAGTCCACTCAGGGGTAGAGTATCTGCAACAAGGTACTCTTGTTCTTTTCGACCTTCGCCGACTATCTTGAGCCTGGTCTTCGTCGCTTGCCTCTGTTTCAGACGCTTCAGACACTGGGGCAAGGTCTCTTTCAGGTGCTAACCTCAGGTTCCATCGCCTCTGTCTTTCAGGCCAACTCTCCTCACTTCTGTTCGTTCTTCTGCCTTCCCCTGCTATACCCAGTGCACTACTTCCTCTTTCTGCTGAATCTGACTCTTCTCCGCCCACTGCACCGTTTCTGTCTTCGGTGTCTGAGTCAGGGTTCGAGCTGTTGAAACCCCCTTCAGCTTGCTCTAGTGCACCACCAGCTGTGTCAGCAACCCTTACAGCTTGACTTGTCCTCTCATGTGGCCCTGCCACATCAGCTGGATTTTCATCTACGAGAGGAGCTGTTTCTTCCAAGGGTGCTGAAACTCTGCGGGTATGGGAGGCATGCACCCAGTTCGGCAATCCTCCACACTTTACTGCTGTGTTCGTGATGAGTATCACCTGGTACGGGCCACGCCAGCGAGCATCCAAGCAACTCTTCCTCACGTGTTTCCGGACAAGCACCCAATCTCCGGGGCACAGGTCGTGGCACAGATCACTCGAGGCTGGGACCACTGCAGCCTGCACCTCCTGGGATACAGAACGGACCACATCAGATAGTCCTTTACAATAATCGAGAATCAAGTCATCAGTGATGCTTATCAAGGCTGTAGCTGGTACTGCCGGCAACCTCATTGCCCTTCCCATTAGTATCTCGTGGGGGACAACCCGGTTTTCCTGTCTGGGACACTTCGCATGCTCATTAACACAAGCGGCAAGGCATCGGGCCATTTCAGGGATGTCGAAGAACACATTTTTGCCATCCGGGCCTTCAAAGTTCCATTAACTTGTTCCACCATCCCAGAAGCCTCTGGTCTGTAACTACAGTGGAGTCTCTGGTCAATATTCAATGCAGCACAAAGTAACTTCATGATTTCACTGTGGAAGTGCCTTCCTCTATCAGATTCCAAAGAGGTTGGGATCCCGAACCTAGGGATGAGCTCCCTCAACAATAACTTAGCCACTGTGAGAGTGTCACACCTGCGTGTTGGGTAAGCCTCCACCCACCGTGAGAATACACATACCAGCACTAAAATGTACCTCAACCCATTACACTTAGGCATTTCCACGAAGTCTAACTGTATCCTGTTGAAAGGCCCACCTGACCTCCCAATGTGACTCAATGTAACTACAGTTTTCTTTCCAGCATTCATCTGCTGACACGTAACACACCTCTGACACACTGTTTCAGCCATTGCCCGAAATCGTGGGTTATACCACGTCTGTCTAAACACCCTCATCATTGCATCTCTACCAAGGTGTGCCTGTCCATGTATCAGCCTTGCCATCGGACTTAACAACTCTTCTGGTAATACGGCTCTCCCATCACTGGAGACCCACACATCCACGTCTCCTCTTTCACAACCTGCTTTGATCCATCCTTCTCTCTCCTGGTCTGAGACTTCATCCTGCAATCGCTTGAGCTCTTCCCAAGTGTCTGCCATGGCCAACATTATGTTGAGCTCGGTTCTTTCTTGGCTCTCCCCTGCGTATCTATCTGTGAATATGCATCCTTGTTCTGCACAGAACCGGGCAACCTCGTCTGCGTAATTATTGCCCAATGACACAAAGGCTTCCCCTTTCCCATGCGCGGAACATTTAACAACAGCAATTTCCTTCGGATGCTGTAATGCATCCAACAGTTGTCTTACATATTCTCCATTCCTAATGGGTGAGCCAGATGATGTCAAAAATCCCCTCTGAGACCATAACTGCCCGAAGTCATGCACCACACCAAACCCATATTGGCTGTCGGTGTAAATCGTGATTCGAATTTGATCAGCGGCCAAACAGGCACGAGTCAAGGCAATGATCTCAGCTACCTGCGCGGAGCGTACTCCTTCTAGGCAAGCAGCCTCAACCACTCCCGAAATGGTACACACAGCAAACGCTGCTCTCAATTGCCCAACACTGTCCCTTAAGCATGAACCATCGACAAAGAAAATTTCATCTGGGTCAGCCAGCGGTTCATCGACAATGTCAGGTCTCGGTTTGGTGCAAAGTTCGGTCACATCGAGACAATCATGGTCCGCACAATCTTCATCATCTGCGTTTGGTGTAGGCATCAATGTCGCAGGGTTCAAGACAGAGCACCTTCTCAGAGTCACATTCTCTGCGGCAAGTATGACTTGCTCGTACCTCGTTAACCTATTGTTCGTTAGGTGCTGAGTCTTGGTTCTGGTCATTAATAACTCAACCGAGTGTGGCACATATACAGTCAGTGGATGTCCCATTACAATGCTTTCACATCTTTCAATGCTGACACCTGTTGCAGCAACGGATCTTAGACATCCGGGCAACGCAGAAGCTACTGGATCTAGAGTAGCTGAGAAATAGGCAACTGGTCTACGGACACCTCCATGGTTCTGAGCTAAGACTGCTAATGCACATCCTTCCCTCTCACAACAGAACAATGAAAAGGCCTTGTTGTAATCAGGCATCCCCAGTGCCGGAGCACTGCACAATTCCTCTCTCAGTTTCAGGAATGACATCAAGCACTCCTCGTCCCATGGTACCGGATCACTCACATCCTTGTGCGTAAGCCTCTGCAAAGGCTTTGCTCTCAAGGAGAAACTAGGAATCCACTGTCGACAGTAGCCGACCATTCCCAGAAACATCCTAACTTCTCTCTGTGTGGTGGGTACTGCCATACTCATTATTGCCTCAATTCGGTCTGGTGACACCTTCCTCTTGCCTTTTTCCAATCTGTGTCCCAAGTACTGTACCTCATTCAAACAGTACTGCAGCTTGTTTGGGGACACCTTATGTCCATTCTCTGCTAAGTGGTTCAACAGGGCTACAGTGTCAATTCTGCAAGCATCTTCTGTTTCTGAGGCAATGAGTAAATCGTCTATGTATTGAACGAGGACTGAGTTCTGCGGCAACACAAGACTCTCAAGATTCTTTTTCAGGATCTGGTTAAAGATCGATGGACTTTCTGTATACCCTTGAGGGATACGACACCATTTTAACATGCGATTTTCCAGCCTGAATGCAAAAAGAAATTGGCTTTCCTCATGGAGCGGTATCGAAAAGAAGGCTTGACACAAGTCGATGACAGTAAACCACTCGGCTTCGCATGGGATCTGGAACAGTATTACTGAAGGACTCGGTACCACTGGACAACAAGGGACAACTATCGTGTTGACCTTTCGCAGGTCTTGCACGATCCTGTATTTCCCGCTCGGTTTCTGTAGTCCCATAATAGGTGAATTACAGGGGCTACCTCTGATCTC
This sequence comes from Calotriton arnoldi, assembly GCA_963921515.1. Classification (NCBI taxonomy): domain Eukaryota; kingdom Metazoa; phylum Chordata; class Amphibia; order Caudata; family Salamandridae; genus Calotriton; species Calotriton arnoldi. The sequence goes on along the minus strand of CAWUFW010005186.1, from coordinate 790,365 downwards.
TTTCAGAATGCCTTTCTCAATGAAAGTCTCGATTACAGGTTTTATCCCTGCAATCGTTTCTGGCGACAGGTTGTATTGAGGTGTCCTTGGGAAATCAACATTCTGCTTCACCTCAATCCGCACCGGTTCAACCCCTCTTATTAGACCTATTTCATCGCCTGCGAAATCCCACACCACAGATGACACTGCGTCTCTCAAATCAGGTGGAAGTTCTTCCACAGTCACCATTGGGTACAGATCTATACATAGATGCTGATTTGTAACCTTAAAGTCAGCATCGTCATCCCTCGTCTGAACCTCCACCCCCTGAGGTGTACAATAAATCGTGCAGTTCAACTTGCACAACAGATCTCTTCCCAAAAGGCAAACTGGACTTGTATCACACACTACAAACTGATGTCTAGTTTGGAAGGAACCTATCTTTACTAAGATCGGTTCTGTCAACGGGCTGCTTATTCTTTTATTCGCTACTCCGACAACCTGGATTGATTGTCCCGAGAGGGGTAGGTTAGGGACCACTGCTGATCTTACAGTGGACCGGGTAGCACCAGTATCAACCAAAAGTGTGGCAGGATGACCCTCAATATCTGCCTCCACAAAAGGTCCCCTTTGGTCTACCTCCAAGACCGCTCCAAGCGTGCAGTCTTCCTCCCCCCTCAGGCACCGTCAGGATAAAGGGTCTGAGCTACTCTCGTCATAGTCTTCGAACAGGGGCATCTGTTGGTACATTCGTATTCCTTGTGAAATCCTTGGAGCCTGGGGAACCTGTGCTTGAGGGCTGTATATCCCCCCTTTCATCACCCTAGGCCTCGTCACGGTGTTAACCACCTCCGGCGCGGGTGCCTGAACCCCCTCTTCCTCTTCCTGCAACTGATTAGCTGGGTTCAAGGGACACTCGCGTTTCCAATGTCCGACCTGACGACAAAGATGACACGCAGTGGTCTTCTTCAGTGTGGCCACGTCCACTCCCGTCTTGGGGTCTATTGGTTTTCCCTTTCCCTGTCCTTGCCCATTCTGGTTCCCCTGGAAATTTCCTTGCTTTCTTCCTAAGGTCCCTCCATTAGACTGACCCTGTGCTGTCTGCATCTGGACGAGCATCAATTTGTCTTTTAGCTTCCGATGTTTCGATTCCACCTCATCACTACAGTACTTTGCATACCTCAAAATTTCATCTACCGGCTTATTCTGCCAGCAGATCAGATGGTGCTGTATCATGAGGCTGACTTCTGATCTCAGACCCAGTACAAACTTTGAGACAAACTGTCCCATATCCTTGGGGTCTAACGTATCTAATCCACTGTACTGTTTGAAAGCTTGCAGAAGTCTTTCGTAATATTCATGCACCGTTTCTTTGGGTTCCTGTACAGTTCGATCTATCTTAACCCAATCTATATCTTGAGGTGAAATCTTCAGTTTTAGCCATGTAATCACCTGCTCAAATTTTTTCATTACAAGGGGTGATGGGCCATTTGTAACCGCCTCCCTTTCAGGTTCCGAAGTCGGCCACTCGACAGCGACTTTACAAGCTGTCCACAAATCTCCCGGCACCACTATGTCAAACAAGGTGTTCAAATCAATCCACAATACTTTTGAAATTTTAACAAACCGCTCAACCTGCTTGTACCACTCTACTGGTTTCTCCCTCAGCCGAGGAAAATCATTTGTAAATGCAGCCAAGTCACCTCTATTCCACGGCACATGCACATACCCTCCATTCTGTACTTCCCGTAAAGGAAAATTTCCGACACCCGTCGCCCCCCCTCCTGGAGGCGGCGTTTCCCCCTCAGCTTTCTTTGCTATTTTCTTCTTGAACCACCTTTCTTCCCATTTGTCCAACATAATCCATATCCGCATCCCTACAATCAGATCTCTGGTGTGTGTCCTTAATCCTGTGATTATTTTCTCCTCCAGCTCCTGATCACTGTATTGCAATCTATGCGGTCCTTGCAACGTTTTAGTTTTATTCAGGTCTACCTCATATCTTTTGGCCAACGCCGTTAAATTTTCATGTGCTATTCTAGCTTTTCGAGTCACATCCTTTGCTACGAACAGCAGCTCATCTGATCCATAAATTTCTATTCTTTCCAAAGGTAGACTCCCGCTAATCATCTCGTCTACCTCTGCTTTCAACCTTACTACGTCTAGCAACCTTGCCTGTACTGCACTCCTCAGTACTTCTCGACAAGTTGAGCCGTCCCGCTCATCACAGTCACTATTCTGTCCTTGTGACCTATTCCTTTCCATCGTATTCCTGGAACTTGGTCTGTCTTCCGAGATGTTTTGTTCCCTATCTCCTGGCATCCTATCACTTTGGTTTCTCACCGTTGGTGTCCACATCCTCAAAGCTGACTTGGATTCGTGCAAAGACCTCGGTCTGACTGATCTCTCATCCTCCTGTCTAAAGGAAGAGTCTGCAGTAGCCGGTAACGGCGTACTTGTCTCCAATGGTCTTGGGAAATGAACCACTCGTACTCCGAACCCATTCCCACTCTCACTGGTTACTTCTTCCCTTCCCATCTGTATGGAGCTTCCTTCTCTCACTCGGTCTGGGTCATATACCGGTACTATAGGGCCAATGGTAACCGGTACTGTCAAGGAGTCCTGTATCCTGGTGTTCCCAACAGGAGGCTGTGTTATCATAGACGTCGTCGCCCCTTCCGTTCCTGTGGAAATCCTTCCCACTACTCTCATGCTAGTCTGATTCTGTCTCTCATCAATTTCTACTGCTGGAGTCGGCTTTCCCTCTTCTGAATCTGGATTAAATGGAGGTGGCCTCTCTGCCAGCAACCTGTCTAACAGGCTGTCGTCTGTATCACTGTCGTCCTCATCGACTCTTGTAATTTTTCCATTTTGTATTAGCAGTGGGTATAACTTATCTCCCTCAATCGTTTCCACTCTCCACCTTTTCTCCAGTGCATCCCACCTTGCATCTTGAAATGCCCTGATCGATTTCTTCACCCTTTCCTGGCTCCTGTCTCTCTTCCTCTCATACGCTGCTCTAATCCACGCATGTAGCGCCTCAAACTGTGTCGGTCTAGGTAGTGGTCGTAAAGAAGCCATTATACTTTTTAGCTGGTACAACACTTCTAACCTGAAAGTACCATAGCGTGGGAAAGTCAATTCTCCTTCTCCTTCTGTCATTTTATGCCAATTGTCAAGCCAAATTATAGTATGCAATCCTACATTTTTAGCCATATAATGTGCTGGCGTATCCTCGGGAGGAGCTTCCTCTCCTTCCCGAGTAACCACATGTCTATCACCTCTACAAAGTTCCCGTAAAACTTTAAAACATTTCATGATGAATCAACTTTTTATTTGCACTCAAAATGTCAGCTTTTGCTTCCTGATTTCAATCCACCAATGCCAGCGCGGCTCACACCAACCGGCCTATCGCAGCGCGGCACTTGTCTGACGTCACTTTTCCTCCGCTCGCAGCAGTTCCCCTCCTTCCTAATTCACTCGTTCTCGCACGCACTTGTCCCAATCATACTCTGAAGTAATGTCCGTCCTACCGAACTATTACCTCTCTGACTGTCAGTCCACCAATGACCGATCAGCCTCTTGAGCTTGTTGACCTCAATCTGGCAACCGTCTGTCCGCGAAACGACCGGACAATCGCCTCTAACACACTCGATAGGATTCAATCACTCGATGTTCTACACACAATAACCTACGACCTGCGTTGGTTATTCACACACTCACACATGTGTTCCCTATCTTCAGTGGGTCTGTCAATGACGTCTCGTGACCCCCACAACCTCTGGTCAACGCTCTCAACTCTGGGTGTGTTCTACACCACAATAAATCTCCCGGTCCCGCGCGCGCTCACGGTCCGGTCCTCAATCACACAACTCTCGTTCCAACTCCGCAAAACATCACACAACAATAAAACACCGCAATCTACCAAACACCACTCTTTTCATACTCACTCTACCACGAACTGCTACTTCCGCCACACCGTCACTCTCCGTCAGTTTTCAACGACCTCCGACATCCTTCTCCTACGGTCCACTGGATCAGCATCACTCGGACTCTATGGGGCAACTTAATCTCCTATCTTGATCTAGATCTCCCCTTACCATCAAAGGTAACCTTCCTACTCTGCTACCAACTGTTAACGCCGATTCTTATCTAATTATCTGTAAGAACCTTCTGGTCGCCAGGATCTTTTTACCTGTTGAATAGTGTAAAGGAGAGAATCTCATCTGGTTATATAACAGCATCCATTTTTGTCTGTAAGGACCACTGACTCCGAATTCAAGTTTATGAATTTATTATCGCCAAAAACAACTGGACATGCAAACACCTCAACACGAGGTTAAAGAAATAGATGGGCACTAATACAAATAATAATCTACGCAGGAGTCTCATCCGACTTAGAATAAAGAGAATCGATAGTTCCAGAAGGATCAACCAAGCTATGATTGCTCCAATTTCTACGTTGCTCTTCATTTATCTAAGCAAGCTTTAAATCAATTGCTGTCCCTACACTAACTCTTAGTGACATCCCTACATAACGATTTTCCCAGGCAAGAGTAAATAAAAGGTGTCAGCTGTGAAGACTTCCTCAGAAGTGCAATCACCTAGTACCTAAGCTCAGATTCTTTTATGCTCCTTCATCAGGACACTCTCTGTCCTCCTCTCTGGTCTCCCCTACCTCTTCTCTGGCCTCCTCCCTCAGGGCACTATCCCTAATACAAAACCCTAATACAATTGTACACGCCTTTGTCACGCCTCCTTGGCCAGGTCTTCTTTCTTGTACTTTTCCATCGAAACGGTTACTTCATCCTGGACGGTTGCGATGACCTTGAGTCCCAGGCACCTTCTCCGCTGAAAGTATCATCCCTAAATTCCATTGCACTCCCTGTACCATGCCTCCCATCTCTCTAACTTTAGAAAACAAAGAGTTAGTCTTTTACTAACGAGACATGTGTCCTTGCACCTGCAACAAAAGATACGTTCAACAGAGACCTTCTACTGTGCTAATTAAATCTACCGTTTGTGCCCAGAGAGCCTTACCAAGAGAAACTTTTCTCTGCCTACAAAATAAGCTAACATAAGAATAAACCAGGCCTTTCCTAAGCATATAGGTAGTCAGGCCTTTACATATGACTTTTAAACACACATCTTACTTTTCTCTATAAGCATTTTCATTACAATACATATGCGAAAATGAATTTCATGTGCAACTTTAATATGGTGCACATTTAAACTATTGCAATTGAATTACACACGAACTGATTTGTCTATGCACTATTTTTCACACAATTCAATAAACATTACATTGCATAATTATCATAACCCAGTTATACTGCTGATTCACTTAATATCAGCGAACTATTCACTCTTTACTAAACATGCATGAATATATAACTAAGTATATACGGATATATGTCTGAGTATATGCGGGTGCGAACTACCAGTGATTATGATGCACCCCTACAAATTTCACAAGAATATGTCGCTCTATCAGAGGTATGGTTAAGGATAATCTTAAAGTGGCACAGGTTTGGAGTGGTGCAGCCTATGAGACATCTGGGAGAGATTAGGCAAGGTAAAGTCTAAGCAGAGGGATTTCTGGACTGAGAGATGTTCAGGGAGAGACTGATGCAGGCAGGGAGAGGGGTAGACTGTGAGAGGTGCCGAAAGGTAGAGGGATGCAAATAGAGATTTGCAGGCAAGGAGAGGTGAAGTCTGGAAAAGTATCAGGTAGGCAAAACTAAGAACGTGCAGAAGTATAGACTGGAAGACACGCAAACAGGGAGAAGTACTAGCAAGAAGAGGATAACATTGGGAGAGGTGAAGACAGAAACATGTTGGCTGGAAGTGGCAAGCTGGAATGTGCAGCTAGAATCAGGTATGTGGATGAGAGGTGTGGATTAGAAGAAGTGCATATTCACATAGGTGCAGCTTGCATGCAGCATAGGAGAGGTGATTTTGGGTAGAAGTACAAACAGTGAAAGGTACAGGCAAAGGGAATTTTGGGGAAGTACAAGTAAATTCAGGAAAAGGTGCAAGCAGGATACTGACAGGCAGAGACAAGGGCACAGGTAAGAATGGGGAGATAAAGGTACAGAAAAGGAGAGGTGAGTGCAAGGAGAGGTGCATGCTTGCAGGGGTGTGGTCGAGCATGAATAGTGAGTGCAAGCTGTAAGAGGTACGACTTGGGAAAGGTATGGGGATGAAGAGATGCAAAATGAGTGAGAAATGGGCTGAATGAAATGCAGGATGAGAAAGGTTCAGCTAGGGAAAGATGCAAATAGAGGTAGGCGCAGGATGGGAGCAGGCTGACAGAGAGGAGGGCAGGGAGTGTTGCATATAGAGATATGTGCGAGATGGGTGCAGGCTGCTAGAGGTGTGGGACGATAAAGATAAAGGAAGGGAGAGGTGTAGGCAGAGAGACGTTTGGCTAGAGCGCTACCAGCAAAATGGTGGAAAGTGATGTTGGTAAACTTTCCATAGTACAAAATAAAACTGACAACTAACAATTAAAACACTTCATTGCTTTCTAAAGTGGAAATGCAACACATATGTTCAACATGATGATTTCAAGGAATGCAACCACAGCAGCAATCGATGTTAGCTAGAATGCAACCTTGTTTGGGATTTCAAAGAAAACATTCACATAATAATAGCTTTTGGTGTATTTAACAAAAAGCCCATGTGTGCGTACACCTTGTTAGAAAAACTCACAGAGGACCTGGCTTTGGTTGTTTTTAGTAATAAAACGTTAACATGCCAATAGCAAAGAACCCTAGATAAAATGATCGGTGCTTTTCTTAGAATGCCCTTTTTAGTGCACTTCATGGCTGGCTTTTTACAAATCGTTGTCAAAAATGTTTTTACTTGGGGCGTGGCCTGCAGCCGAGGAAGATGGCCGCATACTGAGTGAGCTGCGGTAGCAGATAGTGCAAAACCACCCCAAATCCGTTATAATCCGGCCATAGGGTGACGCAGACAGCGGAGCTGACCGGCGGTGAGCCGCTTGCAGGTGCAATCGCGGCGGCAGCGAGGACGAGGGAGGCTTCCAGGCCGGTGGGGCGAAACTCGGGGCTCAGCGCCCGTGCGGAAGAAAATGGCGCCGATGGCGTACGAGCGCTCGGCCTGAAGCAGAAGGTCCTGAGACACGCGCCGGAGCCGGACTTGAGGGCGAGAGGTGCTCGGGCTGTGGCGGAGCCCGGGAGTGGTGCGCACACAGCGGCTGAGAGGCGGCCTGAGGAGACCGGCGGTCGACGCAGAGGTGGGTGCGGAGGTGCCCTGGGAGCGTCGCTTGGCCAGCCTGGGGCCCGGCGGTGAGCTTGCAGTGCAGGCACATAGACGCTACGAGCGGACCCGCTGTCGCGGCGGAGGACCGCGTTGGGCGTGCTTGACAGACAGTGTGGAGCTCCGGAGGCCGGGGAAGCGGCGAAGAGAGCCTGGGATCCGGGGACTTGGCCGCATTGGTGGGGCCCGCGAGGGCGAGCAGGCCCTGCTGAGCGTTGCTGCCTCCCACCGGAGGGCCGAAATTGGATAAATCCGGGGTCTGTGACCCGCATACTCTGGGGCTAATCCATTGTGGTGGGAGGCCCGGACCAGTACTGAGTGGCCTGAGAGGTGCTGGGGTGAGAACTCGTCTGCCTGCCCCTGGCTCCCCGCTGCAGCCGGAGCGAGGGATCGGAAGTCTGCTGCGTGGCCGGTGGCAGTAGGGCCTGCTGAGCCGGCCGGCGTGTGACCCGAGCAAGGGAGTGCGGTGGTGTCCCCCACGGCTGGGGTGGCGGAAGACCAGGGGTGGACTGGACGGTTCCCCCGGCCTGCGGTTGGACGACTGCGACAAAGGCAGGGGGCCCGACATGTGAGCCCTCCCGCCACGGCCTCGTCTACGGCCATGGGCCGGCATAAGCTGCCCCTTCCGAACCAAGCCAACCAGATCGACAAGTACACGGTGGCCATGGGGAAGGGAGAGGGCCTCCGCGATGGGGGACAACAGGGTGACGACGCGGACGGAGGATCTGACCCGTCACTCAGAGACATTATGCAAGCCATCAAAGACATGCGTGGCACAATGGAGCCCAAACTTGACTTGCCCGTCAGCCCAAACTGACTTTCGGAACATGTCGGGCAGGGTGGCCGAGACGGAGAGTGGCATTGGGAATCTGCAGGCCAGAACAAAGAAGCTCGAAGAGCAGGTCACCACGCTGGTGAAGGCCCAGGGTGACGTCGTAGCCCGCCTGGAGGATCAGGAAGGCCGGGCGCGACGCAACAACGTCCGCATCGTAGGGGTGCCGGAGGGATTGGAAGGGCCGTCCATGGATTGTTTTGTTGAGGAACTGATACTGCAACACCTTAAGCCGAAGCGTCTCTCAAAAATTTTCTCTGTTGAAAGAGCCCATCGCGCATTGGGGGAGGCCCAAGCCTGGGGCCCCTCCGCGCACCATCATTGCCCGGTTCCTGAACTACCGGGACCGGGATGCCATCCTGCAGGCCTCACGTACCACCGGGGACCTACGACTGGAGAACGCAACGATCCGTTTTTCCCAGACTTTACTTTACAGGTCCAGCGCCAGCGCAGGTCCTTTGAGGGCATCAAGCGAGCCCTTAGGGACCAGGGTATGCGGTATATGATGCTTTTCCCAGCACGGCTCAAGATCCTGGATGGAGAAAAGGTGTACTTTTTCGATTCTCCGGCGGAGGCGAGCGACTGGATAGAGGGATGGCGGACCGTGGGCCGCCAGGGTGGAGCGCGACGCCGGACCTCCAACGACACCTCTCGTGAGGCTGGGAAGGATATAGCACCAGCCCGAGGGAGTCAGGAGCGTGAACGCCCGCCACCGGAGGACTGATGGTGACATAGGCCGCATTGAGGGCTACACATGGGGGAGGCAGGTAAAGGCGCGCGCCTCTTGTGCCCTGGTGAGTTGGGGGCCACTAGTCACGCTGCACAAACATTTTGAACATCTCCGGGACTGTAAGTGACCGCGCTGGCTGATGTGGACTGCTCGTCCAAAGGGTTCTAGGCGTTGGCCCTCTGGGGTGTGGGGGAGGGGGGGAGGGTGTGTGCTAATTTTTGTTTAAGGGGTGGAAATTCGACAGTCAGTTGTGCCAGTTTCTGCGAGTTGTGGGCTTACGTTCCCTCAGTTAGTTGAAATGGGATTATTTGGGCGACAGGCACTCTGCAAGTTTTTAAGGTGGGGGGTTGGGGGCCCACTTAGCAGGGAGGCAGGGAGGGGGGCAGACTGGGGGGTGGGATGGGGTTGATGGGAAGTTTAAGTTTAGCTCATGTCAATATATTTATTTCAATGCTGTTGTATTGTGGGGACACTACGCAGTGGCAGGGTGGAAATCCGTTGAGGTTGTGGATTCACAGTGGGGATGGGGGATCAGGCTAAGATAAAAATATGGACATGGAATGTCAATGGGATGGGCAACAAGATCAAGAGAACTTTGGTACTACAGCACCTGAAACGCCATTCCCCAGATGTGGTGCTCTTGCAGGAAACCCACCTCCGGGGTAATAATTGCAGGGCCTTAGATAGGTTCGGGTACAAGATGGTAGCCCACTCCAGATTCACGTCTGGCTCGAGGGGGGTGGGAATATTGGTCCGTAGGAGTCTGCCAGTAACCGTATTAAATTCCTGGACGGAGGACGCTGGGTGCTTCGCGGCGGTGGCGGTGAGATGGGAAGGACGTACGGTGCTCCTGTGCTCATGTTATATCCCGCCCAGCCTGCATGCCACACTCTACAAGAAACTGGGGACACACTTGGCGAACCTCCCCAACGGCACTCTGGTCCTGGGGGGTGACACTAACGCGGTAATGAACGTTGAACTGGACCGGTCAGGCGACAGACGGGCCAGCGGAGGAGAGACGGGCCTGCGGGGCTTCACGGACGCAATGGGTCTCTGCGATATATGGCGAACACGGTTCCCAGCCCGTAGGCTCTACACCTTTTATTCGGCCAGACATGGCTCCTTCTCGAGGTTGGACTATATTTTCACGCGGGGGGATCAGTTGGGTGATTTTGTAGACCCGTGTATTATGGCGCGAGGCATATCTGACCACTCTCCGGTGGGTGTTCTCCTTCGGGGGACGGTGGTAGACAGGGCCGCATTCCCGCGAATAGATCCATGGCGGTTAAAAGACACTTCGATTACTGATAAGCTTCGGGAGGGCTCCGAGAATTATTTCTCTGACAATCAGGGGTCGGTTACCTCCCAGCTAACGTTGTGGGAGGCATATAAGGCGGTCCTGAGGGGACAGGCCCAGGCTTTGATCGGTGCCCAGAAGAAAGAGGAATCGCTGCAGATTCAACAGTTGGAGCGCGAAATCGAGTCTCTGGAGCGAGAGGCCAGTGCGTCGCCCTCGCCGGAGCGCAATCATGCTTTGGCCATGAAACACAGGGAACTTCGCTCGTTAGCGGAGGGTGAGGCACGTGCCTACTCCCTGGCCACGCAGCATCGGATATATGACGCAGGGGACAAGAGTATGAAGCTTCTTGCGTGGCTGGAGCGTCGTGACAGGGAGCGTTCCTGGGTTACAGAGGTGCGGGAGGGTTCGGGGGCCCTGGCTTCCACGAGCGCGGCCATTGCGGAGGCTTTTGCGTCCTACTATGAAGGAGTATATACCCCAGTGTGCACTAGAACCGAGAGAGACTGTGAGGAATTCCTGCGAGACTTTGCGTTGCCTATGCTATCTCAGGAACAAACTGAGTGTCTGGATGCAGACCTCACAAGAGCGGAGCTGGGAGAAGCCCTCAATGCCCTCCAGGCCGGCAAGGCGCAGGGACCCAACGGACTCCCGGTCGAAATCTTTAAGAAACAGGCGAGTGTGGTACTGGAGCCCATGCGAAGCATGTTCCTTGAGGCACGGGAGGTGGGCGTGCTTCCGCCCGACCAGAGAGAGGCCACGATTGTGGTTATTCATAAGGCCGGGAAACCGGCGGACTGCTGCTCGTCCTATCGGCCTATCTCCCTCCTGAACGTGGAGGCGAAGGTATTGGCCAAGGCCTTAGCGACAAGACTGCTATCTGTGCTGCCCGACCTCGTGCATGTAGACCAGTCGGGTTTTATGCCCCACAGGAGCACTCGGCACAACCTGCGGAGGCTCTATGGTATTCTGCACATGACTAAGGACGTGGGAGATGCGCAGACGGCATTGATGGCGCTGGACGCCTCAATGGCCTTCGATAGCATCAAATGGCCATACCTATTTATGGTACTGAATAGACTGGGCTTGGGCCCCGTGTTCGGTAGCTGGGTGAGACTCCTATACACGCAGCCGATGGCAAGGGTGAGGGTCAATGGGGTGACGTCCCGGGCTTTCGCCCTGTATAGGGGCACTAGGCAGGGCTGCCCCCTGTCACCGCTCCTGTTTGCCCTCGCCCTGGAGCCGCTCGCTCATTGGATCAGAAGAGATAGGGCCTTTTGGGGCCTGGCACTCACGGATGAATGGGAGGAGCGTATTTCTTTATATGCTGACGATATTGTCCTGTATATGGCCATACCCTACCATTCCATGGCGCGGGCTCTCCACCTCTTCACCTTTTTTGGTAGCTACTCTGGCTACTCGATTAATTGGACCAAGTCGGTGGTTTATCCTCTGTCGGGTCCACCTCCTCGTATCCCGCGGGACTGCCCAGCATCGCTAGAGACCGCTGGATTCAGGTACTTGGGAGTGCACGTCACCAGAGACACAGGGGAGTTCTTCGCCCGCAATCTGGAGCCTCAACTGATGAGGCTGGAGGTGGACATTGGACATTGGAGGTCCCTGCCCTTGTCCTTGATGGGGCGAGTGGCGCTCTTTAAAATGCTGGCGCTGCCAAGACTTCTATATATCCTCCAAAACACACCGTACCTGGTCCCGACGGCGACATTCAAGCGGATCTCCCGGGAGTTGCGGACGTTACTTTGGGACAGCGGCAACCCGAGGATTGCGTTGCAGAAGCTTACGAGGGGGGTGTACGATGGGGGGCTGGCCCTCCCGGACGTTCAACTCTACTACTGGGCAGCACAGTTGCAGGTGGTCAACGACTGGGTTTACGCGCCGACCTCGGAGCCGGCTTATAGAATGGATAGGCACGCTATGATCGGGGGAACCTGCGAGTCATATATCTACTCCCGCAGGCGGGGTCGGGATCTGCCCGCGCACACCGGGGTGGTGCTCCACTGTTGGAGGGAGGCCAACAAATTCTTGGGCTGGACGAACACCCTAACGGGACGGACCCCGCTTTGGACGGGTGATCAGCTAAAGGAGGTGGCGGGATTATCAGGCTATAGGGGGTGGAAATTGATCGGCATTGAGTATCTTGGTGATGTGTGGAAGGGGGGGGCCCCGGTCCCCTTCGCGGCTCTGAAAAAAGAATATCAACTTAATGATTCCCAACACTACCACTACCTGCGCCTTATACATGCATTGCGAGCCCACATCCGTGCTGGCACTTCCATCCCGGAGTACTCCCCTATGGAGGACAGGCTCCTTCTCGACCCCATTCTAACGAAACCCACGTCAACGATCTACCGAAAACTTATTAATAATATGCCGGACCCCCTTGGTCCCCTGCGGGCGAGATGGGAGGGAGACATTGGGACACTAGATGACGACGACTGGCAGGACGCCCTGCAGAGCCCTCGCGAGGTTGCGATCCGGCCGCGATTCCGCCTTGTGCAGTTAAAAATACTTCACAGGGTCTATTATCCCCGCACTCACCTGTTCTCCTGGGGTAGGACTCTATCGCCCTTGTGTGTGAGGGGCTGTCAAGGGGAGGGCTCATTCTATCACATTCTATGGGATTGCCCACTCATAATTCCGTTTTGGACCAGGGTGACGCAAACGATGGAGGGGATAGTGAGGTCCCCGGTCCCACTGGAGCCCAAGTGGCTCTTGCTCATGATCAAAGGAGCCACAGACTGGACACGCCATAACGAGATTTGGTTGGGGCTGGCAGCAGGGGTGGCTAAACGCAATATTGCCAGGTGCTGGGGTGCACAGGCGCCCCCCTCGTGGGATCAGTGGCTCCGTGACTTGGATTGGTGTCAGAGGGCGGAGGAAACGGTCTATAGGTCCCGGGGATGTGTGAACAAATGGAGGAAGGTGTGGGGTCCCTGGCAAAGGTTTCGAGCCGTACAAGATGGGTTGGGATAGAAGATTGTTGCAATTACTCATCTGCATTTCCATGCATGCAAAATATATGACGAACTGTGATCCCTGTGACTATATCATGAACTGCCGCTGTGTACTGTACTTGAACATGAGCAATGTTAATAAAAAGAATTAAAAAAAAAAAAAAATGTTTTTACTTCAAGCACTTTCGTCTACCACCATCATGGTACAACTTTCTTCATATTATAATTACGTATTTATTTAGCTTCCTACAATGTCAATAAAAGACCAATGGAGGAAAGGTAAACTATGGCTAACATTTGTCTTTTTACTCTTTAAACATATTATCCATCTCATGTAAGTAAAGAAAAGAAATGCGGCAGAAACAGATCCTAACTACAGCACTGTCTAAAATATTTATAGATCTTAGATACGAGCACTGTGTGTTTCAGCTGTAAAGCCAAATACGTGTTATTTCGAAAGCAAAGTAAAATAAATTAAAGAGCAAGGGAGATAAGTGATCATGACTGGTGGTGGCTTTCACCTCAGCTCCAGCACACATGGGACAATGTCATCACCACAAAGTTTCTTTCCTGGCTTTCACAGCCAGCCCATCCAGCCAATCACAAAGCCTGAAAAACACAAGAAAGCAATGGCTTAATGGGGCTGATCCAAAGCTGTAAATATATACATATTCTGATTGTATGTTTTTGTAAAGAATTGATGCGGAGAGTTTGTAAGTACTTATTGCTGACTGTAGCCAGGCCTAATGAGGGTTGCAGCTGCTCCTGCTCACATGGCGGGAAAAGAATTCACACGTCTCTGTCTTTTATACTCTGCACTAACAACTGCCATCCCCCGACACAGCAATTGTGTTTACAACATGTCTTCAGTTTTTAAATCTCGCCTACGCACAGCTTCAGCCTTCTGTTGTGAAAGACCTATTGCCACTAATACATTAAAAATCATCCATATAGTTGGCTTTGAGTCAGCTCCTTGCTCCTTATTGGATTGCTTTCTTGTGTATCTCATTTCCCTACTTCTTATTCAATGGCTTTTCTCCCCATCCGTTGATCATTCTGCTTCTGGAGCATTACTTATGTGCTGCGTTCTGATTGGATCACTTGTGTTCTTCCTTCCTTGCATTCAGGGAACTTCTTTTATCTTTTCTTGCAGCACTCCAAGTGCAATAAAGAGCGCCACCAGGTAAAGGGCACGCTCATTGAGGCCATTAAAAAGGGTGTACATGAGGAAATCCGGGTGGCCCGATTAAACTACAAACAGCTGACAACAAGTACCAAGCAGAGTTGGGTGGATTTGAATTGGCAAGCTCTAGTGGAGGCATCCATCAATAATGATTCCCAGACATTCTGACACATCTTTTCACATGGTTGCCCGCTCTCCATAAGCCCCTTTGAACTCACAATTCAACCGCAACAGTGGGTTGAACATTTTTCTAACATATATACCCACTCCAGTACGTTTGGATGCTCGAGCGCCAAGAGCTTTGGACCCAGAGAATGTCTTGGCCGCTTTTTTGTTGCACTTCACTCATCAAGAAACCCTCCGAGTAATCCTGGCCATGCCACCTGGGAAGGCCCCGAGTCCTGATAGAATTACAAGTGATCTGTACTGATCTGAACCCCGGGTGTGGGGCCCTTACATAAATGAACTTTCAAAACATGTACTGGCAGGTGGACATCATCCCGATCTACAAAAGGGAGATAGAGGAACCCCAAACAACTATTGGCCCAGTAGCCTCCTAGACAATTTGAAAAAGATCTTCTGCCACCAGATCCTGGCTACATTACAGGACTGGATGGATGAGGGCGGAATTTTGACATCATCCCAGGCAGGGTTCCACTCCAGGGTTAGCACAATTGGTCAAAGTTTTTGGTTTAACCTCCTAGTGGCAAAATATCTTAGGCTCGCCAGGGACCACCTACACCTGGCCTTTTTGGACCTTAGGGCAGCATTTGATTTGGTTCTGCGGCTGTAACCTTGGTCCACTTTGGCTACTATGGGTATCTCATTAGGCTTCATAGTAACACCACTGGGCAAGTTAGATGGGGCTCGGGTGGTGACCTGACTGATCCTATTCTAGTGCAGCGCATGGTGAGGCAAGGGTGCGTACTCTTGGCTACTCTATTTTCATTATATATTAATGATGTGGTTTCATTCTTAGGTGAGTGCACCCATGATTCTCCTAAACTAGCCGTTTCTCCACTCCTAGAAGTCAGGAGTGCCCAGGCAGTAGCAGCCTCTGCCTACAGTGCAGAGCTCTGGGGGCATAGTAAAATAGGTGTGCTGGGCATAGCTGAAAACAAATTTTTGAGGATGGCTCTCAAAATACCTCAGAGCACTCCTTTGATCTTTAAGGAAGATCTAGGTATTCACCATATCTCTTCCCACGTGCGGCTTAAAGCCCTACTGTATTTTTTTTTGTTATTGCTTTTACAAAAATAAAAAACATGTAGATCGTACAAAGGAAGTACAACAAAAAGAAGAACGGTCACAGTGTCTATACACATAAATCCAGAGGCATTGCTGGGGACAGAATACAGAATATAACTGTAAATACCTTGGGGAGCTGCGCATTCACTTTAGAAATAATCACATAACAGTGTGACAATTTTCGTAGCATGCAAGTGCCATAACAATGAATAACTACCATGCAGAGGTATTAATATTAAAATTGCATAAAGGCATAATGTACTAGATGGGTACCTGAAGTAGCGCCTCTGAGAAGGTGACTGTAGCGAGCGTCACTTCATCCATAGCCCCCCGCTTGCCTCACGAAGAAGTCAGGATACTAGGGAATTCACTCCTTACTAGCTAAAAAGCTCTGGTATAGGCTCCAAATGTTTTAGGTCTACTTTGAGAAGGGAGCAGTTCACTGTATAATTCGGACTGCGTATTGCAGTACAACATGTCTCTTGACCATTGTGCCAAAGTAGGGGGTGGCCCACGCGCCCAACACATAGCCACTCCCCGTTTTGCTATCAGCAAACCCATATTTACCAGACGCCGTATATCTTTGCGTAACCACTTAGAGAAGCCAAGGAGAGCCAACAAAGGGTCTGGGGTCAGGGGCTCTTCAGTAATGGCGCTAACTTTTTGAAATATTAAAATCCAGTAATTCGCTATGGAGGGGCACAGCCAAGCTAAATGTAGAAATCCTGCTGGCTCTTCTCCACACCTCTCACATTGCGCTGAATCCCGTAAGCCATATCTATATAATCGGGATGGGGTATAGTAAACTCTGTTGAGGTATTTAAACTGGATGAGATGGTGTTGTCCATTCAGGGAGATGCGTTATGTGGATTCACAGCAGTAGCACCATGTGTCATCGTCAAGCGTGATCTCTAAATCAGTCTGCCACTCTAATCTGGCTTTAGTGTAGTGGTTTTTCCGATAGTCTTGTACCATACTATAAATACTTGAAATGATTTTACCCGAGGATTCTGAACGTAACAGAGAAAAAGGGGCAACCTCCGGTGGTTCTAACATATCCTCACCCAACGTATCACGGAGTGCATGTCTAACCCTGAAAAATGAAACATCGTGAGTGGAGAAATATCCTGTTTTTCCGAGATGAGTTCGTCCCAACCTTGTCCCTTCCCATCTTCAAATAGGTCTCCTATTTCAGAGATGTCAAGACGCGCTAGGGCGCGCACCACCTCAGGTTCAGCCACTATCGGTAGCCAAACACACCATTCAATTGGAGTGATTGGGGAGTACAGAATCGTGACAGCTTGCCTTTTTAGTAGATTATGTCAAGTGTGCGCAGTGGCGTTTATAGAATCTAAAGTGCCAGCACGCCTAGTTGGGGCACGGAACAGAAATGTGGTCAAGTGGGATGGAGAAGCTGCAACTCTCTCTATGTTGAGATGAGTGGGGGAGATTGTTGATGGAGCCAGTAGAAGGCATGTGAACTCTGTGCCACTCGGTAGTAAAGCTCCAGATCCGGGGCACCGAGCCCACCCATAGAGTATGGGAGTGTAAGGACATCCCACCAGACTCTGGGCTGCTTACCCGCCCATGCTAACTTAACCTGTAGGGACTTGATAAGTTTAAAAAAGTAAAGTGGGCAGGGAAAACCATAGGTATATTTAAAAACAAAAACAGAAATCTAGGTAACACTACCATTTTCATCAAGGATATACGTCCCAAAAGGGACAATGGGAGCCGCACCCATCTGTTAATATCGTCCTCTAATTTAACGATTGCCCTGCCATAATTCTCAGTAAACACCGTCTCCGAGTTCGTGTGCACCTGGATAACCAAATAGCGCACAGAGTCAGTATACCAGGTCAGCGGGAAATCCAAATCTATAGGTTTCATGGATGTGGTGAGGGGAAAAATGGTAGATTTAGACCAATTCATTTTAAGCCCTGAGAACTCGCCATACCTTACCACTTCCCTTAACACTGGGGAAAGATTAGCCTCCGGGTCTCTGATGTATAATAGAGTGTCGTCAGCGTAGGTAGAGATTATTAAATTGTATCCTGGGAAACAAATCCCTCTATGGTTGTGATATTCTCTGAGAGCACATGCCAAACGTTCAGCCACGAGAGCATAAAGTAGTGGTGATAACGGGCACCCCTGGCGAGTGCCTCTGGAAACTGTGATAGAGGAGGTTACCAAATTGCCCACCCTGACTCTGGCGGTTGGGGAGTTATATAAGACTGCCACCAGCCAAATAAAGAGGTCACCAATACCCATACGTCTTAACACCAGCATCATATAATTCCATTCGACGGAGTCGAAAGCCTTTTCGGCATCTAAAAAGATCGCAGCTGCTTTAGTCTCTGGCTTAATGTGTTGAATAGCTCCAAACACCGTGCGCAGGTTGTGTGTTAAAGTGCGCCCGGGCACAAACCCTGCCTGCTCAGGACCAACCAGTGTCGGGATAAGAGGAGCTAGTCGATTCGCCAGGACTTTGGCAAATAATTTAGTATCAACATTTAGCAGTGACAGCGGCCTGTAAGATGAGCATTCATGCGGAGGCTTGACTGGTTTCAGGAGCGTGACTAACATAGCCTCCCGCATGGTTGGAGGCATAATCCCACTTTCTCCCATCTCCTCGAACAAGAAAATCAGATGGGGAACAAGAAGCTCTTTGAACTCCTTGTAAAAAGCCACCGTTAAGCCATCTTGACCCGGTGCACTATTTGCGTGCATGGATTTTAATGCTTCCAAGACTTCCCAGGCCTCTAGAGGTCTCATAAGGTGGTCTCATAAGGTAGTCTCTAATCTTGTCGGCAAGCCATGGTAGTTTAATATGTTCCATATAGTCCAGGGCTGTAGCGTCTGTACCAGTCGACCTAGTTCGGTAAAGGTCTGAGTAATAGTTCTTAAAGCAGTCGGCTACGGTGTCAGGGTCACTTGTCATCTCGCCTGTTGCTACACAAAGTTCAGTGACGCCTACCATCTCCCGCCTACCTCTATGGCCGCTAATGTAGGCCTGGGCGTGCTCCCTCACCATATGTTTTGCCAAGGCATACTTTCTTAGAAGTTTGACCTCTCTATCAGCTTCCTCATGGTACTCCTCTAATGTAATTTTGAGCTCTTCCAAGACCTGTTCATTCCCTCCCTCTAAGGCCTCACGTTCTAGGGAACCAAGTTTCTTTTAGACCGGAGGCCCCCCGAATGTTTAGCGATTGCTATCCCCCTAATATAGACATTGAAGGTTTCCCAGATAGTAGCAAATTGGGTCACAGATCCTATGTTAATATCAAAAAAAGACTCAATAGCTTCTGACATCTCAGTCCTGAATACCTCGTCCAGGAGTGCATAGGGCGGGAATCTCCAAGTAAATGGGGCTGGCCTTTTCTGTGGGCTCTCGAGGTCTAATAGGATCGGTGAGTGGTCAGAATATGAACATGGGAGCACTTCGCTGCCAAGTATTGCCGGTTTCAAGGAGCCTGCAATGAACCAGTAATGTATTCTAGTATATAGATCATGTGGGGCAGAGTTGTGTGTGAAACCCCCCTCTCCTCCAGACCTCGAGCGCCAAACATCCACCATGCCCAACTCAGCTATTGCGTCTTCTATTGCCATGGCAGCTAATGACTGGCGTCAAGTAGGGCCCCCGGAACGATCTAGGGCTGGATTAAGAATGCAGTTAAAATCACCGCCCCATACCTGCAGGATCGGGGGCAGCCACCTTGTGCTATCAAGAAGCTCTCAATAAAATTGTGGGTGATCAAAATTAGGACCATATACATTTACGATAACAAACTCCATCCCTTTTCCCTTACATTTAGTGATCGCATATCTGCCCCCATGTCGGTCTCAAGAGCTTCTAAAGAAAGACCAGCTCTAGGGTTTACCCATGTGAGCACCCCTCCCGCGTGCGTGGAGAAGCCAGCAGCGTGGAATATTCCATGTAACCTTCTGCGAGCTAGCAGCAGGCTATCTGTGGGAAGGTGGGTCTCCTGTAAGAGGGCGATATCTATATTATGCCTGTTGAGATAAGCAATAACTTTCCTGGTTTTCCGGAAGTCATTCAAGCCTCTGACATTCCAGGTCAACAATCGCAGCCTATCGCCAAGGTTCTAAAAGAGTGGGCTGTTCCTCATCAATATCCCACCATTGTCCACACATGTAATCGCCCCTCCTCTTTTTCTTAACACGATCCCCGCCTGGCAGAGATAAAAATTTCGCACACTGTGACCATAACAAGACAAAAGAAAAATGGCACCCAAACCGAAATTACCCCCACCTCCCACGCCATGCGAACCCAAACTTTGCATAGTCAATAACCCCCCTCCCCCTTCCTTTCCCCTAGAAAAATGAAAGGCAATGAGCCATGGAGTGAGTAACACACAGGGGCGGATGTTACCACTGCACACTAAGAACACTAGAAATATAGAAACGTTACTATGCCATCTAAGCATATAGGGTTCTACCGTGAAAAGCAGTTATAACACTATATTCACATTTAGGGAGGTGGGACCCTCGCTTCCCAAAAGCATGTAAAACATTTTTCCAGAGAATCAGAGTGACCAAAATTCACCCAATATGTTGCACCACCCCAAAAAGAATATTTTTATCGAATTATTAACACCAATACTTGCGGCGGGCAGGCCTCTTCCTCCCCACCAGTACGGCTGTCACAGGCCAGTCCGAATTTCGTCGCCTAGCATAGTCCAATATTGAGGACCCAGCATGGGCCAAAGGTCACTCTGGTGAGTCAGGACCATTAGGGGTAAAAGGAAACACTGGACAGAGCCCACCTCAGTCTTGTTCGTCCATGCCGCCGCCTGCCGCTTCGTCAAGCCTCTCTGCTTCCGCATTCCGCTCCCCCACTTTAGAGTATTCTTTTAAAGCTTTTTGTAGGGATTTTGGGTCCAAGAATATCCTGGGTTTACCATTCATGGTAACTCTTAACCTGGCCGGATAGAGGATGGCGTAGTCCATGTTTTGTTCGTGGAGGCATCGCTTCAGTGGGGCAAACTGACGTCTGGATTCTTGGACCTTCATGGTGAAATCCAGATACAGGGATATTGTAGAGCCCTCGTATTGTAAGACTCTCTTTTCTCTAGCTTGTATTAATGCTGCATCCCTATCCCTGTAATTTAACAGTTTTGCAATCACAGGGCATGGAGGGGCACCCAGGGGGGGCTTAGGGCCAAGTGAGCGATGAGCACGTTCGACTATGAACACCTCGGAAAAGGTTACATGACCAACTAGGGCGATGAGGAGTTTCTCTGTGAACTCTTCCATGTTACCCATCGCGGTGGATTCTGGCAGGCCTGTGATACGTATATTGCTCATCCTGGACCTGGCCTCCAAATCCTCAGCCTTGTCCTGTAGCGCAACTAGTGTTTTCGCCAGTTGTTTCTGGACCGAGTCGGACTCCGATTGCGCCTCCTCTACTTCTGAGATGCGCCGTTCGGCCATATCGATGCACTCCGCGTGCTTGTTGAGGCGCTCCGACATTCTGTCCATGCGGTATGCTAACGTATCTATTTTCCCATCAATAGTTGATAGGCTCTTCTGCATCGTAGCAAGTATCTGCCTGATATCGCCGGTCGTCTCGTCTGGTGTGTCTGCCTGCTCCCCTGAGGAATGGGGCCCCTCCACTTCTTTGTTCCTTGATTTCCTCAGATCGAAAAGTAGTTTTGTTTGGGTCCTGTCCACCTTGCCCATGCCTGAACCAGGGGAGACGCGACCGCCTCCCGCCGCCGGCCTGCTATCGTTCCTAGCCTTGGTCATGGAATCAGTGATATCTGTCAGCCCCTCTTACAATATCAGCACCCGGTCAACACACTGGGAGCAGCCGCAGGCAGTTACAGCAGTTCAGACCACCAGGGTGGGATCCACTAACCTTCTAAAGGTGGTCTACAGCTGGGGACTGGCAAAGGCCGGGCACTCAAAAGATCCCTCAGCATCACCATAGGCACTTGGCAGTGACGCTCCCCCGATGCGGACCAGGTCCCGTGGGGATATCAGTTGGCGAATTCAAACCCTTCTTGTGCTGCAATTGGAGCTCCTGGGCATGTGCCCTCTCTTATGGTGATTTTTGGGCACCCAACGCCTCTTCAGTCTGCCAGTCTCGCCCAGGCCCCCGCGCCCCCGGCACCTCGGTCATTAAGTGGGCGCGCAGGAGAGAAGGCTTCGTCCCTCCAGCCAGCCACGTCACCTCTGTTGGCAGCAATTAGGAGAAACAGCTACTTGTACCAGTCAAAGCCGCCCCAGAATGGGTGCGTCAGCAACAATGCACCAGGGGCCCGGGCCGCCAGACATAAAAACGCCCCTTGTGAGGGCCGTGCGGGCGCTGTACAAATATCGGGCAGGGCACCCCTCCGCAAACGCCGCAGAGTCACACGTCCTCACCCCTAGGCCCAAGATATCGGTAGTGAGGGGGAGGTGCGTACACCGTGTCTGAAGGCTCCGATTTCCTCAGGATTCCGCTCAGGGGCACCGACCTGTGCCGATCTTGTGGCAGGGCTCTCGGGGAGGGCCTCTCACCTGAACTCCTCCCAGCGGGGCTAACTAGCACAGGGCCCGGGTGACCTGTGCGCAGCCGAATATGTTCCTCACTGGCGCTATTCCGCTCCGGGGGGCATCCGATTCTGCAGTGACCCCGCTCCGGCAAAGGTGAAGGATTTGAGCTCACGCAGTCCCCGATTACGGCTCCCCGCAGTAGAGTCACGGCCGCGGCTAGTGGAGGGCGATGCGCAGGCCGAAGGGGTCAGGCCGCATCCGTCCTCCCCGTGTAGCACTCTCGAGGACCCACTCTGGTCACATCAAACGGAAGCTCAGCACCAGCACTTCCCACTCCGCCTGATATAAGGTGTAGATTTCTCACGGGTGACAGGATCCTTGTTGAATTATGCGAATGGCTCGCGGAGCTCTATCAACTCGTGGCCATCTTGAGCCTCGGCAAGCTCTGCCCCCCCAAATCCCTACTGTATTGGTTACATGTTTGGTCTGTTCCTGAGTCGTCAAACTACAGGGCGGGCTTGAGGGATATCTTAGGCAGGCAAAAAAGTGGGGCCTTGTTGCCATGGCTGTGTTAAATTAAACAGTCCCTCCATTCCCTTGGGATGCAAGAGCTCTGGGTAGAAACTTCATGCATTTATATCTTCCTCTGCCAAAAAGTTGAAGTCTCTTTATTGGGAACAGAAGGAGTTGAAGCTGATAAACCAGCTAAATCTGGAGATCTATAGTGATCATTTGATTGGGTTCAAGCCCTCCCCAGCTTTTGAGGGCTATATAGACCAGATTGACACTCCCTCCACTAAAGCCCTTATCATAAGGTTTAGATTGGCCACACTTCCTGTAATGGGTGTGTGGAAACTGAAAATCATCTGCAGTTTTTTTTGTCCCCTTTCTACGCAGTTTTTTTTGTCCCCTTTCTACGCTTGATAGGAGTGCGCTGGTATAAGTTCCCCCTGAGAATTTGCAGAGTTGAAACCTCGAGCACCATCGTGTTTTTGATTGCTACGTTTCTAGAGACAGTTTGGCCAAACTGGCACAAAGTTATTTTGCTCTCACCCTTTACTGGCTGAGAATAACTCTCTGTAGCCCAATCTTGTCAAAGTGGGTATTGTTCCTTGCTCCATGCATAGTGTCTTAATGTTAGTAATTATGTAAATCTAATGTGTAAGTTTTTAACGTTGAGACTATTTTTCCATCTAACATGTTGTTATTTTATTTATTATATTAACCCATAGTTTTATGATTTTATGTCATTTTTCATGTTGTCACTTAAGTGAATCCACGATGTATTTTACATTTTGTATCTCGTTATTAACTGTAATCTTAATTGAGCTTATGTACTGCACTTTTGACTTTTACGGTCTACGACTGAAATAAAGGGGCATATTAGCAAGACCCACGTTAAAATTATCGCCGCTTTAGCGGCAGGAAACTGCCGCTAAAACGGCGATAATGGGCTTGCTAATATGCGTTATGGAATTCAATAGAAGCCCAGGTTAGATGTGCAGGACATCTAACCTGAGCTTCTATTGGAATTCTATAACGCATATTAGCAAGCCCATTATAGCCGTTTTAGCGGCAGTTTCCTGCCGCTAAAACGGCGATAATTTTAACGTGGGTCTTGCTAATATGCCCCAAAGTTTTTAAATCGAATTGAATGCATGTGTTTTCTTACTAACTCCATTGTATGCTGCATCCCACCTCAAATATCTACCCCCTCAGGTACTCTGTGTTCCTCCCATCCTCTCCCCGGCTCATCCATTGCTTCCACTGACCCACCATGTCAGCTTTTCTTTTATTTTGCACCTCTCTTCCTGCCTCAAGGTATTCTGCTGCTCCCTACCTCTCCTTCCTCTACTCCGCGCTGCCACCCCTTATTGACTTCTTCCTTCACCCAATTCTCCATTGTTCCTCCTCTCTACCATCACGATCTTTGTGTTTTAAAAAAAAAATGCTTTCTTAAATTTTTGGGGATGCCCTGATATCTGCAATTTACTATTGGGCCTTTGCTTTTACAAAATGTTCTTTCACACACATTTAAAGTTATTCTTTTACTTAACACTCCAAGATTGGCATCTACCATCTTAGAATCGTAAATGAAAAAAACGTCAGCTGTGTCATACCATATGTATGCATATGAGTGGTGACTTATGAATATATATCCATCTTCACTTTGGGCCACTGCAGCGATACACATCAGCAAAAGTTATTTTACCAGTGCTGCACAGCATTGGCAAAAACATTTTGTTTTCTCTTTTCCCAATGCTTAGCAGGTCTGTATTTGAAGGAAAAAGTTGAGAGCTATTGACTTTGCAAATGCTTGTTATGTGTGGAGATCTGTGGCCATATGGAGGAAAGAGGGCAAAGGCTGAGTTCCTTTTTAAGATCATGGAACTCCGAGGTGACTTGCAACATCCTTATAATGTATGCCAGGGGTACTTTATACCTTATACTATATGCTCACACCATAACCCTTTCAACAAACTACTTAAATGCTTAATGTGGTGCTCTTTCATATGAAAAAGATAGACTGTTTTAACCATGAAGAAAAAAAATTGAATCTCTAGTGGAAAATTAACATTATAAGAAACTAGGGGCCATATGTATGAAGCTGTTTTGCGATCGCAAACACTGCGAATCGCAAAAAAACGGTGTTTGCGATCGCAAAATACAGCCCCGCAATGTACGAGACACATCCCGATCTCTAATCTGCGAATCGCAAATATAGCGAGTCGCAAAATAGCGATCCGTACGCATTTGCGAAAAATCAGCGAATTCGCAAAATGTGACACACAAATAGCGAAACTCGCAATTGCAGAGTCCGCAATTAGCGATTTCAGCTAAACGGAATGCATGAACAATTCGCAGAATTGCGAATTCACGGAATTCGCAAATTAGAGAATCGCAATTACCATCAAGTATGAACAGGTGGTAACCATGTGCAAGCTAAATAAAGAGGCCCACAATGCAACTGATGTTTGTCATGATGGCTGGGCTGTACGTGATAGCCAGGAGGCTGCGACTCAGAGCTGCTGCACAGAGAAGGCGACGCCAGGAAAGGATCTTTAGAGCACGCATAACCCTGTTCCAGCGGACTGAGGAGGAGATCCATACAAACTACAGGCTGGACGAAGAGAGCATCCTGGAATTGATAGCAGAGCTCAGACCTATACTTGAACACCCCACACGCAGGACACACACCATCCCCACCCATATACAGGTCCTGTGCTCACTGCACCTCTTGGCGTCAGGGAGCTTTCAGGGGTGATAGCCACAGCAGGAGGGGACTCACAGAGTGCATTGTCGCGCTTTTTCCACGCGTTCCTTGATGCCATGGTACAGAGGCTGCACAACCACATCCACTTCCCCAGCACACCACAGGCACTAGCCCAGACCAAGCAGGACTTTTATCAAATTGCACAATTTCCCCACGTCATTGGATGCATCGATGGGACACATGTCGCCATATCCCCCCCTCCCAGAACGAGTATGTGTTCAGGAATCGCAAGTCCTACCATTCCCTGAACATACAGGTGGTGTGTGATGCCAAGCACATCATCACCGACATCGTCGCCAAGTACCCAGGCAGCACCCACGACTCATTCATCTTCCGCCACAGTGGGATACACCGTCGACTCACAAGTGGGGAGTTTGGCGAGGATACCTACTAGGTAAGTGCATGTGAAAGTAGGACATACTAGTAATGCACAGCAGTGGCAGGGCGGTGTTCAACCATATTCCTCTCGCCCCACAGGTGACAGTGGGTATGCGGTCCGGGACTACATCCTTACTCCCTACCTGAATCCTGCCAACGCTGGGGAGCGGAGGTACAACAGTGCCCACATAGCAACCAGATGCACCATTGAGCGGACCTTCGGAATACTCAAGAGCCGCTTCCGCTGCCTACATAAGAGTGGAGGGGCACTCCAGTACAGCCCCCAGACTTGTTGCAAGATAGTGGTAGTGTGTGCCATGCTGCACAACATCGCCACCAGGAAAGGCACACCAGTTGAGCTCACCGAATCGGAATCATCTGATGAGGAGGGGCCAGCTCAAGCACGCATGCCAGCCGGTGTAATTGGTGCAGCTGCTGGGCGCCAGAGGCGAGATGAGATTGCACGCAACTATTTTTAGGCAATAAAGAATGACATAATGCTATATATCCATTGCCAGACTGTGTTTAATTTCCTTCATCACAGGTTAAATATCAGCACACAGCCTGTGTGGCACACAATGTATAGTCCAATGTCCCGCACAATGGCCATCTTGACCAAGTGTCTGTGTGCACTGGGTTGATGCACCCAGGACCATGCCTCAGTCTGACCACCTCAACTGCGGCGCTGACGGCCTGTAGCCCCCCGCCGTGGGTGCACAGTGCCCTCTTCACCTGCCTCAGCAGCCCTGCCGTGACGCACACTCACGGCGCCTGTCCGGTGGGGGCGGTGGTGTGATGCTGCTCCTGCTCGATTGGGCGTCCTCGTCCGTTGGAGTGAGGACTCCTGTGCCAGCAGTGGCAGCTGCACGCAGCTCATCCACAGCACATGTCACCTGCACCAGACCCCTGGCCACGTCCTGGCTGCAGTGTGCCACCTCATGCTGCATGCTGATGCTGCGCCTTGACAGCACTGAGGTCGCAGTGGAAAGGCGGTTAACCGCCCTGGTGTAGAGGTCCAGCCGGGTGTGTAGGCGCTGTCTCTCCCTGCGCCTAGCAGCACGGTCCGCCCTGAGTTCTGCACAGAGTGCCTCCAGGGCACCCGTCAGGCCCATGAAGCCAACCCTGATCTGCCTCTGAATCGTGCGCATGTTCCTTGCCTGCAGGCGCTGGACCTCTAACATCTGGCCCTCCAGCCCTTGGAAGACTGTGTCGTCTCCTGTGTCTGCTGCACTGGTGGATGCACGTGGTGCCCTGCGCCTGGATGTAACTGGTGGTGTTGTGACGGCACGTGCTCGAGCACGGGGTTGTGGCTCCGACTGTCCCCGGACTGGTTGGACATCGCCATCGGTGTCCTGGCCTTCCTCCTCCAGCGGGGGCAATGGTGGCACTGCACTCCGCCTGCGGCGTGTTGGTAGGATGACTGGGCTGCCCTCCTCTTCCTCTTCCTCCTCCTCCTCTTGCCCTGTTGCCTCTGGGCTGGGGGATTCATCCTCCCCTCCACTGATCCTTCCCTGTGTTTCTGATGGTGCTGTGGACATAAATGCACACATTGATTTACTGTCCTGCCTTGCATTTGTGGAGCATTAAATTACACTGTTTGGAGTGACATGAGTCCTGTCTGTCTGTATTTTGCCTTCCATGATGCACACATACTATTTGAGCCTGGATGGGTGACACTGCTCCACTGTTAGGTGTATGTAACTACAACTCCCATAATGCATTGCTGTGTGTGTTTGTGTACCTGCACTGGACCTATAGTCTTGTTGTGCCCCTGGGTCTCTCCTGGGTGTGTGTGGGTAGTAGGGAGGTGTCAGGGGTGTGATGGCATGCTTCTTACCTTGTCCTGGTTGTGGGTGGTCGGAGCTGTCCAGGTCTGCCACGCCCATCACACTCTCCGGAAGCAGGGTCCCCTCAACCATCTCCTCAAGTGGTGTTGAAGCGGTGGCAGTGGAGGACCCACCACCGGTCTTGTTGGCCTCCTCCAACCTGGCAGCAACCTTCTCCTTGGAACGCGCGCGCATGTCATACCAGCGCTTCTGAAGGTCTTTAACGCTCCGATGCGTGACGCCAATAGCGTTTACTTTGCGCTGTATGTCAGCCCATATCCTCCTCTTGCGGGTCTCTGGCACGTGCAGGGACTTCTTCCCAAACAGGAGCTCATGGCTCACCACCATCTCCTGTATCAGGACCTCCTGCTCACTTTCTGTGAACTTGTGCTTCCTCTTTCTGCTGGTCTCCCCTGCTGCTGGTCCTTGCTGGCCATGCCTCCACTCTCTCCAATCTGTGTAGCACTGCAGTGTATCCTCTGCCTACACTCCTACTCTCTCACACTGCTTCTGTGACTCAGGTGCAGCATGGGTAGTCACACTTCCTGGTTGTGATGTCATCAAGGTGCACCACAACCCCGATTCGCTATTTGCGAATTCGCAAATAGCGAATTCGCTATTTTGAGGAATCGCTATTTTGCGGATTCGCTGATAGGGAGTCGCAATTTGGCTAATCGCTAATGCGTTAGCGAATTTTACCGATTTGCAAATAGTTTGCGACTTTTCATTTACATTCGGTTTTGCGAATCGCTAATTGCGATTCGCTAGGAATCGCAATTTGCGATTCGCAAAAGGGGAGTTTGATACATATGGCCCTAGGTTATTTGTTGAAGTGGTGGCAGCCCCACTCAGGCAACAACCACAATCCTTGTCAGGGTGAACCACAACAGTCACTAAATTAACCTGTGTTTAATCCTCTGGTAGTTTGGCGCAAAGCAGTCAGGCTTAACTTAAAAGCAAAGTGTAAAGTATTCATGCAGCACACAAACAGTAATAAAGAGAAACCACAAGACAAGAAATTTAACTGTGCTTAACCCCTTCCATGCTCATGACGAGCTCAGCTCGTCATGCTGCGCGGTTGCGCTGTGCGCATGACGAGCTGAGCTCGTCACGACTCCACCCGCGATCGGAATGTCCCGCATACGAGCGGAATTCCGATCGCGGTCAAGGGGTTAATCCTTTGGCACAAAAGCAGTCAGGCTTAACTTAGAGGCAATGTATGAGTGCGGTGTTTCTAACAGTACAAAAGTGAAAACTCAACCTAAGAAACATTTCACAGTAATTTAGAAAAATAGAGTACATTTTACTAAATAAGATGATACCAGAACATCAAACATCAAATCAGTAATACACAAGATATTTACTTTTAAAGTTTTAAGTGAAAATAGCATCTCTAGAAGCACAAAGCACAATCTGTGGTTATCGGGTTGCACCAGACCGGGACAAAGTCACAAGTTTAGTTTGACTACAATGGAGTGTGGGCCGTATACAGGAACCAGGTTACTCCCGTTGAGTGTTGTACCTTATGTCCTTAATGGGAAGCTTTGCATTGCCTGGTGTGGGTTCTGATCTGGTGCTTTGCGGAGCTGGAAAAGCCTGCTTCAAGTTGTGTCCGCATGTTTCAGTTCCGATGAGAAACTGTGAGGGCTACCATGTGAGTTCCTGTGTCTAACTGCCTCTCACTGAGTAGATTATGATGAGGAGCTGAGAAGGCTGCGATTGGAGGTCTGGTGCCGAGTTGCGCCGTGATGCCTCAGCTCTAATGGAGCTCGCAGTTAGGCAGGGGGGTACACTCTGATGGCAGCCAAGGGTCCAGGACCTGGGGAAGCAACTCTTGGGGATCAGGGACTCACTCCAGCAGAGGCCAGCAGCAAAGCTTTCTGTAGCTCACACAGGAGATCAGCCAATGGACCCTTTGGTCACTTAGGTTAGCCTGGGATGAAGGGAGCAAGTTGAGTCTTTCTTCTCAAAGAGCAAAGAGAGAAAAGCAGTCTTCTGGTAGCAGCAGGGCAGCCCTCTGGTGGCTGCAGGGCAGTCCTCTGTTGGCAGGGCAGTCCTTCTTCTGTAATGTACACAGGCCAAGGAGTGTACAGAAAAGTTGTTCTGGGGGCCCAATATTTATACCTGGTGCCAGCCTTTGTGTGTACAGGAACACTCTGTCCGACCCTCATATTTGGTTTTAGAAAGTTCTTCCCTTCCCCTGTTAAAGCTCCAAGAAATCTGGAGTGACATAAGACTAGTGTCAGGTTCCGTTGTATGTGCTTGAGGCAAGCCCATTGAAATGTAAGTGGGGAAGTGATCAGCTCTGCCCCTGGCCATCCTGGCAGAATGAACCATCCTTTCCTCATCTAGTCCCTTTCTGTCACTGTCTGAGAGGAATATACAAAGCCCAACAGCAGAACCATTCACAGTTGTGACCTAGGTCACTGGCAGAAAGCACAAATGGTGAAGACAAGAAAATGACACCTTTCTAAAAGTTGCATTTTCAGAATTGTGACTTAAAATCTGACTTTATCATTAAATCGTTTTTTAAACTACAATTCATTTGAGTCTAAACAGTATGTCTCTACCTGCCCCCAAACCAAAGTTAGCACTTGTTAAATGTAATAATATAACCCAGTGTTAGTCAATGGGGAAGATAGAACTTGCAGTAGTGAAAATCAGCTTTAAGAGTTTTCACTGCCAGGACATGTGTTAGACCAATAACCTTAGGGTGGTCTGCCATCAAACTTTTTGCCTGCTTGCCTCCAATTTTGCAGCATTTTTGCTTCTGTTGGCTTTAGGACTCTGTGCCCTTTATCACTGCTAACCAGTGCTAAAGTGCTTGTGCTTACTTCCCTAAACATACTTTGATTAGCATATCCACGATTGACAAATTTCATTTACTTATAAGTCCCTAGTAATGTGCACTACCTGTGCCCAGGGCCTGTAAATTAAATGCTACTAGTGGGCATGCAGCACTGATTGTGCCACCCACTTAAGTAGCTCTGTGAACATGTCTCAGGCCTGCCATTGCAGAGCCTGTGTGTGCAGTTTTAAACTGCCATGTCGACCTGGCAAGTTAAGCCTCTTATTATTATTTTCCAAGAAAGGGGACTGAGGGGCTTTTGTTCGAGGTCCAGTATTAATGCCCTGTCAGATCCTAAAAACTAGTGGAATACTGTTCCTCATACGGTGGTGCCTAGTCAATGTAAGTCAGAGAACCAACCACTATCATAGAAAATGATAGTGGAGTTGGAATCCTACTCAAGAGGAGGGATTCAGAGGGGATCCCGCTTTTTCGGAACTAGGGTCCTCACACACCCAGCAAGCTAGGTGTCATGCTTCATCATCTGGACCTGCTCCTCGTTGGGTCGGCGCTGCAATACCCAACGGGCACCTACGAAAGGGCTCTTTGTCGGAGGTCTTTTGTTCCTTGCCGTTTGATGAAGTGGGGGTGTGTGGCCCGTGTTGGTGTAGATAAAGTGATGTGAGTGAGTTAAAAAAGGTTGGATGATCCAGATAACACTTTTATTCAAGCTGGTTATCCACCTCAGTAAAAGCATAAAGAGTGGCAGTTTACCTGACGTGAAAGTTCAGCTGAAACTATGCTCATCTCTTGGGGTCAACATGTTTCTTGCCTAGTGGTAAGAATAATCTGTGGCAATTCTTCAGGACCTAATCTGTGAACAGTAAAACTATCTACACTCAGTGGTGCTGCTATTGGCTAACTACCACTGGTAAGCACTACGTCGCAATTCTTCAGTAGTGTGGTTCAGTAACCGGCGAGGAGGGTAGGTGAATTAGCCAGGATCCCCGCAGGACTGGACACCATGTCACCAGGTGTCCCATTGAATTGCCGCACCGATTGAGGTAACATTCCTGACAGTGGGAGGTTACTGAACCACACTACTGAAGAATTGCGACGTAGTGCTTACCAGTGGTAGTTAGCCAATCCCCTCTGAATCCCTCCTCTTGAGTAGGTTCCAACTCCACTATCATTTTCTATGATAGTGGTTGGTTCTCTGACTTACATTGACTAGGCACCACCGTATGAGGAACAGTATTCCACTAGTTTTTAAGTTAAGCCTCTTGCCAGGCCCAAACCTTCCTTTCAAATACATATAGGCAAACCCCTAGGGTAGGCCTTGGACAGCCCAGAGGGCAGGGTAAAATGTATTTTTTTTAAAAAGTATGAACGTTTATGTTTTGCATGTCCTGGTGGTTAAAAACTCTTAAATTTGTTTTCAATACTGCAAGGGCTATCTCTCCCATAGGATAACATTGGAGTTGCCTTATTACATTTTATAAGTGTAATTTCCAAATGGGAAGAGATCCCATGGAATCACAATTTACAATTCTAACTTATGGGGAAGTCAGATTTTAAATTACATTTCTGAAAATGGCACTTTTAGAAAGTTGGCATTTTCTTGCTTTAGCCATCTGCTACCTGTCTCTGATCACATGCTGGGGTGGGTGACAGCAAGGCTTTGTGTATTCTCCCTAGATAGACACACACAATTGGAGCTTAGGTGTGACTGGATGGGCCATCCTGGTAGGATGGGAGGGAGGAGCGGGACCCAGCATTACTTACACATGAATAAGCTATGTCCTGTCCCCACACAAAGAGCTGCATACCCCCCTGTAGTGAATTTGGAGCCAGGGCAGGAAGTGCAAGACATCTGTGCACTTAAAAGGCTTGTCTTTGAAGTCTCCCCCACTTCAAAGGCACCACTGGGTATAAGTACAGGACCTCAGACACGACCACTTCAGTACATTTTTGGACCTGTGGATTCTGTGCCAGGAAGAAGGACTGCTGTGCTGCTGAAGGACTGTCACTCTGCTGTACTACTGCTCTGTTGGACTGCTGCTTTGCTGTGCTGACCTGCTAGCCTTCTGCCTGGGTGAGAAGGATTGGACCTGCATTGACCCCAGAACCCAGAGTGACTCAAAAGGCTAGCTGTCTGGCTTCCTGATCTGAAGTCTCAGGGTCATAAAAGACTTCCAACCCATGAACTTGGTCTCTGCCATCTGTGAGTGTACCCTGCCATTTGGTGCCTCTCCAGTCCTGGACCCTTTGAAGTGGGCCTAAGATGCTTGCCAGTAGAACTGATGCATCTCCTCTGCTGAGCATCGCATCCCCGAGCATACCCGACACAGTGCAACTGTTGCATGGATTGGACTGGTCGCAAAAGACTCACATCACCGCAGTCTCCCGCATCAGGGACTGACACATCACCTTTGGAACCGCTGCTGTGCTACACTTTACCGTTGTTGTAGCGTAAACTTGTTGGGCCTTATAAATTATTTTATTCAATCTAGTTTCTCTTATCTCAGAATAACCTCAGCTACCATACCAAATCTCTTAGGTCCTCCGATGGATCTTATTCTGTGCTGAAAGTGTCCAGAATACTTAGGGGATGAACAATTATCATATGAGGACCTGGAATAAGATAATTGTCAACATTCAATAAGTTGATGTAACCTCCCAGATAATTTCTACCTCTTGGTCAGTTGATCATAAATCAAATCAATTCTTAGCCACAACAATTAATGAAACAGAATCAACAGACTATTCTATCTTGAATGGTATTTTTCTCTAGTTTCAAATTAATTAGCATATAAGCTAAATTTAAATTAGATCAGATTTAATAAGCATTGACAAGCTTGTGAAATCCAGATATGAAAGGAGCTATCTTCCTCTGCCAAGGGAGATTTTATACTAAAGAAGTAAATTTATAGAAAAATCAGTTGTCTCTCATACCAACCCTATTAATACAAGTTCAGTAAATTCCGAATGACTAGTTCCAGTTCATGGACAGGATTATCTGCCCCTGTCGGCACTGCAGTGTCAATGCCACAGCTGCTCTGACGCGAACCCTTTCAGCCGAAAAGATTCCACTACCAAGCATACCAGTCGGCAGCAAATGCAGTATTTCGTCACAGTTTGGGTTGTTTCTGGAAGTCCCAGTCGTCAATCTCTGTACCGCAAAATGGATAGATGGGAGAACCGCCCCTGTAGTTTACAATTTAGGCAATTATACTCCATCGATTCCAGGTTTACATCCCTTGACATCACCAAATTGTCGAACCACTCTGTCACATTTGTCAGTTTCGATTGGATGAGATGATGTATTAGGTAAAAGTATACAAATCCAGAAGAATTAAGGAATCCATTACTTGCATTTTCCTCAGAACCACTGTAGTTTAGTCATATGATTGGCTGTGACCTTTAGGAAGCAGGCGAGTTAATGTTCTCATCCCATGTCAGTCCTTTCCCAAGCATGTGAGCATTTGAGTGTTAGAGCCCAAGTGGAAACTTTACGAAAGGTTCCCATAGGCTTCAGACTATTCAGATCATAAGTTCATACTGGGAAAGAAAGCAAATTTTGAGGCCTTCATGAAACACAGCTTGTGCACGATGAATTTGGGTTAAAATATGAATCTCACATTATTCAAAACAGTACATTAGTTCTTCAATTAGGCAGATTTGTATTATCTCAATATGAATTGCAATTAATTCATGTAAGTATAAGGTACTGATAAAAATGTTTAACACTTCACTATTATTTTGCATATAATTTTGTACGTTTCTTTGCACGTTATATGTTAATACATCATTCAGGATTTGAAATAAACTTTTACGAAGCACAAA
The DNA here is from genome assembly GCA_963921515.1 of Calotriton arnoldi. Lineage (NCBI taxonomy): Eukaryota > Metazoa > Chordata > Amphibia > Caudata > Salamandridae > Calotriton > Calotriton arnoldi. The sequence continues at coordinate 756,224 of CAWUFW010005186.1, read as the reverse complement.
TTATAACATCACTTTGTGTAACATCTATTTTTCTCGTCAGTGTCAGTGCTCACATTACAACATTCAAGTGTTATTGACTATTTTTCTAACACATGAGAAATGTTTTGTGTTATCAATTATTTTCCATATTAATCTGTGCATGAGAACATATATCAATATAATTGTTAAACTTCACATCAAACTATTAAGTGTTATCAGAAACCTATTTCTAACATTCTGCATACTTTTACAATGCAGTACCTAAATCAAACTTCATTTGTGGGTTTTCGTAATACTTGATAACCTATCACACATTTGTCATTATCACAAAAACAATGTCACAAATCATTTTCAGTATAAAATTGTGTTAAATAGATGAGAGATTGCATTTATGCTCTATCACCGGGCACAAGCTCCTCGCATCCCTTGTCAACGGCAGCCTTGACGACGACGAAGGAACTCCACATCGCAGCTTCACTGCTCATCGGAACTGACGCTTCGCCTCTGCTGGGCCTCGCATCCTCGACACCAGACTTTGCATCACAAGCCCCAGTGACAGGATCCTTGATGTGAACGCAACAGGGCCTCGCACCATTGCCTCTTTGCATCTCGGAACAAATGCAACTCCTACGCTGCACGGCGCGCCTTCAACGCGGATCCATCCAATGCTCAGCAACCAGGATTAAGGTACTTTGTTAAGCAGGCCTAGCTGGGTCCCTGAAGCTGGCCCGCTCTCCATCGTGATCTGCCTGAACTTCTGACTTTGTCCCAGTCCTGCGTGACCAGATATCCCCAATAGTGCTTTTTGAGGTTTGGTGCTATTTTGCTTAAAAACTTTGAAATCCAATATCTCCAATTCTACCAATTGGATTTTTGTCGTTTTGGTCTTGTTTTATTTCTTAAATTAAGTTCTATGTTTGTAACCTGGTGTAGAATCTTTTTGTGTGGTTTTTTCACTGTTTTACTGGTCGAAGTGTTGCACAAATACTTTACACATTGCCTCTAAAGTTAACACAAAAACGCAAAAGGGGGAAGGTCAGGGCAAAGAAATCCTGCACCAGTCGTTGCAACGTGTCGTGGCTATGATTATGATTAAAACTAGGTGCAATGGACCCAGGATGTGACTTCCATACGTCCCAAAAAGGTGGTATACAAGCCACTGAAACAGATTAAACACAAATGGCCCTGCACTCAAAATAACAGGTAGATTATTAATAACGGCAATTAATGTCCATAGTCAAATATAAGGAAATAAGTCAAAGTCTTCCCAAATGAAAAGAACAGTGGTCGTTTTTTTTTTATTGTAGAAAACGATTCCTTTTATTCTTTTAATCCATAGAAAATTTCTTTAAAAACACAGCACATAGTGGACAAGACTGCTGACGCGTTTTGTCCTCCAAGGGACTTCTTCAGGGCTTGATAGGTAAGTGATATGTATTAGAAGGTTCTTTGGAGTATGGCTCTTATGTGTGCTATCTAATCGATAATGTAACAGATGTATAAGTAATCATTCCCTCAACAGTATAAGGTGGTGTCTGGTTCCAAAAATCCGAGCACCCAAGATACACAGTATATATTTTTCAAAAGTGATGATACGGGATATGTATCTCCCGAGCGTCTATAGTGGTGTCCGGTTCAGATAGTTGATAGATAGAGACGCTCGGGAGATACATATCCCGTATCATCACTTTTGAAAAATATATACTGTGTATCTTGGGTGCTCGGATTTTTGGAACCAGACACCGCCTTATACTGTTGGGAGAATGATTACTTATACATCTGTTACATTATCGATTAGATAGCTCACATAAGAGCCATACTCCAAAGAACCTTCTGATACATATCACTTGCCTATCAAGCCCTGAAGAAGTCCCTTGGAGGACGAAACGCGTCAGCAGTCTTGTCCACTATGTGCTGTGTTTTTAAAGAAAGTTTCTATGGATTAAAAGAATAAAAGGAATCGTTTTCTACAATCAAGAAAAACGACCACTGTTCTTTTCATTTGGGAAGACTTTCACTTATTTCTTATATTTGACTATGGACATTAATTGCCGTTATTAATAATCTACCTGTTATTTTGAGTGCAGGGCCATTTGTGTTTAATCTGCCTCTAAAGTTAAGCCTGATTGATCTATGCCAAGTTACCAGATGGTGAGCACAGGTAAATTTAGGGTTTGCCTGCTTCTTACTCTGACTAGGATTGTGGTTGCTGCTTGACTAGGGCTCATACCCCAGTCAACCAATAATCTAATTAATGAGAACATGTAAAACATATGTACACAGGTCCTACTTTTTAACTACAATGCACCCTGCCCTATGAGCCTTTAAGGCCTACTTTAGGCGTGACTTATATGTATTAAAAAAGAAGGTTTAGGCATGGCAAAAGGTTTTTTTGCCAAGTCGAAATGGCAGATTAAAACTGCACTACAGGCTGTAGAGGCGGGTCTGAGACGTGTTTTAAAAGGCTACATTAGGGGGTGGCAGAATGAGTGCTGCAGGCCCATCAGTAGCATTAATTTACAGGCCCTGAGTACACGTAATTACATCTACTAGGGACTTACAAGTAAATTAAATATGCCAATTAGGTACATGCCAATTGTACCTTGTTATAGGGAGAGAGCACAAGCACTTTACCAGTGGTTACGCAATGTGGTCTTATTCACAAGAATGGCCTCAAAGCCCTTTAAGATGCCGTTGGTACTTTCATGAACAATCTTAGTTTAAAAACTTGACTAAATCTTTTATTATGAAATGTGGACCCAAAAACACCAAAACTAAGAAATTTCTCATTGCAGGGGATGAGGTGGCCAAGGTGCAGACCTTTACTTTCTTGGGTATCCCATTGGATGCAACTATTAATTGGAATTTCCTACTCAATTTAAGAGCTGATTGTTGGAAATTAGGTTCTGGTTGGCTGAGGTGTACACCCAAGCCAGGCAGAACCCACCATTCTAGTCACGATAAGCTAGATACACTACTAGGATAACCTGTGCTCGCCCCCTGGTAGCTTGGCGCAATGTGTAATGTATTTGTGCAACACACACACATACACACACACACACACAGTAAAACAATCAATACCCCACAAAAAGACTCCACACCAGTTTAGAAATATAGCTTATTATATTCTGAACAAAATAAGACCAAAACATAAAAATACAATATATGTTTCTCAAAATATAAGTGTTTAAAGATAATACTCTTCGTGCTGAAGCAAACAAGTATAGAACGATAAAGATCGATGTACAGTTCTCAAGTTATGAGCGTGTTTCAAATGTGATCAAAAAGACAGTGCTTTATGGTTCTGGTTGGATCCTCACTAAAGATCTTCAAATATATGTGAATAAATTATTACTGATTCAGATGGGCCCAGATCATGGGCACAAGAGATCCGGACAGAGTTCCCCGTGGCCAGCACATGGAATGCGAAGCAGCGGTCTGCGAGGCGCACTATACAGCTGACTGGGACTGTGGGGTTGGGACAGCCTACGGCGTTGCTGACCTCCAGAACAGCGCTTCCGAAGAGACGATGTCCTCACTCAGGCCACAGCAGGTCGTACTGGTCAGGCGGAAAGATGGTGGGTGGAGATGATGTTATCGCTGCACTCAGTGGTATCCTGACAATGCATCAGGCCAGGGGAGTCGACTTTGCTCAGCTCGCAGCCCCAAATCGGTTGCTTCTCTCTCACGGTGTGTGGGTTTCCTAAGTACGGGCCATTCTTCTCTTGCACCATGAGTGCTGGGTGCAAATAAATCAAAGCGCTCAATTTTCCGACAAAGGAAGTGTTGATTCTGGTCAATCTTCAGCTGCTGGACTCAGAGTACAACAGCAGTGCTGGTATGGCAAAAGTCTATGGATGGCCCTGAGACTTTTAGAAACAGGGAGCAAGCTAACAAGCCCTTGGAGAACACTTTATGTCAGTCACAGCATAGAGGTACCAGGCAGCAGGCCAGCACATCAAAGCAGGTAGCAAAGTGGCAGTCTCTCCTGCAGCTCAACAATCAGCAGGCCAACACAGTAGAGCAATTAGCAGAGTGGCAGTCCCTGCTGGCAGCACAGCAGTCCTGGCAATGTGCAGATGTAGAGCCAGCGATGTCTGGTTACAGGTCAAAAAGTGTCTGATTAGAAGGGGTCAGAGACCCAGTACTTATACCCAAAAGTGCCTTTGATGTGGAGATGACTTCAAAGCAAAGTCTTTGAAGTACACAGGTCCCCTTTCAGCCCAGTGCTGTCTGCCAGGCTAACCCTGGAGGGTTGAGCAGTGCTTTGTGTGAGGGCAGGACACTATCTATTGCAGTGTATGTGTCAGTCCCTTCCCTGCCCTCTGCCCAGGAAGACCCATCAGTACGCAGATGAATGCAGATGCAGATGAGTCTCCGGTGTGTGCAGCTGTCTAGAGGGAATGCACAAAGTGTAACTGTCAACCAAACCCAGACGTGTACTTGTGACAGGCTGAAAGGCACACAAAGAGCTGAGAGACGAGAAATGCTCACTTTCTAAAAGTAAAAGACACACAGTTGATGGACGGAATGCAGAACAAATCAAAACATTCACCCTAGTCAAGAGATCTGGGTTAAATCCATCATTCTTCTGCTCACCATGCCACCCCAGTTTAGACCTAGCCATATGCAAATCAGTCTTGACCCTGTGCCTCATGGAAACAGTCGAGCCCGAACTGCCAAGCCAGGTCCTCCCTGGACCGGAAACACGCATCCTAGGACCGGTTTCGGGGTTTCACCCCTTATCAGCCAGGATAGCTTGAATCAAGTGGCACAGTGAGCCAAAGTGGCACTCCTAAACTAGTAATGCCAAATCCAACTTTACCAGTAAAGAGGGTTTGTCTTTACCAATCCAAAGATATAAACACAAAGCAGCTGCTCCTCTCTGATCAGGAATTATCACTTAAAAAGGTAAAAGGGAATTCCCAATGCTCACCTATAAGAGAAGTAGGCCTCACAGTAGTGAAAAACGAAATGGGATGTGTGTCACTTCCAGGACGTGTAAAGAAACAAAGAACGTGCCCTACCTTTATCTTACATAGCACCCTGCCCTTAGGGTTATTTAGGGCCTACCTTAGGGGTGACATATGTAATAAAAGGGGAGTTTATGGCTTGGCAAGTAGTTTGAAATGGCAAGTCAAAGGGGCAGTAATCTGCACACACAGGCAGTGCAGTGGCAGGCCTGAGACAGGTTTGAAAGGCTACTTCTGTGGGTTGTACAATCAGTGCTGCAAGTCCACTAGTATCATTTAATGTACAGGCCCTGGGTATATCGTATACTACTGTACAAGGGACTTATAAGTAAATTAAATATGCCAATCATGTATACACCAATTATACGCATGTTCAGGAGAGAAGCACATGCACTTTAGCACTGGTCAGCAGTGGTAAAGTGCTCAGAGTTCTAGAGCCAACAAAAAGAGGGTCAGAAAAAGAGGAGGAGGGCAAAAGTTTGGGGTAACCCTGCAAAAAGGGTAATTTCCAACACTCACCAATTCCAAAGGTCTAATGACTATTCTTTGCTTTTCATCTAGATTGGGCCACAAGCCAGTGAGAGAAATAAATGTGTTGCGAAAGGAACCTATGATACTGGGGCTTGGGGGTACACAATTGTTGATCAATTGCAAAAGTTGGCAAATAGGTTCCTATGAAGGCTGTTGTCTGTTCTACAAACCTCTTCCACCATTAAGTGTCACTCTGAGGTCGGAACGGGTTATGTGGAATATTTTGTTAAATTGAGTTCTGTATCCCTATGGCTGAGGATTGGGAGAAACCCTGAAGCAGAGTTCACAAGATGAATAATTAGTGATTGCTTGTGATACATTGACTTTGTTAGGGGTTCCTGAATTGTATTCCAAGCCAGAGTGCTTCAGAAACATAACACTTCTATTTGTAAAGCCCACTTATAACCCATGGGTCTCAAGGCGCTGAATAACAGATGTTTATTGTTACCCAACTCAATGGTACTCATTTTATTGACCTCAAATGGATGAAAGGCTGAGTGGACCCGCTGGGATTTGAACCTGTGACCATGAGGTCAAACACAGGCCCCTGCAGTGGATGCATTAGTCCACTAAGCCACCAGACCCAGAAACAACTCAAAGGACCTGGCCAGAAGTCTGTTCTTAATTTCTGACATAAAATTCGCATGGAGGAGGTACAGAGGCTTCAGTCTAGCAGCCTCAGTTTGCCTTTACATCTGTCTTTGGTCCCCGTGCTGTATCTTACTGCTATAACTAATATTCAGCACAGATTTCTCCTTACCCGACTACACTTCCACACCATCCACTTCTTGCCGGCGTCTCAAGCCTAAGGGTCCTGGTTTCCAAAACTCCCCAAATGTCCCTGTTACAATGTTCCCATGCAAATTACTGTTCATTTTATGTTGTTTTGTTCTTTGTACACTCCTCATCAGAAATGCTTTTAATCCCTCTTATCCATGAAGCAAATATTTGACAATATAAACAATCATTTGTCTTTTTACAACATTTAGATTGTCCACGGTTACGTTATGCACTGCTCAGCTACTTAAGATGTGCACGGAGCACGAGAAGGGAGTATGGAGTATCTGTTTGATTTTAAGTGTCCTTTGATGCTGTTTATTGGTTTTTTATGATTTTGATGTTTTTATTCAATGGAATAAGAGTCATGCACATACAATTATTTTTAGGAAAATAGCACAAATGAAATGTATCAAATTTAACTATCTTTTTAAATTTTTTATTTATTTGTGGATTTGTATATATTGATTTTTATGGCTATTTGTAGCCGAAAGAAATGTTTTGAATGACCGACCGACTACCACTTGTTTTTTAAAGTGCAGTTTTAATTATTCTTTGTGACCTGTCTTTCACCTCGGCAGCTGGCTGCGGCTGGCTCTGGGTGCAGGCATTGAGTAGTCAGAACTCAATTGTAAAAGTTATTACAGTTGAGTAGCTAGGTCATGTCTTTATTACAGGCGAAAAAGGCCGTGGCAAGTCGCCTATAATAAGACGGGCATTTAAACAGTGACTGCAGGCTCCCATGTATTAGAGTTCTATTCACGTAGGATGCTCTCTTACAGGGCTACAAAGGCCGTGTGTGTTTGTGTTTGAAAGGTCGTCACCATTTTTATAGAGTTCATTTGTGGTGTTTGTTGACTCGTAATTGCTGTCACTTCGTTAACCCAAAAAAATTTGCTGTTTTGTGTGGTCTTAATTATTTTTTATTGTTGGGTTGACTGTTGTAGAATGTTTGTTTTTAATTTGTGGCGATATTCATTTCCACAACAACAAGTTTGCTTCAGCTGGGTTACATGCTGTGCTAGATCATCATCTAACTAATTATTAAACATTTAATGAGGATCAGTTAAAGGGAGGGAGGGCTATTACAACGGATGAATAATGTCACAAATTTCAGCTTGTACATTCAGCACCAAACCCCACAAGCAGGTCCACGCTTTTGGATAAATATGCCTTTGGGTGGTTTGGAATTACAACGCTATTTCTACAATATATGTGTTGAAACAAACAGTTTTGGGATTACTTAATGAAGGATTAGATTAATATGCTTGTCTGTTAATAGTTTCTGTTGAAGAGCACGTTGCACATTTTTGAGTTTAACCCCAAGTGTAATAAAACAAACACTCCAGTGGGCACCGGCTTGTATAAAAATTGAAATATGTAAACTTGCTGCTCATATTTTTACTCATAACGTCAAAAGATATTTTGTAAACAATTTTAAATCTATTGCCTCCCTTGATAGTCTTGTAACAGAGGTGATAACATCAATTAACAACAAATAAATCGATGTGTTTTACATTAACATCTCTATTGGTATTACATCACAAGTTGCAATACATTTCTGTGACCAACCATTTTTGCAAATGTATATTTACATGAATAATTGTGCATTAGGGCACTTATTAATTTTTACATTAGATTTACATCTTTCCTTTGTTAGAAGACTGATTTAATCTCTTGAACATAGAAACATATAATGACAGTGGAGATAAAATACAGCTGTTACAATGATTTACATGGCTACTAATTATAAGCTACTCACTCTGCTTTAATAAGTGTGTTGTGTTTATATTAGGAAGGATTTTAGAGTCATTTCTTTACGATACATACACAAACACCAAACCGACCAACAGAACAAAAAGTCTTTTGAGAATTTCACTTTCTTCTATTCCTAATTTTAGAAGTTCTGTCAAGCTCTGAATGTTCAGTGTCACTTAGCACCTGTGAGGTACATCTGACAAACAGCACTTTATGTTTCTTCGCAAGAACTATATCGTTGCCAGCAAGTTGGTTCTCTTTTTAAGACCATACACCAGGGATAACTCAGTGCAGTGATAAAGAAAAACCAGGGCGGAAGCAGCACCTGAACATTAATCTTGTTAGTCTCTCAGAAACTGCAGTGCAGTGTGCTGGGAATACTACGTTTTTGTATTCTCTCCCCTCTCTAAAATTTGAGACTGTCCGCATAATTTGTGGAATGATTTTCTCTCTTTGGGCTTTTTTTTTTAACATATTTATAGTTATAAGGATTTTATATTAGTATGCATTTCATTATAGAAGTTGATGAGAGCTGAAAGTTTCTAATTGAATGGTCCAATTAGTTTATCTGCAACCACTGTTTTCTTTGTATTTAATGTGCATTAGGGCAAACTAATGCACCTCATTACCTTTATGTGGTGTTTTGTACATAAAAACAGATGGGAGACCTGCGTTCATACATCAGACATGACTCTCCCAACCAGCACAGGAGTCCGTTTACAGAAACCTCTTCGAAGTACAAATCAGGCTTGTAAATGGGATCCAACAATGTGTTCAATAAACCAAGTATAGCTTCAAAAACCTAATTGGACGGCTTTTATTTAAGAATGCAAATTGCAAAGGAATGTTTGGATGGGAGTGTCCCCTGACTGATGATGTAGCATTTGCCGCTGCCCGACAGCTTGTGTATCTGGCATCCTAACACTTATTTTGGCCCAGGAGTCAACATGTGTGCAGAGGTCTACGTCTACGACTGTCCCTAACAATGCAAAGTCCAGGGACTGTCCTGTGATCTGGATGGATGCATCAAGCATGTCTTTATGGTGGACAGTGGCCTACTGTCCCTGTCCTGGGTGTAACACTTAAAGCAGTGAGGGCAGTGTACGATATTTTAAGACTGATAGTGTGATAGGCCATTTTATATGAGTCAGTGAGAGTATGGCCTACTGGGCCATTCCTGAAAAATTTTGCTTTAATGTGAATACCCAGAACCTTGCACCGACTTCCTGTGTGCATGTCAAGTGCATGTGCATGTAGCGTGCATGTCGTACATGAGCAGTAGTTGGGCTGTGTGTGTATGTAGAAGCTTGAGAACTGAAGTCAATGGAATCCATTTTGGAAGTCCCTGGTTTAGCACGGCACAAGAAGAAGGATGGGGACAGCTTCTGCAAATAGCGGAAGTGTATTGCCTCCATTCCTGGGGCTGGAGGGTAAAGATCCAGACTCTGAAGTGAGAAGAATGGAGAAAGAGATCCCTTTAGACACTCTTTAGCAGCCTGATTAGGACAATTGAAAGAGAACCACACAAAACAAGTTCTAAAATTTGAGGCAGTGGATCTGCATTCCCTGTATAGAAAGTGTGCAGAGAAGTGGGACCTGCACCAACCCACTTTTTTTAGGCAGACAGTGCCTGGCAGAGTACTTGGACTGCTGGTAACCAGAGCTGGTGTCTGTCTGACAGGCAGTCTCCTGGGGTGAGGGAATATCACCTGATGTCCGCACTTTTTGCTGTGTAGGTTTAGTGCCTAGAAGCCGGCCTGCCTGCTGAGAGAGGGAAGGAGTATGCATGGTTCTGCAGGAATAGAAACTGCCCAGGAGGAGAATCCCAACTTATTCCTGCTTAGAGAAATGCTCAGAGAAAGCGGACAGCCTAAGAGCGAAGCCAAGAGCAACCCTTGCTGAAAAGGGTCTCCCTCTATCTTTGCAATTCCAGGTGAGAACAATGAATAGTCTATGGCCCTGATTACGAGGTGGTCAGTATGTTCTGACCCATGCTTAAACACCTATTTGTGTATGGGTCGGAATTATGACTTGGTAGGTATTTAATGCATCCGATAATTATTGGATGCATTAAATATCTCAACTGTCGTTACACATCTGCAGGCCAAACCTGCTGAAATTTAACAGAGGAATATCGTATGGTATTTACAGTACCATGCAGATTTTGGTGTATTAAACACCAAAATCCACTTGTTATTCCCCACCAACATGTAATGGGTGTTATTTATTGCACCTGATAAATAACGTACCCCATGGTATAATTATTTATCACGTGCAATAAATAACACCTAACCTCGTTATCAGAGCCTTTGTGCTTCTCCACATCAACCTAGTAGGGGCTGCAACTGCTTAGTGTTTGGATCAGAGCAGTCAGGGCTTCAACTGCCTTCTTGTTTGCATTGTACCAGGTGGGGTTGCAATTGTCTTGGTGTTCACTTCATTTATGTCAGGACTGCTGCTACTATGGTATTCGCTTCGGCATGATTGGGGCTGCAACTGCCATGGTGCTCACATCTACAGAGTTGGAGCTGCACCTGCCTTGGTGTTCACATTGTCCTAGTCAGGAATACAACCGCTGTGGTATTCACAGAAGCCGAACCAGGGCTGTAATTGCTGGGGTGTTCACATTGCCCTGGTTGGGACTGCAACAACAGTGGTGTTCACATCAGCCAAGTCAGGGGCAGCATCTGACTGGTTGAAGGCCGCTGCTACAAAAGCAATACCTATGCGGTGGTTCCAAGACAGCTGATGGACACCAGACTAGTCACAGTAACTGCAAACTGACAGGCAGAGCCTCTTCCCCTGCCTCCAAATGACTGAACTTGATCACTGTGGGCCTGCCACTGTGGTGGGATCAAGCCCCTGAGTTTTTGCTAGTTGATTGAGAAAGACTAAGAGACCACATTTTTACCCACTACACCACGAGCAGTAAGACTTTGAATAAGTGATTAAACTGATTGAACATTTGATTGTGGAGCACTAAAATCTACACCTGAGTCTTATTCATACTTCTACCACAAATTACTTGGTGACAGTTTGATCTAACTGAGAAGCCTGTGACTGCTAGCCCTCTCCCCCCTGGGAGTCAAGTGCAGAAAGGGTTAGACTTGGCCCAGTTTGTTGAGCCATAGTGAGACAGACCTCAGAACACTAGTGACAAATGACTTCAGTCTCAACAGCTGAGGCCCAGTTGCCCCAAATTGCCCTGTACAGTCCCACCCGGGGTATGACAATGAACCTTTGCCTCTAAAGGCCTCCTCATGAGCTTTGCAGTATGTACTACAAATGTCTGGTTTTCCCCCCCACATGATTTTTACCAGGGAAAACGTGGTAGAAATTGTACACGGAAAATGCTTCACTCTGAATTTTACACCTCAGAAAAGGGAAGACATGTAGTATTACTGCATAATTCTCCATTGCACCAAATGTATGTGGAATGATGATGTAATACAGCCCGCTTACCAGTATTTATCAGTGCAGTACCGACACCACACATAATTTCAGGAAACTCATAAAAAGGCACAAAGAAAGCTAAAAATGCTGGTACCTCTGTGCCCATTTAACACAGACAGGAGAAGCTAGTTTTGCTAATGCCAGTGTTAGGTGTCTTAAAGGGGCCATCCGGTGAATAATGTCCAAATATGTCTCACAACCCAAGCAGATGCCATCAACAAAGGAACATTCTAGCAACAGTGATGCAAAAGTTGTTAAAGAGAACTGTTCTTTATATTCACTGGGTGACCCTATAAGCTTGAGCGTTTTTTCAGCTTTCATCAGGATTCAATGGAATAGTGCAACACTGTCACATCACTCCAGCTCGTTGGCTACACACCAAGTGGTATCCTGACGGACTCACATTAATACTGCAGTCACAGATACTGGAGATCGCTCTCTAGGGGGTGAGCAGCATTTTAAATGTCATAAACGAACCCAGAAAATGTTAAACTTCACTTAGTTTTTAATGTTTGCTAAGTTTTCAAACTTCCCCCAATATTGCTTCTGGGACACATTTACTCCAAATAGAAAGTTCTTGCAAAAAAAAGTTCTCACAAACTCTTTTGGCTGTTTTTTCTCCTGCAATACTGCAAAAATGAAGGTTTGCTTATTTGCTTTTTTAGAAACCACAAACTTAATGAAGTTTATAAAAAAGTAAAACTTTTTTCTAAGTTAGGGAAGACAAAGTTTTTATCTTGGCTCATCTGTCAGAGACCAAGGGGCATATTTATTAAGCTTTCACACAGCGCAGTGCAGCAAGCCATCTTGCTGTGCTGCGCTGCATGAAAGGAAAGGGCAGGAATGTGCCATACTTAACATAATAGGATGCAGTCCTGTCCTTTACATATGCTTGAACCCTTTTGGCTGCCTACCACCAACGCAGGCACCCTTTCACCATGGTTCAAGGGTGCCTGCATTGCAGACAGGATTGTTACTGTATAGGAAGGGACACCTTCCTGCACAATAACAACCCTCTGAGGCATTTAACTCTTTCTATGCAGCACACATAGAAAGAGCAAAAAACAAGGAGAAATAGAGATATTTCTCCTTGTTATGCCTCCAGCATTTTGACTCATTCCCAGAGTTATCAGTGTTGGTAAACACATTAAAATCCATGGGTGGATACGTGGGAAAACCCAAGTGCTATCCATGGAATGCCTTCCCAGTGTAGAGTAGTGCATCACAGTAATTTGTGTTGCATTGTGTTACTCTGGATTTATCACGCCAGCCAGGGCCACGGAAGGTGGCCTTGCATGGCTTGATAAATCTGACCTAGGTTTTGCGTTCTCCTTGCGCTACCTTCATAAATATGCCCCCAAGTTCCTGAAGTAAGGCTGCAAATAATTTGCATCAGCGGGCACTTGGAAGGCGCCTCCATGCAAGTGTGCAACCTGAGAAAGTACCCCCAGGAGTCCTATCATGATGATCTTTGCTGGAGCAGAGCGGAGCGTCTGTTTTATTCCACCGCAGTGCGTAAAGTGAATTCATTTGACCCAATATTTTTCTGAGTTAGTGCTTTATTTTCAGATAGTGCCGCTCAGAAACAGTGAGCAAGGTTTGTCTCTTTCTATTTCTGAGCTTGCTGCTTGAAAGTAACTCCGAGAAATATCAGGTTAGGCAATTTACTTTATGCACTGCAGGTGCACAAAACAGACACTCTGTGATGTCCTGCGCCAGCAAAGCCCATCATGATACAGCCAAAGATCTTGGAGTGTTGATTATAACAAAATCAAAAGAATAGGACAGATCCGTTCAGTGTGCCCTGTAAAAGCTGTTGGCAAGGAGGAGGGAGGGGAGCGTAGGTTGCCTCGCATCAACATTGCATTACAATTGCCTTTCAAGTACAAAAGGTGGCCAACTAAAGATTCTTCATTTCTAATTTATGGTGCAAGATTTTCAAATATCCTGCCTCTGAAGAATGATAGAGTCTGTATCATGATGGACTGCTGGCTCAGCACAGAGCTGGGCATCTGTCAGAAACAGAGAGAGACAAACTGCTCACTGTTTCGCACTTGTTCTGTTTAAAGTTCGCCATTAACTCGGAGAAATTCAGAGTTAATCATATGAACTATAGACACCTCACATGAAAAAAAAAAAAGAACTGGGGCTGAGCCGACAGAGCAGATCATAAGTACTGCGCAGGTTCTGATTTCATTGGGTAAGCCGTTGTTGCAGCTGAGGGAAGTGTGTAGTGGTAGAGACATGCTTGTTACAAGTGCTGGCATAGTGGACTATACCCGTACCTACAGCAATCAAATTGTCATTGGAGATTACATTTTAAATCTAATAAATAGATTTCTGCTATTTGTATAACACGAGAAAAGAGAACGACAGATGAGCTACACAGTTCCACTGCATTTGCAAAAGAAGATCATGTAAAAAAAAAAAAATCCCTGTGTCTCGCATGCCTGGACACTTACAGAGAAGATGGTTTGTTCTACTTGTGCCAGAATGGAAACTGCCATCTCAGCAAAGGAAGCCATGTTAGTCCACATGCCCATACATAATCAGTTGGAAATAAATTCTTCCTATTTTATGGCTTTGTTTTCCACACCTATTTCTACAATTTATTTGTAACCATTTTACTTCTAGGCCCTTGTCAAGCAATGGTGCTAGAACCATTTTTAAAGTGGGGGTGATCCTCCAATGTAATGTCATTGAAGTCATTAAGATGATGTTGTAATGAGAAGTCCATTTAGCCGAGGTGTAGATTATATAAAATGGTTTATTTATCTTAGTTTAAGCTAAGTAATAAGTTCCAATAATAAGCTTCAATGATAAGCCCCACCTGGAGCAGCCTCCCTGCTGCTCAGCCCATACTCCAACTGACACTCAAGCACCTCAGAGGCACCCTAACATTCCAACGCATCACCATTCACCACCATTCCACACAGTACACTCATACTGGCTGAGCAGCAGGTATAACACATCTCCCCTTCTTACAGAACACGAAAACAATATTGCGAATTAACAGATGAACATGCCGCAGTTTCATAAAGACAAAAGAGACATGCATGAAACATATTGGATGTATAGATGATGTGATATCGTATATACATAAAAGACCATGCATGTAAAAGCAATAGATAAAACAACAACAATATTGCGAATACCAGGCGAACATATCTCAATTTCATACAGTGACAAAAGAGACATGCATGAAAACATATTATATGTAACCCACATCTCCCCCCTCTTCAACACATAAGAAGAAAACTACACACTCAACCATGCCCCCACAACCCACACTAAACCCTACAGGAAGTAACAAGCAGCCCCAGTTACACCACGAGACACACCAGCTGGCCAGACTAGCATGAAAGGCAGCACACTGAGAAAACCAACACATAAGAAGTACGGCAGACACCCCACAGCACACTAAACCACATGTACCATAAAAGCACTAACAAACTCAATTGCCCTACAAAACACTCTCACACTCATAAATAAAAAACCCAGATGACTGACACCTACCCAGTCACCCCACTAACTTAACATCACATGTACGGCAAACATCGGGTGACTTACGCCCTAACAGTCATCCCACTCACATAATATCAAGTGTACGGCAAACAACGGGTGACTTACACCATCACGGTCATTCCAAACACAAAACATGACATGTACGGCGAGCAACAGTTGACTTACCCCCTAACAATCATCCCACTCCCCAAACGTCAAATGTACACCAGCAAAGGATGGTTGAACTCCACCCGACACTTCATCCCAAAGAGCAACTAGTATACCGTAAGAAATGGGTGATTAAACCCCTCGCAGTCATCTGGCACAAAACATCTGGAGTGAAAAAAAATGCGTGACTTAACCCCACGCAGTCAACCCACACAAAACATCGGAAGCAGAAATGGGTGACTTACCCTCTCACTGTCATCCCAACAACAATTCGCTGGTAAGACGAATCTTACCAAACTACATTTACACACACAAAGAACCATGGGAGCATACTTTTGAGCTCACATGACATATCATCCTAAAAAAAATAAGATTTTTTCAGCTACCAGCACCACAACTCAATAAAAGTAACTGCCAGATGCAAAATGCACCTCTCCCAAAAGCAAAGGACAAGTGGTCCAAATCGGGTTGAAGAGGCGCTCACCTAACCTCAAAAAACAAAAACATGGTACACCTGCAAACCTATGAACATCGCAACACTTCTTGGAACACACAGTCAAAGCTTCTGGTATGCGACCTCTCACCCGAGTATGCTGCAACACTGGACAAAACCATAAAATGTGTTGGTTCACCACTGCCCTGGATGAAAGTCCCTTGGTACAGTCCAGATGAAATACGTAACACCCAACTAGAATGTTTAAAAAATTTATCCACAACCGGGTGCAGCGGATAAGCTCCAATAACATTTTTCTAAAAACTTCTCCTTTCCAGGCTGCAGAACAGACTTTCAGAATAATGATGTTGATCCGAAGTTGATACCAATTACCAATGCCAGTCACACAGCATTGTCCAGCTGACTGTTTTCTCAGAATAGTACCAAAAACCAATGAGCGATGCGATAAAAATCTACTAAGCATACCCCAGCACTCACCGACTCAGAGGCGCCACAGGTCAAAGACCGCCGAAACTCGTCCCGACAGGACAATTTCCTTCCATTAAGCTCTGTTGGTGTTTTCCCTTTCAATGCTGACAGATAGTTAAAACATCAAGTTGCTGAGAAAGTTCATAGAATGAAAACCAAATGAAGTAAGCAAATGATGTTCGATGAAGTGGACACTAGTGGGGCTGCAGGGCTTCAAGGCTTTCTGATTCTCTTAAGTTTCCTTTAAAATTCTTCCTTCTGTAGTTTCTTCTGTAGGATCCTACCACGCGAGGTTTCTTACCACATACTCGTCGCCAAAAATGTTGTAATGAGAAGTCCATTTAGCCGAGGTGTAGATTATATAAGATGGTTTATTTATCTTAGTTGCAGGTAAGTAATAAATTCCAATAATAAGCTTAAATGATAAGCGCTACAGGAGCAGCCTCCTTGCTGCTCAGCCCATACTCCAACTGACACTCAAGCACCTCACAGGCACCCTAACATTCAAACGATTCACCATGCACCAACATTCCACACAGCACACTCATACTGGCTGAGCAGCAGGTATAACAGATGAGGATAACTCCAAGTGGTATTTGACCAAAATTTCGAAGGAAAAATATTGTGGCCATAATATTGTGATCTCAAAAAAATGGTGCCACTTATTATCGAAGATAAGAATATAGTTTTTGGGTATTTAATTTAACTCCTCATAAATCCAATACTTTTCCTGCTGTTGCAGGGCGTAGTGAATCTAATCCCTCCACAGTATAACACTTTCACTACTTTTGCTTACATTGGAGTGGGAAAAATAAATCTGCCCTTTGGAAAGGATCCCTACTTTTGTTTACTTTGAAGTTGGAATAGTATATTTTCCCTCTCCAAAGTCCAACACTTTCCCTACTGTTGCTCAGATTGGAGTAGGAATAGTAAATCTAACCCCTCCAAAGTCCAACATTCTTGCTATTTTTGCTAATGTTGGAGTGGGAACAGTAAATTCAAACACACTCCCTACTGATGCTAAGATTAGTCTAGAAATAGTAAATCTGACTCTTTCAAAATCCAACACATTGCCACTGTAGATAAGTTAGCATTGCAAATATTTATTTTCAATTTTAAATTGTTTTTTAATTCTTTAGAATAATTTCTAAAAAGAAAAACATTATAATTATTTTAAATAATTTGCTATAACTTTTTATGTAGGTTTATTTTTTCATTATTGTTATTGTTATTGTTATTGTCATTCTTCTTCTTTTTCTTATCATTACTATTGTTATTAATGCAATTTATGATTAATAATATTTTAATTTGTAAATATTTTTAATTGTATTTCATAATGTTTTTTAAATCATATTTGTATTTATTTTTATTTATATTAATATTTTGTAATTTTTTTGATAAATTAAATTAAATGTAATACTATGTACAGTGATTTAGATATACTTTATTTTTGCTTGACAATATTCTGGTAATGATATTTATGTCTCAATATTTTTGTAGTTTACATATATAGTATGTAAACATGATATTTTGGCAACCGATATGTTTCGACAATATTTCTCTACTGCAATCCTTTTGTTTAAGATATTCTGTTGTAAATCCATGCAAACATTACACAAAACAAGTGCAACAAATGAGCAAGGCTGTTTCAGAAAAGAGAGTAGTAAGGGAGCAGTGTATGCCCGGTGGTACATATTTGGAACATATTGTCATGAATATAAAATAAAGCATGGTGTGTTAGGTTACTGCCATTTACAAACAGCATGTTTTTCATTGAAATGACCTCTTGAAATTGCCATTAAATTTGTATTATCCATGCAGTTTTATTGCTGAACATATATAGCGTATGCTGACCATGTATAGCGCACAAACAATAACATGTTGAAATCGGGTTTCAGTGCATATTTATCAAATCAGAGGGCATTTATACAGCGCACACATCACCCTAAAGTCTCATGGCGCTCGCAAACAACTCCGAAAGGAAGTGAGATGGCTTAGATGTCAAAAAGCCATGTCTTCAACCTTTTGCGAAAAGAGTTATGGTCAGGGATACTTCGCAGATGAATGGGAGTTTTATTCCAGGATGATGGGGCAAGGAAGGAGAAAGATCGTCCTCCCTTTCTAGCAGTGTGTATTTTGAGAGGAGAAAGCAAAAACTGATTGCTAGACCTAAGGGCCCTACGAGGTTGATACCAGCATAATTTCCTGGTCCAGTATCTAGGACCTTTTCCATACAGCTGTTTATGAACTAGACACAGAACTTTAAAAAGAATTCGTTTCCTGACCGGTAGCCAGTGAAGGGTTCTTAGACATGGTGCGGAGGACGATCTGGGCGGAAGATCTAGGGCCAGCCTAGCCGCGGCATTCTGCAAGATCTGCAGTCTGTCCAGAAGGTTGCTGTTAATTGAGAACAGTAGGGAATTTCCATAGTCCATTCTGTTTATTATCAGCCCTTGGACTAATGGTTTCCTGGCCTCCACTGGGAGCCACTTGAAAACCTTTCGAAGGCTGCGCATTACTCCAAAACACGTGCCAATGATATGGTTGACTTGGTTCTTCATGGATAATTGATTATCCATGTGGAAACCCAGGTTCCGCACCGTCGATTTGGGGGTGGGACAGAGGCCAAGATGGGATGGCCACCAGTCGGCGGACCAATGCTCCTCTGCGCTGCCAAAAGCATAACCTCAGATTTGGCTCCATTCAATTGTAGGTGATTGGAGTTCATCCACCTATCAATGTGAGATAGGCATTTATTAAAGCGTAGCTGGGTTTCAGTAGGGTCTGGGCCAATAGTGACCAGAATTTGAGTGTCATCTGCATAAGATATGACATCAAATCCATAGGATCGAATCACTTTGGCTAGAGGGGTCATGTACAGATTGAAAAGGGTAGGGCTCAAAATAGAGCCCTGGGGTACTCCCATCTTGACTGATCTCTCACATGAGAGGTTATTTCCAATCTGTACTATAGTCACACGGTCGGTAAGGTAGCTCTTAAACCACTCGAGGGCCGGGCCTCTGACACCTATCTCCCAGAGCCGATGCTCTAAAATGCCGTGGGAGATGGTGTCAAAGGCTGCGGATAGATCGAGCAGAACAAGGATGGCTGACTGATGTTTATCCAAGGCCAGCCTAATATTGTCTGTTACCTCAACCAAGGCAGTCTCGGTACTGTGTGCCACTCTGAAGCCTGATTGGGAAGAGTCGAGCAATCCCTGGCTCTCCAGATGGTTAACAAGCTGCTTATTAATCAAAGATTCCAGTACTTTCCCGAAATAAGGAAGCAGAGATATAGGGCGGTAGTTGGCAGGCAGCACAGGGTCGGCGGTGGGCTTTTTTAAGATCGGTTTTACCCTAGCCACCTTCCAACATCTAGGAAAGTCTGCTTCTACAAGTGAGTTATTAAATAGCTCAGTAAGTCTTTCCAATAATACCGGGCGACAGTGGGAAGAAATTTAGGCGGTACTATGTCGGTGGGGGAACCTGATTTTATCCTCAACATGGCGATGGCAACTGCTTTGGTGTCAAATTTGAGAAATGCGTCCAAGATATGGGAGGGGTCGGTAAACGAGCTGTGTATGTCTTCCGAATTCAAATTATAAGGTGAAGGGAAGGACCGATGTATTACCATGATTTTTCTTCAAAATATTCAGAAAGAGAGTCAGTCCAGGTTTGAGAGTCAGGTATTAATGGCTGATTAGTAGGGACTGTAAATTCTTTCAAAATGTTATCACTTGCATAAAGTGTCTAGGGGAGTTCTAGTCCTATTGCAATCTTTGTTTCCACCACACTTCAGAATTACAAAAAAACAACATGCCTAATTTGTACTTTCCAAGCTACTTATGTACTTCGAAACATTTGTATAGTTCATTCACAATTATTTAAGTATTGTCTGTTATAAAACAGCTGCCATTTTTCACCCTTTCCTGTCACGCTCGCTGTACACCAGCATGAATGTCACTTTGTGAACATTACAAATTTCCCTCACTATGCAATTAGATAAAGTAAAAGTAAACACATATTAAAATCATTTCTGCACACACGTATAAACAGTGTTTAGCCTTTAGAGATTATACAGAAAATACAGAAAAGGTGCATTGTATTCAGAGGTCGTCTATTTCATTCTGCATGCCACCCACAAATCCGTTAAATTCTTTCGTTCTGTTTGTTGCAAGAAATAGCTGCACTAATGCATTTAATTTAATATTAATATGAATGTATATGTTCTCTGACATGTCTTTTGGATCATCACAATGTCGATGGGAATTTAAACAGCTGGTTCCACAATTCTGCACTACGGGACACAAGCAATGTTGGTACAACAAGAAAAAATTAAAGTATTCTTTGAGGGGAAGTTTCATATGTTCATTGACGTGCCTGCTACAACTGATTTTCTGATGTTACAAAACAGGCATAAAGAAACGCCCCCATAAGGGTTCACAGACCATTAGTTTAATGTACTGAATGAGGGGTTGATGAATGGTGTGATGCACTGGGAGAATGTATGACGATACAACGCGATCATTTAGATCGCGGTACATTACATCGCAGTTTTACAACACAAGTCGTTACAACGACTTGCGCTGGAAGGCGCTGGACTTAGGAATAGTATGATTTACTATTCCAACTCCAGCCTACGTAACAGTAGGGAAGGTGTTGGAATAGTAAATCACACTATTCCTTAGTCTAGAGCGCCTTCTAGCGCAAGTCGTTGTAACGACTTGCATTGTAATGACAGCGAAGTAAATGTATTGCGGTGTTTTGACCGCGTTGTAAAGGTCGTTTTCCGCACTGGGACCCTCTGGGTAAGGAGTCAGTACAGAGAAGCAGCAATTGTCGAGAAAGTCCTCTGTGAGTAAGATGGAGGGATCTGGAGAGGGATTGAGAGCAGGGATACGGCACCGGGAAAAAGAGTGGATAAGGGTAGTAGGGATAGCGAGGAGAAGAAGTAACTGAAAAAAAAATATTGATTCTCTAGGTGAAGATGTAAAAAGTTGTTTTAACGATATTTCCGGACACTGCTGCAGGTAAAAGATTACATAGTTGTAAACATCATATCTGAGTAGAATAACAATTGTGAAGGTTGTTCAGTGTGTTATTAAAAGCTAAGTGAGACCTTCACATCATCGGTCTTACTGTCAACACGTTAAACAATACTCCAGAGTAGAAAGCCGTCCTACCATGAGTCAGTGGCTCTAAACACTTTGTTCTTCTCCTGCAGGGAACCCATCTACAAAATGGTACAAGTCTAAGCAAAATGGGGTGTTTCGCCAAGCCTGTTACTGTCTGCATCACTGGCACAGGAAGGTGTAGCAATTCTACTTGTTAGATGCTTTCGGGGCAGTGTAACCAAAGTAGACAGTAAATCTCGGGCATTGGGTTTCGGTAGCTGTCATTGGTAAAGAACATCTTTGGTTGTTGTCGCCTATTACAGTCTGATTGTTGATGGTCCTCAGGCTCTGTGAGGTGATTGCTCAGACTTGCTCCTTTGTCAAATAGTTTTATAAATGGACGAGACTTCAGTTTTGTACAATTTGTAAAAAGTGATCCTTCTCACCATTTGTGTCAAAAAAAGGGAAACCCTGGTTAACTGGTATAATAGAAGTTTTAAAAAAAGATCCGGGATTGTGTGATCCCTGGCCAATTACAAATAAAGAGGAATGCCAATATACCTGCTTCTCTGGAGCTAGACTAGACTTGTTTGTCAATTAAAAATATAAAGCAAATTTGCTAATTGCTCCCCTGACCATTCTGCAGTATTTCTGCAAGCCATTGTTCCTGATGTGCCCACAGCACCTAATAGAAGGCATTTTGATGAACACTTACTAATGTATCAGGAATTTATAATCAAAATTAAAATTCAGATATTCTTTTTAAGTAAACAAGTCTTCGGTACCATAAGAAACAATCTGGAAATTATTTAAAATATTATTAGAAGCTTGGACATATCTTTTGTGAGTTGTTTTTAGGCTAAAACACACAAAAGCCACTTAACTTCCTTCAAATAGTTCTATTGAAGGCCAAGCTAATTTTAAAGTCAAATTTATATAGCAGATAGATAGAAGCAAAAGAGGAGCTGAGAAGATGCTATTTTGAGGAGGGAATACTGAAATTTCAAATGATATGTCATCAAGAATATGGCGTAGAGAAATATGCAGAGATTTTATTAGCTTGGAAAGGACAGCAGTAAAAATCTGCAACAAAATAGATGCTATTAGGGACCCGATTATGGAAGCATTGATAATCAACACCATAAATATCAGGCACATTTATCATAACTGTTTTAGAAGAATTTATTGTACCGATTTTACCTCCTCTTGTGGCCAATTTAGGAGTCCTTAGAGTCTCTCCTGAACATGCGGTGAAAATGACTACCCCAATTTTTGTAGAAGAAATTGAACATGTCATGCTTGGGCTACTCTCTTGTAAATCCACTCATAGTGATAACTTCCATTTGTCACTGCTTTCCCACCAAAACCATCTTTAAAAGAAGAAACATGGCTGGAGGACTTCATTTCCGATCATCTGTCTGCACAGGAAGTAACATCACTAGTATCCTGCTAAAACCATCTTTCAAAAAGCAGACCGACAAGATGACTTAAGTTCCCACAACCCATCTGAACAAAAAGTTACATCAAAGCACTTACATCATTCATCAGCACAGGAAGTGATATCAATGGTTTCCCGCAGAAAACCTCTTTAAAAGAAAAGCCAGACAAGAGGACTTCATTTTTACACTGGTTTCCCAGAATCCCTCTGCAAAGGAAAAGACATCACTTCCTGGCTTCTGCCTACTTCAGTCAATGCTTCAGGGCATCCCACCACCCATGAGTCCACAGTATAGGGTGGACACAGACAAAGGCATTGCGTGTTAGGGCCAAGAAGGGTCTTGGTCTTACCCAAGTCAGTGGAAGCCGGTTAAGATATAATCAAGTGCATTACCTAGCCACCCATCCTGTCAATTCCCACAATGATACCCAGACCAAAATGATACAAACACTCACATAGAATCCTCACAACACCTTGGCCTAATCTTGTACAGAACCAGCTGACTACCACACACATTCAAACTACAGAATACACATTACAACTCATGCTCATTAATGCCTGCTCTGCAGTAGGCCATGTACCATTATAACAGACCTCATCCCCCACAGGCTTGAAGCCCTCTTCATCACAGAAACATGGTTCACCCCTAAATCCTCACACATCCTAGACATCCTTCTTTACACAGGCTACTGCATCCATCATGTGGACTGTGCATATATGTTATGTTAAAAATTATTTATAGAGCATGCGTACACCGATTGGTTTCTTGGCGCTTGGTCTAGAATGTGCTGGAGCTTTATTGGTCTGTCATGCGCTTAATTTAGTCATACGCTTGGGCAAATAGCCAGGTCTTAAGAAGTTTTCTGAATTTCATGAGGTCCGTACATGCTCTAATGTTAGATGGAAGGCAATTCCAAAATCCAGGTGCCAACACTGCAAATCTGTAGCCACCTTGTCGCTTCAGTTTGTAAGAGGGTGTGATTAGGAGGTTTATATACGATGAACGCAAATTGCGCACAGGCATATGCCTTTGAATGAGGTTGGAGATGAATTTGGGGCTTGGGCCATGCAGGGACTTAAAAATCAGGCAGCCCACTTTAAAAGCAGAACGTTGTAAGATGGAGAGCCAATGTAGCTTCCTCATGAGGTGGGAGACATGTTCCCAACTGGGTTGCTGAAAGATCAACCTAGCAGCCTGGTTCTGTACTAGCTGCAGTCTCCTGGTGACATACAATGGTATGCCAAAGTATAGAGAATTGGCATAGTCTAAATGAGAGATCACCATGGCTAAGACAGCCTGTATTAGTGCTTCTCTCGTGAGGAGTCTGCTGATCTTCCTTCTTTTTCTTAATTGATGATGGCAAGTCGAAGTAACCGATGTAATTTGGGTTTTCATTGAGAGGTCGTTGTTTATTATATGATTATATGATGGGAGGAAACCTCACTTTCATCCATAATTCCTCTTGGTACTGCACCCTGGGCAAGGAATTGACACTTAACTCCACAGAGGTACTGATAAACCAGTTCCCTCTCAGTGCAATTCAAACTACAGCTTTCCATCCAATCTGCAGGCCTCCTGGTCAGACCATGTCTCATTATCTCTTCTCCTAATCCATCCAACACTCCCACACTCCCATACCAACTTCTTGGGTGATTTCACCCTCCCAGATAACACAAGATAAAAAAACAAGACACCCTTCTCAGTCTCATTGGTACACTCACCATGGCACAGCACATCACCCAGCCAACACACTACAAAGGCCACATCCTCAACCTTGTATAGTCAACATCACCAGCAATCCGAGGTAAACCATTCATGCTCCTGGACTGGACCAACCACCTGCCAGCACTCCCTGCACAGTATCATACCAATAAAACGAGGTCAACCCAAAAGAGAAGACAACACTTTAAAACATGCTACAAAATGCAACTAGCAAAATTGCCATATTTATTTCCCTTATCCTTACATTCTTAAACATTAAGTATAAGGAATATGTGTTTCTAGAGCTGCCATAATGATCACTGGCTGATATAAATGTAGAAAAGCCATGTTGAAAATGGAAACAGGTGATTTTATGTAAAATTCTATTTAAGTATCATGCTCGGGCCTTTGCAGAATTTTAAAACTGGAACATGTGATTGGTATTTTTCTCTGGGAAAGTTTGCAACCCTACCTGCATTTGGCAGGAAACACCCACTTTTTACTACTATTTGCCAGCTTGAAAAGCAAAGTGATATGTGGGCTTTATTACAGTCCTGACACATTTCCCAGGTCCATGCGTGATGTGCCACTTCAGTCCAGGTTTTTTCTTTGAATTCTGGGCCTTGTAGTCTTGCTTTATTTCATTATAAAACAGGACTACAAGTACCAGAATTCAAAGAAGAAAAACCTGGCTTGGAGCAGCATGTCATGCATGAACCTGGGAAACTTGGCAGCTATTCTTTAATGGACTCGGTGCTTTTCTAACCTGTGTCACCTACCAAAAAAGTCCTCATTCCCTATTGACCTTAATCGGATCTCCCTCTTAAACGTTGATGTCAGCCACATTTTTTGATGCAGCCAGTGACAGGAGGGTCTCTTATCAACACACTAGCAGCCCAGCAAATATTTATGAACAATGATCTGTTTTCGTTTGGCCATCCTTCTATCTTTTCAGTAAAAAAAGGGGCAGTATTTTTCTCAACCTTCACTTTCGTTGTAGCGACGTTAGGCTTACATTCGCCTAATGTTACGCAGCAGCTTTACTGATGTCATAGAGCAGCCACGGATATGATTAGTTTGAGGCAGTCCGATTGCGCACTTGACTGTGCCGATTGCCGACCTTGTTTTCATTTTTGGTAAAATAATCTGGTGACACTTTTGCTCTGATATGATTTTCTCAGTGTTACCTGAAAACGCGTACAGTGTGCTTTTTTCTTTCAACAGATTTGTCTAAAACCCATGAAACTTATAAAGTCTGGAATAAAAAGCACTGTTTAGTGCTAATTTTCAAATATCTCTTAGACTAGCTGTAAGTGCCACGGCTGATTGGGATGTCTGAGAATCAGCAGGGCCGGCGCTGGGCATGGGCAGTATGGGCCGCTGCCCAGGGCCCCCGCAGTTAGCCCTCAAACTTGGGGCCTCGCACCAATGTGACACAGTCAGGCCACGGCATGAAAAGTGCCACCTTGCAAGTGCACCACCTTAGGGGGCCCCCTCCCCTGGCCTCACTGCTATAGTGTTGCGAGGCAAACCCAGGGGTGGGGGGCAGTCCCAATTGCAAGAAGGCACATTCCTCAGTTGTGTCCTGCAATTAGGCCTCTTCCCCACACCCACGCAGAGGTAAAGCGGGAGGACTATAGCCCGGCTGTTTAGCTCCTTGGCAGTCTTAACGCTCTCTAAAGATAATCAACCCTCACACCTTCAGCCCTTTATGAGCTGTTAAGAGGTGCTTGTAGGTGGCTGAGAGGGAGGGGATCCAGCTTCAGGAGCAGGGAGCATCTATTGAGATGCACACAGCCCTGAATGGGTCAAGTCTATGCACATTAGAGGGGCCTCGCACATTCACCTTCTGCCCAGGGCCTCAAAAATCCTAGAACCGTCCATGTGAGAATAGAGTTATTTTACTTTTCTTTGCACATAAGCAATAGCAGATCCCATCCTAGTTTTTTAGAAGGCAGCAACCCTAAAGAACACGGCAGTAACTAGACGAATAATTGACCAATGCGGGCATTTCTTTGATTCACATCATTTTCTATATGAGCTTTTAAATAGTGAGTAAAGATAGAATGTGATCTGGGCGTTCGTACGTGGGGTCTAACATCTTTTCTATAGTGTAGCGAGGCAAACCCAGGGGTGGGGGGCAGTCCCAGTTGCAAGAAGGCACATTACTCAGTTGTGTCCTGCAATTAGGCCTCCTCCCCCCACCCACGCAGAGGTAAAGCAGGAGGACTATAGCCCGGCTGTTTAGCTCCTTGGCAGTCTTAACCCTCTCTAAAGATAAGCAACCCTCACACGTTCAGCCCTTTATGAGCTGTTAAGAGGTGCTTGTAGGTGGCTGAGAGGGAGGGGATCCAGCTTCAGGAGCAGGGGGCATCTATTGAGATGCACACAGCCCTGAATGGGTCAAGTCTATGCACATTAGAGGGGCCTCGCACATTGACCTTCTGCCCATGGCCCCAAAAATCCTAGAACCGGCCATGTGAAAATTGCGTTATTTTACTTTTCTTTGCACATAAGCAACAGCAGATCGGCGAAGACTGCCACCCCCGCTCTCCATGACCAGCAGCAGAAGGAGCTGAGCCAGGAAATTGGAGAGGCCAAACTGTTCAACCCCGCCGGGGTCCAAGGAGGCAGAAATATTATGACTCGCCCGGAGTGCAGGTGAGTCTAATTATGCAGGCCGCTCCAAGGGGGGACCCAGCGAAGTCTCCTCTCCGGCTGAGGCCGTGTGTTCCTGCAACAGCTGCCCCTTGTTGATACAGACCTTGGGGGCATTGATTTAGGATTCTCAAATCCCCTCTGCCAGCAGAAGCTGCTCCGTGCGGTTACAGGCATCTGCACTTCCTTAGGGTTCTCCCTGGCTGCATTTTATGTTTACCCCGCAACAGGTACAGAGGCCCCTTGCCCCTACGTTAAGTTGAGGGCTTATGTGCCTAGAGTGATATAATGATTAGGGTGCTGATTATGGCTCTGGGGGATTTATGTGAATGACCTAACCTGAACTGCATTTCATGCCTGGAGGCTTTAGGCAAATCGTTTTGCCTGCACTGTCAGGATAGCAAGTACTGTTATTTTTCAGAAACTGCCTAATATGTACAGTGATGGTACAAGGAGGTGTTAGGCTTAATGGTTTCATGAAGCTTTCCTATGTATGATACCAAGTGATGTATGGTAGGTGCAACTTATAATCATTGTTTCAGTGCACTACATGTGTTATGGCAAATGCCCTATGGCAAAGTGATGTATGATCTATTTGAAGTCATGACAAGTGCCTAGTGGCACAGTGATTTATGTGATTATGGTCTAATGTGTTTTATGTGCAATACAAAGGATATTTTTATATAGCCTTGCTTCAAGTCTCTTTTTGTGGTGTGCTTGGTGTGCAACTGGTATGTGTGTGTGTTGCGCAAACGCTTTACACATTGCCTCTGGGATAAGCCTGACTGCTCTGCCTAGCTACCAAGGGGGTGAGCAGGGTTTATCTCCCTTACTCTAACTACAGTGGTGGGTTCTGCTTGGCTTAGGTGTATACCCTAGCCAACCAGAAACCCCATTTCTAACATTGGTTGTCAGCGGTGAGGATATGACTTGCGTTTGCGCGGTACCGTGGTGACTCATTGTTGCACTACAAACTCTGCACTTAGACAATCACGTGTTTTGGTTGTCTCCTGATTTTCTCTCTCTAGTCATTTTTTTATTATTGTGTACTCCTGCTTCAGTTCTTATGCTTAGGAATCTTGTGTTGCACCTGTGTATTTAGTTCCTTACCAAAATGGAATCTACCTTTGACATACATGATCTGTTAGAATACAATCTGGGGGAGTTAAAATGGTTCTGCAGGGAGAGGTAAATAATAGTGACTGCAGAAGACACCCAGCTTTGCCTTCAGAAAGTCATGCTCAGGAGACAATAGTACAAAGGGGAATGTGAGGACTGTGATAGGGCCCAGTACTATGCTGAAACTTTCCCTGAAGAGGCGGCAACAATGATCTAGGAGGGTGGTGGTTCTGAGGTAGACCCTGAAGAGGACCCTGAGATTAGGGAGGACTCTGAGTGGGAGGATTCCCAGTCCATACACCTAGAGGGTGGTGGCCCTGGAGAGTCTGAACATGAGGGAGGAAATGACTGGGCAGGGACACCAGTAGGCAGGGAGGACCTGTGGAGAGGGAGTCCCTTGCTGGGTCTAGTGCCAGGAGTGGTGTCATTTCCCTTTCTCTGTCCCCAGAGGAGTTGGTGGACAGGAGGGAAGAAAGGGAGCACCAGCTGGTGTTGGAAAGGCTCAAATTGGAGCATGCCAAGGAGCTAGCGCAGCTGGCTGTAGAGGAGAGAAAGGCTGATGTGGAGAGAGCCTTAGTTCAGGAGAGGATGGCGGAGGCAGATAGGGCCATCAACAGAGAGAAACTAGTTCTTGAGGATAGGTTGTCCCCTGAGCATAGTTTCAGTGTTCTGGACTCACCAGTGATGGTGGAGTCCAGTTGTGGCAGCAATGTTGTGTCCATTTTAGAAACTTCCACTCTCAGATCCCAGAGCGTGATACCTAGTTCACAAGAAGACAGTGGCACACCTAAAGGGTATAGGTTGAGGTTCAGGGGCAGTAGGAAACTGTCTTACCAGTCTTGGGGGGAGTTTGTGGAAGATTGTTGTAATGCACTGGAGGGTTGAGTGAAGGGTAGCACAGCAAACAATGTTGAAGGGCTGTTCAAACTGATTGTCAGAGAGTACATGCTCCATTGTTGTTTTCTAGTGCTACGCCAACACCTGTTGGAGTGTACGTTCTGTGATCCCATGGAACTTGCACAGGAGGCAGACCTCTGGGTGAGTGCCAGAATGTCTGGAAAGGCATTTGGGATTGATCCTAAAGGGAGTGGCTCAGGTTTTTTCCCAACCAAGGGTGGTGGGAAAGGATTGTGGCAGCCCAGATAGGTCCCAGTGTAGTGGGATGGGTAGAGGGTCCCATGTTCCTTCTCAGGTGAGGGGGAGGAGTGGGCGGAGTCACAGGTTGGCTAAAGCCCAGTCCCAGAGCCTGGTTGGTTCCATGAGTGAACGCTAGGAGGGGGGCCTAGTGTGTACTGGAAGGCCATCTGTTGAGAGGGATCCCCTAGTGTCAAGAGAACTTGTGGGGTGTCTGTCACCAGCATCCCACCAGTTCTGGTGTCTGACAGCACCACTTCTGAGTGGAGGGTGTGGAAGCCCAGATGAAAGGGTGAGAGGGGGAGGCAGTCCCCAGTGGGTGAACCAGTGGATCAGGGGCCAGCTCTGAGGGTAGAGCTCCGCAGGAATGACCCTGGTGACACCGCTTCTGGTTTGGAGGGTCTTTATGCAGTGTCAGATGGGCAGGGGTCGGAAGATCAGCGCCAGGCAGACTGTCACGCAACTCATGAGGAATTTGTTACCCTTGGAGGGGGCAGGTGTGCTCCCCAGGAAGTCCTGGCTTGCCAGGCACAGGCTCAGCCACAGGGTGAAGTCCTTGGGTTGGGAGGCCAGGTTCAGGCTGTAACACCTGACCTGGAGGGAGGGGCAATTGCTAGCAGTGTCCCTACCCTGTTGTCTTCTGGGGGTACCACTCCAGGTTGGAGGGTGCAGAACTCTCGAAGGGGGTGCATGGGAATGGAGGACTCGCCCCTGGCCCTGGTTCAACCCGAGGGTGCGGACCCTGGGGTGGGAGACCAATTAAAGGGTAGAATCCCTGAACTGGTGGGAGAAATGTGTGGGATGGCTGATACCAGCGCCCTGACAGCTCTAGGTTCTGGGAGTACAATTCCTAGGAGGAGGGTTAGGAATCCCAGAAGGAAGGGTAGGGGAGAAGAGCCTCGCCCATGGCCCTTGGCCAGTCTGAGGGTGCAGACCCTAGGCTGAGGGACCAGTGGAAGAGAAGAACTCCTGCACTGGTGGGAAATAGAGTGGAGCAAGGATACTATGTACCTGGGGCTAACGCTCCCCACTCTGTGAGATGGTAGGGACCGGGAATCCCTGGATAGCCTGGGGCCTGGTTCTGGCCGCGGACAGCTAAGTAGTCCCCATGGGTTAGCTTAGTTGGTACTGACAGCATAGACAGAGGGATCGACATGGGTTCAGATTGGCGTAGAACAGGTATGTGCCCCTGCAGTTGCGGGCCAGGGTCCAAGTTGTATCGCCCCGAGCACGGAAGCCCATCATGGTACTGAAAAGTCTACCCTGGCTTTAGGCTGATAGGGGGTTGTGCTGGTACTGTGTTTTTAAACATAATTTTTTTTTGTGATTTTGACTTTTGGGATTGCTGAATTACAACATGAATGGATTACTACTGGATTTTTTCTTGGGAATTTCATTTTAGAAAATTACCAAGAGTTGAAGAAGAAGACTACAGGTAGGAATCCCCAAATTCCTTTCATTTAACAGGTTGTAAGTGTGTATTAGAAGTGTAGGATGTACGCAAAATTGTCCAGGTAGTCTGAAGCTCCCATCAATGGAATTTGATGGATTTTAGCCAATAGTCTCTCAACATTTCTTTGCTTTTTTTTATAAACATGAGGGTTCAGGCTACCTAACAATGATCGTGCCATTCTCATTTCTTGAAACTTTGTTCCGTCTTCAAAATTTCCAAGAAATGATAAAGATTAGGGTGAGGTCTGACAATTGATTTGTTGAAGGAATTGTGCCACCCCTCCATGGCACTGTTTGCCTTTGCACCTCTCTCTAAGCAGGTCGAGAAACAGTTTCACCAGGCACTGGGAAACCTTGGCTTCCTTCTGTGACCCAACCTGCTTAGATGGCCAATCCATGTGTCATCGAAGTAATTTAGGACTGGGGCCAATGTTTCCTCATTTTGCGTAAAATATTCTGATTCTGTAATTGAAGTGTAGAACTCATTCACACACTCATGAGATACAAAAGACTAATCTGTTAGCTTTTTTAAAACTCATAATGTAGTTTACTCTTTGTGATGTAATCCTCAACTAATGTTTTTTTAATGTTTCGCCAATATGCCTGGGAAAAGTGAAAAAAGTCTTTGAATCTGGGTGCCAGGGAAATTTTTCGTAATAGTCTTAATCATTAATAATTCAAACTCAAATATAATTTTCATAGGAATTTTATTCATAGTTTTGTTTTTATACTGAAAAAAATCCAGTGTATGCTGAACAGTGCCTGTCAGTGAGTAAGCAGTACACTAACGGTACAGTTGTGTGGTTAGTGTTAGCATGAATAGTGTAATTTTGAGAGAATGGATGGGGAGTTGATTTAAAGGACCCATCCATCATAAAAATGTAACTATTCTTAAGTGTTACCAAGTTATGGGCTGTGCTAATGATAAGTACTATTTTGAGAGGGTTTTCATTGGCATACAGGATGAACAGTTCATTAGTAAAAGAAACTGTTGGTTCAGGGGGAATGTTACTATCTGAATAGGTATGTTGGGTTACTTTTTGGTGATTACTTGCCTCTTTTTGTCTCTGTACCAGTCCCCTTATTTTGGGTCTTGTTGGCATACCAGTAGCTGCAGGCATGGGGATATTTTGGGCTACCTCCCTCAAAACTGGGTCACAGGTAACCCTGGGCGTAGTTCGCGAAGTAGCGCTACGCGAAGCTACGTGAAGTGCACCTCGCACTACGCGAGCTACGCGAGCTACGCGTAGCTACGCGAACTGCGTAGTGCACTGTGCAAAATGCTGTTCGCACTGATTGCACAGTGCCGGATGCTTGTCCGCACTGTGCAATCATTGAAAACGACATCTTGCACAGTGCGAGCTGTCTTTACTGCCGCTCGAGTAGATTTTTACTCGAGCGGCAGCTTCTCAACGCGGACTGGTAGTTTCTCATCGCGAGCGGTCGCGAGCATGCGCAACCACTCGCAATGAGAAACCTGACCTCCCCGCGTTGAGAATCTCGCCGGGAGGTTTATTTTCCACACTCGCGATCGGCAACTTGATGTTGCTGATCGCGAACGAGAAAAAGTCTCGCCGGGATGTCATTTGCTTGCTCGCGGTCGCCAACTTGACGTTGAGGGCCGCGAGCAAGCAAAAAATGACCGCTGCACTACGCTACACCTGTTTGCACTGTGCTACGTGCAATTCGCGTAGTGCGAAGTAGCACAAACTTCGCAAACTACGCGATTGTAGCGTAGTGCTTTGCCCAGGCTTGGTCACAGGGTTCATTGCAGATGGATACTACCATTTTAATGTGCAGCACATGTTCACTACTTCAATCTTCATGTTAATGGTTAGTGGTTATGCTAATGGTCCTTTTTACAGTGTCACCCAGAGCAACTGGTCTGCCTTTGCAATGGATTGAAAATACTGCACATACTTCATATGCCTCCTGGCCTCAGCTAACCTCACCTTACAAGAAAGATAGCCACCATACTTGAGCAGCATATTGCCTCTTCACAAGTGTACCTAGCTTGCTTGGTTTTTCAAAGCCATTTTATAGTTATCTGCAGAAAAATAAGAAAAAGAAACATTTTGTAAATGTTATGTTTTAAGAATATGTTTAATTTTGTTTGTTTAAAATATACCTGCAAAGGGAATAAGGTTTGCATGGTTATTTGAGACACTGGTGTTTTAAAAAAAAAAAATGTATTCCTGATTTGGATATGCATTGCTTTTTACCAATTTTTTTACCTGAGATGGTTGTTATCCTTTTCTAATCTGGTTTCTGGTAGTAAGGTTAATTTTCTGTTACATTTTATAGCAGCTGGATTCTTTGCTTCAGGTGATTTGGTCTGTGTATTGTGAAAAACTTTGACAAAAGATAAGTCTTGTGAGTGATATAATCTAAAACTGTTAAGTGTTTTTATTTGAGATCAATATACCTGCTAAGGGAAAATATTTTTTCATGATGATTTCAGACACTGTTTGAGAAAAGTGTTTGTTGATCGTAAAAATACTTTTATTAGTACTGTGAAAAATGAGTGATATTTAAGTTTTGGGGCCTGATTACAAGTTTGGAGATCCGAACGCCATGGCCTCTAGAAGACTGCAGTGCTGGCGGTCTTTTGACTGCCATATTTCTGAGTTAACCGCAGGGCCAGCGGCAGTCTTCCTGGCGGCGGTCAATGGTTTTCCATATTTATCGATGCCTTTGTGTATATTTCGACTGCACCTGTGTCAAATGTACACATATGCATGATATATGCAGAAAAATACCACCTACCCATTTCTGGAGTCTGGCCCATATGTGGGGAGTCCAGTCAATGGGTATATGTTACAAAACTTACCTGTATAATGCAGCAAACAGGGTTGTATTCTTTGGGGTGAGGATGCTGCTGTGAAGGGGGGACCGGGAGAAAGGGATCAATCAAACTCTGATGGGAAGAACAGGAAAGGGGTGAGTATGTACCCCAAATCATTTGATTCTGCCGACTTGAAGCCAGCGATCCCACCGCTGAAGTCGGCTCGTCGGAAAGCCACCTCATAATACGGACGGCAGTGAACCTCTCAGTACTGCCCTCCTTTGGCTGTTGCTTTTCCCCAACCGCAGCCACGGCAGTCTGCGGATGGTTGGCAGTGTTGGCGGTTCGCTGGTGGTCTTTGCAAAAGCAATCCGACAATTTCGTAATACAGCAGTCGGACCGCCAAGCTCGTGGTGGTCGGAATACAACTGCAGGTACGGCATTTTCGGGACCACAAACTCATAATCAGGCCCTAAATCTTTGTTCCCCACAGATAGAAAGCTATTAAATTTGCTTATGTATAGATTTTTTAATGAATATTAACCCTTAAAAGTAGTTATATTTTCATCCACTGTTTTTCTGGCGTTTGGCAATTTTTCTTATCTTCTATTGGATTTTCCTACATCTTTATTTGGATTATAGGGTCTGTTGAAAAGAAAAATGTTTAAGTTTATTGTGGAGTGATTTCATTGATTTTACCGCCCCCAGTCACTGTCCAGCATCTTCACTGAGATAAGTACCCGGTGGAGTTCGAATAGTACTTTTGTCCCCCAGTCACTTTCCAGCACCTTCCCTCAGGTAAGTATCCTACAGGGTTAGAATAGAAATTTTGACCCCCAATCACTGTCCAGCACCTTCCCTGAGGTAAGTCCCTGGCAGAGTTAGAATAACAGTTTTGCCCCCCAGACATTGCCCAGCACCTTCCCTGAGGTAACTACCCGGCAGAGTTAGAATAGTAATTTTGGTCCCAGACACTGTCAAGCACATTCCCTGAGGTAAGTACCCAGCCGAGTTAAAATAGTACTTTTGTCCCAAAGTCACTGTCCAGCACCTTCCCTGAGGTAAATACCTGGTGGAGTTAGAATATTAATTTCGCCCCCCAGTCACTGTCCAGCCCCTTCCCTGACATAAGTACCCCCCACAGTCACTGCTGAGCACCTTCCCTGAGGTAAGTACCCAATGGAGTTAGAATAGCAATTTTGCCCCAAGTCACTTTCCATCACCTTCCCTGAGGTAAATACCCGGCAGAGTTAGAATAGTAATTCTGCCCATCGGCACTGTCCAGTGCTTTCCTTGAAGTAAATACCCAGTGGAGTTAGAATAGTAATTTTGTCCCCCAGTCACTGTCCAGCACCTTCCCTGAGGTAAGTACCCAGAGCTTAAAATAGTAATTTTGCTTCCCAGTCACTGCCCAGCACCTTTCCTGAGGTAAGTACCCTGTTAAGTTAGAATACAAATTTTGATACCCAGTAACTGTCCAGGATAAAAACTAAGGGGCATATTAGCAAGACCGGCGATAAAATTATCGCCGTTTTAGCGGCAGGAAACTGCCGCTAAAACGGCGATAATGGAGCTTGCTAATAGGCGTTATAGAATTCAATAGAAGCCCAGGTTAGATGTGCAGGACATCTAACCTGGGCTTCTATTGGAATTCTATAACGCTTATTAGCAAGCCAATTATCGCCGTTTTAGCGGCAGTTTCCTGCCGCTAAAGCGGCGATAATTGTATCGCCGGTCTTGCTAATATGCCCCTAAGTTTTTTTCCCTCAAAATTATACTTAAAATAAGTTTTAGCTTTTTACCTTTTGGTGGTTTACAATTAGTTAATGAACTTGAAACGTCCACTATGGTCAGTTATCTCGGCATCTGTAAAATGTGAAACATTTCTAAATGTAAATTTGTTTGTAAGATAATACTGGTATTGTTACAGGACTCTATTGGACAAGTTTGTACTTCGTTATATAGCTAGATAGCTGTGCTTCCTCTTCTGCTCTCAATGATGAGTGTGGTCACGATACAAGTCAGTGTACCACTGAGCACAAAATGGAGGATGGCTGAATAAAAAAATGTTTTAGGGTGTTCGATAATTCACAGTAAAACAGGATTTGGAATTTAATTTTTATTGTTTACAATCTGACTAAATGTACATTTAATATGGTTGGTAAAAAACAGGCTTTTTTGACCTTTGCATTTCATGAAAGCCTTTTTGGTTTGGGACAATTTACATACATATGCTTGAAATGAAGGAAGGACTACTATGTGCATGGCAAAAATGTAAACACATTCATTTTGATGTTTGCTCTTTAGCGAAAAGTTGTTTTTTATATGTATTCAATGCTGGAAAGGTGTACCAAAATTTTAGTTTACTGCAGTGGTTCCCAAACTTTTGACTCCTGAGGACCCCTATTGAGTCACTACTGGAAGCCGAGGACCCTCAAGCAATTCGTATGATTTAAATTTCAAACATTAAAACAGTAATTCGAAAAAGATAAACATACGTGTGCACACCAAACAGATACCCGAATTACTAAAGCTTTTAGTATTTTATATTGAAAAATTTGCAAAATCGAAAAATTTTAATAGGAAGGTTGGTGCTGCATCTCGGCGACTAACTTTTCAATATTTGGCTTTATTTTAGAGTGTGAGGCTCCTGCTCCTGACGGGGCCGGACTGGAACCCAAAGCAGCCCTGGCAAATGTTGTCAGACCAGTCCCCGTACGGTGCACACCAAGTGCAGTGAGTGAGCCTGGCCACTACAAAGCGGACTTTGAGGGGCTCTCCCACCAAGAAAATTTGGGGAAAAATGGTGCATTCTACAACACATTTGCAATTATATATTGAATTGTATTCGCTTTTAAAGCATAGTAAACGATGACCTTACTATGCACCAATACAACAATCTTTTTGGGGTTCTTCCATGAATCCCTCACTATCATCCTCCAACAGTGCCTCTCTTCTTCCCATAGCACCTCTGTCAAGTGTATTTCATTTGTTTTATAGCATCTCTCATACTAGTGTAGGGTGTCAGAGCACTTTACATCACACACATACAGAAACAATGGGGAAATTTACAAAAACGTCTCACTATGCAGCGCAGCCCCCCCCGAGGCTGCGCTGCGCTGCACAACAGGGAGGGAGCAGGGGAGCGCCATATTTTCAAAGCTATGGCTCTCATCTCCCCTTTCCCTTGCGCCAGCGCTGATTTCAGCAGCCCTGCACCATGCACACACCTTAGCGCTAAGGTGTGTGCATGAGTGTAGCATAGGTTTTGTACAGGAAGGGTAACCTTCCTGTACAAAATACTATGCTAGACACGAGGAAAAGCTTTTCCCACTTTATATGCGTGCTGCACAGTGCAGCACGCATGCAAAGTCGGAAAAGGAAGGAGAAATGAAAGCATTTCTCCTTCCTTGTGCCTAGTTGAAAAGGGCGCAGTTTTCTCACGCTAAAATGTTACATAGGGGTAAGGGGACTTCAAGGTGTAGGATTCACGTGATCCATACTGGTAAGCATTTTTTAAGAGTGCTTGATTTGGAGAAGCACAAAATCTGGTTTCAGAACGTAACACAGTGGTTAGCGTTGACTTTAATTATAACAATTTAATTCTACCCAAACATACCTTTTTGGCAGCATCAGGATAATGAAAGACTGCGAAAAAAGATGGCCTACTAACTTGTACCATGCAGTTTGCATGCAGCTCTTTGACGGCAGTTCATAGCTGACGGTGCTAGATTATGATTGTAACTTATGAACTGCACAGTAACAAAAGAATCTCTGTGACAAAAGCAGTAACCCACTAAGCTATGCACATAAAATACTGTTTTATTAAAAATGCATGGTACACGTTCTTTGGAGCAGGCATATTAACCCTCTGCGCTACCTACCATCTCTCTCCAGCAGGTACATTAATCACTCGAGTTATCTTGACACTTTTAGTGTTGTCCGAAAACTGCAGATTATACAAGGAACTTTGCATTGCTTTTAAGACTGCTGCCTGCGGACCCCCTGGGAATGTGTCAGGGACCCCAGGGGGTCCGCGGACCCCAGTTTGGGAACCACTGGTTTACTGCATTGGTTTTCTTACTGTTGCATCGTTTATTACACATTATATATTTTTAGTTTAAATGTACATTTTCAAAATATAAACATATGAATTCTGTGGTTTAATACATTTTTGTTTTTAATATTTATTTAACGTGGGAAATGAGCACCAGAACGTTAATGTACTGCCTTTTTGTGTCTTGTTGCATTGTTTATTAGTAATTATTTTAAAAATAACTTAAAAATTCCTTTTTTAATATATTACTATATTACGTTGTACAGGTTTGCGGGGTAATCTCATGCATGTGAATAATATGTGTTGTGATGGTACTGTTAATGTGCCTCTATGTTTGTGCATTGTAGTGACATGAGTGGTAAAGACGTGCGTGGTAGTGGTAGATAAGTCGTAAAGACTGCATTGTTAAGGCATGAGTGGTAAAGGCATTCATACTTCCCCAAAATTACGGCATGTATATTTAATGGTTTACATGCCCTGGCAGTGACAAACCTCCAAAGAAGTTGTTTTACTGTGGCAAGTTTGGCTCTACTATAGGAAAACACTGGGTTATATTGTAGCAACCTATAATGCTTAATTTCATTTTGGGAGCAGCTATTAAAATGATTTAAGGACTCATTTTAATAATGGTTTAAAATCCAACTTAATGGTCAAGTTAGATTTTATATTATTATTTTGTAAATGACACTTTAAGAAGGTTCTAATTTTTCTGCCTAAAAAAAACAAAAGAACCTTTTTGCCAGTGTTTAGTGTCACCTGACTGCTGACAGTTTCCCTGTGGTGAGATGTATATTGCTCCTAGACAGTGTATTAGAGGCTTGGGTATGGGGAGGTGCTTTTCATCCTTGAGCAGGATGCCGTGGGGGTTGTGTTCAGCCTCTTTCTGAGCTTTAAAGCATGTCTACCTTGTCAATAGCAGATGAAGCTCACACCCAGGCCTGCATTCCTTTTGTCTCTCTAGTCAGGGTTG
Source organism: Calotriton arnoldi (assembly GCA_963921515.1). Taxonomy (NCBI): domain Eukaryota; kingdom Metazoa; phylum Chordata; class Amphibia; order Caudata; family Salamandridae; genus Calotriton; species Calotriton arnoldi. The sequence continues at coordinate 717,731 of CAWUFW010005186.1, read as the reverse complement.
CACCAAACCTAGTGGGAGGGGAGGAACTGACCAGAACTGGTTTAAGGGGTGGACAAAGGCTTGCAATCCTCCTGCAGGCTGGCACTGGGCATAAAAGTGGACCCACAGACCTCTCATCGGGACACTCCTGGGCCTCTTAAGAATCAGAATAAGGACAGCCCAACTTTCTGAAAACTTGAAGAAAGACTGGACCTGCTTGCCTTGAACACAGGACACCAGAAGTGGCTGACCTACTGTTTTAGCAACAGGGAAGCAACAAGCTTCTAGGGGCCTTTTCCTGCTTTCCAGCTGACCAGACCCAACTGGACCTGACCGGGTCCTTTCTGCTGGCATCTATGGGAGTGAGATCTGACTCCTAAGTCCTGTCCTCAAGGTTTCAGGCGCCTCCCTGCCTAAGTGCAAGCTTTGCCAGGTTCGATGATGAGCATCACCCAAGCAACGACTTCACCAGATTGTGTACCGAGCCGAGTATCACCCCTTCAACAACTTCACCGAGCTAGAAAACGAGTCTCACCCAATCATCGAGTTTACCAAACTCAATGCCGAGAAGCTCCCAAGTGACGTTACAGCCTTTGTCAATGACTTCACTGGGATCGGCGCCGATAATCTTCTGATCAACTGTGATACCTTGCACAGTGGCTCCCTGTGGTCATCCTACCATTTCTCAGATCCAGTATGCATCTTGCCCCGTCGTCGACGATCACTTTTTCTTCATAAAAGTTTCTAATTCAGAAGGTAAACTTTCCACCATGACAGACCTGGTCCCTGTATCTGACCCATGCTCCATTGCGGTTGGCCTTAACTTTTGACTTTGAATTAGTCTAGCTCGACCAGCTACAGCAGTTGGCACTTTGTGCTTTTTGGCACTATTTTCAATACAAGCTTTAAAAATTCAAATATCTTGTTTGCTTATTGGATTTTTGTGTCTTTTTATTTATTAAAATAGTCTATTTTTATATATTTTTTAAAGATTTAAGATCCTAAAGGTTTCTAAACACACAACCTGCATAAAGAGTTATGCACTGTGTGGACAAGTCAAGCCTATAGAAGTTTGCTTCCAATCTGTCCAAATAAGCAAGCAGAACCCGATCAGACTGTTACAGTGTCATCAGCAAAAAAGCTCAGAAAGCACAGAACAATTCCAAAAGTAGTAATCTCCCATTCATTGAAGATTTTAGAATGGAAATGTGCTCCCTGAGACATGCTTTTACCAAAGTATTGATTGAGCTAGATCACTCTCCTAAGAAAAGTGGAGAACAGAGTAGAACACTTGCAAGTAGCCACAGCAGAAGTGCCCACAAGAGAGATGAACCTAAGATGGGTAGAAGAACTTGAGAAAAGACACCACATCTTAGATAAGACCGATGATGAAAAAACAGACCTCCCCCCCAACAAATAATAAACGGATCAGAGTAATCCCACAGTCAGTAGCAGATCCTGAACTAAAGAAATTCATTCATGGGTTGTTGCAAAGCTCAGAAGAATCAATTTGTATCCACATTTTTTAAATTAAGGAAAATATCATGAAAGTGGTACAAACTCCTAGGGGCATATTAGCAAGAACGGCGTTAAAATTATCGCCGCTTTAGCGGCAGGAAACTGCTGCTAATGCGGCGATAATGGGCTTGATAATATGCCCTTGAGAATACCAATAGAAGCCCATGTTCTGCTGTGATCCTGGGCTTCTATTGGAATTCTCAAGGGCATATTATCAAGCCCATTATCGCCGCTTTAGCGGCAGTTTCCTGCCGCTAAAGCGGCAATAATTTTAACGCCTTTCTTGCTAATATGCCCCCTAGTCTTTAGGGCAGGCTTCTCCAACAAGTAGCTGGTGAGCTATTTTGAGCTCTTCAGCTACCTGTGAGTAGCTCCTGTCTGCATCCCAGCTTCATAAATTGGAACTTTTTGCTTGGTTAAACATTGGGTATTCCAAGACGGATATGTGTGTATTCTCAAGAATCATAAGCTGATGTTTAGAGAATTCCCAAAATATGTTTAAAGTTGGGAATTGCAGTTATAGCTGGCATGTATTATCTACGTCTAGGCATCCCAAAATGTCAAAACCTTTTTTCACATTACTGCTGGCAGCCCTCCTGATGCACTGAGGTGATTGTAATCTTGGGCATGATGTGGTCTGATGTGGTCACTATGACAGCACTAATAATATTAGTATCTCATGATGATTTTCAATTAACATAAGTTAATTGTTAAAATTAACATATCTTACTACGCAAAGGTTTGAGACCCCTTGTTTAGGGTCTGTATGATCTCTCTTTATCAGGATTTTTGGGCTCTGATTCTAAGTGAAGATACCTTAAATTGGTCTGTGAGCCAAGCAAATACAATACAAATGGGTTTTCTCTTTAGGACTGCTTTTCAATCTAAATGATAAACCAATCTCTATTTTCCACTGGAGGTGAAGCGATCAAGCTGTGGAACTTAAGAGCCAGAACAAGAAATAACAAAAGAAACACTCAATGATAGAAAGCCTGTTTGGCAGAGACAAAGATTCAGAAAGGCAAAGAGGAAGGCGGGAAAAAAATAGACAAGACGACCCACCAGAAAGTGATACTTAACCAGACATCCTGTAATTGTACACAACTTGCTCAAAGAACACTTAGCAGGATTTTTAGGACTAAAAATACAAATCTACAGGCAGCATCTGCCAGACAAGCTCTCACAGACATCTTCTAAAAAGCTAGGAGTGAACATGTGAGTAAGATTGCATTAAGACTGCTATGTAAATAGGTGTCTTGTATTGGAGGTACATAAAAGTAATTGAACCTGACTAACTCTATAAGAGAAACATGGCTTGCCCGCCCAGATTCGATGACATGGACTGCACTCTCCTTTAAAACATTTAGGGCCAGATGTATCAACATTGTATTTTGCGAGTCCTTAATAGCAAATTTTACTGATTCGCTATTATGGACTCGCAAAATGCAATGTATGTAGGTTTCGCAAATAAAATTGCGATTCCTACGCATTCCTTATTTGCGACTCGCAAATTGCGAGTCGCAAATAAGGAATGGCTTCCCATTCATTTCTATGGGCCTGCATGCGCAATTTGCGAGTACCCAATAGGTGCTCGCAAATTGCGCATGCGATTTCAAGGGTGCAAGGGGGCCAAAAGGACACCCTGTTGCACCCCTGAAATATGCATGTGTGCACATGTGGCGCACATACATGCCCTAAGGGCATGTATGTACGCCACATGGCACCTAGAAAAATGCAAAAAGTGCATTTTTCTAGGAATTTGCAAATTACCACCAACTTGAAGTTGGTGGTAATTTGCGATTCCTTAAAGCCAGGTCGCAATATTTTTTTGCTTCCAGCATTGCATTTAAGGAATCGCAAATTGCGATTCCCTAAATGCATTCGCAAAGTAGGTAATCGCAAAAATTGTGATTCCCTATTTTGCGAATGCCTTTTGAGATGATACATCCAAAAAGGCTTTTTACCGTTTGCAAACGGTAAAACGCTTGATACATCTGGCCCTAAGTTTGAGAAATGTTCGCAAAATAGTGACATGAATAGAGAACAGCTTATTGATATTGTTTTAGGTAATTTTTATTTCATACATTACAGTTCTGTGCTAATCAGGAGAATAAAAACAAGTGTGGAAAAAGTCTCCAACTGCAAAGCTCTGATGCAGGAAAGAGAGGGAAACAAAATCACACTGGCAGCCAGAGAGCCTAGAAGGTAATATCTAAATACAGAAAAATTAATGAGGACAGTGAGCAAAAACACTCATGTTTAGAACACTTAGTCCACAAGGGCTGAATCCCCCACTAAAATGAAAGGCTCTACTACACTCTCTGCCCATGAATGAGCAGATATAGTGCTCTTACTGGAAACTCACTGTTAGACCTGGCATCATTGGTGTGGGTTTCCCCTGTATTTTTGCCTTTACCTCCTGTGTTTTTGCTATGTGTTGGACTTTGTTTTTGCTGGTCTAGATGCTTTGGGCACTTTGCCACTGCTGTTCAGTGCCAAAGTGCAGGTGCTCCCTTTGTAAATGGTTGTTATGGATTGGTGATTCCAGGATTGGCATATTTTATTTACTAGTCAGTCCCTAGTACAGTGCACTGTGTGGGTCCAGGGCCTGTAAATCAAATGCTGCTAGTAGACTTGCAGCACTGATTGTGCCACCTACACAAGCGGCCTTGCAACAAGGTCCCAAGCCTGCCATTGCAGTGCCTGTGGGTAGTCTAGTACTGCCATGTCGACCTGGCAAGTGCACCCACTTGCCAGGCCCTAACCTTCCCTTTTCTTACATTAGTCACCCCTAAGGTAGGCCAAAGGGACCCCTGTGGGCAGGGTGCAGTGTATGTGAAAGGTAGGACATGCCCTGATGTGTGTGGCATGTCCTGATAGTGAAATACTGACAATTTCTTTTTTCACTATTGTAAGGCTATCTGTCCTATAGGATAGAATGGGGAGTTTGCTCATAACATCTTATGAGTATTACTGCCCATGGGAACAAGATAGGAAAATAAAGTTTGATATGCCTGAACTCAGAATGTTAAGATGCATCTTTTAGAGAGGGTGCCTTTTACATTCTGGGTTTGATAATCCCACTTTTAGAAAGTAGGTATTTTCTTGCCTACCTTCCAGTGTGCCTCTGCTAGGTTGTGTATTGACTGTCTGCCTTTGGAGTGACAGGGGCTGGGGATGTACATTCTGTTCAGACAGCCACTTGGGGGGTTGAGGTGTGTCCTGCCTTTCCAGGGTGAGTCAGGGCTGGGCTGAATAGACCTGGGCTGCATTCTGAGTAGAGGAGGAGATTTCATTCACACCTGAATGGGCCTGGCCTGCCAAGGACAATGCTGTCTCCATCTCCTGCCAGGAAGCTGCACCAGAGAGGACAGAACTGGTTTCGGCTGGGCAAAGAGCTTCTCTGCCCCAGAGAACAAAGGATTTTGTATTATAAAAAGAGGGGCCCAGACCCCAGACCTTTAGATCACTTCTGGGAATCAAGAGGAACCTGTGCCAAGGAGAAGAGCTGGAGAAACTGAGGAGAAGTACTGCCCCTTTGCTGAGGGATGTCTGGGGTTGGCCTGCAGTGGCTGTTTCTGCCAAGGAAAGGACAAGGACTTTGCTGTGTGCTCTGTCCCCTGCTTGAGGAAGATCTCCAAGGGCTTCAAGTAGAGCTTGCCTCCTGTTCTGAAGTCTCAAGGACACAAAGACTTCACCCCAGCTCCCCTGAACTTCCTTGCTGGGAGTTCTGACCTGCCAAGAGGTGCCTGCAGCTGTTCTGGGCCTCTGGAGGTTGTTCTGGCAGTTGGGAGCTGGAAAAGCAATGCAACGACGAGAAACAAGACGGATCCGTACCTGTTTTCGATGCATCGCTGATCTCCGAAGTCCGAGATCACTGCACCAATTCCAACGCAAGCCCTGGTGTGCGGCTGCAAGAACCCACGCATCATCCCGGATCATCACGCATCTCATTGAGGCGCCACATCTGTCGAATCATTGGGGGAAGCAGTAAGAAACCGACGCATCACCTCCCCACGCAGTAAGAAACCGATGCATCACCTCCTCTCTGGTAAGGAACCGATGCATCACCTCCCCTACGCAGCAGTAAGGAATTGACACATCATCTCCCCTGGAGCAAGGAACCAAAGCATCACCTTCCCCGCGTATAAGGAACCGACACATCACCTTCCCTGCACCCCTTTGTGCTTATGTTTTGACGCATCGTAGGTACTTTGTGTGAAAAGTGTCGCATCTGCAATTTGCTTTGAACAGAACTATTTCTACCTTTTGAAAATCATATTTTTATTACTGTATTGTGGATTTTTGTCATTTTGGTCTTGTTTGGTTTAGATAAAGATTACTTATTTTTCTAAACTGGTTTGGTGTCCATTTGTAGTGTTTTCACTGTATTACTGTATGCATGCACAAATGCTTTACACACTGCCTCTGAGATAAGCCTGTCTGCTCGTGCCAAGCTACCAAGGGGGCGAGCAGGGGTTATTTTAGAAGTGTATCCCCCTTACCCTGACTAGGAAGAAGGGTCCCTACTTGGACAACGGTGCAAGCCATTGCCAACTGGAGACCCCCATTTCTAACACTCACCTATTATGTACAGACACTGTGTGATTATAATCTCAATGCTATCCTTTACATTTCCATTCACTCCCCCCCACAAGCCAAAGTAAGAGGAATAGCCATACTAATTAGTATAGGAATACCGTTTCAACTATATTTATCATACAAAGATAAAGGGGGTAGAGTGATGGGATTGTTGGGACCATACCTGGCAAGTATTACATGATAGTGTCTATATACGTGGCCAAATGATGACAAAGACGTTTTCTATTCATAATTGTTTCAGATAATAGTTAACCTCACAACTACACACCTAATAATGAGAGATATCAATATAGCACTTGACCCCAATTTTGATAGATCCTCCTTCACATTGCATAATACAAACGTCTACCTCCATATTACCGTCCACTTCAGCATTCAAAGACCCGTCTCAAGAATAGACTTTTTCTTATTTCAACACCATTATTATAATCAGTGATGACAAAAATATAGTCACCAAAGTACTTTCCAGCGATGACAATAGATTTTTCCCCTGGATAATGTCTAAGAGAATGAATGAAATTGCATTCCGAGACCCTGCCCTAAAAGCAAACATACGTGAAGCCCATCAGAACTATCTTCAAGAAAATATGACTGTGGGAATGCCATGGGCCACAATATATGATGCAGCTAATGTTTTGATGAGAGGAAAGAATCACACATCCACCTTTGTGAGGCTAGCTAGAGTGAGATAATTACATTTAAAGGCATAAATATCAGACTTGAGCAAGATCATAAAGAAAGTGCTCAAGAGGAACATACAGAAAACTGCATCGAGCAAAAGAATAATTGAAAGCCTTATTTGTTAAATATACTGCTCATATATTGCTGTGCACAAAACAAGCATATTCTGATAAGGGGGATACGTCAGTTAAATTATTAGCATTCAAAATGAGATAGCATATAGCTAGGAATTGCATACAAGCAATTAAAACTACAGCAAGAGAAACTGAAACGTCAAATTAGGTAGTGATGAAAGTCTTTCCTCGTTTCTGCACAGAGCTTAATTTGTAAGAACTGACTACCTGTACAATCCAACATGAATACCTAAATGAAGTTCAGTTTCACAGAATTCCTCCAGAATTAATAGAAAAACCTGAGGAACCAATTTGAGAGGAGGATGTTAGGCAAGCTAAATAAACACTCTTGCGGAACAGAGCCCCAGGACAAGACATATTTCCGGGGTCTTTCTATAAGACATTTGTTGACATATTATCAACCCCTCTAGCCAAGGTATTTAATTATTTTGCTGAATCCAGAGCGATTCTCACGGCTGTCATGGCATCCACTCTTACCTTAACCGATAAGTCAACTAATCATCCTGAAAGCTGTGTCTCTTACAGAAAATAACTCTCTTGAATAGTGATGTGAAGATTTTTATGAAGATCCTGGATACAAGTTTCAAAAATATCTGTCTGACAATAAGAAAAATCTGTCCAAAGCCAGCCTAGTCTCCAAATTCTACATCATAATATTGTCTAACTTTGAAGACCATCTACTAAACTAACAATAAGATCCCTGCCTTTTTGTACCTATAATTGTATCAAGAGGAACAAGACAAGGATGCCTGTTATTGCACTCCATACTTGCGTTTTCTATGGAACCCTTAGTACTGAAAGTAAGGTCTAACCAAATGATCTCTGGTATAGCATTGGTGGGGGATATATAAAAAATCACCCTGTTTGCAGATGACTTATTGTATTTTCTGATGAACCTGACCACTTCACTGCAAGTGCTATTAGAGGATTTACAAAAAGATTCAGTGGTAGCAGGCTTTAAAATCAATTCCTGGAAATCAGAAGCAATGGGGGGTTCATAAAGCAACTGACAAAAGTAGAGATCTAGGGTAATTGAACACTTTTGAGAGGTCACCAGTAGCAATTGGTTACTTAGAAATAGTTATCCCTCAACTGTACATAAAATTTACAATGGCAATGTCCCGCCACTTCGAGAAAATCTTTACAAGGATGTGTACTGATGGTAGAACCTTCAAACCTCATAGATAGGGAGGATAAGCATTGTGAAAATAAATTTCATGACTAGGTCATTATATTTAGCAAAATGTCAGGATTACAAATATTCAAAAGAAAACCTGGAATTTTATTTGGAATAATGAAGCACTAAGAGGTGCAAAAACTATACTTCATATAGTAATACAAGGGGAAGGAGCTCTAAGTCAGTACATAACAGAAACATCAACAAAAAGATAACTTTACATTATGTTGAAATGATATAAGATTTAACATTTATGAACTGAAAAAACTCTGAAATATGCCAGCTATAATTTAGTGACCTAGCTATAATTTGTGCCCCATACATGCACTGCGTATGACCTCACATATTACATCACTCATGACAGGTTAAATTACATCATTCATGACATCAAGAAGCCATTGTGACAGAGTCCTATAGGGTTTTGGACTTGAGGTAATTTAACAAGCTACACCTGTGCCTAATTTTGTCACCAATCAAGTGACAATGGACATAACCTTTGACTAGATTCTGGACACATAGCATATCCGCCAAGCCACCCATATTTTGTAGGTGTTACCCTCTTTTAACTTGTATTCACCCACCTAACAAACACAATTGCTCCATAGACTTACCAGGGTCACCCCCACTGTTTAAATCTTGAACACCCTTCAAAAAAGAGGCTCTACTCTCTTCAACTTAACTGGATTGTCCTCTTCATATGACCAGCGATTTTGATGTTGACAGGTATGCAGTTGCCACTAATAAGACTCCTTCTGCCAGACTCAATGGACAACCCTCCATAGTTTGATAAAATACACTACAAAAATTCCTGATATAAGCACAATGGCAAATAACCTGTGAGTTGTGCTTACAAGTTGAATTACGTCTAAGTGGTTCACCAATACATTCTGTATTATTCAACCATCTGTAGTGCTTCAACACATCTTCTGTGAAATTACAGAAATAAACATCCACAACTTTTAAACCTCCTTGTTGTCTAGAAGTTGTCTATAGAACTGTGCCCAAATATCCACTAGTCGATAATCTGTAGTCAAAAGAAACTTTGGACTTTCTCAAAGATTTTATGCAACAGGCTTTGGCTTTAAGTCATAACCTACTTTGAAACATATCTCTGCAACCCACATTGGATGCTCTCAGTCTTCATCCTGTTTGACATGGAGTACTACTTGAATCTCAAACTTAAATTATTTGTAAACGCTGCACTCTGCACTGGATAACTTTCAACCTGCACAAATATAAGTGCCTCCAGGGCTTATGGTTTTTCCAATTTAGGCACCCACATACTGTATAGGACTGTAGGCCCTATACTAACAGCTTTCTTTTTTTAAATGAAGTAAGGGCTTCTGGAGTATGTCAGTTGAGATGTCATGATTTAATATGTTATGACTGATGAAATATGTGAGGTCATAAGAAGTGCATGATGGTGCTCTAGTAATAATTAATTGACCAAACTATACCTGGTGAATTTCAGTGGTTTGTGTTTGGTTTTTCTTCAGCCTTGCACGGGGCATTGGCCACATGCCCTGGCCTGCGGTCAAGCCCTGTGTCCAAGGCCCGCAGGTTACCAACCCCCACCACACATGGCCTTCAACACTTTTGATATAATTCATCAAACAGAAGTGGAACGAAATTTAGCAAAAATAATCCTTCCAAACATCTTCCAAATGTTTTGCAGATTTGGAGCATTGTGCCAATGTTATGAGCAAATAAACACTTTTTGACCCCAGCACCTCTCAATTTTAGCTGGGCGTGTACTTACCTTGATGAGTATGCATGAACTTCAAAATACCAATGGTAAGCTAAATGTGCTAATTCTCTGATAATTTACGTGCAGATCAATCAATCGGTTTCAAAGATTTGAGTACATCAAACATATTTGATCTCCAACTTTACCTTTGCAACCATTTGGATCTGCATGACACCTGAGATGCCAGCAATGGGTGTAACTTGTTTAATTGTCGGCCACATTTGAAGCACATTCATCAAACAGCACCTAAATTGCAAGCAAATGAAAATGTTATTGCCCATCCTTAATTTTGTCCCCCACTGTAAAGGATTAGTACAAATCTGACATAAATTATAAAACTAATCCTTACAAGTGTCTGCTAAATGTTTTGAAGATTCATCACACAGTGCTAAAGTTATCTGCAAAATAAAAATTTTGCCAGCCTTTATAACTGGGGTTCTTTGGTGGATCGATCTGCGTGAATTTGCAAATGCTAAAAGTAAACTCAATATATTAAGCTCCTCATTCTGAGTTGTGTGGTACTAGGGATGTGGTAAAATTGCATTCTGTACTATTATGAGTTAAACACCATGGAATGGGGAATTACCTTGTAGGATTTTCTTTTACAGTCATAAAAGAACATGGAATTCCCAATTCCTTGGGATGTAATGCATATATTTATCACCTGCTTCAAGCACATGGTAAATGTATGTGGGTCATCTTGGTGGAATGGGGTAAGAAGGAGGAGGGTGGGAGATTAGGGGAGGGAAGGTGTTTTCTGGCGGTGGAGCATTGTATGCTCCCCAGCTCAGGAAAAAACGGGGGATGAGCTTGACTGCTTCTAAAGCCAAAGCCTTATGCTATTTTACTGTGAGGAAATAATGCACTGTAAAATTGGGTATAGTTCTCCCACCCCTGGAAAAAGCTGGTGTGGAAAACAGACCCGCTTGGAAACACATGGAGTGGAATTCCAAGAGATAATTTTATTTCACCCTCGTAATGAGGACATAAGTGTGACAAATTTAATTTGTATTCATTTAACTGTGTAAAAGTTATATGCAGACTAACAAATGGCTTTTCGTCTGACAAGACATCCAGTATTGGTGATACTTTTAGGCCCACCCTGCACCATTTTCAAATGGTAATATATCAGAAACTACTAAATCATACACCAAACCATGAAAGTGCATGATTCACCTGCACTGTCTGTATGGTCACCCCCAAACATTTTCGTTCCACCCTCCTTTTTTTGCTGAATTTGCTTTTTCTGGCCTTAGGGCTAACTAACCAGTGCTAAAGTGCTTGTGCTCTCTCCCCTAAAAATTGGTAGTACTGGCTTGTACCCAATGGGCACATTTAATTTACTTGTAACTCCCTAGTAACGTTGTACCCGATGTACCCAGGGCCTGTAAATTAAAGGCTACTAGTGGGCCTTCATTACTGATTTAGCCACCCACTTGTAAAACACATCTCAGGCCTGCCATTGGAGTGTGTGGGTGCAGTTTTAAACTGCCATTTCGATCTGGAAAATAAGTCCTTTACTTGGTCCAAACCTTCCTTTTTAATACATATAAGTCATCCCTAGGGCAGGCCCTAAACTGCACATAGGGCAGTGTGCAGTGTATTTAAAAAGTGGGACATGCACTTTTACATGTACTGGTAGTGAAAAAATCTTAAATTAGTTTTTCACTACTGCAAGGCCTACCTCATCCATAGGATTACTTATTTAATTTAATGAGCGAAAACTTTCAGTTGGGAGCATGTAGGAATGTTGAGTTTGGTGTGTTAAGATTTGGAATTAAAAGCCCTCTTTAACAGTAAAGTCTGATTTTCAAATCACAATTCTGAAAATGTCACCTTTAGATAGTTGTCATTTTCTTAAACTAGCCATTTCATGCCTGCAGCCTGTTCCTGGGTCATATAAGTCGGTGTAGCTGGCAGATGGTCACACTTGCACATCACAAAGGCTCTGTCTGAACACAATCACAAAAGGTTTGTCATTAGTCTTTTGTGTCCCCACAAATGCTGGGGCCAGTGCAGGGCGGAAGGGGATGCCTGATATCTCAGGGGATCGAAACCTCCAGAGCTTTCGCCTACTTCAAAGTGGCACCATTCGTAAATATTGGACCTCAGACTCAACTCTTCTGGAGCTGTGGAAGGCTCAGAAGAAGGGCTGCTGTGCTGCTTCACCGCAAAAAGGGCTTCCGCTCTGCTGCCCTGCTGTGCTGCACTTCTGCCTGAGTAAAGGAGTGGACCTGTATCTTAAACCCAGGACCACCAGAGTTACTCCAAGGGCTAGGTAGCTGGCCTCCTGATCAGAAGCCTCAGGGACAGAACAGTCTTCCTCCACCTTGAACCCAGCAATGGACTCTGAAAGCCCCGAGTTCCTTCCCTCCCAAGTGGTGCCACTCACGTCCTTAACCTTTGGAAGTGGACCTGAAGGTGCTCTTATAACTGTGGCCCCTAGAACTGACAAATTACCTCCCAGAAACTCTGCATCAGAGCTGCATCACCGACACAGAACTTCACATCGCAGCCTGGGAGTACTAGTGCACAATGCACCCTCGACACCAGCCTCCATATCACAAGTCCCTCATCGATGGCATCCTTGACACTGACGCAGGACTCCGCATCATAAGCCCAGCGACTCTTCGGAACCAATGTGTACGTGATGCATCCTCAGCACCAGTCTTCACATTGCAAGCCCTTTGTCAATGACATCCTCAACTATAATGCTGGACTCCATATTGCAGCCTTACAGGTCCCCTGAGCAAACGCTGTGCAATGGATCTCCAAGCCATGACCTTCCATCACCTTGTCATGGGATCTAGCAATGCTCCACAACCAGGATATAAGGTACTTTGGTTCAGCAGGGCTAACTTAGTCCCTTTAGTCAGCCCACGTTCCATCAGGATTGGCCTGAACTTGTGCCTTTATCCCGGTCTGTCACGACCAGATAACCACAGTTGGCGCTTGGTTCTTTTTGGCACTCTATTTTAACTTTAATCTTTAAAATTATATATCTCTGGTTCTACTTATTGGATTTTTATCATCTTGGTCTTAAATTATTTGTTTAGTCTGTCTCTATATTTCTTAATTGGTGTGGAATGTTTCTTGTGTTGTGTTTCACTTTATTACTGTTTGAAGTGCTACATAAATACTTTATACTTTGCCTCTAAGTGAACCCTGACTACTTTTGTGCAAAGTTAAGAACAGGCTAATTTGGGGTTTGTTTGTGACTTCACCCTGGCAAAGGTTGTGGTTGCTGCTTGAGTAGGGTTTCAACCCATCACACCAGTAACCCAATTCCTTACAGAGAGCTTTCTACTTTCATGCCATGTTTGGCATAAATCCATTTAGCAGTTTTTGCTGTAGCTGCAAGCAAAATTTCTTGTGAGTGCTAAAGATGGAAAAAGCACATTTTTTGATAGCCCTTCAACTTTTTTTCCCCTGCATAGAAGTGCATGGAAATGTGCATGCCAGACCTCTCATGCATATGCCAAATGAGTGCAAGGTTTGGTGGAGACCGGTTCATGCAGGCCAATGTTATGAGACAAAGTCCAGCTGAACCATAATTGCAGATTGACTGCTGCCACTGTGATATATATATATATATATATATATATATATATATACATATATTATCTACTGGCGGTCGCCAGTAGATAGTTATAGTTACAACCTATTATCCATAGGAAATCCGCGACATTCTATTTGAAATAACTCTCTTGCCGGTTGACGTATCTTCGCAAAATTTTCAAACTTTGTGGCCCGCTCCGGTCCGCTCCTACCCTGAAAGTCTCGGGGATTCGTCAAGCGGGGGCCGAGAAAAGGGGGATCCCAAAACGCGTTTTCCCCATGCAATTTTCCTTAGGAAACTTTAGACACGGCTACAGCCCGAACTGCTGAACGGAATTACACCAAATTTGGCAAAGAGGTAGTTCTTGGTTCAGAAAGAACCCTTTTGTTAAATGGTATAAATCCGTTCAGTAGTTGCTGAGAAAATCAAAAGTAAAAAGATAGTGATATCTATGGGCACGGAGGATTCGCGCACCCTGAGCGCACCCTGCGCGCACCGTCCCGATCACGAGCTGCATGTTAATTGGCTGTCAGCTGGCTGTCAACATTCCGATTCAGGAAATGTTGGCAGCCATTTTGTCCCTCGGTAGAACCGAGGGACAGAAACAAGTGCGCAAAGCGCACAAAGGGGGCAGGGTAGAAACACCCTGACCCCTGGGCTTGCTCAGGGGTCCCACAAGGACCCCTGGGCAAAAAAAAAAAAAAGTTTTTAAATCGGCAGGTGCGCGAATCCTGCCGAGAAAATCGAGCGCGGTCTCCGCGCTTCGATTGTATTTGCCCCGGGTGGCCCAAGTCCCGGGGGCATGGTGGGGGGATAATTTAATGTGTGGGGGCCTCAAGGGTCCCCAAGCCCCGGGGACCGCCACCCCCGGGGCTTAATTGAAAATGGTGCGGGAGGGCTCTTCTGCCCTCCCGCAGCCCCGGGACCGCCACCCCCGGGGCTTCTTTTTAAATTGAAATAAGGTGTGGGGGGCTCCAGCCCCCACACGCCCGGGACCACCACCTCCCGGGGCACTTATAAAATAAATGTGGGGGTCCATTACGGACCCTCAGAGCCCCGGGACCACCACCTCCCCGGGCTGTGCAATTTAAGGGAGGGGGCCGCGCAGCCCCTCCTGGAGCCCTTGATGGCCCTGGGGACCGCCACCTCCCAGGGCCGGCTCCTGCAGTGTCCCGGGGTGCCTACCCCCGGGACACTGTAGTTTGCTAAGGCAGGACGGGAGCATCGCGGCTCCGTCCTGCCATAGCAAACTGCTTTGGATATTGGAAGAGAGAGCAGGGAAACCTGCTCTCTCTTCCAATATCCAAAGCCGATTGCTTTCCACATGGGGAGCTGCATCTTAGCAGCTCCCCATGTGGAAAGCAATGCCGGCTCCCAAGGGACGCGGGAGCCGGCGGGACTGTGGGGGATTGGGGACCCCCACAGTCCCCAACGGAGAGGGCCAGCCCCGGGGGATGGGGTCCCCGGGGCAAGTAGTGGCCCGGAGAGGGCCACGCGGCCCCCTCCCCCAAAAAAAAAAATCAAATAAAAAAACGGAAAGGCCGGCCCCGGGGATCGGGTCCCCGGGGCCTTAAATGGCCTGAGGAGGGGGCCACGCAGCCCCCTCCAAAGAAAAAAAAATCGAGGCCATGCCCCGGGGATGGGGTCCCTGGGGCCAATACAGGCCCAGGGAAGGGGGCCACGCGGCCCCCTTTCGTTTTTTTTTAAAATATTTAATTAAAAAAAGGGTAAGGCCCTGGGGGATGGGGTCCCCAGGGCATAAAAACTGGAAAAAGGAAGGGGGCCACAGAGCCCACCTTCAGGGGACAAAATTTTATTTATTTTTTTAAAACGATCGGGCCCGCAGGCCCCGCCCCCTTCCTTCACCACTCTGCAAACGCGCCCCTGGCGCGTTTGCAGATGGGGAAGTAATTCCTGTTCAATACTGGGGTCCCTGGGGCCAACTAGCCCACCAGGAACCTCCAGTATGCGCCAGGGGCTGCCTTGCAGAGAGGTGTACAGAGGCCACGCCCCTTTACACCTCTCTGCAACGCAGCTCTGTGGCGCTTAATGGAGGTAGCTGGTGGGCTAGTTGCACCCCAGGGACCCTCAGGATTTAAGGGGACTTAATCCCCGACTTAAAACGCGCCACGGGCGCGTTTGCACAGTGGTGAAGGGAGGGGCGGGGCTTCAGGCGACATGTGTGCAAACAGGCCCCGTGGTGCGTTTTAAGATCGGGAATTAAATCCCTTTCAATCCTGAGGGTCTCTGGGGCCAACTAGCCCAACAGGTACATCCAGAAAGCGCCACAGAGCTGCGTTGCAGAGAGGTGTAAAAGGCGTGTGGCCTCTCTACACGTCTCTGCAACGCAGCCCCTGGCGCATACTGGAGGTTCCTGGTGGGCTAGTTGGCCCGTAGGGACCCTCATGATTCAAGGGGACTTAATCCCCAACTTAAAACGCGCCACGGGGCGCGTTTGCACAGATGTCACCTCAGGCCCCGCCCCTCCCTTCACCATTGTGCAAATATTCCTCTAAAATCTGCCGAACTACGAATTCCGATTTACTCACCTGTTATCAGGAGAGACCTCAGTGCTGCATCTTTCAGCCCAGTACTGGTCCTGAAAAGTAATTTTAACCGTACTTACCAGTAACTTGAATTTCCTTCCATAGGATATCATTGCCTGCTTTTTGCTGAAAAAGTTTCTAAGTGTTGATTTTTGAAACATACAAATATTCCTCTAAAATCAGCCGAAATACGAATTCCGATTTACTCACCTGTTATAAGGAGAGACCTCAGTGCTGTATCTTTCAGCCCAGTACTGGTCCTGAAAAGTAATTTTAACCGTACTTACCAATAACTTGAATTTCCTTCCATAGGCTAACATTGACTGGTTTCACTTGGAAATTCTTCTAAGTGTGGAGTTTTGGAACTTTAAATTATTCCTCTAAAATCAGCCAAAATACGAATTCCGATTTACTCACCTGTTATCAGGAGAGACCTCAGTGCTGCATCTTTCAGCCCAGTACTGATCCTCAAAAGTAATTTTAACCGTACTTACCAGTAACTTGAATTTCCTTCCATAGGATATCATTGCCTGCTTTTTGCTGAAAAAGTTTCTAAGTGTTGATTTTTGAAACATACAAATATTCCTCTAAAATCAGCCGAAATCCGAATTCTGATTTACTCACCTGTTATCAGGAGAGACCTCAGTGCTGCATCTTTCACCCCAGTACTGGTCCTGAAAAGTAATTTTAACCGTACTTACCGGTAACTTGAATTTCCTTCATAGGCTAACATTGACTGGTTTCACTTCGAAATTCTTCTAAGTGTGGAGTTTTGGAACTTTATAATATTCCTCTAAAATCAACCAAAGTACGAATTCCAATTTACTCACCTGTTATCAGGCGAGAACCCAGTGCTGCATCTTTTAGCCCAGCACTGACCCTGAAAAGTAATTTTAACCGTACTTAGCAGTAACTTATATTTTCTTCCATAGGAATCCATTGTGTGGTTTTCAGCAGAAAAGTTTCAGTGTCGATTTTCACAAACTACAAATATTCCTAAAAATCGCCTGTATGACTTAAACGCATTCTTTCAACTGTTTACAGGAGATGCACCAGTGCTGGATCCAGGATCCAACACTGAGTAAGAAAAAGTAACGATAACAGTTTTTACCTTCTAAGTGAATTTCCTTCCATAGGATAACATTGGTGATTCTATGAGAATAAGTTTCTAAGTGTCAACTTTTAAAGTACAATAATATTCCTTAAAAATCACGACTGAAACCAAAACGCTTTTACTCAACTGTTTACAGGAGATGTTCCAGGACTGAATCTAGGATCCAGTCCTGTGGTTAGAAAAGTAATCCATAAAGTAACTAATTGCATTTAACTAGAAATTCACATTGAGCTGAATGTTGCATTGTGTTTGAAAATGTGTTGCCCATTGCAACAACTGTAACTACTGTACTTAAAAGTCTATTGCCTATGTGCAAAGTATTTAAACTAAAGTAATTCATTCTGAGAAAGTATTTTTGTAATGTAATGTATAATGTAATTACAATGTAATTTAAAAATAAAATATGTAAAAAAATTGTTTCTGAAAATGTAGTAAATCAGTATGAAAAATATTTATATAACAATTAATACATTTAAAAATTGTCATTTACAAAAACCTTTGAAATTCACTGAAAAACCGTAGGTTTCAGACATGTTATAGTTACAAATTAGCATTTAAAAAACCTTTGAAATTCACTGAAAAAACCATAGGTTTCAGGGACGTTATAGTTACAAATTAGCATTTACAAAACCTTTGAAATTCACTGAAAAAACCATAGGTTTTAGGGACAGTTATAGTTAGTTGGACATTGCACTCGTACAAAACCCGTGAAATTCCCCGTTATAGTTAGTCCAGCTAACTATAACTCGCGCCCGCAATGCACTGCTGATGACGTCACATATTACATCACTCATGACATGGTCAGTGACATCACTGATGACATCACTGATGACATCTCAAATGACATCACTGATGACATCATCCACGTGATAATTTCATGCATCTTCTCACACCCTAATATAACCTTTGATACACCCACTCTAAATTACAGACTGCCATTCGCAAAACCATAGACACTCCAACACCAATAACTACATACCCACTCACTGATTCTTAGGTCTATGCACACATCCACTCACTCACCCGTACAGTCACTCATACTTACGGTCACTCAGTACAGGACTATCATATGCACTCATACTCCTATATAGACACTCAAACACCGACACTCATCCATAAAGGTACTCACACACCTAGTCAGTCATGCAAATAATTTAACACACTACCATTTACTCACCTATACAGTTATACACACACCAGCTCACTTACTCATACAAATACTAGCACATTCTTACGCTCTTATACAATCACTGATACAAGCACACACTCATCCATACAGCCACTATCACAATCACTCACTCTCGCTTATAGCTATTTATATACTCCAACACACATATATACTGCCTTTCACATATGTAGTTACTCACACATGTACCACTGGGACATACATTCACTCACTAACACACTCTTACACACACTTACCCACCCATACAGTCTATCACAGATGCACTCTTGAAACCATCCACCCAGTGAATCACCCACTCACACATCTATGCACAGAGTCGCACACACCCCTCCCACACAAACACTCAGGCACCCATACAGATACTCACACAAGCATTCAATAACTCATATAGACACTCATGTAGCTATTCACAAACACATGCAGCCACTTACACAGCAACAGACAGACGGATACAGACATTCACCCAGTTTAGTCACTAACCCATGCATTCAGTAAGATACGTTAAATCACTCACTTATACAGTCAGTCACGCACCTACTAAATCATCCATACAGACACTTACACACCCACTCATTCTTCAATACGTCTTTTCCTATATATATTAAAAATATTTAAACTTTACAGAAACACACAGTCACTGGATGATGTCATCAGTGATGTCATTTGAGATGTCATCAGTGATGTCATCAGTGATGTCACTGACCATGTCATGAGTGATGTAATATGTGACGTCATCAGCAGTGCATTGCGGGGCGTGAGTTATAGTTAGCTGGACTAACTATAACGGGGAATTTCACGGGTTTTGTATGAGTGCAATGTCCAACTAACTATAACTGTCCCTAAAACCTATGGTTTTTCAGTGAATTTCAAAGGTTTTGTAAATGCTAATTTGTAACTATAACGTCCCTGAAACCTATGGTTTTTTCAGTGAATATATATATATATATATATATATATATATATATATATATATATATATATATATATATATATTCACTGAAAAAACCATAGGTTTCAGGCACGTTATAGTTAGAAATTAGCATTTAAAAACCTTACAAATTTACTGAAAAAGCCATAGGTTTTAGGGACAGTTATAGTTAGTTGGACATTTCACTCGTACAAAACCATAGAAATTCCCCGTTATAGTTAGTTTAGCTAACTATAACTCGCGCCCCGCAATGCACTGCTGATGACGTCACATATTACATCACTCATGACATGGTCAGTGACATCACTGATGACATCACTGATGACATCTCAAATGACATCACTGATGACATCATTCAGTGACTGTGTGTTTCTGCAAAGTTTAAATATGTTTTATATATATAGGGAAAGGTGTATTGAAGAATGAGTGGGTGTATAAGTGTGTGGATGAAGGATTTAGTAGGTACGTGACTGACTCTATAAGTGAGTGATTAAACGTATCTTATTGAATGCAAGGGTTAGTGACTAAACTGTGTGAATGCCTATCAGTCTGTCAGTTGGTGTGTAAGCGGCTGCATGAGTTTGCGAATAGCTACATGAGTGTCTACATGGGTTATTGATTGGTTGTCTGAGTATCTGTATGGGTGCCTGAGTGTTTGTGTGGGTGGGGTGTGTGTGACTGCGCATAGATGTGTGAGTGGGTGATTCACTGGGTGCATGGTTTCAAGAGTGCATCTGTGATGGACTGTATGGGTGGGTGAGTGTGTGTATGGGTGTGTTAGTGAGTGAATGTATATCTCAGTGGTACATGTGTGAGTAACTACATATGTGAAAGGCAGTATATGTGTGTTGGAGTATATAAATGGCTATAAGTGAGAGTGTGTGATTGTGAGAGTGGCTGTATGGATGAGTGTGTACTTGTATCAGTGATTGTATAAGAGCGTAAGAATGTGCTAGTATTTGTATGAGTAAGTGAGCTGGTGTGTGTATAACTGTATAGGTGAGTAAATGGCAGTGTGATTAATTATTTGCATGACTGACTAGGTGTGTGAGTACCTCTATGGATGAGTGGCGGTGTGTGAGTGTCTATGTATGTGTATGAGTGCATATGATAGTCCTGTACTGAGTGACCGTAAGTATGAGTGACTGTACGGGTGAGTGAGTGGATGTGTGTGTAGACCTAAGGATCAGTGAGTGGGTATGTAGTTATTGGTGTTGGAGTGTCTATGGTTTTGAGAATGGCAGTCTGTAATTTAGAGTGGGTGTTTCAAAGGTTATATTAGGGTGTGAGAAGATGCATCAAATGATCACATGGATGATGTCATCAGTGATGTCATCAGTGATGTCATTTGAGATGTCATCAGTGATGTCATCAGTGATGTCACTGACCATGTCATGAGTGATGTAATATGTGACGTCATCAGCAGTGCATTGCGGGGCGCGAGTTATAGTTAGCTAAACTAACTATAACGGGGGAATTTCTATGGTTTTGTGCGAGTGAAATGTCCAACTAACTATAACTGTCCCTAAAACCTATGGTTTTTTCAGTGAATTTGTAAGGTTTTTTAAATGCTAATTTCTATCTATAACGTGCCTGAAACCTATGGTTTTTTCAGTGAATTTCAAAGGTTTTTTAAATGCTAATTCCTAACTATAACATGTCTGAAACCTATGGTTTTTTCCAGTGAATTTCAAAGGTTTTGTAAATGACAATTTTTAAATGTATTAATTGTTATATTTATTTTTTTGATAGTGATTTACTACATTTTTTAAACTATTTATTTTTAGATTTTTTATTTTTTAAATTACATTATAATTACATTATACATTACATTACAAAATATACTTTCTCAGAATGAATTACTTTAGTTTAAATACTTTGCAAATAGGCAATAGACTTTTAAGTACAGTAGTGACAGTTGTTGCAATGGGCAACACAATTTCAAACACAATGCAACATTGAGATCAATGTGAATTTCTAGTTAAATGCAATTAGTTACTTTATGGATTACTTTACTAACCACAGGACTGGATCCTAGATTCAGTCCTGGGACATCTCCTGTAAACAGTTGAGTAAAAGCGTTTTGGTTACAGTAGTGATTTTTAAGGAATATTATTGTATTTTAAAAGTTGACACTAAGAAACTTTTTCACATAGAATCACCAATTTTATCCTATGGGAGGAAATTCACTTAGCAGGTAAGTAGTGTTATCGTTACTTTTCTTACTCAATGGTGGATCCTGAATCCAGCACTGGTGCATCTCCTGTAAACAGTTGAAAGAATGCGTTTAAGTCATACAGGCGATTTTTAAGGAATATTTGTAGTTTGTGAAAATCGACACTTTGAAACTTTTCTGCTGAAAACCAGACAATGGATTCCTATGGAAGGAAATACAAGTTACTGGTAAGTACAGTTAGAATTACTTTTCAGGGTCAGTGCTGGGCTAAAAGATGCAGCACTGGGTTCTCTCCTGATAACAGGTGAGTAAATCGGAATTCGTAGTTCGGCTGATTTTAGAGGAATATTATAAAGTTCCAAAACTCCACACTTAGAAGAATTTCCAAGTGAAACCAGTCAATGTTAGCCTATGGAAGGAAATTCAAGTTACTGGTAAGTACGGTTAAAATTACTTTTCAGGATCAGTACTGGGCTCAAAGATGCAGCACTGAGGTCTCTCCTGATAACAGGTGAGTAAATCGGAATTCGTAGTTCAGCTGATTTTAGAGGAATATTTGCACAATGGTGAAGGAAGGGGTGGGGCCTGAGGTGACATGTCTGCAAACACGCCCTGTGGCGCGTTTTAAGTTGGAGAATTAATTCCTCCTCAATCCCGAGGGTCCCTAGGGGCCAACTAGCCCACCAGGTACCTCCAGTATGCGCCAGAGAGCTGCGTTGCAGAGAGGTGTTCAGAGGCTACGCCCCTTTTACAACACTCTGCAACGCAGCTCCGTGGCACTTACTGGAGGTACCTGGTGGGCTAGTTGGCCCCCAGGGACCCTCAGGATTGAAGGGATTTAAATCCCCATCTTAAAACGCGCCACGGGGCCTGTTTGCACACATGTCACCTGAAGCCCCGCCCCCTCCCTTCACCACTGTGCAAACGCGCCCCGTGGTGCGTTTTAAGTTGGGGGATTAAGTCCCCTTGAATCCTGAGGGTCCCTGGGGACCAACTAGCCCACCAAGTACCTCCAGTAAGCGCCACAGAGCTGCGTTGCAGAGAGGTGTAAAAAGGGGCGTGGCCTGGACCACCTCTCTGCAACCCAGCCCTGTGGCGCTTACTGGAGGTACCTGGTGGGCTAGTTGGTCCCCAGGGACCCCAGTATTGAATGGGAATTATTTCCCCAATTTAAAACGCGCCACAGCGCGCTTTTGCAGAGTGGTTAAGGGAGGGGGCGGGGCCTGATGCTCGATCGCGTCTTTTTCTTTCTTTTTGTTTTTTTGAAGGGGGGCTGTGTGGCCCCCCTACTTTTTTACTTTTTGGGGCCCTGGGGACCCCATCCCCCAGGGCCTGATGCCTTTTTCCTTTAAAAAAAAAAAATACTGTAGGGGAAGGGGAAGGGGGCCGCGTGGCCCCCCTCCCGTGGCCTATTCCGGCCCCGGGGACCCCATCCCCCGGGGCATGGCCACTTTAAAAAAAAAAAAAATTTGGAGGTGGGGGGCTGCGTGGCCCCCCTCCTAAGGCCTCTATTGGCCCCGGGGACCCCATCCCCCGGGGCTGGCCCTATCCTTTGGGGTCCGTGGGGGGACCCCAACTCCCCCACGGACCCTGCCGGCTCACCGCGTCCTGCGGGAGCCGGTATTGCTTTTCCACATGGGGAGCTGCTAACATGCAGCTCCCCGTGTGGAAAAGCAATGTGCTTTGGATATTGGAAGAGAGAGCAGGTTTCCTGCTCTCTCTTCCAATATCCAAAGCAGTTTGCTATGACAGGACGGGAGCCGCGAGGCTCCCGTCCTGTCATAGCAAACTACAGTGTCCCGGGGGTAGGCACCCCGGGACACTGCAGGAGCCGGCCCAAGGGGGTGGTGGTCCCCAGGGCCATCAAGGGCTCCAGGAGGGGGCCGCGCGGCCTCCTCCCAACTTATTCAAAGCCCCGGGGAGGTGGTGGTCCCCGGGCTCTGAGGGTCCGTAACGGACTCCCATATTTAAATCTTTAGTGCCCCGGGAGGTGGCGGTCCCCGGGGCGTGTGGGGGGGCTGTAGCCCCCCACACAGGCAATTTTAATTTAAAAAAAGAAGCCCCGGGGGTTGGCGGTCCCCGGGGCTGTGGGTGGGCCGAGAGCCCTCCCGCACCATTTGTTTTTAAAGCCCCGGGTGGTGGCGGTCCCCGGGGCTTGGGGGGGCCTTAGAGGCCTCCCCATATATTATAAATAAACCCTGCATGCCCCCGGGACTTGGCCCACCCGGGGGCCAATTAACAACGAAGCGCGGGAGACCGCGCTTCGTTTTTTTTTTTTAGCGGCAGGATCCGCGCACCCAGCGCATTTTTGCCGATTTAAATTTTTTTTTTTTTTTTTTCGGCCCTCGGGGTCCTTGTAGGACCCCCTGAGCAGGCTTAGGGGGTCAGGGTGTTTCTACCCTGCCCCCTTTTTGCACACTTGCTTTTCTCTTTTCTTGTTCCTCGGTTCTACCGAGGAACAAGATGGCTGCCAACACTTCCCGGTTTGGAGTGTTGACAGCCAATTAGCATGCAGCTCGTGATCGAGAGGGTGCGCGGACCCTACGCGGCCATAGATATATATGTGATTTTCCTTTTGATTTTCTCAGGAACTACTGAACGGATTTACACCATTTAACAAAAAGGGTTCTTTCTGAACCAAGAACTACCTCTTTGCCAAATTTGGTGTAATTCCGTTCAGCAGTTCGGGCTGTAGCCATGGCTAAAGTTTCCTATGGGAAAATGAATGGGGAAAACACGTTTTGGGACCCCCTTTTATCTCAGCCCCGCTTGACGAATCAAACCGAGACTTTCAGGATAGGAGCCGACCGGAGCGGGCCATAAAGTTTGAACATTTTGCGAAGATTCGTCAACCGACGCAAGAGTTATTTCAAATAGAATGTTGCGGATTTCCTATGGAAAATAGGTCCTAACTATAACTATCTACTGGCGACCGCCAGTAGATATATATATATATATATATATATATATATATATATATATATATATATATATATATATATATATATATATATAGTTAGGCTCAGAGTTCACTCATAGAAAGGCATTGAAATTCAGCAGTTATAGTTACATGAGCTAACTATATCTTATGCCCCCGCAATGCACTACTTATGATCTCACATATTACATCACTCAAGACATGGTCGGTGACATCACTGATGACATCTCAAATGACATCAATGATGACATCATCCACTGAGTGTTTTGTAAATGTTTCTTAGACTTAAAGATGTACAGTAAGCTACTGCATAGGTTAACTTATTATTCTTTCTAAACTAGTAATGAGTGATACTGTTTCTAACATGTCATCTGAGTGGGTGTGTGACTGTCTGTATCAGTGCGGGAATGGGTGTCTGAGTGCTGTATGTGTGTGTGTGTGGGTGTGAGGGTGGATGTTTAGGTAAATAAGGGGGTGTGTGAGTAGCTGTATGAGTGTGAGTGACTGTGTGAGTGGCTGCATTGGTGATTGAGTGTGATTGGCTGTATGGGTGAGTCAGTGGCTGCTTAAAGGCTATATGGGTGGGGGATTGTGTGAGTGGCTGTTTTGGTGACTGAGTGGCTGTGTGAGTGGCTCTATGAGTGGGTGTGTTAGTGGCTGTATGGGTAGGTTAGTGGTTGTTGGAATGGATGCATGGTTAAGTGAGTATGTATGAGTGGATGTTTTGCACAGTAAGTGTCTGCGGGACTGGCTGTACAGGTGAATGAGTGGGTGTGTGACTGCTTGTATGGATGTGTGAATGGCAATGTAAGTGGTTAACTGGATTAGTGAACTGATGTGTGAGTGGCTATGTTGGTGAGTGAGTGGTTATGTGAGTGGCTATATTAGTGAGTGAGTGGCTCTGTGAGTGGCTCTATGGGTGATTGAATGCTAGTGTAAGTGGCTGTATGGGTGAGTAGGTGTGTGAGTGGATGTATGGTTGAGTGAGTGGATGTGTAAGTGACTCTGTGGGTTGGTGGTTTGGCTGTGTTAGTGGCTGTATGAGTGAGTGGATGTGTGTGAGTCATTGAATGTATTTGTGAATGGGTATGTGAGTAGTTGTGTGGATATGTGAGTGGATGTATGAGAGGTTGTATGGGGTGTGAGTGGGTTTGTGAGTTGTTCTGTGGATGATGTCATCAGTGATATCATAAGTGATGTCACTTAAGATGTCATGAGTGATGTCACTATGTCATGAGTGATTTAA